>CM077813.1:72975749-74175749 GCA_039764185.1 Tamarix austromongolica
ACATATAACACCAAAGTTTTTCACCATATATGATCTAGAAAATAAAGGATCGATCAATATCTAATAAATTCAATCATCTGATAATGTAGCTGACTTATTCACAAAATCCTAACCTCATAGAAGATTTGAAGAATTAGTACATAAAGTGGGGATGTGGATGTATGTTAAATGGGGGGGGGAGTGTTATATGTACCATACTGTTTCTCTCTTTGTTTAGATTTTTATTTATTTATTTTTTTACCTAACAAATCTTTTAATAAGGTAGTATATCTATAGTGTATAATAAACTATGTCAAGTAAATATTTAATGAAAAGTGTTATGAGTAGATAATTTTACTAAGATAAATTGAATAGTAGATTATACTTAAATGAATATTTACTTTACTACAGATCCATATACATGTAATGCATTTATAGAAAGGAGGAAGAATTCTAGACTATTGTAGATTGATCTATTTACTAAATAATGTATGTAAATAGGGTTGTAAATGAGCTGAGCCAGTTCGTTAAAAGTTCGGTTTAGCTCGTTCGTTTAGTTAAATGAGTTGAGCCTGAGCCTTACTTTCAAACTCGCTTATTAAACGAGCTGAGCCCGAGCTAAAAAAAGCTCGGCTCGGTTCAATTTTTGACTTTAGCTCATGAGTTAGGTTCGGTTCGTTAAAGGCTTGGTTCAGCTTGTTCGTTTAGTTCAACAAGCCAAACCCAAATATCATTTTAAGCTCCTTTAGTTAAACGAGTCGAACCCAAGCTTAGAGATATTTGGCTCGATTCGGCTCGACTTATTTACAAGCCAAATAAAGCCTTCGTTATTTATACATTGGTCGTCCTGTTGTTTAAAAGGAACTTTCTCTCTTGTACGGTGTAATTTAAGAACATCAATGCTACTATTTTTTTTTAATATACTTTTTGTCCCATAACCAAGAAAGAAAAAGGATTTGATCCCAAGATATATAGTATTCGGGATCTCGATCTCAACCATTACTCCCCATCTTATAACGGAACTGTACATCATGAAAATGGCCTCTGTGTGAACGATCTCAACCATTACTCCCCATCTCATAACGGAACTGTACATGAAAGTGGCCTGTGTCTGTGTGTGAACGAACACGTTACTAAGAAAAAAATGTCTGTGAATTAATGCATGGATACGGTACTGGCAGGAGGTTGAAGCGTGGGGGCAAAGGAACATCGGCTCGCATGATTTTATCGCAGCACATTGCCTGGGTTTGTCAGTCGCGAGGTACTTTTGCGTGTGGTGGCCTAGTTGGGGTGACCCACTCTAATAATTTGGCACTCTGTGAGGCTGTTATCAATGAGCAGTGTGCTTGCCCGACCAGGCTGGGTATATGAGACCCTAGTTCTAAAAATACATCCTTGATATTATAATTATTTTAGTAATTTAATAGTGTGATTAATAGTTTATATTAAGCGGACTAATATTATATATTAGACTAAAAAATATAAAACATATTAAAAATGAAATTATATATAAATTTAATCGACTTCGAACATATTAAAATTAGTTTATTATTTTTTTATTAGTCTAATCGATTCGTAGACATTTTTATAGGTTTTAAACTTTTAAAAATCAATACATAAAATTTGAATGACAATATAATCGGTTTTTGAGTTCACTACTCAGACCATTCGGCCTTATCTAATTTTTAAAACTGTATCTAAAAATAGATATGATTGTTGGATGAATTTGAACCAGCAGATCAGAGACAGACCTAGGTTGGATATGAAGCAGGTTATGCGTTATCCCAATAATCTGTTAGTGGACGTTGATATGGCATGCATCAATACTTGGACAAGTCAAATCTAGTTGGCCCATGAACTATAATTTTTTTAATATTTTATATTTATTTACTTTTTAGTTGGTTATTTTGTATATATTTTTACAAGTAGAAATATATAAAATTAGAATAACTATATATACTAATTCTAATATTACCTTGGAGAATATTTATTAAAAAAATTTGGTTAATTTATTACTTGATCATATTCTCATTTTTATATAACATATGATAATAAACTTAGTTTTTATAGGGTAGATAATATCCATGAAGTTAATATTTACATTTATGATTATTTTTTTTATATAAAATAGTTTATAATTAAAATAAATATTATGTTAGTCTATTTTTTAACATTTTAATTGTATTTCAAGGAAAACAAATATATAAAAGTTTTTTTGTATTATTAATTATTTCAATTTTATTATTATTAATATTGCCTAAAATAACTATTTTGATTGTAATTTATAAATATAAATCATCAAAATGAAAATACGTAATATCAAATGTGAGTTATTGTATTTTCATTGATAGATAAATTAATAATAAATTATAAAATAATTAAATCGATAAAACCACACAGCTACTCACTGTCTTTTAAGATCAATCTATATTTAATTAGATAAAAAAAAACCCCTCATATCCATAAGCTTTGTAGGTCAGTATTTGATGCCCTTTTAATTGAGCGTAATTAGACAGGCCAGCAGAGCCTTCTATTAATTGGATATTTAAGAGTAAATAAAGCCAGTAGAAATGATCCGATGGTGCAGAAAGTAAGAACTTTTTGTCTGCTAATACACGACCCAGTTCCAGACCAAGAGCTCAGTGCCAGATTCATCATTAACGAGACATTTACAAGGAAAACATGGCCGTATGGTGACAGTATTATTAATGTTATTCGTTAATGTTGAAAGAGGACTGTTGTTCCCATTGTGGCGGTTTTTGCCCCCAGTATTGTGCTGGTTTGGTTTGGTCGAGTCGAATCAGGGAGGGAAACATTATCCCCCTATTCTCGAGCTACTAGGGCAGAGTCAGCTTCTCGAGAGACCTTCTTCGCGAGACCTGATTCTTCTAGGATAAGCATGGACCGGGCTTGGTAGAAGGGAGGAACCGGGTCACTTTGGCGATTAAGAGTAGCGACACCATTGTAAGCTTCTGTCAAACCTTGCACCATCTGAAGAACGAGGCGAGTGTTCGTGACGGGAGAGCCGACATTCTTCAATTGATCCGACAAGGTCTTGAGCCGTTGACAATATGCAGATGCATTAGGAAAATCCGCTATGTCGGTGTGAGAGAATTCATGCTCAAGGGTGACGACGCGGGAGTGTTTGTTGTCCTGGAAGATGTCACGCAGGCGATTCCAGGCCTCCATGGCCGTTGCGTCCGGTTCCAGAATGGTGTGGAGGAGGTCTTGAGAGATTGTGGCATAAATCCACTGTAACACCGTAGCATCCAATGTAGACCACATGTCCTGCTCTTCATCGGAGGGAAGTACCTATTCGGTACCTTGCGCCGGAGGAATAATATGCTGGAGAACCCGATGGGAATGAGCATGGATTCTAAAGAGCTCTGCCCACGTCGCATATTGGACATTCTCGAGCTCCAGGGTGATGGGGATATGATTCTTAATATCAGAGACAGCAAGGGTAGGGTGAAACGAAGACTTGGAGGCAGTCATGGTGGCTGACGGGAAGTAGAAGAAGAAGGGCACGTGCGGAAGGAGAAGCAGGATCGAACGCCCGAGTCAAGCTGATACCATGAAAGAGGATAATCCCCCGATTAATCTTTTCAACATACTTAGCTTATATACAAGAGTGTATAACTTAAAGTTAAGCTAAGAATCAGGAACGACTAAGCTATATTCAGAGAACTAATTAGATATGATTAGGGGGACTAAATATTTGCCTAACAAATATAACCATATATAAAGATAATATTCCCATATATTCTAACAAATGTCACTAACAAATTGCATACTATTGTTAAATGGAGTATAAGAGCCCACGGTTTGTATTTCTCCCTCACAGATATAATTGGAGATACTACGAATCACTACGTGATTCTTAAATTATAGAATGGGTAAGATATTTTAGTTATTTTCGGACCAAAATTCTTTCGCCACACTTTCCTCGTATTAACGGTACCATTACATATTATTGCGACGTTTTACTATATATTTATTTATTTATTTAAAAAAAAACTTAGTATTTTCTATTAGAATCGGTCAGCTAATCTGGTATACTGTTCCATAAGTGATTCATCCTCACTGATATTGAGATAAGGGTTTGTCGGGCCACAGAGCCTACGGTCCTAGGGCTCCTGGAACCTGATAGGTAGAAATTTTGTCCTTTTGTAATCATATAACTTTTACCAGGCAACTCTCTCTTCGATCTGAGAATTTCATCATTGCGATGATCCCACCCAGCCCCGTCTCTGCATGCATTTGCCGATTAGTTACCATTGAGTTTGCCTAAAGTCAAAGTTGGGCCGGATTCTGATCTCCTTTCCTCACAAACTAGTCCGCATGGCCCAAACTCATTTCTTCTCGTCGGCTTGGGGGCTAGTTTTTAAGTTTGTCTCAAGAAATCCAGTCCATTGAGTTCGACTAAGGCTTATAAGCATCACACGATTCAACAATGTAATGAACCAAGGTCTAGATCGTCTGCCATCAGTAAAATATTTTTAATTTGATATGCCCAAAACACAAACACACACATTTGATCATTTTATTGGAGTAAAAATTGACTATTTAGGTCTTATTTGTCATGGAGGTTAATCGTAGTAAAAAAAAATCTTTTATATTTTATATCTTTTATATTAAGTATTTAATAATAAAAATATTTTTTCAATAAAATACTTATTTTAGATCAACTTGACATCCAAAATAGGTATTCTTCTATTTTTTTAAAATTTTAATTATACTATATCAGATATGTAAATTATAGAAGTAAATTTTTTTTACCCCTACTATCCCCTATACCAAAGGAGCACTTAATGAATATCTTATTGTTCAATTATTTCACCAAATGACGAATAGCATCAAACCATTAACCAATAGACAAAAACACTTAACTAATGTATTGACAATAAATGGTGTATTACACATATTTCTTTGAATCGAGAGATTTTGGCAAGGAATTATTGGTATACGTGAGGATTTGTGTCTGACATTTGATTGAGGATTATTTAACGGTGGATAAATCCATCATGTTTTGCCTCCAATACCAATGCTTCTTGATAAAGTTTGACATTTGAATTTTTGGTCAACTCAAAAACAACTAAACACTCCATCCTCTCATGTTAAAGTTTTTGGAATGTACATTCAAATTTATCCTCTTCCATCGTGTTTCTTCGAGTTATATAACATTTAGGAGAAGAAGAATTAAGCATTTTTGGCAGATTGGTTGTATGATGATCACGTTGTATGGTGCAACTTGATATAACAAGCTTCATGGTGCGTTGAAGTTTGTGGAGGATCTTTATTTGAACTTGATCTAGATGTTGTTCATGATGTATATTGGTTGAGAGGATTGATGTTTTTGGACAATGTAGAGTTTTGTGAAGATTGAAAAAAGAAAGGAGGTGAAAATAGGCCAAGAGATCCAAGACCAAGGACTCGTATTGATGACCACAATGGCATCAGGGTCAACATTAAGATAAAGGACCTATGTCAATAGGATCACCGGCTTTAGTGGGTGGTTTCATTCTAATTTCTTGTAACACCCCAAAATTTACAACTGAAAAATTTCGTTTACAGAGTTAAGTGCGGAAGCTAAAACAATAAAAACAATGGGTGTTACCGCCACACTTGGTACAAGTCTGGTTTCCTCTACCATTCTCGTACCAAGTGCTAAGGCTAAAATCATTAATCTGCTTAAATTAATATCATGATTACAGAAATCAGGATAGACAGAACGTTAGATAAATACTACTAATTGAAAACGACATTAGCAGTTTACGAAACTCGAGAGAGAAATTACAGTAGGACACAAGGGCCCAAATACAACCGGAATAAGACGACAAAAGAAACACCGGATAGTCCTACGCTCCCAAATCCGAACTATCAGCATTTGATTGAGCTCAGAGGCTAACCTGCAAAGTCCACTGCCCATTGAATAGGCAGGGACCCACGAAAATGAACCCTTCAGTACTACGGTACTGAGCAACCCTTTATACCAAACTAATACAATAAATCAGCATGGAACACATACAAGGCATACAATTAACATGGTATAAGATATATACATATAAAGATGATGATTGAGATACAATAATCACTCAGATGATCAATTTCTATCAAGGTCACGTACTACTCATTTTCATTTATCTGAAACAGCCAAACTAATTATTAAACATCCCAGAGATACTCTCTAAGTAATAATTAAAACCCAACTTCAGCATAATTTACGTCTTAGCATAAATTCCCAAATAATCACGTACATCATAGGTATAATTTACTAAGATTCATATCATCCCAGACATACTTACAGGTATAGCATAATAAATCCGTAACGTCACAGGTAAACATATAGATACAGCATAATAAGATCCATAATATCACGAGTATGCTCACAGACATAAAATCAACACAGGTAGGCACGAAGGCCGCTACCAAACCCTTAGAAAACCTCAAGTAGGCACGAAAGCCACTACCGAAAATACAGAAAACCTCAAGTAGGCACGAAGGCTACTACCGAAACCACAAGTAGGCACGAAGGCTACTACCGAAAATACATAAAACCTCAGGTAGGCACGAAGGCTACTACCAAACCACAGGTAGGCACAAAGGCTGCTACCGAAACCTCAGGCAGGCACGAAGGCTGCTACCGAAACCACAGGTAGGCACAAAGGCTGCTACCGAAACCTCAGGTAGGCACGATGGCTGCTACCGAAACCTCAGGTAGGCACGAAGGCTGCTACCAAATAATCCAATAACCATTAATTCCATTTTTATTTATTTTCTCGAGGGGAGATCAATCAACCTGAAGACACAAAGGTACTCCAGTCATACCGGCGCAACAAGGCGACACAGTATCCTACCGACTGATGTGAATTCTATGAATTTATATTTAAGTAATTTTGAAATTTGTTGTGAATTAATTACTTATAATTGTTTGTCTTATTTGTTGAATTAATAGGAGAATATTGCAGCATATGGATTCTGTGGACTTGGACATAATTGCTAAGGAGTGCAGAATATGTTTGGAGTGTACAGATTATGTAATTTTTTTATTAAATATTTTGTAATCCCATATGATGCATTCACCGATCGGAATGTGTAACACCCCCAAATTTACTACTGAAAAATTTCGTTTAAATCGGGCGGTTTAACAGAAGCGGAAGATTTAAAACCGTAAACTTGGGGGTATTACCGCCACACTTAGTACCGGACCGGTTCACTCCTACCGTCCCGATACCAAGTGCTAAGGCTAAATCAAACCATCGTTAATAAGAACCATTAAAACATAAGTTATTAGCCATCATAAATCATTCACGAAACAAGAGTCGACCGCAGACAGAGTATTGTTCAAGATTACAACTTAAGAGTTCCACTCCAAAATACGAACATAATAAAAATACCGCAAACTCAAGATAGACAGAAACTAGGGTAGTAAAAGAGTCCGGCGAACTCGCTCTCGGCCCCAACCGGGATAGGCTCAGCACTTGGCCCCATCCGGTGCCTCGTAGGTATCGTAGGCATCGAAAACGTGATCTCCTACCTGCACAAGGTCAGACGGGACTTCTGCTCGTGGGAATGAGCAGCACCCATGAAACGGGTGATCAGTACGCTACGTACTGAGTAAGGTAACAGACGAGCTAAGGCCGACACATACACCACAAGATACATGTTCGATACATCAACAACACACAAAGACGAGCAAGAGGAAGGCTAATTTCATACTTGTACTTTATCCGTTAATACTCATTATGATAATAGGTCTTTTTCACACGCTTTTCAGTTATCCATCTAAGTGCGGGAACCCCACTATTATAGCCGGTGGACCGGAGATCAACACTCAGGGCAGAACGCCTCTGACCACTATTATAGCCGGTGGACCGGAATCAACACCCAGGGCGAAACGCCTCTGGCCACTATTCTAACCGGTGGACCGGACTGGCCCCGACTTACATGGTGTTTCACTGTAAGTACTTAGTATCTTTCCTGTGGATTAACTCATTCGTTTGGGTCTGTCGAGCCCGAATCCCCCACTATTATAGCCGGTGGACCGGAATAAACACTCAGGGCAGAACGCCTCTGACCACTATTGTAGCCGGTGGACCGGAAATAAACACCCAGGGCAGAACGCCTCTGGCCACTATTCTAACCGGTGGACCGGATTGGGTCGGGCTCATCAGTCTTTCGCTTTACGTAATTAATGTCTTATCCGTGTCTTATTGAATCACGTCACACCCTTGACATGCATGCGGTTGATACTCTACCTCTTTCCCCTCCAGAGGGACCGTCCCATATTTTGAGACTTGTACCTCTTCTCACACCGACATCCATCCCCCGTAGACTTAAGCACAGTGGTATATAGTAAGGTACAATCTCCAAGGAAGACAGGCCATCCCAAAACATATGATATCGACTCTGTATGTCCTCATCCCTCTAGGGTCCCTCCTCGGATACCCAAATCGGACCTATGTGGCCCAACTCTTTCTTACTTACCCAAACGTTACTTTATTCTCTATCTCGCACCTCATTCTTTATTAGAAAATTCCCCAATGTATTTCTTTATCTCCCAAGTTCACATGCGACCCACAAAACCCTAGTTGGCCACTCAAACCCTAATCGACCATGCCAACCCTAGTTGGCTGCACCAAACCCTAACACTTTACTTCCTCAACAAGTAACCTCCCTCTTTCACCCCAAGATCTCTTCTTTCATCTAGAAACCCTCACTCATCCTTTATATAAGTGAGTTATCACCCTCAACCCTATACTCCATCCCTCCTTGATCATTTTTTTACCCTTATACCCTTCAAATTGCTCATTTCCTCCCCAAAACCCTAATCGGAACCCTTAGACACCCTTACATCGATCCACGTGAATTTTGCACCCAAGTCTCCAATGGACCCATAGCTTTGACATTATCTTATTTACTTCCTGAATAAAATTGCCTCACGTAAGATTCATCCCCATGCAGACTTTAAATACTCCATGCAGACTCCCCAACACACCCTTACTCGCAAAACCCTAATCAGGTCTCTTATGCACCAACTCACGTACTATTTTCATACCGAG
Source organism: Tamarix austromongolica (assembly GCA_039764185.1). Classification (NCBI taxonomy): domain Eukaryota; kingdom Viridiplantae; phylum Streptophyta; class Magnoliopsida; order Caryophyllales; family Tamaricaceae; genus Tamarix; species Tamarix austromongolica. Next base: position 72,984,791 of record CM077813.1, read on the forward strand.
TATCCAATCACTCTAAGACTCTCCAAAACTCTTACTTACAACCCAAATCAACCTTTTTCCCCGTAAGGATCACGCTCATGCAAGATCTAGCCCCCCCATACAAACTTCCCAAACGTCCACTTTCCCGTGTTCTTTTATCATCATTTCATGCTACTCAAAACCCTAGCATGCATGTCCTAGAGGGCCATAACAAGTCACATCATCAATATCCACATCAAACATGGAACATGTCATACACTATAGTATAAGGCAACACAACATACCTCATGATCCATGTTGCGCTACACAAAACAGGTTACTCATAACACATGCATAATACACATCCTCATGGCATACTCATCATTCATCAACACATTATATTACACATAGCACAAGGCCATAGCTTCGTCCTTACCTAGGTAGGCACCTGGCTCGGAGCACGCTCCTCTAGCTCCTTAGGGCTCGGATCGGGGTCACCTATGAAAAGGGGAAAAAGCTAAGTATTAGTTTCCCTTATGAAAACTATTAACCCTTATTCTAGTCTAAGGTTAGGGTTCTTATCCTTAGTAGGGGCGTTGTACAAAACTAGGGTTTTTGCTCTAGTTTATTATGCTGAGTATTACTCATTGATATATCTTTAGTTTCAAAGCTCATTATTACACTTATATCATTAGACCCGTTAGTTCCATCTTATAACATTAGTGTTTGCTAGACGTAGTAAAATAGTGATAATAATGGTATTAGTAAACTACTAATAGTGATACTTATGGTGGTGTTAGCATTAAAATATTAATACAATGGTTGTAATATCAATAAGTTAACACTCCTAGAGGTAGTAATGATAAAAGTCATGTTTTGAATAAATAATGTAAGGGCTCCCATATTTTGTCTCCCTAATAAAATTAGCATATGGGTAATGTCAATAATAGAATGACACTAATGTTAAAGGTATTAGATATGATAAAACAATATTACGTAGTTACAACACTTCACATAAGGTTGGGTTAAATAGTAAGAATACTAATAGTGGTAGTAATCTTAGCGATAGTATTAATAAAATAATAGCACCAACACTAAAGGTTAAGTATGTTGAAAGTTAGGGTTTTGGGAGAGATTATGGCTTGTAAGAAAATAACACCTTAGGATACAGAAATTAATAATGGTAATAATAATAAAAGTAATGATAGTAATAGTATTAGAAATGTTAATAATGAAGGTAATGGCACTAACCCTAAGTTAAGCATAATAAGGGTTAGGGTTAGAAGGGGTGATAGTATGATGACATTAAGGATAATAACAGAAATGGTATTAGTTAATAAGCTAATAATAATAATAGTAGTAGTAGTAGTAGTAGTAGTAGTAGTAGTAGTAATAATAATAATAATAATAATAATAATAATAATAATAATAATAATAATACTAATAAGTGTAATAATACTAATATTAGTTATAAACTACTATAGGGGCATAAGAAAAGGGTTTTAGGGTTCAGCTGAGCGGACCACCACCTTACCCCCAAGTTTACGGTTTTAAATCTTCCGCTTCTGTTAAACCTCCCGATTTAAACGAAATTTTTCAGTAGTAAATTTGGGGGTGTTACAGAATGGCTAATGGGAATTAGGACGGTTGTATAATCCGCCACCCGGTCCTTAAATTGGACTAGCTGGATTGTGGATTAATCAATCCTTAATGACCATGATTAGTTATAGTTGTTGTAGCTGATGGGAAATTAAGCCTTAAGCTTAATTGTATTTTGGGTCATTTTGATGATGGCTGTATTTGGGTTGGTTGACACTTCACGTTTTGGTGTTGTTTGGATTTGGGCTGGTCGACACCTTATTATTCTAGCCCAAAAGTCTGTATCGCTCGTCCATGCAGGCCTGTATCGTTCGTATGTATTTTGTAGCGTATACGGCCTTCTGTGTACATATATATATATATATGCCGAATACAATGTAATACGGACACACTTGACAGAAATAACATCAGTCGATATTTTCTCGATCTCTCTCGCGACTTCTTCTCTCTCTTGGCGACTCTCTCATTCGCTTCTTCTCTAGTTCTGTTTCGTTCTCATCTTGATCGATCTTGATCATTCACCTTCTAATTTCAGTTTCCATTGAATCAATTGTGCTTCTGAAACTTTGGTTCTTCCTTTGGAAAGTTTTCCTTAGGCTGTGCCGGCGAAAATCGAACGTTGCGCTCGATTAAATCTTTCGATCCTTTGCGAAACCCTAACCGGTTTCCATCATTTGGTATCAAAGTCTCGATTTTCTAGAGTGCTCGTAGTTTCTGTATTACTGATTAAGTTTTCTTCATTTTTGTTGTTTCGATTTCTGTATTTCGCTAACCCTAGTTTGAGGTGTAATAATTTTAGGGTTTTGCAGCGATGAACTCAGTATCGATTCTTTTCGCTTTCAAACCGGCGATTAAAGCATTTTTTGGTCCACTATTTTGAAAGGCTGAAGAAAAAACCCTAATCAACCTAGGGTTTGGTCAAGAACTTGAATCTTGACTGACAGTGCGACAGACTGTTGTTGGTAACTTCGATTTGTAAATTCCTTTGTTAATACTACTATCTGCTATACTTAATTTCCAATTTTCGGCAAATTATATGTTTGTTGATAAGTATATAGGTTGAAATCACAACCGGCGAACTATCTTGGGTTCAAGAAAGGGGATAGACCTCCAAGAAGAGGGGCACCCTAAATAATTGAACTAATTGCTTAAGCAGACGCGGTAATATCGTTCCCTCTTACTTATTTCGTATTGTTGAATTAGTCTTGTCAAATTATCATAGGCATTGAGTCATTCTGGGTAAATTTTACTGTTGCTATTACTGTTAATATTAATGCGACCATACTTCTTGTGGCATACTGTGTGTCTGTTATCTGAGATTCTTGAATGAGTTGCTTCTGTGATTAAATTACTGCTGTGTTGATTGTTTAATTACTGTTGAATTTCATCATGTCTAATAATGGCCAGTCAGTGAATCAATCTGTGTCTAGTAATGACCTTCTAGAAACCCTTAGAACTTTTCAAGAACAAATGACTGCACAATTTGTTGTTTTATCTGCTAACCTAGAACAAAGATTAGGGGAACAGGAAGTAAGACTTAATGAATTGCAACATAACAGAGTTGAAACTAATCAAGCAGGAGTTTTAGGAAGGGCTCCAATGGATCCTAGGACTAGAATTCCACCCATAGCTAATCTAGAGGAGTTAGAAGATCAAATATCCCACAATAGTGATAGGATGCCTAGACAGAACAATAGGCAGGATAGGGAATTAGAATTCATTGATAGGAATTTAAATAATCTTAAGCTTAGCATACCAGGGTTCAATGGAAGGAATGACCCTGATTATTATTTTGAATGGGAAAAGAAAATAGAACTGGTATTTGAGTGTCACAGTTACTCTGAGGAAAAGAAAATTAAAGTGGCTGTAGTAGAATTTACTGAGTATGCGTCTTCTTGGTATCATAATTTGGTGTTAACTAGACGTAGGTGTGGGGAACCTGCTATACAGACTTGGGCAGAGTTTAAGACTTTAATGAGAAAGAGATTTGTGCCAAGTTACTATTATAGAGAGTTGCATAAGAGGTTGCAGACTATTAGCCAAGGAGTGAGATTAGTGGATGACTATTATAAAGAGCTAGAAGTTTTGATTATTAAGACAGGAGTTATTGAGGATGATGATGCTACTATGGCTAGGTTTCTGAGTGGGTTAAATTCAGAGATAGCTGATAAGGTAGAACTATATCCTTGTGGAACATTAGCTGAAATGGTGAATATAGCTACTAAGATAGAGATTCAATTGAGGAAATCTAGGCAATATAAACCCCTTGGGATTGGGTTTAAGACTACTATGAGGAGAAATTTTGGGGGAAATACTTCTGGAAACTGGAAGAATAATCGTAAGGTAGAGTTTAAGGGAAGAAACAATGAAGTTAAGACAGGACAGAAGTCTGAAAGGGGCAGGAATGTGATGACAAATCCTGTAAATGGGTCAAACAGGACTAGGGATATTAAATGTTTTAGGTGTGGAGGCTTATGTCATATAGCTTCTGAATGCCCTAACAAGAGAAATATTTTGATTAGAGAATCTGGGGAAGTAGAATCTGAATCTGAATCTGAAGAAGAAGAAGAAGGGGTTAATGTAGTTGGAAAGGATGATAGTGACCTAGAAGATGAAATAGAACTACCAGTGAGTAGGGATCTTTTTGTGGTTAGAAGAGCTTTAAATAGTAATAAATTACCTGATTCCAATGCTATACAAAGAGAAAATATATTCCATACTCGATGTTTAATTGATGATAAGTGTTTTAACATGGCTATAGATAGTGGTAGTTGTATTAATGCTGCTAGTACCCTATTGGTATCTAAATTAGGATTAACCACTACTAAACATCCAAAACCATATAGATTGCAATGGCTTAATGAATTGGGAGATGTTAAGGTTAGTCAACAGGTTTTAGTGAATTTAAAGTTAGGAAAATATGAGGATTCTATTTTATGTGATATAGTTCCTATGCATGCTGCTCACTTGTTGTTGGGTAGGCCTTGGCAATATGATAGGAGGGTAGTACATGATGGTTATAAGAATAGGTATACAGTACAGAAGGATGATAAGAAGATTGTTTTAGCACCTATGACTCCAAAGGAAATATTTGAGGATCAAACCAAAATTAAATCTGATTATAAGGAGTTATCTAAGTCTAATTTGGGAAATGATTTTAGTACAAAGGACATGAAAGGAACTTTTGGATTTTATGCTAAAGGTAAGGATGTAGGAAAGGAAATAAAAAGAAATGCCAATGTATACTTGATGGTTTTTAAGGACTGTTATGAGTGTCAGAAAGGAACAATTGAAGAAGTACCTAGTACAGTGAAAATGTTATTGGAAGAATATAGTGAATTGTTTCCTGAGGATATACCTAGTGGATTACCTCCATTAAGGGGAATAGAACATCAAATAGATTTTATTCCAGGAGCTGTTATACCAAACAGACCTGCTTATAGGGCCAATCCTGAAGAGGTTAAGGAATTAAAAAGACAAGTTTCAGAATTGTTAAGTAAGGGATATATTAAGGAGTCTATGAGTCCTTGTGCAGTACCTGTATTACTAGTGCCTAAAAAGGATGGTAGTTGGAGAATGTGTGTGGATAGTAGGGAAGTAAATAAGATAACTATTAAGTATAGATATCCAATTCCTAGGCTGGATGAGATGTTGGATCAATTGCATGGTGCTGTTATATTTTCTAAAATAGATTTAAAGAGTGGATATCATCAAATTAGGATGAAACCAGGAGATGAGTGGAAGACAGGTTTTAAGACAAACTTTGGATTATATGAATGGTTAGTGATGCCTTTTGGGTTGTCAAATGCTCCTAGTACTTTTATGAGACTTATGAACCATGTATTAAGGGAATTTATTGGGAAATTTGTGGTTGTTTATTTTGATGACATACTTATATATAGTAAATCCTTAGAGGAACACTTGGGACACTTAAGGATTATCTTGAATGTGTTTAAAACAGAACAACTTTATGCTAATTTATTCATCCTAGGCTCAATTATTCACATCTGGATACTTTAGGTCAAAAAGACCAAAATACCCCTAAGACTAAAAATTCCTAGATTATCATCTATTTAAAAACTAATTCCATTTTATCTATTCATTTGCATGAAAAAGCTAAAAAACCATAATTAAATTATTCATTACACAATTTACTTTATCAGATATGTCAAATGACCATTTTGCCCTTATACATAATTTTGCGCATAAAATCTTTTTCCACACCTTTAATCCATCCAAAATACATACTCGCATACTCAACAACAACTAATACATATTAGACATGATTTTCGAGATAAATATCATAATACATAAAAATGACTAAATTGCCCCTAGAGCACACATCCATAATTAATTATTCCATAATTATTTCTAAGCATGCTCAACCTATTATTCTATACATAATTATCATACCAATTATTTTTCCATCAATAGAATCATTTTAAAACATACTTTCATACCCGACATAATTTATATCATATAACATGCTCGTTTTATCTGTTTTCATAATAATGATAATTAACACATAATTATATCAAAGTAAATCATGCTTAACATATTTCATCAACCAAAAATCCTAATGTGCTATCATGCAATATTTATAATTTTAGTAAGATATAACGGTTACCTGAATTCCAGCAAAAACGCAAAAATAGCGGTATCCTACTAAATTTATCGGATCCCGCTAATCAACCTTTCGTACCTAAAAATAATACCGAAATTATTGAATTAATATCTATCAAGTAAGATAATAATTATAATATAAAAATATTTATTTTTTTGAAAATTACTAAAATACCCTTACACTTAAAATAGGTACCAACATTATATATATATACTCTTTTCTTTTTCTTTTTCTTTTTATATATACACACAACTCACGCTGCATGCAGCGTGAGTCATGCGGTGAAGGAAGGGGGTTAGGCTTGGGGCTGGCTGCGGGCGGTGGTTCGGTGGTAGCTGGGTGCTGGAGGTTGGTGGCTGGGCTGGAAAATATTGCCGGGGCTGCTGGATGCGAAGGTGACGGGCTGCGACGAGCGAGAGGGTGGCTGGGTCGGGGGAGTTGCACTGGACGAGAGGGTGGTGTAGGGGCTGTTTGGCGATGTTTGGTGGCTGGGGCGTGGTGCTACGAGACGAGAGGGAGGTGTAGGGTGGCGGCTGGGTTGGCTGCGGTGAGGGAGGAGTGGTTCGCTGGCGGTTGACTGCTGCGGCCTGGGTTCTGCGACGGGTTGCGCTGGTGGTGTGCTGCGGGCTGGTGTTTAGGGGCTGCATGCGATGGATTATAGTGCAGAGGCTGCGGGATGGGTGATGGTGGACGATTGTTGTGCGGTGAGGGAGCTGGGAGTAGGGGCCGTCGAGGGTGGCTGGGCTGCGTGGCTGTTGGTGCTGCTCGGGAGAGAAATAGGGGCTTCGATGGGCTGCTGGATGCACGGAGCAGGGGGCTCGGCTGAGGTGGTGCTGTTGGTGGCGACGATTGGTGGCCGGTGAAGTGTCGTCGGGGTGGAGTGTGCGGTGAGGGAGATGGTGTTTGGTGATCGAAAATGGAGGTGCAGGGGTTGGAAGACGATTAGGGAGCGTATGTGTGTTATATGCAGGGCAAAACCAACGAAATAGGGAGAGGGTTGTGCGACGGGGAGATGGGAAGAAAAGGAAGAAAGGGAGAAGGTGCAGAGAGGGGCTGTTTGGGGTGAAGTATTCGAACAAAAATAAAGGGAAGGAGGGGTGCTGTTGGTGATCGAAAATGGAGGGGAGCAGAGAGGGAGCTGCGATGGGGTGCTGTGCGTGTGTGTCTGAAATGAAAGAGGGGGCTGTTTGGGTTGGTCGGTGATGGTTCCGTGTGCGTGTGTACATGTATAATATGCTGAGTGTGTAAGTATGGTGTGGATATCTGTATATAAATGTACGATCGGGAACAGGAAAATCTTCGGCGAAAATATCCTGACAAGGAAGACGATAGAATAAAGTTTAATTATTTAGTTTTAATTTTAATTTAGGTAGATTAAAATATCAGATATAAAAATAGTTTCGAAAAAAAAATTATTAAAATTTGGATAAGTTTAAAAATAGTCGAAAAGGATAAAATAATCGAGAATAATTTTTTTAGAAAACTATTTTTAGTTACGGATCAAAATATTATTAATAAAATAATTAAAAATAAGGTTTACGGGTAAAAATTAGAATTAATTTAAATAACCTAATCTCTATTAAAATTTTAACCTAATTAAATTTATACTTAAACCGTTGAAATAATACGAAAAATAATAACACTTTTGAGATTAAGCCCTCTAAAATAATAATTATAAATAATTATACGATTATAAATTTATAATTACGGTTTTGAAAAACGGGGTATTACATTTCTATCATATGACTTTGTTTGATTCCGCTAGCTCTTCTATTATTCTTTATACCTAGTTTTTTTTTCTTTATGTTTGTGTGTGTGTGTGTGTAGAGAGAGAGAGAGAGAGAGAAAGAGAGAGCCTTTTTCTAAAGAGAACGAAAAAGGGATTATAAAAATATATTATATTGATCTTGAGATCTATTGTAATCCATCAAAATATTGATCAAATTCCCGGCCAAGCCATTTATTTAGTGATCACTAAATCACATCAAATTATTATTTCATTCTCTGCTTCCTCTACTTGATTTCTCTAGTGTCCTTCCTAGATTATAAATTGAATATTAGAAAAATTCGTATTAAAAGCTAGCTGATTAAATCAAGGGTGATTAACAATGGAAGAAGAAAAGATAAAGATTGATAAGGTTGATGGTTTCGGTTTCACATTCAAAAAGATGTAGATTGAGGATTATCCATATTAGAAATATGTTCATCAACCCCTTGAAGGTAAGAAGCTATAATTGATGGATAAGGCAAAGTGAGATGCTTTAGTCATAATGGCTGAGTGAAATTTGGTTAACTCTTGCTCAAAATGTTGTGTTCAACATCTTAGATCCAAAGATGGTTGCAAATGTGATGAAGGAACTTACTTCTTCTACAACAAATAAGGTATTTCTTATGATAAAGTTTTTTAATTTGGAGATGTCCAATGATGTTTCTATCTTAGATCACATCAATGGTGTTCAATCAATTGATTTATGTTGAGATCTCTTTTGATGTTGATGTAAAAGCATTGATTTTGTTATCATCTCTCTAATAAAGAGTTGGAACACTATGTTTACGACTATTTATAGTTCCCCTGTTCAAACTTAGTTAAAGTTTAATGAGGTTCTAGATTTGATTCCAAGTTAGATCATTTATAAGAAAGGATTAGAGAATGATAGAGATGGTAAGTCAAACAACATTTGGGGAGATTTTCTAGAAAGTTGTCGTGGGTGTTATGATAAGAGCACGAGAATCCAAGATAGAGATGTTGTACTCTATAGTTGGGTTGACAAGCATGGCATCTATGCTTGAAGACCAAGGTTGCGCAAAAGGGGATGAAAATTCTAGCTTAAAAAGGTTATCTTCTTGATTTGACGGATGTGGACACGAGTTATTATAAGAGTTGTGTTTATGACAAGTAAAAGAGTGTTAGCTTCACAAAGACAAGTAGAAAGGTTATGGTAAAATTATTGGATCTAGTACACACATATATGTATGGCATATACCAATACCTTTAGTTGGAGGCTCCAAATATTATGTCACCTTCAATGATGATTACAATAGATATGTGAGTGCCAAACTTTTGAAACATAAGTCATATGTTTTTACAGTGTTTAAGGCATGGAAGGATGAGGTTAAGAATGAGACTTGATTCAATTTCAAGTGCGTTAAATATGATAATGGGGGTGAGAGGTGCAATACATAATTTTATAAATGTGTTTTTGATAATGGGATCAAGTGGGTAAAGGTTTTTTTGAGATGCCACATTAGAATGAGATTACTAAGAGGATGAACAATACCCTGAATGAGGGTGTTAGGAACATGAAATTACACTCAGGATTGTTGAAGCCATTTTAAACTAATGTATTGAGCATCACTTCCTATTTGATAAGCAAGGGGTCCTTAGTACCACTTGCTAGTAGGATGCCAAAGGATGTTGGTTTAGGAAATAAGGTGAATTTTTCTCACCTAAGAATGTTTAGTTGTTTATTGTATGTGTATGTTCATTTTGAGAGTAAAGATAAGCTTGATCCTAAGTTAATTAAATATTATTTTATTATATATGGTGTTGGTGAGTTGGGTTATAGATACTAGGATAATGTGCATTGAAGGTTAATAATATATTATGATTTTATGTTTGATGATTCAATGTTGTATAAGGACATGAACAATTTTTCAAATAATAGTCAAGTTAAAGTACTTGATCTTATTAACTATGATGAGACTACTATTAATTGTTGGTAGGTAAAGCACATGTTAAATATTCTCTTGCATGGATTATTTCTTTTTTATTGATGTTAGTGAGAGAAAGTATTTTGAGGAAGTTGTGTAGGTGAATGATTGATTTAAGTGGGAGAAAGTTATGGATGATGAGATGGGATACCAAAAGAAGAATAAAACCTAAAAATTAACCGTACTAACAACTAAAAATAAAGAAATGGTCAACAAGTGATTGTATCAAATTAAGGAGGAACCCAAAGGTACCAAGAGGTACAAGGCAAGATCATTCTTCAAGGGGTATGCATGAAAGAAGGGTATCACTTACAATGAGATATTTGTTCCTATGGTGAATATAATTGTTATCATAATTTTAATACGTATAGTGGATTCTAAGAATATGCATTTAGAGTATATGGTTTACATGGTGATCTAGACAATGAGTTATACATACAACCACCATATAGAAATAGCATTTTATGTCATACAAGCTTAGTTTATAATCTCAAGAAGAGCTTGTATGGATTTAAATAGGTGCTACGATAATAATAGTAAAAGTATGATGCCTTTGTGCATAAGAGACAATTTTAGAAGAAGTGGGTGTGATCATTATGGATAATTCAAGATGTTTAATGCCTCTTTTATCATCTTACTATTATATGTAGATAACATGCTAATTGCAAGTACTAACATAAAAGCCATCAAGGGCTTGAAAAATAATCTCTCATAGAAATTTAAGATGAAAGAATTGTGTCCCACAAAGTAAATTCTTAGCATGGGGATTTTAAAGGATGCTTTAAAAGGGACCTTACAATTATCTCAAAGGGATTACATTAAAAAGATACTCTAAAGGTGCAATATTTAGGCTATAAAGACAAGGATCGTTCCACCGGAAAGTCATTTCAAGCTATCAATGACATATTCTCTGAATATAGTATAAAGGCGGGAATATATGGAGAAAGTTCCTTATCCATATGTAGTTGAAAGTCTCATGTATGACTTGGTGTACACTAGATCGAACAAAATTCATGCTATTAGAATGATTGGCACGTTTATGTAACATCCCATAATTTACTATCTAAAAATTTATTTTTACAGAAGCATTAATTAAGAAAATAATAGGTATTATCACCACACTTAGCATAAGCTTCATGTCCTCTACTATTATTATACTAAATGCTGAGGCTAAAACATTATTATACTTTAATTAAAGTCTATAATGTTAAAATAAAATAGTAATTTCATTACAAATTGTATTATCCAGATAAATATAAAAGGATAAGGCAACTCAATTACAAAATAACAAATGGGAAAATAGTAAGAGACTTAATAGTCCAAGGAATATCCGTACCAAAAGATGACAAGAAAAAAACCCAATAATTCTAACTTACAACCCTCTACTATAAGCCATCAAGGTGACCCTGCAAATACTCATGCAAGGTGAACATAACCCATTAAATAGGTAGTGGACTAAGAATGGAACCCGTTAGTTCTATGGTATTGAGTAAAATATTACACATCACTAACATGCAAAGCTACATAGGGCATATGCATAGAAATATAGCATAGATACATCAAGGAAATAATGCAATCATAAAATGGCCACAACTGATATAATCAAAAGAAATCTAAATACCAAGGTACAATATTAAGACAATTACTGAATCAACAAATCTATAATAATTTCAATACTGAGGTAGGGCACAAAGGCAACTACTGAATCAAGTAATCAAAATCAATTTCATATATCAAGATAGGGTGCTAGGGAAAATACCAAACTACATACCAAAACATGTAGTGCATAATGACATATACTAACACAATAGTATAGAACAACCCATTAATAATCTTAAATAATAATTATTTTTATTTATTAATTACTTAAGAGGATATAATAATAATCTAGAGATATAAAAGTATACTGGTCATACCAATACACAAGACATCACAGTATCCTACCAACCATCCAACCCAAAGACAAAACAACACTCTGGTCATACTAGTGTACAAGGCATCACATTACCTCTACACTTAGGAAACCTAATCTTTAAGTGTTGATATACCATATAGGACCTGTAGGTCACCTATAGACTATACTAGGGCCTTACTAAGGCACAACATCAAACCAGTAAACCAAACAAATTGAGGAATCCTACCTTGTCTCTAGAGTAGCTACCCTTAGAAAACAACATTTTTGAAACTCGAGGTATTCCACTTTAAGCATTAGTATTTTACAAGCTGATCACAAATATCACAAAAGCAATTCCTGTTTCCATACTGTATCCATTTTTCCTTTATTTCTAATTATCCAAGTCTATCTTAAGGTTAACGGTTTAGGTCAAGGTCAAAGTCAACACTAAGATCAACCTATCACAAGTATAAGGCATCCTATTTCCAATTATTCATAAAAGATGCATTAGGTTGAAATAAAAAAAATGCTTTCAAAACACTAATTTCACCATTTTATTTAGTTCCATACAAAACGTCATTACTACGAGTAATTTATCATGAAAAGGCTAAAATAAAATAATTCATTATATTTTAGCATGTGACTAATCTTTATTATTTAGCAATTGGCTACATTTTTCACTGTTCATACATGCTAATCATATATTTCTAACACGTCATATATTCCATGCAACACATACGTTTATATCTAGAGTAAAATATGGCATTCAATAGGGAAATTAACAACATGGTGTAGGTAGTGAAATGTAACACCCACAATTTACAAACCAAAAAAATTTATTTTGAAGACAATGAAGAATTGTTTGAATAGAAAATTCGACGAATATTAATGCAGCATCAACCATGAGATAGGTGTGTTCATCACCTAACATATGCCTAATGCAAGACTAAATAAAACAATGAATAAAAAGATGCATGGCCATAATAATAATACAATAGTGCTAATGATAACAAAGAAAATGACAATAATATAGATAGGAAGAGTATGAGAGTTTACTAAATCCAAATACAATAAATCAAAGCTAAGAGTTTAAGTAACGAAAAGAATAAAAGCTTCCTGGTGTAGTGGGCAAATATTGATCTTCTTACAATTAGTACAATAATGAACCACAAGGGGAATAAGCTCATGGATAAATGAGTGTGAATGCAAACTATTAAAATTGGGTATCGATCTAATTTCATTTAGGTATCATACATTTTAAATAATTTTACTTAGATACCAGATACCATGCGTTTCCAATTCAATTTTCTTTTAGACTACTCTATTGATATTTTTAGTTTTAAACCACTATAATGACATATTTTATAATATCACACAATATTATAAGTGAAGTTGAAACTTTTTAAATAATTTGAATATATATATATATTAATATTTTTCTCGGAAATTTATAGATTTTTTGTTAAAAAAGAAACAAGGTTAAATCTTAATTAACTAAAAAATTCTAGGAACTTCTAGAAAAAATATAAAAATATATTCAAATGATTTAAAATTCAATTTGCATAAAAAGTATGTAATATCATAAATTTAATCATTTTATTGTCTAAATTAAATACATGAGTAGAGTGATACTAAAAAATAAATCTACCACCTATGGTGTCAAAGTTGAATTTTTTGGAAGTAACGGTATCCAAATGAAATTGTATAAAATGGACATAATATTATGGTATCTAAGTAACAATGGTCCAAAATAAATTTAGAAAAACATAAGAAAGAAAAAAGACCTTTTATAAAACTTGATCAATTTAGTTATTACTTAACTATTAAAATAATTTTTTTTAACTTTTTTTTTGTGCAAATGTCCAAAGCCCTTTGGATAAGGTGTTCAAACCCTAGCTCTTGATGATGACCCAAGGGGCATGATACTAGTTTTACTAAATCTACTTTTCATTTAAAACTATTAATCATTTTATATTAAAAGATATAAGGTTTTCGAAAATTAAATTCCTAGTGCAACCACACCACAAGTTGACTAGCATAGCCTAAGTGCCTACTATATTCACCATTAGGGTTGAAATAACAAATTTGATCACCTTGTTGTGAGTAAACTCCAACCCCCATTGTAGAGGCACATATAAGTAGAAGTGACAATCTGGTTAGGTCAATCTTAGGTTAGACTATTTACGAACCATTTTCCTTTGCCAGTCGAGTCATTTTGGAGCCATGCCATTTTGTAATTCGGGTACGAGTTGTTGTAGATTTAGATTATATCAGGTTAATTTATCGGGCTGAATAAGGTTAAATTTGAGCCAAACTAGCTTGTGTTTGAATAATTTAGAGTCAAGATTAATTTGACATATTCAAATCAGGTCGAGTTAGCCCTAGTTCAAGTTGACTTAGTATATCAAGTCTTTTTAGGTTTGTATGGGTCTAGTTAGATTTGGGTAGAACTAATCCCGGATCAAAGCACTTCATGTTTTGGTTAAACCAAATATTGATCTTAAAATTCTATCCAACACATTAACCTCATACGTTAACATTAATTTTGACAACTTGTAACTATTTAATTAAAATTTTGTTATTAAGTGCTACTTGTTTATTATTATGAATTTTAAATGTTCTATTTGGTGGGGGGAGGAGTTAGCATATTGTTGGGAAATAAGTATGTCCATGGTAAAAGTAAAAAAAAAATAAGTAAAATTTATAAAATATTACATTTTTAAAATTTTAAAATAAATAATAAAACATGTGTAATGTACTATTATTATAATAAATGGTTAATATCAAATTTAGTTTTATTGGATCCGGTTGATGTAAGGTTAAGTTGAATTTGGGCTCGGTTGGATGGAGTTAATTATATTCGGATTAACATCACATTGAGTAGGATTTGGATTAGGTTGATTAATTTTTCAAATTTTACATAGGTCGGATTGTGTCAACTTTTATCATCTCAAACTAAGAAAATCTAATACAAAAAGACTGAAGCTAAGAAAGGGTGGAAATAGAATAGAAGGATGAATTTCACTTTACTCATGCCTCGAATAATTTCATATAGGTATCGTTATATTTTCATTTTATTATTTTAGTACCATATTATTTTTATTACTTTAGATTAAATTAATATAGTTTTAAATACCGCACATTCTCCTATGCAACATTGGGAGTATTTTAGTTACTTAAAGATTTTATATGTGTATATATATTCTCTAATTTTTCTTTGAGATATTGCACGTATTACAATTAAAAAAACTATAATTTATTTTAAAAAATAAAAATATTTAAATAATGGAAATACTCTAAGTCACTTGAGAAAAAAAATATCTAATGTTAAAAGGAGATTATTAGTTTAGTTATTTAAAATCAACAATAATTATAGGATAGTAATACAGAGTGTGTGTGTGTGAGTATGCAAAACACATTTTAATGAGATTAGGTCAAATCTCATAGTATCCAAGGTAAAATATAGCAGAGAAAGCATCAATATAAGGGTATACAACTAACAAGGATGCTTAAAAGGTACAAAAGATCCTCAAATAAACATATCCCTCACCGACCCACTTTCTAATAACAAATTAAATATATTTAAAAAAAAAACTTGAACCAAAAAATATCAACAATAAAATAAGAAGCCCTTTATGTTATTTTGTTTGTGTGTGCAAGATAGGAGGGCGTATGCTATGCAGAGGAAATCGTGAACGAACCACGTAGAGCTGACCAAGATTCCAACTGTGAAGATTGCGGTTATGAAACAATGATATATATTGTAAATGGTTGAATGACGCCAAGAACTTCGCACATTTAAATGCCTTACAATATGGGGGATGGCTGATACTTGCAGCATCGCAAGATAAGAAAACGGCTCCTCTCAGCTTATACCGAAGAAGTCAATGTTTATGATTTGAGCTCATCAGTAGACCTGCCGCTAAAATACAATCATAGATAAATTTAGCCTTACAATCATATAATTTTGCTCTTTTTTCTTAAATTTCTTTAATCGCCATTGGTCATGATGTTACGAATAGACTTGAGTAAATTATTTAAGTTGGCATAAGAATATGGTGCCTTAGTGATCACCAAGGGCCACGCTATCTCAGAACAGAATGCAAAACAGAAGGACAAGCATATGAGGACAAGAACCTGCGTTAAGATTGGATCGCACCAATCATGCAAACTGGTGGTCACAAGATTTACGTACCAGACAACAAACCAAGTCCGTCAAAACGGAATAATAACAAAATTTGCAAATATCCTCATGCTATTGATTACAAATACACAATCATTATCAAAATTTTCCCAGCTACAGAGGAGTGAAATTACGTAAATGAATTTGCTTTGAGCCCATCTCAACCACTAGTCAATCTCTAGCGCTATATAACGGTGCTTATGTCCTAGCCACTAGCTAAAAGCTTGCAGTCACACGGCAGAAACTCCTACGGCCATGTCTTACTTCGGCAGCCCACTAGGTCAGATAATCCTATTTATATATCCTTCATTCCAAGTAAATGCATGCTACTTACAGCTTCAAAATTAAGATAAACAATTGATGACCTATGTCTCTCATCAGCACCCCAAATAACACAAATTGCTAGAGATAAGTTAGTCTAGATTTCCGTAAATTGCATGGTTGCATATAATATTGCTTTTGAGCTAGTAAATAGACCGTTTATGTCGAATTGAACGAATGACTGGGTTATCATGTATACATAAGAAGAAACCTTCTTTGCTAATTGTTTCAGTACATGAACATAGTATACAAGTTGCTTATTAATTTTCATGGAAAATGCAGGGTTTCTGTCCCGACTCTGTGAAGGGCAACTAGGCTTGGCTTCTTCTTGCGTTCAGAAGACTGTAATCGATGCAGTAAACCTACTATTTCTCTTGATGTTCTATCTCCTCTTCGTATCAAGTCTTGTCATCCAAGGGTATGGGAGGAGTAACACAAGACGGGGCAGGGTCTTTGTATTTGTTTCTCTATGTTGTGCCACAATTAGTGTAGCATACCTGAGCACTGGTATGTGGGATTTCATAGCCAAAGATGGGCGCCCTGTGACAGTAGGTTGGGTGGTTCACATGGTTAGAGGAATTATCTGGATCACTTTAGCCATTTCCTCCATAGTTCAAACATCAAGATGGGTCGCATTTCTTAGTTCTCTTTGGTGGACCTCATCTTTTGTGCTCGTTTCCACTCTAAATGTCAACATGTTATTGGCAAAAGAAGAGATTGAGATTTTAACTGTTGTACAATGGCCTGCAAATTTCTTGCTTTTAATATGTGCTTTCAAGAGCTTCCGTCAATTCTTCTCTCACTGGGAAAGAAAGAAGTCATTGTTAGAACCTCTAATGGCAGAAGATCAGAAAAAAGGCCAATCAGGACAGGGGCGGGGCAGTTTTTTCAGTCAGCTAACATTTTCTTGGGTTAGTCCCTTGCTACGTTTGGGTAATTCAAAACTACTGGTTCTTGAGGACATCCCAAGTTTATTCTTAGAAGACGAAGCAAATGTAGCCCACCAGAAGTTTTCTGCCGCATGGGAGTATTTCAGGAGAGATAAAAGGACAGACAGGGATAATAATCTTGTTATTAAGGCTTTAATAAAAGTCTACTTCAAAGAGATGATGTGCATTGGAATTGGAGCATTCCTGAAAACAACTTGCGTTGTCGTTTCACCCCTATTACTTTACGCTTTTGTCAGATATGCTGACAGCCAAGACGAGGATTTATACAGAGGTCTCTTCTTACTAGGATGTATGATTACAGTCAAGGTGGTCGAGGCACTATCACAAAGGCACTGGTTCTTTCAGGCGAGGAGGACAGGAATGCGGATGAGGTCAGCTCTAATGGTAGCAGTCTATCGAAAGCAACTTAAGCTTTCTGGTTTAGGGAGGAAAAACCACTCGACAGGTGAAATAGTTAATTACATAGCAGTAGATGCTTACCGTATGGGAGAGTTTCCGTGGTGGTTCCATTCTGGCTGGACATTCACCATTCAACTCTTCCTTGCTATCGGGGTGCTTTTTGGAGTTGTCGGAGTTGGTGCACTGCCTGGTCTAATCCCTCTTCTTGTTTCTGGCCTGCTTAATGTGCCATATGCAAGATTACTTCAGGATTGTGGGTCTCGTTTTATGAAAGCGCAAGATGAACGGCTTAGAGCTACTTCTGAAATCCTAAACAACATGAAGGTCATAAAGTTGCAATCATGGGAGGAGAAATTCAAAAACTTGATTGATGGTTACAGAGATAAGGAATTTGCACAGCTTATCAAATCCCAACACCTAAGGGCTGCAGGCACTCCAATATTCTGGATGTGCCCTACAATAATATCTTCAGTCGTGTTCCTTGGATGTACCTTTTTCGGCAGCACCCCACTGAATGCTGCTACAATTTTTACAGTCCTTGCAACACTACGAACCATGTCTGAACCTGTCAGGATGATCCCTGAAGCGCTTTCTGCACTGATCCAAGCTGTGGTATCCTTCCACAGAATCAACAAGTTTTTGTTCGATGATGAACTCGATACCAATGAAATGGCCACTTCTGTGATGAAAAATTCTGAGAATTGCATTGAGATACAAGAAGGTAACTTCAGCTGGGAACCAGAATCAGGGGTACAAACATTGAGAGATGTTAATCTTGAAGTAAGAAAAGGGCAGAAGATTGCAGTTTGTGGCCCTGTTGGAGCAGGGAAGTCTTCTCTTTTATATGCCATTCTCAAAGAAATACCTAAAATTACAGGACAAGTAAGCGTACATTGCCATACTTCTGTTGCCAAAATAGTGTGTTTAGTAAATAGCAAGTTGCACGACAATTTTTCATTTTTTCCCACTTCAGGTGGCCTCCGTTGGATCAATTGCTTATGTCTCTCAAACGTCATGGATCCAAAGTGGGACAGTTCGTGAGAACATACTTTACGGGAGACCAATGGAGCAGGACAGATATAGGAATGCAATAAAAGCAAGTGCTCTAGATAAAGATATAAACAGTTTCCAGCATGGCGATCTTACTGAGATTGGACAGAGAGGGATCAACATGAGTGGAGGTCAGAAACAGAGGATCCAGCTCGCTCGTGCAGTTTATAATGATGCTGATATCTATCTCCTTGATGATCCCTTCAGTGCAGTAGATGCACATACAGCTGCAACTTTGTTTCATGTAAGATTCATTAAGCCACACCACACACATGGCTTCACAGCATTTACAGTAAACATCATCCCATATGCTTTGCTTTTCTATCTCAGAGCACAATTGATTTTCCCCTCAGTCCCCTCAATTCAGCAGTATATATCACTATTTTTTTGGTGTTCCCTGAATTTGCTATCAAATTGTAGGAATGTGTCATGAATTCCCTAGGGAATAAGACGGTAATTCTGGTGACTCATCAAGTGGAATTTCTGACCACAGTGGACAAAATATTGGTAATTTAAAAAACTTTTCGGTTAGAGACAACTATTCAGGAAAATGCACCTTCATTTAACCAAAATGTTGTACTTTGCGTTCTAGGTCATGGAAGATGGGAGAATTAGCCAATGTGGAGCATATAAAGAGCTCTTAATGGCAGGGACAGCATTTGAACAGCTTGTGAATGCTCACAAAGACTCGATAACAGTGCCAGATTTCCCAATAACCGAGATAAAATTTGAGTCATGGGCAGAGGAAATCAATCAAACCCTTCAGGATAATAGTTCTGAATGCATTAGTGGAAACAACAGTGAGGGACAAATTTACATGAAGGAGTCACCACTCGTACAGCTAACAGAGGAAGAAGAAAAGGAGATAGGAGATGTTGGCTGGAAGCCATTCTTTGATTACCTTCAAGTCTCTAAGGGGTTGTCCTCCTTATGTCTAGGAACAGTAGCACAGATTGGATTTGTAATTTGTCAGGCAGCTGCAACTTATTGGCTGGCATATGCAACTGAAATTCCTAGTATCAAAAGCACTACTCTGATCGGCGTCTATGCTGGGATTTCAACTCTTAGTACATTCTTTGTATATGGGAGGTCTTTCTTTGCAGCTCATCTAGGACTGAAAGCTTCCAAAGCATTCTTTTCGGGTCTAACAAGCTCGATCTTCAAAGCTCCAATGTTATTCTTCGATTCCACACCAGTCGGACGGATCTTCACTCGTGTAAGATTTGATTTCCCTCACCCCCTAGTTTCCTTAAATTCAGCAGGCTATGATGTTCTGGCCAAACCAGATGATGTTTTTTGCTAATGCTGGTAGCTCACCTCTATCTTCCTGCCTATCCCATTTGTAGGTTTCATCAGATCTAAGTATTTTGGACAATGACATATCCTTTGCCATTGGACTGGCCATGGCTCCTGCAATTGAACTTCTAGCAATCGTCGGAGTCATGGCTTCAGTCACTTGGCAGGTTCTTATTGTGGCTATTCTAACTTTCGGGGCCACGAAGTATATTCAGGTGCACCATGCTGTTTAACTTCTTTTCGAACCCTACTCTTCTTTTGTCTTTTTTTATTTTTTATTTTGTATGAAGCATCATGGGTCCTGCAGGGATACTATCTACGATCAGCAAGGGAAATAGTAAGAATGAATGGAACTACAAAGGCTCCTGTCATGAACTATGCTGCGGAGACAGCCCTTGGGGTAACCACTATAAGAGCATTCAACATGGCGGACCGATTCTTTCAGAAATTCCTTACGGTGGTCGATACAGACGCAAGACTCTTCTTTTATACTAATGCATCCACAGAGTGGTTAGTTTTAAGGATAGAGGCACTTCAGAACTTGACATTATTCACCGCAACCTTCTTCTTCTTACTACTTCCTAAGGGATTTGTAGCTTCAGGTAGCTTTTACTATTTCCACAGCTAACTTCAACTTCTGACTTAGTAGGGAGTTAGAAGAAGTATTAAAAACTCAAAAACCATTTCAGGACTGGTGGGACTCTCTCTCTCGTATGCTCTAGCCCTAACGGGAACTCAAGTGTTCATGGTCAGATGGTACTGCAATTTAACAAATTATGTTATATCAGTCGAAAGGATAAAGCAGTTCATGCACCTAGCAGAGGAGCCTCCGGCCGTCGTGGACGCTAATAGGCCACCCTGTTCATGGCCCGCTAAGGGAAGAATAGAGCTGCAGGATCTACAGGTACAAGAAGATGTATAAAATCTAAAAGGCAGTCCAGCAGTCAATTAACCAAACGTGACAGGAAGTTTCTTTTTTCTGGTTCCTTCCAGGTAAAATATCGGCCCAATGCTCCTTTGGTTCTGAAGGGAATCACCTGCAGTTTCAAAGAAGGGACCAGAGTTGGAGTAGTGGGAAGGACAGGAAGCGGAAAGACGACACTAATCAGTGCGCTGTTTCGATTAGTGGAGCCAGAAAGCGGAAGGATTCTCATAGATGGGCTAGATATAACTTCCATCGGTCTTAAGGATTTGCGGACAAAACTGAGCATCATACCTCAAGAACCGACACTCTTCAGAGGCAGCATCAGGAGTAACTTAGACCCTCTAGCTCTCTATTCTGATTATGAGATTTGGGAGGTGAGCTGTCATATTAAACAATATAGAAATCTTTTTGTTCAGACGCACGTGAAAAAAAAAAAACAATAAGCACATAATTACAAAATCTAGAGTTCAAGTTTGAATTTGGTTATGTTTCCCATCAATGGAAGGCCCTGGAGAAGTGCCAGCTGAAGGAAACAGTTAGTAGCCTTCAAGGGCAACTAGATTCATCAGGTAAGTCTAATTCACCGGAAAATACAGATAAGCCTTATCTTATTTATTTATTTATTATTATTTAAAAAAGTAAACCCACGAGCGATTAATTTGTTTCCTGCAACAGTGAGCGATGAAGGTGAAAATTGGAGCACCGGGCAGCGCCAACTCTTTTGTCTCGGGAGAGTACTGCTGAAGAGAAACAAGATCCTAGTTCTGGACGAAGCCACTGCTTCAATAGACTCAGCGACGGATGCCATTCTGCAGAGAATTATACGGCAGGAATTCGCCGATTGCACGGTGATAACAGTAGCTCACAGAGTCCCGACGGTCATCGACAGTGACAAAGTCATGGTCCTATCCTACGGTACGTCTCAATCTCATACATACAGTGGCTACTTTATTGATAAGATATATTCACTGAAGGTGTGACCGAGAGAGCTAGATTCCTCCCATAATTAATATAGATCTGTCAGTATTATCACGCTGTAATATATTACCATCGTGTTCATAATCTGGCAGTGGGCCATCCGTTTTAAGACCACATCTTCTTGGGGAATTAACTAATCGACGGAATATGAAATAGAATAATATATAATAGTTTATGTGCCCATGGAATGCATGGATAACTTAAAATAAAACAAGCGTACAATAATTTTGAAATATAATTAGCAAACTTTACAAATGTATAATTGATATGTGAACTCTCTTTTTTCTTTGTTAAAATGTCAACTTCTTAATTATAATAGGAATAAAGATTCTCAAAAAATTATATAATACTACGGGAATATTCATAAAAAAAAATTATGAAGAAAGCATAGCAAGGATACAGTGGATTATAAATATATCATTCTCTAAAATTTTAACATATAAACCAAGCGATAAGTTTATAAGAACTCAAAAATCACATAATAGATAGAAGATAAGATTTAGTTCATGTAAAAGCATAATTTTTAGCTTACATTAATTAGATTTTGATGATGATAAAAATTATAAAATTATAAGCCCAACTTACCTTGTGTATTTTGGGAAGTATGGAAAAGTGATGGTATTAAACAATAAATTTTTTTATAATAATAAAAAATATGTTAGCGGTGGGCCACAAACATCATTTGTGATAGTGAATTAAAACAAAAGTAAAAAAAAAAAGAAAAAGGAAGAAGAAAAAGAAAAAAAAATCTATAAAGAGAAGATAAATTCTAAACTTTAGAATACTCAAATTATAGTATAGACGGATGATTGAACTTTAGGTCATCTCAATATTCCTTTTGCACCATATTTTGAAAAGAAAAATAAAACAAACTTCTCAAATTAGATAGCCTTCCATTTATTCTAAATAGTACTATGAAATTAGAATCGTTCAATACAAATAATTTTAAATGTCTGACCGGATGAGTGATTATAATAATTATAACATAGATGTGAAACTTATGTAATCATATAATGAAAATATAGAAGCAAGTATGAGCCTAGCTAAGTAATAGAAAATAAAGTATAAAGTTAGATTGAAATATCGACAAATGAGTTATTGGTGGACCCTAATATCATTTACAATAATAAATTAAAATAAAAGGTAAATAAATAAATAAATGATTTAAAGTAAGGTTAATTCTAAAAAATTCCTCTTTACTGCGAATTATAGTACAGATTTCTGATCTTTATGGCATAATCACTACTGGATATCATATTTTTGTATATACATTAAAAAAACTCATTAAAATATATTATGATAAAAAGCAGTGATAATTTTAATAATAATAAAAAAATCATGCATAGAAATAGAACAGACGTCGTCACTCGTCAGTCTACCCTACTAGTGGGTCAAAAGTGTACCGACAGGTCCGAGCCTTTGGCCCCGAACTTTCTGGGTCATGAAGGGTCGTCGGACTAATTAAGGTTCGAGATCTTTATGTGTGGTAGCTATTCTAAGTTCTAACAGTGTGGTGGGTCTGTCCATTGGCAGGGAGATTGATCGAGTACGATGAGCCTTGGAAGCTTATGCAGGGGGACTCAGCGTTCGGGAAGCTTGTGGCGGAATATTGGTCGAGCTGCGGCAGAAAGTTTTAGTTAGTGGTTGAGAAACAATCGGGGCCACCGAGCTCTTCATTCTATACCGGTGCTGCCTTTTTAACCCCTGCGGCAGATCACAGAAATCTATCTTTCGAATTCCTCGCTCACCTTTTCCGATGCCAAAAATAAAATAAAATAATAAAGGAGATAATAAATAAATAAAAAAAGGTATAAATGCGTTGTACGGAGTAGCATTCCTTCGAGCACTTGGTTTCCAACATAATTTAATAGCCGGAACTAACGGGACGGATCATCGCATAGATTTTCGTGGTTGTTATACGAAAATTTTATATTTATTATATAGAAAAAAGAAATTCATATCTTAACTCTCTCCTCCCTTTTATCGGACTATTCTATTTTTTCTACTTTTTTTTCTCTCACTTTTTTTTTTTTTGTTTCCCGTCTCCCTTTTTTTCTACAACGGCCCTCACCTCGCGTCTCTTATCTAGAGGTAAATAACTAAAAAAATTTTAGTTAACAATTTTTTTTTCTGTTATAAAAATATGCTGAGTAAATTTATGAGTTTCATTTTTTTTTTTCTGCAAGATATCGTAGATTAAAATTATTTGTTTAAATTTTTTATTTCATTGTAAATTTGTAAGTTTAAATTTTTATTTTTTTCAACTGCACATCTAGATCTAGTTTATGAAGTTCTTTTTTTAATTATAGATAAAAATAATATTGTAAATCTAATTTTATTTTTTTTAATTCTAGATCTAGCATGAAAAAAAATATAGGTAATAAAGGATCGGAAAAATTTGTCGATGTTATGGGCTAACATTCGGTTAGACCTGTCGACAAGGGGAAGGGAGGAACGGTAGTAATTGCCGAACAGGTGGGCAAAAAATTGCAGTACACCATCGGCAAAATTTGCTAATATTATTGGGCTCACTGCTCACATTCAGTTACCGCTGCCAACAAGGGGGAAGGAGGAATGGGAGTTTTGGCCGATATGGGAGAGGAAGCAGCGGTAATTTCTACCGATGGGGGGGCTTGAGCTTTGGAAAACTTTACCATTGTTGCGGGGTATAATTGGCCTACTCTACCAATGGTATCGGGGTAATACCAGCAACATTTGTCGTAGGGGAAGGGAGACAAACAAATGGTTTAGGGTTTGTAATTATATTTGTATCAATTATGTTTTTAATGATATTTATTAATTATAGTTTGTTAATTATATTTTTTTAATTATGGTCAATTTGATTAAATTTATTTAGAATACTTTTAGATCTATTATAATCTATTAATTATGCTCTAATATTTTAATTAAATATAGGTTTGGCAAATTCTGTATGTATTTTAGGGTTTTCGATAATTTTTAGGATGTGTAATTATGTTTAATAATTATGGTTTATTAATTATGTTTTTTAGTTATATTTTTTAATTATGGTTAATTTGGTTAAATTTGTTCATTATGTTTATAGATTTGTTATACTCTGTTAATTACGTTATTGTATAATTTATATATGAGTTGATATTTATTACATTTATTTATATTATCATTAAATATATTAAAATTTGTTATGTGGTGGGGGTTATTGGTGAATCTTTTTAATTATATTGATAGGATAGTATATTAGATTAGTTTATTTTTTTATTAAATATGTTTATAATAGATTAAATATGTTTATATTTCTATTAGATTTATTTAGTTTACTAATTTGTATGGAATATATTTGGATAAATCTATTTGGATTATTGAAAAAAAAATATCGAGATATTGGTTTTATAAGATATCATAATTAAGTATAATCTAGTTGTTATATTATACTAAACTCCTACTAGTAACTAATAAAAATATTGTTGATATATTTAATTAATAAAGTAGAGGATTAGTTTAAGAGATTGTATTTTAGTTATAAGATTGGATATATATATATATATATATATATATCTTTCAATATCATAATATAGGTTGATATTTAATAATTACGTTACTGTCAAGTATCTATTTAGGTTTTATTTATGTGATGACTTATTACCTTCAATTCATATACCTAATTTTAATTGACTTAGTTTTATTATTGAAATTTAGATGAGTCGCAAACAAGATAGAGTAATAGATAGAACCGAGGGTTGTCTTGTTACTGCTTCTTCATGACTTAACAGAACTGCTACTGAACAACTTGCTTCAATGTTTCGTTTAAGAAATTTCAAAAAGAGTCTTGTCAGATGATTACGACAAGGTAAAAAAGTTGGTGAAAAAGAACCGGAAGAAGCATCGTAATAGTAAGAATATGCATAAGTTTTTGAACTACCAAGGTCTAGTCATCAAGCTCCAACATTTGTAGACTATGCAGGTCATCCATCATTTATGGCCAATGTTGGCATTTTAGGGTTCGAAGGGTGCATAGGTTTGGGGTTTGGAGGTTTGGGGGTCGGAGGTTCAAGGGTCGAAGAGTTCGGGTCTGAAGATTTTTCATTATCTATAAAATATATAAAATTCTTACCTCACCGACATAGCCTGCCATGGGAGTACCATCATCCTCAGTTCACCCACCTACTGTTGGTGGCTCTAGATCATCATTAGATTTACTAGCATCTTTACCCCACGTTACCGATCAAGCATTGTCATCAACTTATGTGCATAATGATGATGGTGGTGGTGGTGGTGGTGAGGAGTAGGAGTAGGAGGATAATGATGATGACGATGATGATAGAGATGATAATGATAGGGATGTTGGTGATGCTAGTGAAGATGAACAAAGTATACAACCAAAGGATGAATGGTACTTGCTTGCACCATATCCAGGAGGTCCAATAATCCCTTATTTGATTCTAAGATTTAGCGATCACATAGCTTTAGATTTATGGTTAGGAAAGGCAAGTTTATCTTGTTTATTATTTATTAATTCTATTTTATATGTAACCTAGGGATGGCAATTTTCCCCGCGGGTTCGGGGCCCCGTCGGGGATTCCCCGTTCGGGTTCGGGTTCGGGGAGAGAATTCGGGGATCGGGTTCGGGTTCGGGGATTTTTTTGGGGACGGGGCGGGGACGGGTTTGGGGTCCCCATCCCCGAACCCGCCCCGAATTTTTTTTATATATATTTTTTATATAATTATATATATATATATATATATATATAATATATAATTTTTTAATAGAATATAAATTAAAAATATAATATAAAAAAATAGTTTGAGGATCGGGGATGAGATCGGGGATCGGGTATAAAATCGGGTTTTGGGGATCGGGTCGGGTTATAAGAACGGGGAATAAATCGGGGATGGAAAATAGATCGGGGATCGGGTCAGGTATGGGGAGTTGATCCCCGCGGGGATCGGGTCGGGTTCGGGGATTATTTTCCTTATCGGGTTCGGGGATGGGGATGGGGTCCCCGTCCCCGACCCGCCCCGTTGCCATCCCTAATGTAACCAATCATATATATTCATTATATTTGTTTTTTTTTCAGGATCATGGTTGTCCCAGGATCCATATGAGGTAAGAGGTTTCTTGGAAGCATTAATGAAAGGATGTTCGCTCTAATACGACAGATAGGATTATCACACCTTCCATCCTGCACATTTGAGCATGCAAACGTACTACTTATTTCAGTATTTATTGAGAGATAGCAACCAAATACCAATAGCTTTCATATATCATGGGGTGAGATGACAATCACCCTTTTAGATGTACATAATATATTAGGGCTATGAGTTGATGGTCATCCATTTATATTTGGAGATGACAGTGGACATGCGTCGGCAATTGATTGGTGCAATGGGTGCCTTGTTTGGGATGGAGGAAATGCAAGTGAATAAAGTCACTAGAAAGGGTGGGCTTCCAATTAAATGGCTATAAGGAATATGTGAATCATACTAGTTAGGGGATGAGGAAAAAGCGATTGGGTATATATTATAGTTTATTATCCTATCGTTGTTTGTTAATAAGTTGGTTGATAAAGTTAGTTCGTACAATATCATTTTTCTTTAAGATCTTAGCCGAATTGAAGGTTATGCATGGGGTACAACCACACTTGCTTTTCTATATCGACAACTTGGTATCGCTTCTTGAGCTGATGCTACTCAAATGTCAGGATGTGTCACTCTATTATAGGTAATTTTATAATTATCATATATATACATATATTACATACTTTATATTAGTTATGATTCTAATGACCGAATATTATAACAGACGTAAATATATAAATACTTTCTGGGGTTTGGAGTGGAACGATCTAGGTATGATCTAGATCATCCTCGTAGTACAAGGTGGTTTTGTGGACAGAAATTTGACAATAAATTAGAGACGTTCAAGTACTTTTGAGCAAAGATTGATCTTATGCCTGCATCAAAGGTATGCTCAAATTATTCTATTGTTACTATATTATATTAGCAATATTTGTATTTAGTTTAATTTTTTTATGAAATGTCATTTGAGATCCGTACGAAGTAGTTGATCCCTATAGAGATTGTCATATGGCATTATATCACAATTGTTTACATTGTTTGGAGAAAGTTGAACCGTATATGCCAGACAGAGTGACACGACAATTCAGATATACACAAGCGATCCTTGAGGAACCTAACAAGCTCACTAGAAACACATACAAAGGTCCTTCCCTCAAGAAGTATAAAGTTTACTACGTACAACATGTTTAGCCAATGATTTTTGAGGCGTGAACACATATTGGGCCCGAATGTTTTTGGACCACTAGCTCAATACCCATGGGATGTGGCTTATGACTATACAGATTGGTATGTTCCTAAAACTCATATGTATGTATTGGCAACGGCGGAAGAATATTTGGCAGAGCATTCGAATGATCATCAAATTCCAGCCAAAAAACGTCTAAACAAAGCACATACTGTAACACCCCCATTTTTTTTACTGCTAAAAATTTTCGTTTTGCGGAAGCGATAATTATAAAATCCATGGGTGTTACCGCCACACTCAGTATAAGTCTGGCATCCTCTACCGTTCTTATACTGAGTGCTAAGGCTAAAATATTACTTTACTTAAATAATATTAAAACAGAGGCAGGATAGAATTTCATTACAAATTACATTGTCCTGAATAGATACAAAAAGATCAGGCAAGAGTTGTAATGTAACAAAAGAGAAATAGCAGGGGACTTAAGAGTCCAAGAAATATCCGGACCAAAAGAAGTCGAGGCGAACACCGGATAGTCCTAACTCTCAACCCTCTATTTGAAGTCGTCAGACCCTACCCTCAAAGTAATCCTGCAAAGTAGCGACTGCCCGTGGAATAGGCAGGGGACCATGAAACGGAACCCGTCAGTACTACGGTACTGAATAACCCTTTATACCAAACTAATATGAAAAACTAGCATGGAACACATACAAGGCATACGACTAACAGGTACAAGACATTTAAGTATTCATACGAGGATTGATAAACAATAATCATTTAGACAATCAATTTCTATTAAAGCTACATGCTACTCATTTTTATTTGTCTAAAACAACCGACAGCTTACCAGACTAACATGTCAAAGGTATTCTCAGAAGTAATGAGTAGAACCTAAACTCCAGCATAACAATTATAACATCAGCAGCATGACTCATATCTCAGCATAACTCCCAACCAAATTTATAACATCACAAGTGTATTAACAGGTAAGCTATAACATAATCCACAACATCAAAAGTATACTTACAGGTAGAATATGATAAAATACATAACATCACTTGGGTACTTACAGACACAGAATAATAATAACCGTAATCCCACAGGTACACTTACAGGTATAGTAAATTAAAATACAAAACATCAACGGTATATTTATAGATATGGTATAATAATATACATAACATCACAGGCATACTTATAGACATA
Organism: Tamarix austromongolica; assembly: GCA_039764185.1. Lineage (NCBI taxonomy): Eukaryota > Viridiplantae > Streptophyta > Magnoliopsida > Caryophyllales > Tamaricaceae > Tamarix > Tamarix austromongolica. Next base: position 73,014,123 of record CM077813.1, read on the forward strand.
ATACCCACACACGTAGGCCCGCAGGCTACTACTTAAGCCACAGGTAGGCACAACATCCACTACCAAACCAGTCCAATACCCAATAATAATCCTTCCAATCAAATCATATTATTTCCATTTTTATTTACTCGAAGGGGATACAATAATAACCCGGAGACATAACAGTACACCGGTCATATCGGCGCACAAGGCAACACGATACCCTCCAACCATCCAACCCAGAGGCATAACAGCACTCTGGTCATACTGATGCACAAGGCACACAGTACCCTCCTCACCTCGGACACCTAATCCTTAAGTATCGATACCCCCTATAGGGCCCGTAGGTCACCTATAGAGTAGACTAGGACCTTACTGGGGCACAACCGGCACACCAGAAACCCAAACAAATCGAGGACTCCTACCTCGTCTCTAGGATAGCTACCCCTAGAGAGAAACCATTCCCAAACTCGAGGTCTTTCACTTTACGTATTAGTGTTTTTATAAAGCGATCACAGATAACACACATTACACATTTACTCTCATTTCCATACTTATTCATTTTCCCTTTATTTCCAATTATCCAAGTCAACCCTACGGTCAACGGTAAAAAGAAAAGTCAAATCAATACTAAGGTCAACCTACCAAAATTCTAAGGACATCCTATATCCATTTATTCACATTTGGGCGTTAGGCCGAAAATGACCAAAATGCCCTTGAAGCTAATAATTATCAGATTAGTATCCATTTAAATACTAATTCTATCTTATTTATTAATCTATCATGAAAAGGCTAAAATGAATAATCTAATTATTTATTATATAATTTAAATCATTAATCATGTCAAAAGACCATTTTGCCCCTACATAGATTTCGGCATATAAAACTCTATCATAAACTTTTGAAACGTACAAAACACATACTCATAAAATCAACAACAGATAATGCATGTTAGACATGATTTTCAGGATAAATATCATATTACACAAAAATGACTAAATTGCCCTTAGGGCACACATTCCTAATAATTACTCCACAATTATATCTAAACATGCTAAACTAATAATATATATACATAATTATCATACCAAACATTCTCCCGTCATTAGAATTATTTTTAAGTCATACTTCTATACCCGAAATATTTTATATCAGATAACATGTCCGTTTTTATCCTTTTTCATAATAATAATAATTAACACATAATTATATTGAAATAAATCATGATAAACATATTTCATACACCAAAAACCCTAATGTATTATCATGCAATTTTTATCATTTTAGTAGAGTATAACGGTTACCTGAAATCCAGCAAAAACGTAAAATTAGCGGTATCCACTAAAATGTATTAGGTCCTGCAAATTAAACTTTCGTACCTAAAAATAATACCACAAATACAGAATTAATATCTATCAAATAAAATAATAATTATAGTATAAAAATATTTATTTTTCTAAAATTACCAAAATACCCTTACAATTAATATTGGTACCAAAATTTTTATTTAACCACCACGCAACTCACGCTGCATGCAGCGTGAGTCACGCTCGAGGGGAAATGGGGCACGGCAGAATGGCGAGAGGGTCGGCTGGGCAAGGCAGGGGAAGGGAGAGGGTGGCAGTGGCGGTGGCTGGCCGGCGGTGGCCGGTGGAGACTGGCGGCTGGGCGACGGGGAAAAAGGGTGCAGGCTAGTTGGGTGGTGCTGCGGCTGCTGGTGGCTGGCAGGGCTGGGTCGAGGGTGACGGGCTGCTGGGAGGCTGCTGCGAGAGGTTGTGGCTGGGCTGGAAAAATTTCGAACAAACAGGGAGGGAGGAAAGGGGTAGATGGTTCGAAGGTGGCTGGTGCTGCGGGGGAAGGCTGGGCGAAGAAAAACCGAGGGAGGAAGCTGGTCGAGATTTGGCTCGGGGATGGAGTTTCGGGCTGCCAGGTCAAGGGAGACGGTGGATGGCTGCTGCTGCTGGGGCTGCTGGACGACGGTGGTGGACGCTGGTGGACTGGCGGGAGAGTGGTGTTGCTGGGCTACTGGCTGCGACGGGGGAGGGCGACGGAAATGGAGGGGAGCTGCGATGGCTGTGGGTGCTGGTGGGCTGGCGGGCTGCGTTGGAAACAAACGAGGCAGGGAGGGGAGTGGACAACGGGCTTCGATGGGCTGCTGGATGCACGGAGCAGGGGGCTCGGCTAAGGTGGTGCTGTTGGTGGCGACAATTGGTGGCTGGGGAAGTGCCGTCGGGGTGGAGTGTGCGGTGAGGGAGATGGTGCAGAGAGGGGCTGTTTGGGGTGAAGCATTCGAACAAAATAAAGGGAAGAAGGGGTGCCGTTGGTGATCGAAAATGGAGGGGAGCAGAGAGGGAGCTGCGATGAGGTGCTGTGCGTGTGTGTCTGAAATGAAAGAGGGGGGGGGCTGTTTGGGTTGGACGGTGATGGTTTCGTGTGCGTGTGTACATGTGTATAATATGCAGAGATACGGACGGTTGAGTAAGGTCAGATAAAGAGGGAGACAGGGGGAGAGAGAATAAATAAATAAATAAATAATAATAAGATATGTATATATTTTCTTTAATTTAAATTTAGTTTGAATAAATTATGATATTTGAAAAAAATGAAATTCGGAAAAATAATGCGGATTAGAATGGGTTTAATAAAAACAAATAAAATAAAATAAAATAAAAACAATCGAAGATAAATTTTTAAAAAAGATTATTCGGGTTACGGCTATTAATAAAATAATTCAGATAAGATTTACGAATAAAACTAGGATTAAAATAAAGAATCGGTTTCTATCAACTTTTTAGCCTAATTAATTTTTATATCTAAGTCATTGAAATAATAATAATAATAATAATAATAATAATAATAATAATAATAATAATAATAATAATAATAATAATAATAATACGTTTAATACTAAACCTCCTAAATTAATAATTATAACTAATCATACGTAATTATTAATTTTAATTAGGATTTCCTAAAAACGGGTTATTACACATACTATTTATCAGTTATATTAGAGGAGAAAGCCAGCTCCAAATTATCAGCAGCTAGTTACATGTGTTTAAACTCTTGTGCGTGATTTAGGGAGTTACTCAACCTGAGCGTGGATATTTGCAATGAAATTGATGTATTACTGTATTGTTATGTACTCTGATTAAAATATATTTGTTACAACTAATGCCAGGTGTTATTTTTATTTTACCATATGTCTTTAAAATAGTATTATTTAATCAACATTGAACACTGAGATACTTAAGTTGAATAACGTACAAATATATTTGACTACCATAGGTCAGATACTTAAGCTATCATAGAAAGGTGTTAAGAAAAGTAAACACAAAGCTCAAAAAATTCATCATGTAGATGTTTCAAAGGATATAAATACAAATAAACTAAGAAAAAATTACAACAATTCTAAATTAAAGTTGAGTCCGAAAATAGAGGATGTGGCTCTTGTGTGTCATCGTGTATCAATGCATGCCATTGTTGGAATCTTGAAGAACATAGGGTATTTCATGTTGAAACGCTGCTATTACAATATCTACTCCAATTTGCAGGTACTGATGGGAGTGGAAAATTTTCTAAAAGATATGCTTGTCAATGTAATACCCCAAAATTCACTACTTTTTTTTTGGAAAGCGGAAGTAATTAAAATAGAAATGCTTAAATTAAAACCCATGAATTCTAGGGATGTTACCGCCACACTTAGTACCAGACCAGTTCTCTCTGACCGTTCCAGTACCAAGTGCTAAGGCTAGAAGAAAAGTAATAATCAATTATAAATCAAGACAATCCACATTCCAAATAAGCATTAAATGGTTGTAAAATAAAAATTAGAGTACGCATAAAGAACTATTATTCAAATTAAAAAGAGAAGTAACTTACAACCGATAAAATATCAACAATAGGAAATAGAATCACATAAAGACTGAAATATGGCCATAACTCTCTCGAACTTTGAGTCAAAACATGCTCAACACTCTGCCCCACCAGATGTCTCGCCCACCTGCACAACTCAGAAGGGCATACTACTCGTGGAAATGAGTAGTACCCATAAAAGGGGTGATTAATACGCTACCAACTGAGTAAGGTAACCGGGCACTAAGGCCAACACATAAGCATATAAAATCATGCAGGATAATAATCAACTTACAATTTCAAACCCATACATATGATACATAAAAGCTTACAGAGCATTACACAGCTTATAATCATCAAGCCCACACATAAGGCCCAAAAAGGCCCAAATCAATTATTTAATCATTCTTTTATCGGAGGTCGATATACACTATGCCTTTTTATCAATTCCATGCGAGCATAGGAATACCCTACTATTATAATCGGTGGGTCGGTCACACATAGAGCATCATGCTCTAACCACTATTATTACCGATGGATCGGTTACAAATAGGGTCAAACCCTAACCACTATTATAACCGATGGATCGGTCACATATAGGGTAAAAACCCTAACCACTATTCCTAACCGGTGGATCGGTTCGGTTCGGTTCCTGCTCGCATAATGTTCCACTATAAGTAATTAATGTCCTTTACTTGCCTTAGCAAAACCCTGGTTTATTTTCATTGAGATCGGGATCTCCCACTATTATAACCGGTGGGCCGGTCACACATAGGACCTCATGTCCTAACTACTATTATAACCCGTGGATCGGTCACATATAGGGTAAAACCCTAACCACTATTATTACCGGAGGATCGGTCACACATAGGGTAAAACCCTAACCACTATTCCTGACCGGTGGATTGGCTGGTCATGTCTCAATATCTTCCACTTTAAGTTATTAATATCTTAAGTGTCTTATTCAAAAGCTTTCACCCTGGACATACATGAATCATTCCCTTTACACTTCACACATCACAAATCATAAATTCCACGATCATAATTACACTTAATCACCACAAACACATGATACCATAAAAACTCTAGCAGCCACACCAAACTCTAATTGTCCACAAAAATCCTAGCTCGGTCTCCTACGTACCCTAATTTTACTCCATGTACTATTTTTCATCCCAAGTGTTCAAACACTCAAACAACACTTACACTACCTTCCTTACATCCCAAATCAACTTTCCACACGTAAATTTCATACCCATGTAGACATTAACCTCCACATGCAAACCTTCAAACTTTTTCATACAAACCCTAAAATTCCCACGTGAAACCCTAAATTCAACCATGCAAACCCTAGATCCATCCATGAACAACCCTAGATTCCACCATACAAAACCCAACATTCCTCCATACAAAACCCAAGATTCAATCCACACAAAACCCAAGGTTAGATTCCACCATACAACACCATAAAATCCGCCATGCAAAACCCTAAGTCCATCCATATCAAACCCTAGTTTAGATTCTCCCATCTAAAACCACAAATTAGATTCTCCCATGCAAAACCCTAAATTAGATTCTTCCATACAAGACCCTAAATTAGATTCTCCCATATAAAACTACAAATTAGATTCTCCAATGTAAAATCATAAATTAGATTCTTCCATACAAAACCCTAAATTAGATTCTCTCATATAAAACCACAAATTAGATTCTTCGACACAAAACAATAAATTAGATTCTCCCACATAAAACCATAAATTATATTCTCCCACACAAAACCATAAATTAGATTATCCCATATAACACCATAAATTAATTCATCTCACACAAAACCATGCAAAACCATAAATTAGATTTTTCCATACAAAACCTTAAATTAGAGTCTCCCATATAACATCATAAATTACACTCTCCCATACAACATCATAAATTATCTTCTCCCATACAACATCATAAATTAGCTTCTCCCATACAACATCATAAATTAGATTCTCCCATATAACATCATAAATTACATTCTCCCATACAACATCATAAATTAGCTTCTCCTATATAACATCATAAATTAGATTATCTCACACGAAACCCTAAATTCCCCATTTTATTCCTCCACTCATAGATCATTAAAATACTTAGGTCAACTCATTTTCCCTTTAGTCAACTTACTTCCCATTTTCCATTTTCAACCTTTCTCCCACACAAACCACATCAACACCCTCATATACATGTCTTACAGAGCCACGATACATATCATCACATATACATATTACACATGCAATATAAACACACAAAAATATACTTCAACTCCGCATCATACCATATACAAAATAATTAATAATGATAAACATAGGATACATAGCATGCGAAGCCCATAATACATATAAACACATAAAAGGTCTCCGTAACACCCTTACCTAAAACGACACCGGTCTTGGAGCAGGCTCCTACACCTCCTTAGGGCTTTGACAAAATAATAACATATTAATAAAAATAACATTAACAAATTTCTAACTTTACTAAAGATATAAGAATTAATATACATATTATAAAAGTTGATACCATAAGGGTTTAAAGATTTAATTTCAATAATAATAATAATGAAAATAGAAATAATACTAATAATAACGCAAATAGGAATACTAATAATATCAATAATGATAATAATACAATAGTAATAATAACCATAACAATAATAATAATAAAAATGACATTATTCAAAAATAAAGTAAAATAAGGGCTTCAGCCCTTTTACCAAAATAATACTAATAATAATATTAGTAAAATAGATAACAAAATTTAGTAATAATAATAATGATGAAATAATAATAATAATAATAATAGCAAAACTAATAGTAAAAAAATTGTAATATTAATAATGTAATAATAATAATAATAATAATAGTAATTCAAAATAGTAATAATAAAAAATAATAATTATAATAATAAACACATATTAATAATAATAGTAGTAATAATGGAAATAATAAGAGTAATGATAATAAAATTAAAATAAAAATTACAATAGGGCTTCAGCCATCAACATAAATAATAATAAAAATATTAATGCTAATAATAATAATACATATTAAAAATAGAAATAATAATAATAGTAATAGTATTTATATTCAAATAAATGAAATAAAATAAATTTAAGGCTTATAAAAATAGGGAGAAGGGTTGTAAGGGTCTAGGGTTCAACCTTAGGCTGGCGGAGATGGGTGGCACTGGCGATGGTGGCCAGAAAAAGAGAAGAAAAGGGGAAAAGTTGAAAGCTGAGAAAAAAAGAAAGAGTAAGAGGGTAGAAGCAAGGGTGGTTAGGGTTGCCCTGAATGAGAGGAACAAAATGGAGGTGGTGGCGCAGCCAAAGATGGCAGCGGTGGCCAAATGGGAGAGAAGAATAAAGAGAGAGGGGGAGAGGGAGAAAGATGAAAAGAAAGGTAGGGGAGGGTCTGCAGAAGAGAATGGGAGGAGAAAGAAGTGGAGAAAGCGGCGGAAGAGGTGGCTAATGGTGGCGCAAAGGGTGGCGGAGGTGGAAAAATAGGTTGGTCGAGAAGAGAACTTCGCGTGGTCGGGATGGCTTGTGCAGGAAGAATTGAGGGAGAAGGGAGACGTAGTTAGTTAGAGGACGGATCAAGGAAGCGTTTGATGGCCAGAACGAGCGATGGTATTGGCCGGAGGCGGAGGACGACGCGTCTGAAGTGGCGGCGGTGGCAAGGTCGGGCATTTCTAGGTAAGAAAAAAAATCTTGATACAATGCTATTATGGGGGGAATTTATAGGCTTTAGGAGAAAGGTTAGGGTTTTATGGGTTGGCTACGGGGTAAGGCAGGTAGGGTTATGGTCACCAGCGCTGACAAAGCCGGCGAAAATAAAATTTGATGCAAGGGTTGTGGATGGCTGGGAGAGAGAAAAACGCGCGGGAATAGGGGAGTTGATTGGGTTTATGAGGCTACCGAAACAAGGGGAAGAAAAAGGGAGGAAAAGGCCGGTTAACTCGGGTGAGATAGCAGGCGAAAAACCAGGGCGGACGGGTGGCTAGTTGTAGGTTGGTGGCATCGAACGGGAAGGGAAGGAGAAAGGAGGGAGAAGGGGGCTGGACCAGATGGTTTGGGAAAAGAAAAGGAAGAAGGAAAAGAAGAAGAGACAAGGTGGTCCGGGCGCTGGTTAAAATTTTTTTAAACAAAATGTCGCGTTTAGAGGAGAAAAGAAGCGGATGCGGCGCAGAGAGGGGAGGAAGGGTGGGACGGCTGCGCGGGCTAGGCCGCGCCGAAGGAAAAAGGAAAGGGAGGATTGGGCCTCGGGAAGGTAGGCCCAACCGGCGAGGAGAAAAAAAAGAAGAAAAGAAGAAGAAAGAAAAAGAAAGAAAAAGAAAGAAAGAAAAAGGAAAAAAGGAAAAAAGGAAAAGAGAAAAATAATTAGGTTGGGTATTTATATTAATTAAAATATTTAGGATATTTAAAAATAATAATATTTAAATAAAATAATATTTAAATCCCTTTTTAGGCTAATTTAAGATTTTTAAAAGGTTTTTCATAAGTTCCATTTTAATTAACAAAACACCCTAATTTTCTCCAATTAAATTATTTATAAAATTAATATTAATTTGAAACTGTTTTATCCTTCTTATTTTAAATAAAATAATTTATTTAATTAATTTCCAAAATAAAATACTTAATTGGCTAAAATACCCAATTTCTCCTAATTAAAATACTTATGAATTTCTTCTTAATTTGCTCTAATTAATTTCCCTTTTATTTTAGTAAAAATAATTTATTTAATTAATTTTCATAATAAAACATCATTTAAATTTAATTTTTAAAATTAGAAATTTTTTGGGCATTTCAGTCAAACAGACAAATATTATGTTAGCCATTCATATAATATTGAAATGGAAAAAAAAAACTTCATAAAATTCAATGCTCATTGATATGTAGTGTCTCATGTCTTGCAACAAACATATAGTGACTTCATTTTTAGGACCTTGAATTGCGTGTTGCGCCACTAAAAGTAGAAATGAATTGCACGCATTCAATGAGTAATATGCTAACAACACACAGTAACAGGTTACAATCATATGACTAATATTAGGCATTATCATCCAGTGTTCCATCGGAGTTGACCCTTCCCAGTGGGTAATAGTATTAAGAACTTGATCAACGGTATCATATACAAACACATTATCATAAAACTGCCATCTAGCCAATATCTTATGATATAAGTCGCTACAAATCTGAATCTACCATTCTTCATCTCTTAGTATAATAGAAGCCAATGCTCTAAAACCATAGTTTTCATCTCCTAACATATTAACCCAGCTACTAATATAAGAAACTATATGTCAATTCATCCGAGTCATGTACGGAAATTGCAATTGGCTTGATGACATAAATGCTGATTGTCGTCCTCGACCCCAGCCCCGACCTCGACGTTGTGTTGATCTCAAATGACTGTAAAATTATTGTTATGTATACTCCCAACTAGACTGTTTCCTTCTAGTAGAGTTTCTCATGTGACCCCTATGCTGCAGTGCTGGTGGCTCGTGGAGAGGTGTTCTCTAGGGAACTGCAATATTAAATATCTCTTTGAGCAACTGATTCTGTATCGCTGGTGGTTAGCTCATAATAGCTTCCATGGAATATGGAGTAAATGAAATGCAACCTCTAATGGTTATTGGGATGTTGATTGATTAATCGGCCCATCTATGTCGAATTTCTTCCAAAACGGATGAATAGCCGATAGGAGAATTGTCATGTCATTATGAATGTATGTATTAATCTCATGCACACATGGTATCTCATACGTACGCCGCATGTAACATCTACATAATCATCATCGACACCTATATAATCAAGTATCTGACACTCTTTGTTGACGAACTCCATTACATATAAAGCAACATGAACTCTCAAATTGTCATAAAGGGCACTTGTAGCAAATTAAGGAGTATTAAACTGAGACATCTCCAATTATGCTTTTATCTCATTATGTTGCAATTCCAAGAATGTGTGCATTTTTTGTACACTATATTGAAGCTGCATAGTGATGTCTCTAGATATCTCTTTAAAGATCCATGAGCACCTTCAACCCTGTTGATAAAAAAAATCAGTATATGACTTTATCACCATAAAAGAAGTAAAAGTAACTATAGTGTGAGATAAAATATATATCATACCTATTCGTTGTAATCTGATGGATATGAAATACGTCACTAAAGAATACGACAACGATTTTATGTTTATATGGTTGTAGTCAATTCATCTTTAGATACTAAATTAGGCTCGACATGTTTTTATAATCTCCCTCTAATGATAATAGTCGTTCCTCGTATGTTTACTCATCAGTGACATCTATCACATTTTTCTATGGTGATATAAAAACACATGCAAACGATAAACGACCAAAGACTTTCTTACACCTTTTCTCCACATTCTTATTAACATGAAACCTATATAATAAATGTTTTGAAGTAGGCAAAATATTTTCCACAGCTGAAATAAATACAAGTTCTCGGTCAATAATAATAGTGGTTAGAAGCATGCATAGATCCATTAAGGTCTTCAATCTCTCAAGTACTTAACAATAATTTTTCTTCTTCTCAGATGACATATATGCACATGCAACATTTAAATTCAATTGTTTTAGTGTTAGTCTAACACTTTCAAGTAAGGGCATTCCATATCTATTCGTCTTATATGTGCAATCTATTTGTAAAACAAAAGGAAATGCATGTAAAATATTGAAAGATATGGGATGTGCAAATAGATTTTTACTTACTACATTTGATTCCAACTAACTTCAATGCCATTGAAAATAATGATTCTCAACCAGCCTACTCATAATATGATGTAACATTGTTTGACCGTCAATTTCTTCGGATCTAAGCTTCTATCAAGCATTATAAATATGCCTTTTGATACTTACATTTCCTTCAAATTATTTTTGAAGAATCAGTATAATTTGTTGTGGCTTTAAATTAGCTGTAATAAGTTCATCAACAAATTGAACTTCATTTTCTAACAACTTAACAAGGACAACATGCCCTTGGTCATAATTTACCAATTTGTGATTGTGTGTGCCCTTCCTAACTACCACTTGCCATCCACCATTATTATTTTCAACACCAATGATAAAAAAGGACAATCATTCTTTTTAGAAAGGTATTATGTATACCTTCGGTATCTGTAGGTCTAGTACGGACATACGTTCCACTTTTTTCACTTCTTATCAAGATTCTACCTACCCAAATAACATTTTCTTTTCTAGAACCTTTGATAAACAAAATCATCTTATGAGTTCCACCCATTTTTTTTACCCCATGTCACAAGTTCTTCTTGATTAGAAAATATTTGTTCTGTTATAAAAAGTTTCTGATAATTTTGAGTTGTAAATATGTATTCTCCATATCCTGAAAAAAAGAATTTACCATAATAATATATTATTTATAGAGGGAATAGGGTGCATGTAGGGGAACAACACAAAGTGTTGTTGCTTGGTGTAGGAGAATGACACAAAGTTCTGGTGTTTGGGAGATAATTTTGGCCACTTTTTTTTTCCACCGAGTAAATAATTGGTTTCTAAATAACAGAGCCTTTATATGTATTAGTTTTAAAAGGTTTGAAACTAATTAAAAATCCTTCGATCGACTAAAAATTAGTAAAGTGATTAAATAATTGATTATCAGTCGGTTAATTTTATTTATAGTTTACTTTTTTATATATATATTTTTATAATTTTTAATCTAATATATATAACCAACTGCATTACTAAATAAATATACTAATTATAATATTAATGTAATAATCGGCCTACTTTTTTTTAAAGCTATAATTTTAAAATCTTAAAGGGGCGTAGGATTTCTGCCTCCGATCAAAGACATTATTATATAATAAGATCAATACCAAAAAAGAAACGGTACTTCTAGAGGACTCCAACAAGCTTGTGGAAGAAAAAAAAAATTATATATATATATATTAAATGGCATGAGAGCAAGCCATGAAGCCCGACTACAGCATCAAATCGACAGCACTACTTGGACAGCGACAACCCACTTTCAGAATTGAATGATATAAGCTATAAAATACTATTGTATTGTTAGCTTAGAAGGACCGTTTCTGCACATACAATTAAGAAGTTTTATAGGCGAGCGTTGTGGAGCTACACTTTGACATTAAATAAAGCAAGCCGGATGCTCCGATCCAATAAAACAAAAGAAAAAAAGTCCAGCCATACATATTATTCTCTTTTTTCTTAATTTTTTTTTAAAAAAAATACTTGTTTACCACACCGTAGGTCACTGCTGCTCCTTGTGGTCCTGAAATACGCACACGTAATTACTAAAGAGGACGGGCATTAAGAGCAAAAGTGCCCTCCATATATTATCCCATGATGAATGAACCTCGTAACTTTAGATCACGGTAATTGGCCGCCCTCAAAAGAAAATTTAAAAAGATTCTCGGTCCGAATTAAATATGGATTCCTGATTTAGGGGCGGAGGGAGCGAAGCGTAATAAATTAGTAAAATCGGCAAAAACTCCGAACAAACGACGTACTATACGATACAGCATGTGCACAGAAAAAGACGGTGGAAAATTAAAATAAAAATAAAAATTCAAAAAGTAGGTGCTGATTATTCGAATTCGATCGGTGTTATCATATCGGTGACACTGGAGCAACAGGCTAACGTTGTGGGTGGAAAAAATGGGAGAAAGCAACATGTACTGCAGATTGGTTTTTTCAATAAAAAAAGCAAGCTTGTTCGTTTTTACTGCTTAAAATAAGACAACATAAACTAATCGACGCCTTTTGTTCGTCAAAAGTAAAACGCGCTTTACCTCAACCATTCAGAAAAAAACTTCCCAACCCTCCTACAACAACAAAATGCACGTAGCTTTACGCATCTAAACGACATAAAGCGGAAGCAGTCAATCGCAGCCCCTGAAACAACTTGCAACTTGTTTACCCTTCGGACGTCAAGTTGCAGGTCGGATTGGATTTACGGTCTGGTCTGCACATCATAATTTTATAAGGGGATCCACCAAAAGGCCGCCCTCTCATTCCGTAAGTTCTGAGAGGGACCCTAGACTGGAGCAGCTCAAGTGGATTTGAACATACATCATGGCTGACAAATTTCAGATAGCTCAGTCTCTAGCGATTGATTTGATGGGCTCGCCAACACTAAGAAGCTGTCCGTCATTACTTTCCCCCCACATCGAGAATGTGATTGGCCGTTCCGTTCAGTTAGTCGAAAGCTCTGTAATAATCTTCTCAGATAGCTCGTTTCATTTTTAATTAAGACCAAACCATTAGCACGCTTAAGCTGCATGCATATGTTCCCCACATCCCTCCTGCAGTCTGTAGACTCGGTTTTCTTTAATCTTTTGACCGTGTTCTACTTACTTTAAAGTTTAATTATTTATATAGCTTCAATAAATTTTGCTCATTACTTTAGATGACAAGTAAGAGACTTAGGATATGCGTGGGATGAGAGAAATGAATTAAGGGGGAATGATTAAGGGAGAAATAATTAAGGGGATAATAATTAAGGGGGGAAATTTATCCACCTTTCTTGTTTGGTATGTGAGGATAAATTATTTTAGAGAATATTTATCTTATGTTTGGTTTGGAAGGAATAATTTATGTTAGAATAATATTTTCTTTTACTTCATTAACATGAAAAATTAGTAATATTTTTATTAGATATAAAATATAAATAATTATTTATCACATAAATCAAAATTTAATATATTATATTTTTTAATTTAATTTTTATAAATCAAAATAACATATTACAAAATTTTTCCTTTAATATATATATATATATATTTGACAACCTATGTGGATCATCACTTTAACGCCATGAAATCCACAATTAAGGAACGTTGTATGTATTTTGTCATCATCACTTAGCAGTGGCGACTATGGAGGAGGAGGCTAGTAGCAGTAAAGTTAGGAGGAGCATCTCCGTTCTGTCAGGAAAAGAAGACAGAACAAATACTCGCAAAAACAGAGTCATCAACTGCTACTCTACTATTTTGGAGTCGATACTGCTAAGTCTTCGACAGGTAGGAGTGCGGGACATCATCGGCAGGCAGGAGAAGATTTACCCGGTAGTCCAAACGAGTAATTTTTTTCCCTGGTCCAGCAGTATATTTTTACTCCAGAAAAAAAAAAAATTCCATACCAAACATAAAAGAGAAGGGAAATAATTTCCCTTGTAATTTTTACACCTGCTTTACCCCCATACCAAACATAACCTTAGTCAGAAAGACTAAGATGGAGGGTCATGGCATTGCAAGTCCATTATTTAGCTGAATATCTAAAGGTCTTTTGGTTCGTTAGTACAACGTTTTTAAATTTATGATTTAAAAATTTTATTTTACAAAAATGTTAATTATAAAATAATAAATATTACCGTCACACTCAATATAAGTTTGACATCCTATACTATTCTTATACTAAATAATAAGGCTAAAATATTATTTTACTTAAATAATATTATCAACAAAAGGTAAAATAGTAATTTCGTTATATATTAACCTTGTCCTGGTAAATACAAATAAAATAATTAGGCAATCCAGTTATAATAAAATGAAGGAGAAATAGAAAGGAACTTAAGAGTCCAAGAAATTACTAGATCAAAAGATACTGGGACGAAAACTGACTAGTTCTAACTTTCAACCCTCTACTAGAGTCATCAAGCTGAACCCTCAAAGTGTTCCTACAAGGTAACCATTGTCCATTGAATAGGTAGGATTCCGAGAACAAAACACATCAATACTATAGAACTAAGTAAACTATTGCACAATACTAACATGCAAGGCCATATGATGCACATAGATAACAACATATCATATATATATATAGATTAACGAATTTATATGATACTGAGATGACCGATACGAGCTTAATCGAAACAATTCTACATAACACAGATAGGGAACTGAGGCAACTACTAAAACAACAAATCCAAAATGATTCCAAATACTAAAGTAGGGCGCTATGGCAACTACCATCCACATACAAAAAAGAACGGTGCACAACGGTAATTAGTGAACAATAATCCATTTAAGTCCTTATACAACAATTATTTCTATTTTTATTTATTCGAGGGGGATACATTAATAACTCATAGACATAAAAGTACACCAATCATACTGGTGCACAAAGCATCACAATACCCTCCCACCCATTCGATCCAGAGACATAACAACATTCTGATCATACAAGTACACAAGGTGATATAATATCCTTACACACCTAGGACACCTAATCCTTAAATATCGATATCCCCTATAAGGCTCCTATGTCACCTATACAATATACTAGGTTCTTACTGGGGCATAATGGCGCACCAATGAACCAAACAAACCGAGGGTTCCTACCTTATCTCTAGGGTAGTTACCCCTAGAGAGTAACAATTCCCAAATTTGAGGTCTTCCACTTTAAATATTAGTATTTTAGAGGGAGATCACAGATATCACACATATATATCACAACAATTTTTGTTTCTATACTTAATCATTTCTCCATTATATCCAATTATCGATGTCAACTCTAAGGTCAATAGTCTATGTCAAAATCAAATTTAACACTAAGACTAGCGTATCAAAAGTATTCTACATCCTATTATTCACAAAATGTGCATTACATAAAAAATGATCAAAATGTCGTCGAAATCCTAACTTCACCATTATTATCCAAATTTCGTACCAAAAATTATTATTATTATTATTATGAGAATTTTTCATGAAAAAAACCAAAATACAATAATTTATAATGTTTTATCATGTAGGTAATCTTTACGATTAAGCAATTAACTATATTTTCTACTTTACATGTATTTAATGAGTTACGTCTACAAACTATAATCATTCATTTCTAACCCTAGATCATAAAAATAAAAATTATCATATTTTTATCCTAATTCATGTGTGCATGCTTGCAAAGGTAATTATAGTACACTTATCTTGGTATTGACAACATAGTCTTGACAAGATCAAAACCCTCGACATGCATACGTTGAGCATTCAACATAATACACATGTGTAGTTCTTCTATTTAATAACACATTAGATACATGCTAATTATTTAATATTATATATTCATGCTTCACACCTATTAATAACACTTGCATGCATGATTCAAGACTTCGGCATATAATACCTACATATAACCTTTCAAGCTCATGGATAAACCATACCCTAAATGTATAACGACTTTTATGTGTTGCCACATGATTTCACATCTTAGTAGAAGGATACAGTTGCCTCTTATCTAAGTAAAGAATTAAATCAAGGTTCAGTACCCAATCCCCACTTAACCTCTTTGAACTCCTTACATGAATACAACCCACACATATATTTGCATATAGTATAACACATATTAATTAACAACTAATAGGGAGAAAAGGTTAGAAAATCACTGAGTAATGGAATGGGAAACAAGCTAAGCACGATCATGTAAGAGTGGTGCATGACTTGCATGCAATGGGTCAAGAAGGTAGAACATGCATGGGCATGTGAGGAACGAAAAAGAAGAGAAGTGCATAAGCTGGAAGAAACAGATTCACACAACTGTGCGTGAAACGCACAAGCAAGAAGAAAATGAGGGCACACTTCTGTGCACGAGACCGTGTGTGGGCTATGCAAGCGTGCACAGGTGGGGCATACGAGGGTACATTAGTTGTGCATGAAAATTTGTGAGAGGGGCCGATTGGGGCGTGTAAAGAGGGAACTATTGTGCACCTCAATGAAATAAAATAAAGTACGATTAGAGAGAAGAAAAAAGAGGTAGTGAGGGATGGTGATGGTCAATGACGGTAAAGGGGATTGATAGGGTGGTTGAGGTGGTTGTTTTACTAAGGATGTGACAATGCTTGGTGGTTGGTGGTGGTGTGGCGACGGTGATGGTGGTTTGACAAAGTTAAATAGAGAAGGGGAAGGAAGAGAAGAAGGAAAGAGGATTGAAGGTTGGTTTTCTTCAAAGAAAATGGAGAATGTGGAGGGTTAAGCATTAAGTGAGGTAGTGGGAGACTAGAAAAGTGTATATATATACATAAAATAGTTTATGTTAAGGTATATCTGGATTAAATTTAATAGTCCAAATTCTATCTCAAATTTTCCCTAATTAATTTATACCTAATATGTTATAATAATACACATAATAATACCTTTAATAAAAGATCTTTTAAAATAAATATTTTAACTAATTATGTCTAATTATCAATTTATAATTAAGGTTTCTAAAAATAAGGTATTACAGTTAGAATATTTTATGTTTATCACTTTTGTTAAGCGATGTTGTAGTCTTTCGACTATCTATTTTTGTTTGTGTTAATTGGGTTTCTTCTTTAAAGTTTAATTGTTTATTTTACTTAAAGTATTTTTATAATTTTAAGAAAAAGATATACTTTTACTAAATTTTTTTTGTTTGTCTTATCATATTTTTTTGCTTGATCTCTATTTTGGCCAGTAGGTTTGTTACTTGTTAAGTTGTAATCTTGCTCATTACTTTGCTAACATTTTAGATGACAAGCATAAGACTTAGCCAGAAAGATTGAGATGGAGCGCCTTATCTTGGAATTGTTTGTACAAGTCCATTATTTAGTTGAATATTCAAAGGTCTTTTGGTTTGTTAGAATATATCACGTTTGTTGCTTTTGCTAAGTAGTGTTATAGTCTCTCGGCTATCTATTTTTGTCACCGTTGATTGGATTTAGAGAACTATTTGAAAGCTTGTATTATACAAGGTTTGATTATAATGATCACCAATCCCGTAGAATTGTTGTGCTTTAGCTTTACTAGTTATGTGGGTTCTCTCATATAGATAACAACATGTAGTATTATTTTGTTAATTAATGGTCGGTCCATTGGAGGCGAGACATTCTAGGTGATAGAAGATAAAGGCGAGAGGAAGACGGAGAGGTTGGCACGTGTATAGGATTAGACTTCATTAGACAAGCTTCTAATTTAGCCTAACTAAGTTTGATAGTATACCAATTCATTGATAGGAGAGTCTCTTGGGCTTTCTCGAAAAGAGGACCAATGTCGTTAGCCAAGGGACGTCAACCAAGGATGACCGCCAAAGGTTAACAAATGGGATTAGTTGGCAAGGATGATCTAGTGACTGAGACCGAAGAAGAATACGTGAACAAATAATCAATGCGAGAGAGGTTAGAAAATTTATTAATATAAGAGATTTGGTATTAATTAGTATGGCAGTGTATAAGTTGATAGGATTCAACTCATAGAATCAATCGCTAAGTTATAACTCATATATTTTTCTAACTATGATTAGGTAGATAGATATACAAGTCAGTTAACCAATAATGGCTGAGTATTTTGGCTAAGGATGATAGAGAATATAAAAGGTAATCTTCTAACTATTTGTAAAAAAAAAAAAATATGTGCAAGCTTTCTATTTTTGTTATTTTTTATACTCAGTAAAAGTTTTTACTTTTTTTTCTTCTCGTACATTTTCATTTCTGTGTGCTTGTAATTTATTTTTATATTTTTTTAATAATTACATAGTTGACCAAGGAATTATTATTGGATTAATCGATGGATTATTATTCAGTTGATCGAGAAATGATTGTCCATATGACCGGGATAGAGATTTTCCTTAGATAGTCGTCATGATACACACATGTATTCATGCCTTCCAGAAAGCTGGCTTCGTTGGGGATAACTACACCTTTAGTTTCAGATTTGTTGCAACACAGCTAATTACTACCTATTTTATCCAAAAATGCTGACCGAGAGAGGCTATCTGAACGTCAGATCGAATCATTAAGTATACAGATATTATTATTTTTAACGAAAACATAAAACTGCGAAACGTTACGACAGCGAGTGATTCAATTTTAAACATCCAATAATGCAAACAACCTAGTAAGATCGATTTTCCATAGGAACGACGTCGATCTTACCGCAGCCAGTTCAGTGAATTTCAGTCAGTGACATTACGGCATTCAATCTCATTATTATATCTCAAATAAGCATCTTTGGACGAGGCAAGCCCCGTTAAACCATAAGAGTCAAATTTCAACCAGCAGTGCACGAAAAGCCAATAATAAACAAACTCTCTTCCAGCATGAAACCCGGCCGGCGACTTCAACATTATATATATATATATATGTATATATATTCCTCCTGCTGCAAGCTTTTTAACAAATCTCTCTTCTGCCTTCTCTTTCAAGAGACGCTTCGGCACCTGGGAGATCAGCCCCAACAGCAAAAAGCCCTTTCTTTCTCCACCACCCAATAAAACAAAGACAAACCCTACATATGTGAATCGCCATTAATTTTTACAGGAACACTCAGACAATTAAGTGAAACCCCATGATCTCACAAAATCTCACAGCAGCAGAATTTGCGAAGCTAGAGCATATCGTGGAAAACTACCACATATGCGAGCCATCCCCAAACAAATGTACATCCTTAATAATTCAACGGATAAAGGCTCCAGCAGACGTAGTCTGGCGTTATGTTCGAGCTTTTGACAATCCCCAACAATACAAGCACTTCATCAGGAGCTGTCAGATGATAGGAGACGGGCGAGTCGGAAGCATCAGAGACGTTACGGTGATTTCAGGGCTCCCTGCTTCTACAAGCAAAGAAAGACTGGAGATGCTGGATGATGAGAAGCGTATAATAAGCTTCAGAATCCTCGGAGGCGAACACAGATTGCAAAATTACTGCTCGGTCACGTCAGTGAATGAGATCGAGGATAGAGGGGAGACATACTCTATTGTCGTAGAGTCCTACGTGGTCGACGTACCAGAGGGAAATACCGCGGATGATACGAAGATGTTCGCCGATACTGTAATCAAGTTAAACCTTCAAAAGCTTGCTGAAATATCAATAGCTTCTGCTCCAGCGACCTCGGGGCCCTAAATCCTGGTCGGAAGCCGTTATTGTTCTGGTGGCAGCACGTCTGAATTTTCCGATGGCCAAAAAAAATGCCGCGGGCCCGGTCCGGTGGTACTGGTTTGAGAGTTTTCTATTGGAAATGTCAATATCATGTAAGTTGGCCTTCCCCTACACTTTTAATCATGGAGTACTAAATATCAAGTGGCTTGATAAGATAAGTTATGTGTAACCATATGCGAATCAATTTTGGATGGAGAAAGTATTTGTATATACGCCACCCGTTCAAATGGCTATTTGGTAATCATGATTGCATTTTGGCGCAGACATAATACCAATTTTAATAGATACCAGAAAATTCAAACGACTAAAATTATTTTTGTCTGACCTGGACTGTGAAGAGATTAGCTCTTACTCAAATCAGGTAGGTTCGTCGGTCCTAATTCGTAAATAATTTTGTCTTGATTACATGTAAGATTTTCTCTTAGCCGACAAACACCATATCTCGGCTCAGCTCGTTGTTGCAAGGTCTCTGGTGCATGATGCGTTTTCATCTGCGCTACCATGTCTCACAATTGCTCCTGTATGTTGATGCAAGCTGAACCCTGGATGAAAGGAAACCAACTTTCTTCCAATTAAATATTACCTTCATTCAGAACAGTACGATTCAGTTTGTTTTCTGAGGGCAATGATGCCTGCTACTCCTTCGGTATAAACAAATAATAATAAAAAGTCATGTACACTTTTAAAAAAAATAATAAAAATAATATTAAAAGTATACAAATATGCTTGATTAAAAAATAGTAAAGTGTTATATATATATAATTAAAAAAAGTAAAGATAAAAATAAAAAATAAACTTTGATTATTTTAAAATAATTATTTTATAAAAAAATTTGTTGATAAATGCTTTCTTTTTGGATACTGAGAAAGTATTTTCTAACTAGTTACATTAATTGTTTCACTATTTTCTAAGCCGTAAAAAATGTGTTTATTTCAGTTGCATTAATCGTTTCACTGTTTTCTAAGTTGTAAGAAATGTATTTTTATTTTAGTTTAATTTCTAGGGTAAAAATACTCTTAAGACCATATGCACCTTAAATCGTGGTGGCACATGCCTATGAATTTGAACTCTTAGTCTTATTCTCTACTAAAGATGTAGTTTTAAAAATCAGACAAATAATTAAATCGATTTCATAACTAATTCATCAATTTAGTTGTCAGATTAATTGTTTAGACTAGTCAGTATATATTAATTTAAAAAATATAAAATAAAATAAATTAAACTACACATAAATTTAATCGGCTTCAAACTATTTTTTGATTGATTTAACCACCCTATTTTTAATCTGTTTATCAGTTTTGTCTTGTCTAATCGATTTTTGATTGATTCTCACTCGTTTTAAGATTCTGAAAACTGAAATATACAATTTGGTCGATGACATAAATGGTTTATCGATCAAATTGTCTGATCAGGTTAGGTTTTTAAAACTCTAAATAAAGGTATCCCACTTATAATGTAGGCACAAATAAACTAATCGCATGCTAATACGGGGACGCAAGGACAGCCAATTACTACATTGTAGGCAAATCGGAAATTGCGCAGAGCTGAAGTGATCCTGGCCAAAATCCATTTTAGAAACAAATTAAGTTGACCTAATAATATTCTGCATCAAAATGACACAAATTGATATAAAATATTCGACCTTGAACCCAACACATATTCGAACATAAAATCTAATTTAAACATATCATTTTAAAATAATCTAATTTATGTTTGAACATAATTTTAAACTTAATTCAAATTCGACTCAAATTCAATTCACATAATCAATATTTAACTCCGTACAAATTACTAAATAAATATCAATAAATTATTTCATTAACAACATTCTATGTAAAAATAATAAAATTTAACCCATTTGCCAACTCTATCAATAATTAAATTATCCTAATGTCATGTCACCCTTCTTTGTTCGCCTTTCTTTTGTCCTAATCTTCCACATGTAAAGACCTATCGCAGAGAAAAATGGGTGGATAGATATTCACCAACGTCGTCAAGCTATGATTTTCACAGCAGAATCTTTAACTACCAATGACTTTTAACCGCAGAAGTCTTCTTGATCCTGATACTTTATTTAATCGGACCTACTTTTTCACAAAAGGCTCCCCCCACGCAAGGCACCGGCTTTAAATATATTATAAGACAATAATTTGATTGGATGTACGCATTTTCCTAAATATACAAGAGATTAGGGCTTATCCGGATACAATGAAACTTGAACGGTCAACAGCCAAAACGAGGGTCCGTAGCCACTCATCGATTCCAATACTCTCCCATTATAGTTTGTGGAAAGGGTGTTCTTAGTAAGCAGGAACTTTCTATTTTTGATTTTGTTAAATCGTGTCCGACACCATATTTGTTCCTGAACGGTCGCCGCATTTCAGTCGGTTTTGGATGATGTCCTTTTGACAAAGTGTCGTCGAGAACAGTTAATTCTATGAACATTCAATGTATGTGCAAATGAACCAAATATATAAAGAAAGTGCATAAGATAGTGGCTCCTCAAGTCTTATGGCGCCAACTTCCAGATGAGGGAAAAAAAAAATAAAAATACGTCACTCTTCACCCAAGGCAAAATTAAAGGAGAGATCGGGAGAGCGGGATCTGCATGTTTCGTCATAAAACACGACATGGGGTGCGCCGAATATGAGGTTGCTGACCCCACATCTTTAAGGTGAAAGTGTCGCAGAAGTCAGCAAAACTGCTTTTGCGACCATTCTCGGACAAGAATTTTTGCAGCTGAGAATCTCCTCTTCGCAAATTTCCTGTGTCTGCAAGCTTAGAGTACGTATCTGCGTTAGATTAACAAGCCAGCTTCATGCATCGTCGGCGAAGTCGTGCATCCACTTTCTTTGTTCTTACCAATAACTAAATCACGAACTCTCTTTGGATTCCCCCAAATCGGAATTAGAAGTAAAAATGTGAAGGAATACTCGGGACAACCATGAACATCTTACTCACCTGACAACACGACAGAATGAGTCGTGAATGCTGCGCTCCGTTGTAACAAAACTCGAGCAGTATACCGAAAGCCGCAATCTGTATGTCCGTCCTTGCATAATACCTGTAAAGCTTAGTAATGCATTCCAAGAAGCACATCAGTTCCAGGGAGAAGGGAAAAAAATGAAGGTCTTGCACAGTCATGTAAAAAGGTCAAGAGACGAGAACAGTCGAGACATTAAAGAGGCAGGTAGCAGCAAACCAGCAGCTGTAATTGAACAAAAATGGAGATTATATCATGACACTAACGGTGCAATGAGCTTTAAGAAAATCATAATTTCGCCCTCGGCTGCTATTTTTGGCACTGCGCGCGTATCACTAGTTCTGATCGTAAGCTCCAAGGGTCGTCGTCTCTAATTAGATGTATATGCTGTACCGGAGTAAAAAAACCAAGGAATCAGCACAGAACCGGAGAGAGAGAGAGAGAGAGAGGAATTTTATACTCTAATTTTAGTCATCGGACAAATCATCGAACACCTGGTGGTCAGGTTCAACATTTAGTACCAAAATTTGTCAGTAGGTTTAATTAGCTCACACGAAAATTAAGTCCAACAGATTCATTCTCTCTCTATTTGAGTTGCTCGGAAGTATGCATCCGAAGCTTCACAGTCACAAATTCACTGAATCAATCTCTATTCTTTATGTCAGAAAAGTCCAGGCGATCTTTCATTAGATCGTATTCAAAATAGATGATAATTATGTACGTTGTAGGGATTAATTATACATCTCTGTCGCAACTCTAAGAAAAGAAAATCAAGAAGCGCAGTTTTCAAACTCCATGAGCACGCTGAAGGCAGAATAGGAAGGCGAGCGTACGGTCATACCTTCCTGTAAAAGAATATCAAATTCTAGAGAACGAAGACGAGCGGCGAGCAAGTGCGATTTTCCCTCCTTTTTTGTCATTAGGGCTCATAATATATAGTATTTTTTTAGTCTGTTTCCCTTGTCCCCACCTTCTATCCTCTCTCTCCACTCCCCTTCAAAGTATTAATGTTTTTTTATATTTATTTTTTTCTGCGTCGTTATGATTTTTTTTTATTTTTTTTTTTATTTTTACGCCCGACAACTTTAATTTTTATTCAATAATAAAATAAAAATTTCCGACGAAGCTTAAACCTATAACTGAATGTATAAAAGTAAGCTCGTTAGCTGCTGTGTTATGATACTTTTTTGTTATAATTAGTTAATTACTAACTTATAACTCTTCTACCACAATCTATACATATGAACTCGTCACACCGTCGGTATTGCTACTTCTGAGGTGATTTAGTTATATAGTTTCATCTTATGATCTGAATCTGAGTATGAATTTATTATTATTGTTTAAATAAAATTACCTATATTTGTGATAATAATGATGATGGAAGCTATAAATTATAATGATGTCATAAATATGAATTTTCATTGATGATAATAGTAATAATAATCAGTGATAAACATTCATTATTAATGAATATGTAATGATATAAACAAGAATAAAATTTTAATCATAATAACAACAATATAACAACTAATAGTTATTCTTTATTATTATTATTAATCATTATTATTAACTACTAATAGTCTTACTACCTTTATTATTTTATTATTATAGTTATGATTATTACTACTACTATTATTATTATCATTTTTATTTATAACTATTAATAATTATATAATTATTGTTGAAATCATTACTATTGTTTATATTCATTATTATACCATTATTTTTATGACAATAATTGTCGGTCTTAGTATTATTACTTCCGTCGTGGTCATTACCTTATTAACTTGCTCTACCTTGATATTGAAGCAGGGTGAGGAGAACATATCTTATAAGTATTCTCTTCGACTTATTTTTATTCATAGAGATAAAAAGGTGTCCGATACATATTAAGTACCCTCATTCATATTTATATCCATCTCTATTGATATGATTAATGAGTAAAACATGTCGAGTCTAAAACAAAAATCCCTCAATGTTAGAATTTTATACTTAGATTTTTAGTGTTTAGTTATATATATATATTTAGTCTTAGAAAATATATTAAAGATTATATAAATGAAGGGTAAAAAAATAATTTTATATCGAATAAACAAATGCTGATACCGATACTATATTATGACGAGTATGAATTTAAAGATCTTTTATTCGTATTTATACCCAAACTTATAGGATAGTATTTGTGTTCGTTTATTAATATTTATTTACATATCCGATGAATAAAATATATCTTATTATTATCCCCATTTAAACATAATCATATCGAATAAGACTAGATTAAAGTAAATCAAGTCATGTTAGACCAATTCAAAGAAAAAATATATATATATTAACATAATACCTCAAATAATAATAACAATATCACATCTAGATGTTTCAAACTAGGTCAACATTAGATAGAGAAAACAATCCTTCAAATTGCTCAAAGTAGTAGACAGTAGGATAATCAGATAGAAAAAAATTAACAATTGATACTGATCATGACTCCTCTCAAAGGTTTATCATCATCATCATCATCATATCAGTTTAGTGGAGGGTGCATTCACATAATTCCTTAGAGGGCGGACTGATCAAATGATTCTCTCTCTTCAACCCAAACCGCCCCTTTTCCCGCCCTTTTCCCTCCTCCTATTGGGACCCACATCACCTGATGCCTCAAGTAGATCAGATAGACAGAATAAGACTATCACATAAGTTCGGCGTGCTGCTCTATCGACTGCTAATTGACCCGCTTGGTTTCAAGATGTAGCGTTGCTTGGGCTTATCAAATCTAACTCCATATCAAAATAGTAACTCCGATAGAAGTAGGAGCCTATATAAATCGTAACTCCCATAGAAGTTGGTTGGGACCTATATGAATCGTAACTCCCAATAGTAGTTGGAACCTATATTGATCGAACATAGACTATATATTATATAACTCGGGTGAGCTACTGCACCTACTACTACTTAATTTTAAAATAGAACCACTCTTAGAGTAGTTGTTATTTTATGTATCTAAACTCTCAGAGTTGCACGTGACCATGATATGCCTGAATCTTTTTGTATTTTTTTAAACTGTTTTTTAGAGTATAAGATGAATACAAACCACTGTATACTTAATCACAGCCGCTACAAAGTTGTACTATATTAAAAGAGGGAAAATTAGAATATGAAACCTTGATAATCTATTATCCAAAACTCCATTTTCAATCATTAAGTAATGACCTCACTAATATATATTTTAAGTTATTTTTAAAATCAATAATAATTTTTTAATTTTTGCATTCACTATAATGATATTTTCCTATTACGACAACTTTTTTTTTATGACGATCAAAGTCGTCGTAATAGGCACGCTTAGGAAAAATCAATGTTTACAAATAAGTATTACATAGGCCCAAAATCCGTACAAAGATATATCAAAAAGAAAAATGCTAACTAAAATAAATCAATTTCAAATGGAAAACACCTTGGTCACTCAAGGACCACAGAGGAAAGTCTCTAGGAATGCCTACACTCAACAACCCAACTATGTCAAGAGAAGGATGGACCACTCACTATCCATTTATAAGAACATGCATTGAACCTCCTCCTCATGGGATTAAGCAGAGGATTGCAATAGTAACCCCATCAGTATGTATACATATTAAGAAAACCAATCGCCACTATCATATAGGTCCTAATACAAACAAGACCCACACAACATGCTCATGATACGACCTACCAAAATATGCTCGCAATTATCCTACTATATCATTCACATACAATCACACAAGTCATACAAGACATATTTGGATCCACCGAAACATGCTCAGTCATAATTAGGGTTGTTAACCAGTCGAGCCAAGCTGAAGTACGCTTGGACTCAGTTCATTTACTAAACAAGCCTACAAAAAAATTTTGAGCTTGATTTGTTTATAAATGAGCCAAGCTTTTAACGAGTCGAGCTAAACTTTTAACGAGCCAACTCTTGAGCTTTGGTGGTAAACGAGCCGAGCTCACGAGCTTTTGCACTGTAAACGAGCTCGAACCCAAATTTATTATTCTCAAGCTTGGCTTGTTTAATAATCGAACCAAGCTCAAACCTAATTTTTAATCTCGTTTAATAAGCGAGTCAAGCCGAGCCGTTAACAAACCGAACTCAAAAAGCTCACGAGCCAACTTGATTTTTCAACAACCCTAATCATAATCATACCAACATACAAAGGTACACAAATTATAACATACAGATCACCTTCTTAAGGAACATAGATTACTTAGACTCTCCACACAATAGTGTTTAGAGTATAGCTTGAAAGATAATTTGAAATTAGAATTACATATATGACTTTACAACCAAGGATTTTACCTCAGGTGGATCATGAAGAAAATAGTAATAGATCATGCGATCATTCATGGAAATATGCTGGAAATACAGAAATGTACTACAACGAGGCAATCAAGGAAAACGTATGATTAGCATAGAATTTGAGGAAGATAAACATGAGTTACACAACATACTCATACTTAAGTGAGGCATGAGCTATTTAAGTACTCATAGGGAAAAGTAAGTATCATATTAGCAAACTAATCATATTAAGATTAAACATAGAATAAGATAAGGCCAATGAATACCTATTTCGGTTTCATTCCGGTTATTATTTTTACATTAGGTGAATATAGAACTCCTTTACAAAATTATTGAGCAATAGGTGATCATAGAATTAATTTATCCCAATTATTGAGCAATAGATGATCATAGAATTATTTATCCCAAGTTATTAAGCAATAGGTGAACATAGAATTATTTACCTTAAGTTATTGAGCAATAGGTGAACATAGAATTACTTAAGTCAAATTATTGAGCAATAAGTGATCATAACATTACTTATGGCAAATTATTGAGCAATAAGCGGGATTATTCCCCATGATATATCTATACCATGGAATTTAAACCAAATAAATGGAAATAAAGTCACATCCTCGTGCTGAAGTAACTTGGTGGACATAATTCCTGGCTTATGCCAAAGTAACCTGGTGGACATAAGTCTTGAATTATGTTAAATAACCATTATATAATGACCAGACCCTTTAGTATCAATACATCTACTACATCATCAGTGTCTATAACAGAAAAGGAATTGGGATCAACAGGGATTCCAACATCAACTAGGATCCCGCCCGAAGGCCCCTGAAGGTAAAATGTCCAAAGGCAAACTAACTCCTAATATCTAATCGAAGATTGAATAATCCATACCTATCATGATGATTAATATTTTATTATATCACACCAAATAACGAGCCATTTCAATTCAATGCACCCACATAAGGTTCTCACATCATCAACTATTCCCATCTAGGATATCTTCAAATTATCATTCCATTTAATCCCTTTTGTTCACAATTAAAATCTAGGTCAAAACCTAGGGTTATGGTCAAAGGCATAGTTCATTTCTTAACCACTCTCACCATTCATTAAAGGATGTTCCAATTTAATCCTTAAGGCCAAAGATGAAGGTCTAAATAGAGGTGAACTAGAGACTAACTCTAAACTCATGATTATTTATCCATTCATTTCAATAAGTAAATGAAAGTCATTGTTTATAGATATGCTCAACTTAAGGGCACCATATATATCCATGTTATTTTCTTCTATTCTTGCTAAGCTATTTAACTCACAAGGTTTCACATTTTTAAAGCCATGATATAAGTCATTAGAGGTTTATTATCCATCATTTTGATTCATTATATACATACTAAGCATAGGAATAATCCATTTTTATCCATCTAATCATCTAATCATGTTATGGTTAATAAAGGCCCAAATGCTAAATTAAGGTCAACATTGGTCAACTAGGATAAAATTTCTCTGTACTAAATTTAATCCATTATTTAAACTTCATTAATCCAAGTAAATTTATAGCTAATAGAATCTTAGTTTATTATCTAAGTATGAGAAAACTCAAAACATCACATTCAAGAAGAAATAGGTAAGAAGCAAAACTGGCTAGGATTAGTCGATGCGTTTCCAAAATTAGCTGATGGGTCTTGCTGACCAGTCGATCAGTTTCATGTACCAATCGATTGGAAGGTGCACTGTCAAAATTCATAGTGGTGGTGAACCAGTTGATTGGTTAACCAGACCAGTTGAAGACTCTAGAAATTAGTTAATGAGTTCGGTAAAACCAACCGATAGTTTTAACTTAAGACCAAAACCACTAAAGTCATTGACCAACCCGTCGATGGCTTTGCCAAACTAATTGATCGATCCTTGGGACCAATCAATCGGTTGGGGGTGAAAATAGCCCCAACAAAACACACTTACACATAATTAAATTACATAATCTTTGGTCTATCAATTTGAACTTAAATCTTAGGTCATTCAAGGTTCTTAACAATCAATATTTATGAAGCGGCATGCAAAATACCGAAATCATGTTGGGAATCTCAATAAAATCATACTTGCACTTTATTGACTTACTAAAAATTTGAAAAAATACATCATGTTTTCTCCTCTCTAAGCCATCATGCAACAATAATCTGTCCATCATATCAAACATACTATTATCACTTAAGACACCCACAATATCAAAGGTAAGTACAATTATAAAATCATATTTATGAGGCTTATGCATATAAAACTTTAAGCTAAGCTTCTCACCATTCTTTCATTCATTCCATACTAGCTATTGCAAGCACATTATCATCTCTAATACTCAAGATATCACATACCTATAGAACATGCACTATACTTACTCATACCATTTTTCATAAAAATGGGAAAGACAATAGTTTACCCCAAAAGAGCTAAGCCACGCATTAAAGATAGCAAAAGTTTTTCAAAAATCCAAACCCCTTTCCAAAAATTGAACACCTTTAATGAAATTCAGATTAAAACATAGTAAAACATTTGAAAATCATGCAAAGAGGGTCTAGTAAAATTAGATACCTAGGAGAGGAAAATCAGAGAAAACCCACCTTCCCAAGGAGAAAATAGAGAACACTAGAGATGAAAGCTAAACCCTCACTCCTTTCCCAAATATAACCTTATCATGGTTAAGATCAAAACAAGAAGAAGCTAGAGAAAGGGTTAAAGGAAAGGAAGATCAAAAACAAATTTAAGGAGAGGAAATGTGGTAAAACAAGTATAAAAGAAAACATATCAATTCGATTGTTAGGGAAAAACGGAGAAAATGAATCCTTTGGGTTCAAATTACTAAGGGTTTCTATTGAAAGAGAAAGGGTAGGACGGTGTATAAATTGAGACCACAAACTCTATCACGAATCCAAGCTTCAAAGTGCAGTTTTTGAAGGTTCAAGGCTGGCATTTCTGCCTTTGAGCTCAATTAGTAAAACTATAGCATTCTAGGTAATGTGTCTCAAAAATTTTGAACACAAGAAAGGGATAAAGTCAACAATGGCATGGAATTGAAGTTCAACAATCTACAGTGTTATAGGAGAAAATAATCCACTCAAGAATCTCATAAAAGAGAGAGAAATAAAGAAGAAGAAGATAAACGAGCTAAAGTCACGAAAGTGACTCCTCATGTATTACATAATTAGAGCCCAATGTCCTACTTGGTAAGGATATTATTCGATGTTTAGGGTTTTTACATTATTTTCTTGTATGGTTATGTGGATGTTTTCATAATATCGATGCTTTATGATTTGATATATGATGTTCATGATACATTGTGATAATATGAATATTATGTTGGATGAAAGTGATAATAGGTAAGAGGTATAGATGTGATATTGTTATGTTAATGACATAATTGTGAGAAGTATATCTTATGGCATGAAATATGGACTAAATGAGGTTTAATAAATGGACATAAGTATTTTTAAGAGGTATGATGATGATTGGTGGGTGAAAAATAATGTGTTTGGAAGGTACAAGAGTTTATAAAATAAAGGTTATTATTTTTCCTTAAGGGTGTTTTGGTCATTATAGGATAATAAGGATATTTTGGTATTTCATGTTTTAAGTGGATTAAAATATGATAATGATATCACGAGAAATGCTTGGAAGAGTTATTGTTTATTTTGGGGCCCTTCAATGAATTAATGGTTAATTAGGGCATAATATCTTATAACATTAATATCATTATTCCATTTGTAAAATTTAGAGGTTATTCGGGTTCTGAATACGTTGCTAATGATTGACCTTATGAGGTTATTTATTGGAATTGATAATCATGTTAATTTCATGGGAGGTATTGTGCCTAATCTATGGAATTAAGATTTTTGGAGATTTCTGTGAGTAATATCTTGGGATAAGATTATCAATGTATGAGTATAACATAGGAACTAGACCGTGTATTATGGGTACAATAATAATGATAATATTCGAGAGTGACATATTTGTAAATGATGGATGAATAATCCATATGGAAAAATGAATACTAAGGGGTGTGTAGTTAGGGTTTGAAGAGAGATGAGGACCTTGACCTGCGTGATGTATTTATCTATTTCAATATATTAGATGCCTGTGAAACAATCTTGAATAGGATACTAATCACTTAAAGTGAAAGGCCACATGTGTAGGGTCAAGATGATCTATATATATATATCGTTCCACTGGGGAAAAGAGTGGCTTTGGAGTGTTCTGCCCTGAAAAGGTATTTTAGTTTGTTCCACTGAATTAAATATAGTGGGACCCCTACTTATTGTGAAATGAAAATATAACATTACAACCTATGAGAAAGATACTAATGATTCAAAGTGGAAGAATACGTGAGTTAGGATCAAGGTGTTGTTTATATAAATATGTACATCCCATTCCACCTGGGAGAATAGTAGCTCGGGATCATTCTGCCCAAGAAGGTAATATTTTTAGATCTGTTCCACCGTATAATAATAGTGGCTCAGGTTTTTTTATCCATGATAAGGTGCTTCATACCATTTTACCGGTTTAAGAATAGTGAGGTTCCTACACTCAACGTATATAAAAGAATAAAAATGGATTATATCTAATAAAGAGATCTAGATCATTACCTGTCTTATGAGATGCTTCATTTATCTACTTGTATTACTATTATCTATTGTGAAAGCATGTGCTAATTGTAGACCTATTTTGATAGTATTGTTTCCCTTACTTAGTACGTAGTGTACTGACCACCCATTTTATGGGTGCTACTCATTCCTACGAGTAGGATACCATAATTCTTGTATGCACGTCTCAGAAGATCTACTTGATAATTATGTTGGCTATCATGCCTTATGTGGGGATGAGTAACTTTGTTTGTATTAAGGGTTGGGTGAAGAGTAATGTTATCCAATAGTTGTATTTACCCAGATACCTTTTTGGAGTCTTGATCCATCATATCCCTTCTTTTATATTTTATATAGTAACTTGGAGTTAAGCTCCTAACTCATTATTATATTATAAATGTTTCTTCCATTTCTAATTTCTTGATGTTACTATAAATATTTTTATCCTTGTGATTGAGGTAAGGATGGTTGAATAAATTAGACTTATGTCAATTACGGTGGTAACCCCCCAATATTTTGCCTATTTACTTCTACTAGAAAATAAAAATTTTCAATAATAAAAATCGAGGTGTTACATTCCTTCCCTTCTTCTTTTGTCGCCCGACACCACCACCACACCACACCTGCCACTCAACCATAACACTGTCATGCCAAGCTATGCCACCACAACCTTCACACCCTCCGCTCATCATTATTTTTGACGACAACATGCAGTAACAACAACTAGGCGCAATGAGCAGTAGCAACGGAGCTATCGTTCGGCCACCCGACCACTAGTAAAGGTCCAATAACCCTTATCCCATCCAAATCATTTAGTATATTTATCCCAAATCCTAACGCTTATTTTGATTAAGTTTATGTGAATATGCTTTATGATAAGGTAAATTGGTTGTTGAATTATATATATGTTGTACAAGTGATTTGGAGTGGTTAATTGCTATGTATGTAGTTGAATTGTGAAAATTGGATTTTAGATTGAGATATGTGTGAATTTATCAGATTTGTCCAACTAAGATATTTTGGATAAATTGATTATGCAATATACTTTGAAATGCCCTTATTATCATGTTGGGATTGTCAATTTAGAAAAATTGTGTGAAATATGTTGGAATTGATTTTTTAGGTCAAAACTCTTGCTAAATTAAATTGGATTGGATAATTGAGTTATTTTATTAAATTGATTATATAATATATTTTAGAATATTTCTAATTTTTAATTTAAATATTTGAATAAGAATTGACATGATTTGTATTTCAGACTCAAAAACCCTAATTATATTAAATTGGGTACTTCCTTTATTTTTTTAATCAACTTAATATACAATATGTTATAAAATATACCTAACCATATTTCTAAACATTCAATTTAAATAAATTAATGAAAAAAAACTAATTATATTGAATTGGGTACTTCCTTTATTTTTTAATCAACTGAATATATAGTATGTTATAAAATATACCTAACTACATTTCTAAACATTCAATTTAAATAAATTAATAAACATTGACCAAGTTGAATTTTGTAGTCTAAAACCCTAGTTTTGAAATGAAATTTATGAAATTGGTCATTTGTATTATTGTCTCTTCTAAAATTAATTTTATAGAATTATTTGAAATGACCTTGATTGCACTCTAAAACCTTCAATTTAGATTAATTGATTTAAATTGTTTGGATTTGTATTTTGGGATTTAAAACCCTAATTTTAAAGAATAGATATATAGAATTTAGTTGTGTTTGATTCTTTTACATATTGATTAATTAGTTTTGGATTTAAAACCAAATAAATTGAGATTTTTTAACTTATTATTTGGATCAATGTTCTAAAATTGTTTCGTTTTACACTTTGAGTGGTAAACCCTAATCGTATAAGTGGTTTCTGATAAAATTTACTTGTTTGCCATTATTCTATTTTTTGATTAGTTTGCTCTAATTTAGCCCTACAATTTTCAAAGGTGATTTAGGAATGCATGTTAGTGGATCTTGAAGCTAGTGTTTTTCCTCCTTCTTGTGCTAGGATAGCTTAGAAGCTAGGTAAACCTTCTAAACTCCTAGTTAATAGAATCTTATGCATTAGTGTGTAGTATTCTATATTTTAGCTATGTTAAGAACATGTTAGGGTTTGTTAATAAGACATGTAGTTTATATGACTAAGCCATATGGCTATCTTGTGGTATGGTATTGTGTAGCTCTTCACATATGAATCATGATTATTCATAGTTGTATTTTATAAGTTGTTATACTATATAAGCTGTATAAATGTACCATGATCTATTCTTTTGATATCATGTTTGTTAATGAAAATGTAAGTGGTTGAATAACTCAATTAGAGATCATATGTGATGTTTTAATAACATTTAGGATTCTTTAATATGTGATGGAATGTGTGGTCATGGCCCTAAAGTATGAATAAATCAAGTGATAAGTGAAAGGAATGAAATATGGAAATCATGATATAGGTCACATTTGTGGTCATAGCTGGTGGTTGTATATAGTCTACCTTGAGTAGCCTCAGGATGGCCTTTGACGTAGGGTCGTGCGGTGGATGTCTTCCATGTGATTTTGTTTATGTTATGCCGGTAGACCAATAGTGATGCCCCCCTCTCTACTCTATAGGTGACTTACGAGCCTTATAGGGAGTATCAATACTTAAAGGTTAGGGTGTCCTAAGTGGATGTGTAGGCCAGAACCGCAGAGCTATATGTTACAGTGTTTGCCATAGTTGCAGAGCTATAGGTGACATATTATTGTGGGTTCCTTGGACGTCGTGCCTTGGAAGTGAATACTATTATATTATGGATATGGATAATATTATGTTTTAGATGTGAAAAATAATATATTTTAGAAATGAATAAATGAAATGAGTGGAATAAGTAGAAAGAGTGAATTATTATAGCGTATATAAGGAAATGAGTAATATTATGATTTAGAATATGTAATGTAATATCTTTTAATAGAGCTTATCAATAAGTGATTATGTGAATTAAAGTGGAATGATTGTATAAAATCTTGTATTGATGTCATAATTATATTGTACTAGTATGTTCTTTTATGGATTTATGTTAAATTAAGATTGTGTGTTTTCTTTGGAATATACATGGATATTAGGTCATGTTCTCATACTACTCTTGTTAGTTAGCATATGTTCTTATATATTTTCCATGATCTTATATGAGATTACGTCTTTTATGTTTTATCAGTCATGGCAAGTATATGAATCTATTTGTGTATGATATTGGTATGAGTTGGGTTGTTTACTCAATAGGTCATAATACTAATACTATGCTTATTTAAATATCTATGTCCAAGTACTTTGACTTGAGTTTTGATGTGATTATTGGTTTGGGATGAGAGTTAGAGCTACACAGAGTTTTATCCCTCAAAGACTCTTGTACTTTGACTTGAGTTTTGATGTGATTATTGGTTAAGATTTTAGAATTCCGATTTATCTCACATGTTTTCCACTGAGCAATTAGCGATCATTATATAGGGTTTTCTACTAACTTTATAAGTGAGGATTTTGATTTACTTTCTATTTTAGGATTTGTTAAATAGATTTTTAGCCTTGCATCTATTGGGAGATAGATGGTAGACATTTATTGTATGGTAGATGTGGCGGTAAGACTCTCCATTTCTTGTGTTTATCTCTGAATTATATCATTCTTAAATGAAAATTTTAAGGAGTGAAAATGGGGGGGTGTTACATTAGTAATTCTATTTCAATATGTATCATCATACTTTTATGTATTAGTATCCATAATATAGCTAGTATATTGGTCCATGTTTTATATTGTTGATCTATAAAAATAATAAGATATTTTTTCCCTTAAATGATTTTATAAAACATTTATAATACGATTGTGTCTTGGCTACTAAGCCAATGAAAAGAGCATTGTTGAAACTTTATAATACTTTTATAAAGCTAATGCCTGTAAAGCTTAGGAAAAAATGGATATATAAGATTGTAATAATTTTGGTTTATATATTAAAAATTGATCCATATATATATATATATACCAAGTGCGCCAAGGATCTCGGGATGCAGACGGGTAACCTGAAGAATATAAAGAAGAAAGAAGGGGAAGATAGATAGATAGTTAGAAACAGCGGAAGAAAATAAATAAGAGAGGGAAATGGATAGATAGGATAGAAGTTTGGAATTTTATTTGATAGTTTGAATTGGAGTACAGAGAGTTTTTTTTTATGGGTTGTTCTGCCTCTCCAAATGTCGACCCCTACAAATGAAGTCCTAAGACCCCTTATATAGAAGAGGGGGTCAGACTTAAGACAAATTTGAAAAGTGGATTCGGGAATCCACCGAAAGTACACAGTAAAATGTGTACTATCTACAGTAAAAGTTTACCCTAACGTTTGAACAGTAAAGGTAAAAAGTACAAACAGTAAAAGTAGCCGACAGAAAATACAACAGTAATCTGCGTGAATAACTTTTGCCGCAGAGTCCTTTGCCGTTTTCTCCATTTGCTTTTGCCGTTGCTTTTACTTGATGCTTTTACCCTAGTCAAAAGTGTCTGTCACCGGAAGTAGATTCCTTCCGCTTTTGTTGATTGACGCTTTTGCTTTTGTCTCGATCATTTGTGCTGGTAGAATATTCTTTGTCTGCCACCAATTTGATGCGTATTGTCGCGTACGCCTACGCCTTGGATATCTGCAATTTGTACCGTTACCGGATAGGTGGGAGTATCCCGTAACAGTCATCTTCGTTTTCATCTCCTAGATCAGGAGTGGGAGCAGACGATGAGGATGAAGATTTGTCCTGTTTTGTTTGAGACAGTACTTCGTTCATGATGGAGAGGTACTCATCTTCGGTTTTTGCAGCTGCGAGCTTCGCGGCTGTAACATACTTTTGGGCCAGAAACTTTGATTCTTCTGGGCTAGCCTTGATCTGGTTTGCTGAAGAAGCTGGTTGTTTGCTGGTGAGTTTGCGAACAGCTTGTTCGGACAGCTTCTCGAAAGTTTGATACTTTGACCACCACTTGACTTTGAAATGTCTGACCAGTGTTGGGACGCAGTTGATCTCATGAATCTTAGCAGTCCAAGCGAATACCCATGGACAGAACAATTTGGAACAGAAGGCAAAGATAGGGGCAACACCCTATCATTTTGTGTGGGTTTGTACAGGGTTTGGAACATGTTTAATGACTTTGAAACCTGCTCGGGAAATATTTTGGGTATGGCTCCGAAGTCCTTCCACCATTGGATAAACCATAAAGGAAATTTGGTTTGGTTGAAGGATTTGAAGAAAATTAACCACGAATGAGACTTTCGTGAATTCTCAGTGAAAAACGTGTTCCACCAAGCTTGCTGGTAGTCCCAGTAGTTAAAATTCATCTTTGAATTTGGGCTAAATTTGTATGAATCGGGAAGTCTACGAGGCAGTTCGAGACTTTGACCCCAATCCATGGGAAGAATTACTCTGTGCAATTGACAGGTTGAGTAGGTAGCTTCGTTCTTGGTTTGGGGTAGTTTGAAGGTTTTGAACGTAGCCGAGCCTGTAAACTCAAGGATTGACTTGTAGTACGCATGGGGTGCAGTCACGTCCCATGGTTTGAAATCCCAACCGGAAAAAATTTTCCTAAGGGCAACGAAGGGATCCTGATTGTAGGATCCATCTTCGAGGTTTGAAATGATTTGAAAATGCGGCTTTATGAAATATTCTGCTTTGACTTTGAAATCTGGTTTGAAAACAATTTCTTCAAGTCTCGAGATTTTAGATCTCAAGGCCGGAAGTTTGCAAACCTCTTTCTCAGAAGACTGTTTTGAAATTGGATTTGAAGGAGCGAGAGGTACTAAAATTCATCCTTCTGTTTTGAAAATAGGGTTTGCAGAACTCGTACCTGAGCGTCCAGGTTGAGAACTCTGGACTTGCTCCGATAAATTTTGGAGTACTTTGACCATTTGGGGTGAATGAGAAAGAGTTTCCACCCATTTGAGCACATCTGGATTTGGAGAAGCTCGCGCTTCTTGGTTTTGATTTGAAGAAGCAGCTGCTGCCGCTTCGTCTTCCAGGGTCGCTTCATACCACGATTTGATTCTTGGCGTTGGAGCCAAGATTTCTTGAACCTTCTCCTTTCATTTCTTCCGAGGAGGCATGGTTCGGCAGAGAGTGTCCTCGGAGAAATTCTCGTGTGAGAAAATTAGGAAGCGAGTTGTCCTCACCTTTTAAGTACTCGATCTCAAAATCGAATACTGATAAGATCGCCTGCCATCTGGCAAAGATCTGTTTGCTGGTAATGTTTTGTACGTCCTTTTTGAGGATCTGTTTGGCTGATTTGCAGTCGACACATAACAGGAATTTTTGATTTAACAGGTCGGACTGGAATTTGGATATGGACTGAACTATTGCAAATATTTCTTTTTTGACAGTCGAATAGTTCTATTGGGTTTGAGTCCAGTGACCGGAGGCAAATTGGATCACTGTTTCATTTTGGGTTTTGGTTTTGATCTGGGCCAAGTACTGTTCAAGTGTTTGGGCTTGGCACTATTTGAGAATACTGTCGTAACCAATTTCGGAGGCATCAGTTTCAACTATTTTGAATAGTGTTGGGTTGGCCAAGGTCAGACATGGTATGGACTGGACTTGGGCTTTTATATGTTTGATGACATTAGTATGGACTTGTGTCCAAGGTTTTGGGCTCTTTTTGAGTCTGTCGTGGAGTGGTTTGGCTATCTGGTTCAAATTTGGGCAGAAGTCTAAGACATAGTTTAGGTTTCCTAAGAACCTTTGAAGTTGGGTTTTGTCAAGAATTTGATCAGGAAATTTGGATGCGAATTCTATGGACCTTTTGATGGGCCTAATACTACCCGACTCGATGTAGTGTCCTAAGAATCTAATCCTAGTTTGGGCTAATGCAATTTTGGGCTTAGAGACTACTAGTCCACTACGCCTAGCGACACTAAGGAAAGTCCTAAGGTGTCGGAAATGCTGATCTAGACTATTTGAGTATACTAGAACATCATCTATGTATACTAGACAGAAATTTGAATATGGATTAAAAATCTCATTCATAATTCTTTGAAATTCTGATGGAGCATTTTTTAATCCAAAGGGCATAACATTCCATTCGTATTGCCCAAAAGGTACCGTGAATGCAGTTTTGTATTTGTCTTTGGGGTTAATTTGGATTTGCCAAAAGCCAGATTTTAAATCAAATTTTGAAAAGATTAAGGCTGAATATAATCTTTGCAGCAAATCTTTTTTGTTTGGTATTGGGTATCTGATCCATTTGAGAGCGTCGTTTAAAGGTTTGTAATTTATTACTAGCCTAGGAGTCCCACGCTCTATTTCAGAATTTTTGTTTACATAAAACGCTGCGCATGACCAGGGTGATCTAGATTTAGAAATTAATCCTTTTGATTCCAAATCTTCAATTTCCTTTTTGCAGTGTTCTATTAATTCTGAATTCATTTGAATTGGCTTAGCTTTTGTCGGTATATGTCTCTCGTCAAAGTTGTCTTCATACGGGAGGTCTACCATGTGATTTTTTCTAGATCAGAAAGCATTTGGGAGATCCGAACAAATCTCTTTTTCAATTTGATTCCTAATTTGGTCAATTTTGTCCTTAATCAATTTTGTTTCTAATTGATTTTGTATTCTGGATAAATTGACATTTTGTTTGAGGAAGTCTAAATCATTTTGTTTACTTTCAACAAGTAAATTAATTTGATTTTTGTAGATTGAGTTTGCTTTAAGAAGGTTTAAATTTCTCGTTCACCGAATCTCAAGGAAGGATAATAATTTTTTTGATACTTTATGTTTAAAAGAAATTCCAGTTAAACCTACTTTGTAAGGAGTAATCAGATTGATGAAAGGCGTACCTAAGATAACCGTTTGACTAATATCAGGTGTTATCAAATAGGTTGATTTTATTTGTAAATTGTTACAAATTAAATCTGCCTCACATTTGTGTCTAATTTTGAGTCTGGAGCTGTTTGCTGCAGACAGTTTCTCGTTTGATTTTGAAAGGTATTTCCTGGGTATTATACCTTCTTTGATACAATTTAGGTCAACACCGGTGTCAAATAGTGCGACCGTATTTATTTGAAAACCATCTTCTAACCTAAGGGTTATACTGATGATGTATTTGCGGGACGTTATTTCTTTTAATACATGAATAAATTCTCCTGAGACTAATTTGTCTAAACTTTGTTCATCTTCAGATTTTTCATGTTCACTTGATTCTGGAGATGAGTTTTATATTTGTTTTGACAATATCATTTGTATGGTTTGATTGTCAGATTCTTGTTTTAGTTTCAACGATTTTAATTCCTTTTTGACTTCTTTAATCTCGTGTTGGAGTTCAGAAGTGGTTGGAATTAAGTTTTTTGATTTTTTTTTTACTCAGAATCTTGGTCAAATCATATGCATTTGTTGGTTTTGACGGAATGCTTGACTTTGCTGGTTTTGGTGGTTCATCTGGTGTGATTGACTCCATTAATTTTTCAAGATATTCCTTTTGTTTTATTGGTCAGGAATTAAATGAACTATATCTAAAAGCATTTTTTGTTCTTTAGCCAAAACATTCATTTGATTTCCAACAATCTCTTCTTCTGGGTCAAAAGAGCGGTATGAAGAAGCAGATGATTCAGTTATGAGTTCATCTAGTTCTGGGTTTTGAGTTTCTTCATCAGACATATCTACTAGGAGATTTTGAATTTTTTCCCTAGTTTCTTCGTCTATGTCTAATTCTCTGATTTGCTTATTTAATTTGCAGTATTTTTGAATGTGTCCATTTTTTCCACATTTATAACATTTGAAGTTGCTTCTGTTCCCATTCCCGGGGTTTTTTGAAGAAGGAACTGTTTTTCTTTTTCCCTTTGGTTTTGATTTTTGATAATAGGGAATTTGTCTTTGTTGCTACGAAGCAGGCAAATATTTTTGTTTTGGTCTCTTGTGGTGACTAGGTCTACAATTTTCAGAACATTTCATTTTATTTGATGTTCCTACAATGTCAAATTGTTTGCAGAAAGTTCCTAGTTCTTGTTTTGTTTTTGTCATTTCCCATTTTAAATGTTTTTGTAATTTTAGGTCCTGACAAATTTTTAATCCTTCTTTTTGGGTGAAACTAATCAATTCACCGTAAGTGAATTTGTTGTATGGAATTTGGTTTCCATGAGCTTCTTTGATTTTGTTCCTAACCTTTTCACCTAATAATGGAGGTAATCCGGCTAAGAATTTCTCTTTCCAGAATGGTTGATTTGAGTCTTCCCTAAGCATTACTCTAGTTAGGAAAGTGTTTTTGTACCACTGGAAATCACTAAGTCTTTTTCACCTAAGGTTTGACAGAAGCTCTGCATTTTTGTCCTTAAGGTGTGAAGGGTCTCCTACGAAGTGTAGAGATATCGAAAGGATCAGGGATGCTACAGCATCAGATATGGGTTCGCCATTTTCAAAAATAATTTCCTCATTTTCATCTAACTTGATGGCATCTAAAATTTGATTTTGTTCTTCCGAGGTTAAGTGGAAATCCCACCAACCTTTGAGCTGTCCTGAGAACCTTGCTATCAGGAGTTCTGCTATGGTTCTATCAGAAGTGTTCATTCGGGCTTTATAAGCATTTGCGGCCATAGTCATTTGCTGTAGAAGGCCTAAGATTTGATACTCAGACAGTCCATCTATGTTCCATTCGTATAACGAGTTGGCTTTATAGTTGGGCTGAACTAGTTTATTGGGCCTTACTTCAAGACTAAGGTCAGGTGCTGTTTGTCTAGGTATCATGGACCTAGAGGACATTGGGTCACCTAAACGGGCTACTACAGGAGTTTCAGGCTGTTGGGCCTCCTCAGACTCTGTTTGGTCCGTTTGGTTTACCATGTTAATTTGGGTTGTTTGATCAGGTGTGTCTGGAACCTGATTTTGGCTAGACGAAGTCGAAGGAGCAACTAAATTTAATTTTTCTTTAATTGCGTTTACGAAATCATCCTTTTGGATTTGAATTTCCTTTTGACTTGTTTTGGAAATTTCAAATGATTTGAATACTGGCATTTTCTTTGGTTCTGGTTTTTGATTTTCAGAAACAGTCTGAATTGCCGGTAAGATTATTTTTTGAATTTGCTTGTCCAACTTAGTCAATTGAGTTCCAATTGTGTTTAAGTGGATGTTTGTATAATTATTTTGAAGAACAATGTTTTTAGAATTTTCTAATTCATTGTACTTAGGCAATCTCAAGGGTTTTAATTCTAGAGTGGTTTCTCCATAACTCATTTTGATGTTTTGCAGAGGCGGATGCTCTGTTTCAACGGTTCCCTTTTCTGTTTGCCAAGTTTTAGTTTTTGTTCGAGTGGTTATTGGTTTTATAGATTTGAATGGTGAATCCTTCAATTTCTTAGGATCTATTCCATTATTTTTCAATTCTATTTCTAACCAATCGAAAAACATGATTTTGACTTTGTGTTCTCTTATGAATTTGTAAAAATCTTCTTGGAGTTCACGACTTTCTTTTGCTAAATTTTTGATAAACCAATTTCTTTTGTTGGTATTTTCTTTTAAATAAAAATCGGCTCTGTAGAACTCTTTGTCGATTACAAATTCCTT
The DNA here is from genome assembly GCA_039764185.1 of Tamarix austromongolica. Taxonomy (NCBI): domain Eukaryota; kingdom Viridiplantae; phylum Streptophyta; class Magnoliopsida; order Caryophyllales; family Tamaricaceae; genus Tamarix; species Tamarix austromongolica. The sequence goes on from CM077813.1 coordinate 73,056,373, forward strand.
TTCAAGAACATTTAACTGATTTTCAGTTATGTCAGACAGGCTAGGTGAATACGGAGTTGATCCTATTTCTAGGTTTTTTTGTTCCGATTCTTCATCTTCCTGTTTTTTGTAATTTGCTTTAGGAATTCTGGTTTGGTAATTTGCACCTCTAAACGAATGTCTAGGTGTTTCATCGACTGAATTCCTATTTTGGGTTTTGCTTTCTAAGTCAATGTCTTTCGGTAGGTTTGCTATGTTACCTAAGTTTACAGTTGAGGATGTCGAGACATCATCTCTAACCCTAATACTTGCGTTCCTATGAAAGCTAAGTCTAATGGTTCCATCATCAAACTGGGTTATTTGACTTAGATTTGTATTTGGTTTTGGAATTTCAGGTTTTTGTTTTTCTTCCTAGGGTGGTAAAGCCTGTTCTAAGGTCCAATCCTCAGATAAACTAACCTCATTCCATTTTATGGTTTTTGGTACGACTATGTTTGCTTTGGAGTCGTCAGTTTGCAACATTAAAGTTTTACCATCTTGCCATTTGGTTTTTGCTTTCGTTTTGAATGTCGTTTTCGCTACCTTATAGTGAATTCTAAAAATTATAGCTACAGGTATCAATCCTTCTAACATATCATAACCATGCGTTTTGATTTGTAAAGGTAATGCATGCAGAATGTTTGGATCAGTAAGCGAAGAAGCAAAGTTTGGAAAGCAATTAAAATAAATAGGACCAGCACAAAGACTCGACTCTACAGTATCCAGCATAGAATCGCAGAAATTCTTCATCCTACTGTCTCTAAGAACAGCTAAGATTGAAGTATTTAGTCCTTCTCTGGTTAAAGATTTGAATCCTACTTGGACAAGTCCTAAGTGGATATATTTGAAACCATTTTTCTTATGCTTTTTGATCGAATCTTTTGAAAGCAGTTGGATGGTTTCGAAAGGTTTGTTAATTTGAATGTCCTGTTCTTCAGTTTTGATTACATAGTTTGTTTGAAGAACATTCCAGTTTGACGTCCTATATACCATTTCCTTTTGAATTTTTGGAAGTTTCCAATTATTTATGGATCTTTCGAAGTTTTCAAATTCATATTCCTCAATTTGCCGGTTTGAATTCCTAAGTTCTAAGTTATCCCTAGAACCAGAACTACTAGAACTAGAAGATCTAGAAAATAAATGCACGTTCTCAAATTTTTCTACTGTATATATATATATATATATATATATATATATATATATATATATATATATATATATATATATATATATATATATATATATACATTGCCAATTGATAAGCTTCGGATGAGATTGTGTAATTAAAAAACCAATGAGTTTTGGGATGGACTTTAAATGATTATAGGATTGGAAAAAGATAACTTAAGGTCAAATGGATTGATGCGTTATCCTTGTAGGTGATGTATTAATTTTGCAAAGGATACAATAGGTAGGATTGAATCCCACATTTTACGATTTACGTTCATGAGTGATTATGATACATGGGAATCTCATGTTGAACTTAAAAGTGAACATGTTGAGGATGAGATCGGAGATAAGATGTCATATTAGGTGATCTATTAAGTGGTGATCCACATATTAAGGATAGTGAAAGAGTCAAGACTATTACTGATGACTTGAATGGGTGCTCTAGAGAACTAGGGATCTTATGACATGTAGTTTATGGACACACATGAAAAGATTTTGATGAAAATTATCCAAATTTTATAGTTGTGGCTTGCAATGTTTGATAGGGTTGGCATCAGATAAGTTTGATCCCTTTGGTATGAACAAAAATTACAATATGTTGCCAGTAATTTTAATGACATACAACTTACCTCCATGGCGATATATGAAAAATCCATTTTATATGCTTTCTTTGTCCAAAAAACGTTGGGAAGAAACTACATAACTTGGATGATGAGAATTAGAACAAGTTTCAAGAGTTTTGGGATACTCCTAACCTAAATTTATTTGTATAATATTATATATAGATACACTAAATATGTATTAATACTGATTAAGTGTTAATATTTATTTATTTTTAGGAAAAGTCAGAAAGAAACGTTAACAAAATAGAAGCAAATAATAATATCCTAGAATTCATTGCTCGTCATTGATTTCTCAATTTCGGTATAGTAAGGAATTGTATACATATTTTATAATTTCATTCATTAATTCTAATATTATTTATAAAGCTCTATTTTTTTATTATAACTGTAGATTGATCCTTAAACCAAGAAAATTCTAGGTGAGGTCGCGACTTTCAAAGAGATTCACTATAAGGATAGAAAATGGGTGAGCAAAGATGTTGAGAAAAAAATATGTAAGTTTATAATTCACTAACAAATTTAATTTAATTACATTTTTATAAGGTATTTATTCTTAATTATGACTTTTCTTATACCATAAAATGGAGGATAAGTAATAAAGGATGATGGACAAGTTTAGAGTCCAATTAGTTGGGAGTGAATGTGGGTCTAGTGAGCCGATATATATTGACCAGGCAACTATTTTAAATAACATTTTTGGATAACACCATGGCTATAAGAGAACTATTGGCAGATAATTTTAGAGCTCTTAGTTAGTATCGTCTTCAGCTCCACTAGCATCAACACCTTCATCTAGAACCACCACTTGCGTTCATGCACTTAAGGAAAACTTGGGAAGCTAAAAAAAAGTATTGAATAGTAAAGCAAAATGTTGATGCATAAAAAAGGCACAGCTTAGTTGTAAACTATTGTTACAAGACTTTAGACACAGACTTATGAAATTAGGGGATGATGTAGGAGAGGAGGATGGAGATGATGATGAGTAGGGTCTAATTTTTTATGGTAGATAACAAAATCATAATGATAATTTAAATTATGAATAATAGTTGTATTTCAAATTTTTTTATTTAATATTATCAATTAGACACTAATATTAATATGTAAATAGCGTTAGAGATAGTTACGAAGGTGATGCATGTTTTTCTTCTCTTTCTGAGGTAAGAATTATAAACTTTGAATTGTTATTAAATGTATTTAGTGTCATAAATAATTAAGAATGTGTAATATTTTATTTCAGGCTCTGCATAAATGTGACTTATTAACGAATGACCTTTCAACTCTTTTGGCAAAAGGAACGGTATGAATCAATTATAGCACCCAAGCACAAATAGTCCACGGGTATAACTTGGCTCTAAATATAAGGCCAATAAGTATTGACACTCCAATCATTGGTAGTGCGCTCTTGCCTTATTATAAAGAAAGCAATGAGGCAACCACAATGCTAGAAGCTCATGTAAGCTTTGTGCTTGGCCTGAGGATCATATACTACTCTAGAGGTAATGACATTCAATATCATTATTAGGCCTTATTTGTTACTTACATTGTTTATAATTTTTTCATATATATATATATATATATATATATGCTCAATACATATTTCGTTTATTATTATGAAGTAAGGAATCAAAAAAGAAGACTGCTCTTAGGAGTAAAATGAAGAGAAGTACTAGGAGAACAAGCAACATAAAAGAGGGCATTTCTAAAGGAAAGATAGCTAAATTAGAAAAATAGGTGCCTCATAAAAGATTCCATCTTTAGAGAAGAACTAACCTCCACCAGTAATGGCTTTATTTTATTTCTATGCCCAAAACTATCTCAATGGCAACTATATCTTCATTGATTGTTGTTCTAAGTATGTTGGGAAGGACGACGCTACTTATATTGTATTGACGGTTGACATAAGTGACATTTATAATTAGGAATGGATGTCACCACGAGTATTGTTGTCTATGTCACATAAGTACCATTTCATATTTCAGATTTTAGTAATTCTTATTGCATTGGAATTTTTATGACCTCTTATATGAGTTATCAGTTATTAATAAATTTATATTATTATTATTATTATTATTATTATTATTATTATTATCATCATCATCATCATCATCATCATCATCATCCATAGGTTGGTAGCTAGTCATGCTACGGTGGAGGAAATGTTGTCATCTATTGTGTTTGTATGTCCATACTACATAGCTGATGGTACTACAATAAAAGATGGTAGGCACAAAAACCATTTAGTGGATCACATTTTGATTGAGGGATACAATAAGTTTTATCTCATTCCTTACCTGGTAAATGAACAGTAGGTTTTATACACCATCCTACTTGATCGTAATAAAGTTCATGTGTTTGATTTCCTTCGAACATATGACATGCCTTTTGAAGCCTGTTGTTGTGGTGGGAAAGAATTTATTGAACTATTAGTATACTTTTTACCTTTTACTTTATTAGCTTATTTATGTATATATTCTAATTTAATTATTTTAGGCATATATACTTACAATATTGTGTATCCAACTCTATTTATTAGAATAGTACAGACGACGTATGAGAGGAGAGGTGGGAATAGTGTCCTAGACCTAAAGAGTCTTGAATATGAGCCTGTAATGGTAAGTAGGAAGACAAATATTTTGTAATTTATATTAATTCAAATTAATATCTAACAGTTAGAGAGCTAACTGAATTTATTTGATAGTGTCCACAATAGCAAAATGATGATGATTGTGGATATTATGTATATAGAGCAATATATCTAATAGTCCAAAACAGATCAGACAACATAGATCCAAGCCATGTATGTTTATTTTTTCATATTTTTTCCATTAATAAATCACGTCATTTATATTTGGTACTTGATTTAAGTACTAACTGAATAATTGAAACTTGTGAATTTATAGTTTTTCATCGGTGGTTATGCACAAGGCCAGAAATACAATGATAATGAAATTGATGAAGTTAGAGACCAATGGGCCAAGCACGTGGACTCATATGTTCGGTATTAGGGATCTATATTCTACATGCATATTTAGGTTTGTATTTAATCTATGTCTTTTGTTCATCTAAGTTATGATTTATGGACTTTTGACTTTGTAATGTAGAGCTACCAAGTTGTGGTACGCCTACTAATTTTAATTCCTAGGTATGCCCAATGTATTGAGACATATTAATTACAGAATGATTGAAAATATGCAGTATTATTTGGGATGAAGACATGCATGTATATATGAATTAATGATGTTTTACATTGCAGGCTTGGTAAATCTTTAAACATATAACTATATATGTGGGATGAAATAAAACAACAAAAATACAAAAAGAAAAAGCAGATAAATTTTGATAACGATTCTTATTTAAATTGTTATTATATGATGCTTTAATAACGGTTTTAAGTAAGAGCCGTTATTAAAAGTTGGCACTTAATCTTAATTAGAGTTTAATAAATACGTAATAAATAATTAAAATCCTAGACTGAGTGTCCTGAAACAATGATTTTAGCTCAAAACCGTTATTAAAAGATTTATTTAATGCTTAGTTAATACATATTCAAGTTTAATAAATGCATGATCAATAATTAAAATCTAATTTGTTGACATTTTAATATTAATTTTTGGATAAATTATTATTAATATATTATTTTTAACAACTTAAAAACCGTTATTAAAGGTGCGCATTACTTATAAAGGTATGCGTTACTCCGCCAACAGAACAAAGGTAAATTCACAGCGACACAGTAACCTTTCTTAGGAGACGCACACATAGTTATTCATTCCGCTCAAGCTCCGGGCAGCTAAGCTGGTAAATTAATGAGGCACAGAGAGAGGGTGGGGCAGAGTTTCATTCGAAGACGTCGGAGGAGCCGCAGCACTCTCAAACTTGCAACTGTCGGAGTTCATATACTGAGCGGCAGGGGCGTCAACCGCAGCAGTACGGGGAGCGTCGTGTCGTGGCCCATCGCTATTAATCATGATGGTGCCGTCGATCAAACGAAGCAAGGTCGGTTCAAGATCTTCCCCATCGGTCCATTCATGGATCTCAGCAGCGATAAGGCTCGGGTTGCTTGAGATTAAATCCCAAACCGGGAAGTCCTTCCTCGGCATTACGCAGTCTCCTCCTCTGAACCTCAGCATGGGACAGTAGTCTCCCGCTCCGTCGCCTAGGTAGATGAATCTCTTCGTTCCCTCGTTGGCTACCATCTTTTGAATCACCTGGCTCTATAGTTTTCAAAGCCAACACAGTCATCAAATTATATAACTGGTTTCCTAGTATTTTGACCGCTTGCTTAAGTGATAAATATCACTGGTTTGCAAAATTGAGTATTGGTATAAAAACGTGATGTTTTTTCTTTTTTCTTTTTTTTATGGCCATTAAAAGTAGACTATGTATTTACAACTTATCAAATCTGAAATTCGATGTCCCATTTCCGGTAATTGTAGGGAAAGATACCAGAAACCCATGATATGTGATTGACCCGTGCTTTATTTCATCAACTTACTATAATATTCTTTTTATTATTATTATTATTATAAAAGTCCACTTGGATTTCATTCACTCAATTATGCTACGTGAGCGGGCTTGGAATAATATTAACTAGTCTGTACCCCATACTACGATTATATTATTGAGTGTTCCCTCTATGCAGAAACTTATTTCCTCTTATCAAGAAATTTACCTTGCACATATTAGGAGGGCAGACGTTCTTACATCCATGAGAGGATCGAGTGTAATCATGGTGCGGAAAGATTCTCAATCTGCCTTCCTCCCCCTCCACGTACCCTGGGTTCGTATGAATCTCAGAGAAATAATCCCGCAACTCGTGATGCTGTAATATGGTCTCTATGTAAAACTGATTCGCATCACTCACAATCCTCAACTCACACCTTACAAACAGGAAAAAAATGATGTAAAATAGTTTTAACTTTTATCATAATTAATATCCACGAAGAAAGAAAATTCTCGAAGCAAATAATAATAACAATGATAAAGAAAAAAAAACAGAGGATATACAATACTACCCTGCAGCATGGGCTGATTTTATCGTCGGTATCATCCGAGGATGCATTGGAGTTCTTTTTAATACGCCGACAATATCATTGATCGTAACTCCTTGCGAATGAAACTCTTTCATCATCTTGTCCTGCAAATGTTCGAGAAAAAGAAGAAGAAGAAGAGGGAAAATGAAACATTTAGCAAGCTGTTGGTACTTGGTACAGCTAGAATGTACTTAAACCAAAGGAAAACAGAGGATTAAGACCAGGGTGCTGCCGAAGTATGATAGATGAATGCTATATTACCATAAGAGGGTTCCATGGCATTGTCGGAAGGAGCTGATCGAACATTTCAGTGAAACCCAACTCGTCGATGAGCCAATTGTCGCTGTCGCACTCGACGATCGTCTTGTCGAAGTCAAAAACCACCACGATTCCGGCCATTTCGGTTAGCTTTTTCTGACTGCCCGAGGAACAAACGCGGAGAGCAAAATGATAAAATACTCTGGGTTTGTTTTAGGGAGTGGCCCTTAGTAGCGTTATGTTACCTATCGATGGGGTTGGGAGCTCAAGGGGAAGGATTTATATATATATATACATCTATGTGTGTGGCAACATAAATTATTTCGCAGGTCTTTTCCAGCTTAAAGTTATTATTATTGTTATTATTTTACCTTTTGAAAGGATGCAGTTTCTTGAAGGCACGTGTCGATACAGTCCCGTTTTAGGAAATTCGAGCACGAAATTGAAGACAACACGACTTTTAAATTTTATTGCTCAGCCAACGTTTTATCGGTGAAATTCGTAAAGCTTTTATTCAGTGAAACGCACGCAGATGGATGCAGTGATGGCGCACATTTATACCACCATTTTGTCAAAAATAGGACGGCCTATTTGTTTTGGGCCTCGGTTTTCCTGTAAGATAAGATAGTGTTACTTTACGACGTACATGTTTTTAACCGCATTTTGTCAAAAATAGGACGGCCTATTTGTTTTGGGCCTCATTTTTCCTATAGGATAAGACAGTGTTAGTTTGCTACGTACATGTTTTCAACCGCGACGCCTTCCATTTACTTTCATTCAGCTGCACCACATCGTCCGCATCTTTAAGTACGTCAACTAGCGGCCGACGTTTCTAATGTCAGTACGCAAGAATAATGTCGCACATATTCATTCACCCCTCTGGAAAACTTTGGATTCAAAGGTTTGCTTCTTATGTTTTGGAAATTTGGATTTGTTTCAGACTGTTTCATATTGTTTTGGTTTCATTTTACTCTGCATCATTAGTTTAATTGACTTAACACCTAACAAGATATCACTTCAATGGCATACACAAATTGGATTTGTTCCCGTAAAAATGTAAGTATATTTGAATTTTTCTTCAAAAAAAAAAACTTTAAATTTTATACCTATCAACGTATAAAAGTGTTAAAATTAATAAATTGAGGCATAAACCTTAATCTGCTCTCTGTTTCCATAAAAAGACATACATGTTTGGACTTTTTTTATTTAAGATATATTGAATATAATAAAAATAAACTTACACTTTAAATTTTCAAAACACTTGTATCTTAATGGAAACAAACTCAATACATCCGTGCCCTTACAAAAAAAATTTAAAAGCGACAATGCTTTCATAATAACAAAACTCAAAACGTTTATCACTTTAAATACACTTTTATCCAATGATATACCTAAATCATTAGCTATATGATGTTATGATAAAATAAAATAAATTTCTGGTGATAAATTTTTATAAATATTCAAACCATATGGTATTTGATGTGTGTAGGATTATGAACTTATGATTTGGATAGTATTATGGTTCGGTTAGGGTTGTAAAAGGGTTATAATGGCTTGAAAGTTATAATGGCTTGAAAGTTATAAAAAGATAATGATGATGACTTGATAAAGTATAATTAATGATGATGATGCTCGAATGATAAAGGTTTTTAACGGTTTGGTTCGTGGGCTAGGGTTAGGGTTTATGATTAGGGTTTAGTAGTGATGGGGATATTATGATGATGAACAAATGGAATAATAGTGATTTGATGATTAGATTATGAAGTTCAGATTTTGAGGATGATTAACTAAGGATTGAAAATAGATAAAGATAAGTAAGAAAAATAGGTTGAAGATGAATGTTGAGGAAGATGATGATGGTGACGATTGTATATGGCGGTTAGGGTTGGAATGGCATGGGGTTTGTGGAGGGTTTGAATGATAGATCATAATCTCTAATTGACATAGACAAAAAGATTAAGAATTTCCATAATAATCACTTACATAGAATTCATTAAAATTGAGAAGAATTCACACAGACTTCAATTAAGCAAAAACTTGCAAATTTCATTTAATTTCGTCTCCCTTTTGTGTCATGTACTTCTATGGTTTTTATAGCCATTGCAGCTTCCTAATATTGCAATATAATCCTTTTAAAAATCTAATAAGAATTGACATATAAAGTAATGACTTGCTCTCTATTCCAATCACAACTCAAAAGATAGAATAAGATAATCCTAAAAGATAGAATTAAGCTACTTTTTGATTAATTCATCTTTGTTATCTTTTTAACTAGTACCAATGTGATAATAATCAATACCACACATCCAAATTGTCGACTAAAGTCTCCTCATATAGATTTCACGTTCAATCCTTCCATGCAATACATTTTTTCCCTCCATGCATGCCATGCACACGTCTCTATCACTAGTGACTTATTTTGTAAGTTTCGTACATAAATAGCAATGTAGTCATCAGTTTATCTTTAAATTTGTAGGGGATCCTCTCTAAATAGATTATAATAAGTTCCATAATAATAAATTCTAACTCTTGACCATTAGCTCTTGCATCAATATTTATTGTGATGGGTTGGCCATGCATTCATTAGAAAGGCAGAAACACTATTAATAGGGAAACAACTAATTCCATAATAGTTTTTTCGACGTCGTCTCAAAGTATGGAAAGCTCATTTAATTCCACCTTGGGTGATGCTAATTATCAAGTGTGTTTGTGTATATATTCTCCTTTAAGGTGTATCGTCTCATTAATATGGTAGGAGTTATTTAGAAGGTTATTGCAATACTTCCAGTGAATGATTTGTGAGGTTTGATGCAATATGCGTGAGCAAGATGCGATCGGCTCTTATTAAGGAATAGCATATTATTGCTGGTGGCATATCGATGGAGAATGAAACAATTCATTTGATGAAATAATATAAAACAATGAGTTCTTTGCAAGCTCAATGTCATCATGGATACAAAACAATGACATCAAAATTTATTGATTCTCTCTCTCTCTCTCTCTTGCATATTATGAGATTTAGAACAATTTGGAAAGATTGGATTTAGCAGTGTATTTCCCAACCCATTCACGCTAATCTTTGTTAACAGAAGAAGCCTTACCAAGCCTCTCAAGATGAAACAATGTTTGAGGTAAGGAGACCCCTTTTCTCTGTTGCTTTTTTTTATTTATTTATCATAAATGAAGTGTTTGACCTATCATGAAGATAAGTATTAGCAAGAATCTCATTCAAGAATTTTACATTATTAGGGAAAGAAAGTCCTATTGTCTTATTTTCAATTTGCAGATAATACATTTATCTTCTATATTACGCCAATAAAGAGATGTATGATCACAAATATTAGAAGGTTGATGGATTATTTCCATCTTCTAATAAAAGTCAATATCAGCTGCATGAAATTGGCATTGATCTATTTTGGCCAAAAATTAATAGGTGAGTTCAACTCACCACAAATACATACTCACATAAACATATAAGGTACCTTTATTATTCCACTTTTGTGCGAGAAGGTTTATGATCAGGCGATTTTACCTAAAAATTTCTCTATCTTGGTTCAGAGGAAAATGAAAGGATGAAGTTGTTTTTGGCTTAAATTACATAATTAAGGTTGATACACAGACTTTGGGTCAATTTTGCCAATTAATTCTCTATCTTCTTATATTCTAAAGTTTCATGGGAGCAAGATGGTAATAAAGTCCAAATCGAGGATTCTTGGGGTCACTAATGGAAGTGTTGCATTTCATTAGAGGATGTGTAAGTTATTTTTGTTTATTAGAAGTGTAAATTTATAAGGTCTTATATGATTGAAGAGCTCTCCCAAACATTTTATAATGTGGGGAGAGTGGCTCACAATGATTCTTGAGGCAACTCTTCTCACCTTTAAATCTTAATCTAATATTTAATTATATAAAAAAAAATAGATTTTTTTTGAGTTCTCCAAGATTTAAAGGTTATTTATTTTCTCAACTATTGTTATCTCTATGAATCATAATAAAATCATATCCTCCCTTTGTGCCCATAGACATAGGTCAATACGATTGAACCACAAGTTCTTGTGTTATGTTATTTGTTTACTCAATAATCTTAAGTCACATTATTCAAAATTCAATTTGCAATGGTCCTCAGGCTTCTTCTATGTTTTTTTTATTCCCCCAAAATTCTAGTATTTTGTTGTCATTGTGAGCACTTTTTCTCTATTAGTATGTTATCTAATGGGATCGCCTTGTGCTTGCCCACTATTTGGTTTTCATATTGTTTCAAACTGATTGAATAAAATATATGGTACTTTTGAAAATTTGGGTGAAATTCTTGGTATCCAATGAAATACATCCACCTTTTTTTTATTTAATTGTATAACTTTCTCGTTGTTGATTAACTTCTCTTTTTTGACACTGAACATAGGTTAGGGAGGGAGAGTGGAAACCATGTGCACCGAATGCAACTTGAACCCCTGACGAGCTTCATGGGGATAAAGCACAAAGACGGCTAAGTTGGACACTTGAAATACATTCATTAATTCTATATTTTCTGAGACCCATCCATTGATTCTATGTCATGACATAGGAAAAAAATTGTTGCATTTATAATTAACAAATTGTTGTTTTGTAAATAATAAGTTAAAACAAATTAGCATATATTAACAATGTTTTAATTTATCTCACGATTTCTATATTGTTAGAAAATATATTGTATTAAATCATGGCAAAAAAATGGTAAGAGATATTTAAAATTTTTACCATTGTGTAAAAACTATTATTATTATTATTATTATTATTATTATTATTATTATTATTATTTCTTTATTTATAAAATATCGATGAAGTCAAGTATAATGATGGCACTATAAAATTATTACATTTCAAAGAAAGAAGTGTTCAAAGTTAGAATCGTTGGTATTTAAATCTAATCTTTATTACGATATTAAAGGTCATCCTATTGTCTTTGAGTTATAATAACACGTTATATGTTTATTAGTCTTATAATTTGTTGACTTTATTCAATATATATTATCCTAGCATATCTTTTGAATTAATAGTATTATAGGGATACTGTAATATTTGAATTTTTATCTACCAAATCATTAATAGTATTATCATCTATTTGTTTACCAATTTTTTTTATCCTTGTTAATAAGTGCTTTTAACATTCAATATGACACACTAATCTAAGATAACTTGGGAGGATTGCAATTTTATTATTATATTTTGAAATTTGATCTAAATTTGTAGAGTTATTTTTTATTATTGTAATTTTGGATTTGAACGATATTTTTGAATATAAAATTATATTTACTTTCCATTTTAATTTAAGTTTTTTGTTGTTGTTGGTTTCATTTTATTTTTGTCTTAATTTAATTTACATGCTATCACTTTTTTTTTCTTTTGCCATGGGACACAAGTGCGGATACACTTGTTCATCTAACAAAAATTGATCCAAAAGTATTGGGCATAGGGTTATAAATGAGCCCAACTGAATTTTCCTAAGTTTAGGCTTAGTTTGTTTAACTAAAGAACTTAAAATAAGGCTCAAGTTTGTCTCGTTTAATTAAATGAATGAGCCGATCGAGCCAATTTCATGAGCTAAAGCTATAAAATGAACCAAGCTTTACTTTATTAAATTCGGGCTCGACTTGTTTAATAAATGAGGCTAAGAGTGAAGCTCGTGCTCGACTAATTTAACTAAAAAAACAAGTCAGGCCTAACTTTTAATGAGTCAAGCTGAGCTGCATAACGAATTGACTCAGCTCATTTACAGCACTAATTGGGGATTAATTATAGAATAATAGCTAGTTACCTATTTGTACCCGGTGTATTATCACTTTAATAAGTAATTTTACTAAAAAGCGTTAGACTCAAGTTATTTTGGTAAAGGTAAATAAAAAGTAATAGGGTACCTCTCAAAAATAGTTTAGAATACATAGTATTATTAAACACTTGGTATAATGCAGTAGTAACAAGATGATATTTATTGAAATTGATGTTGTTTTAATTAGGGGCATATAAAATTGAATATCCGTATCCATTCAGATTTTTTTTTAAAAAAATTCATTCCACTTCTTTTGTGTAGGATATCCAAAATTATAGACCAAATATAGATCAAATTTATATATATCCAATATTTGTATAAAAATATTTTTTTATCAATTTTAATAATTTTTATTAAAAAAAGATAAAGACTGAATATCAATTAATATTCATATTTATATTCACATAAGTGCCTTATTTTATCTAAAAATAGTGTTAAAGCATTATTATAAAATTTTAAAATATAAAAATAAATAAAACTTAAAAACATAAAACTACAAAAATATAATATCATAATGTACTATTGAAATAATCAATAAAATATCATATATATTTTTCAATTGGATAATCCAACCAAAAATTAAATTATCCTTTCGACTAAAACCGGATAAGATTTTTAGATATTGGATTGAATTTTTTGAATACTGGATCAGATATTCGGATCCTAAATTATTTAATAGTAGAATTTTAATTATATATATTGAATAGTATCATTTTCCTTTTTTCAGTTTTTTATTGTGTATAAGAAACTATCATATACGCAAGCACTTCTATCAATAATGATTTTAAGTTGCAACTGACCAAACTCTTCATGCACAACCTTTCGGCTCAAGTTATTTAGGTTCACTTGAGATGCTTATTTTATCAAAGAGAACTTATATGTGGTATACAAGTCACGATTATCTCTTTCAAGTGGAATAGGAATATACTTCATGCCTTGTTTGGATACCACTAGCTGGTAAATCATTGTAAAGTGTATTTCACCAAGTTACAAAAATTTCTTGATTCTATGGTACCCTTATTGGGCATACGTAGTAGTGACTAGGAAAAACCTAAATCAAGAAACTTTGATTGAACTACGCCATGTAAAACAGTACATCCTTTCACATAACAAGAATTGAAAACATACATATGGAATAAAGATGAAATATGCCCATGGTTATATGCTAATGAGAAAAGGTATGCAAATATGCCGAATATCATTGTCCTGCAATAACAAAGCAGGACAAAATGGAATCCTTGTGTATTGCTGAAGATTTATGAACGATCCCTATAAGTAATCCATAGAGTGCCCACTAGAGAAATTGGAGAATTGGCTATTGCGTCTAATGATTAATGACTTGTGAGGGAGCACAGCTAGGCAACTTTATGTGGAAAATATAAAATATAAAAAGCGTTAAGCATTTCGTACGCTTTTCTATATATGTATGTGCGTAGGGAATATTTTTTATACTATAATTTACAGGTGTTTTAAGATTATGCATGCATAGCAAAATAATGGTTTGATTTTGTTATTTTAGCGGTAAATGATTTTGGTAGAAGACTAGTAGCTAAGATTATTAGTTTTATAATATACAAGTTTATTTATAATATAAATGAGGGGCTTCACCGCTATATAGAAAATGAAATGAATAACGGTTTAAACAAAGGTACATGCAGCAGTTTTGAATCAACCCCTAATGCACTGTTATATATATATATATATTACATAAGGTGATTGGAATACCACTATATAAAGGCATAAAAATGGCTCAATATATTTTTTTGCATTATAAAGTCACTATATACGGCAGTTATTTAAAATAATTCTAGAGTTGTAGGATGCAAATATATGGCAATGATCAAGGACGAAGCTAGGATATGAAATTCATGGGATTCAACAAAAAACAAGCATATATTTAAGTACAAAATAACAATAAAAATCATAATGATGATGATATGTAATATTATCCATAATCATACATAGATAATCGTTTACTATTGTACTCATTGAAGTTTTATGTTTTAAAAGTTATGATCGTCTCATTACTAATGGTATTAGATAAATCTTTTTCTATGTATGACATTACATAATTATGTTACCCATTCATTACAAATACAATTTCACAACTTTTTTTTTTTTGGATAAAACTTATTGCTAAAAAGACTCTTTCAACGGCTGTGGTAGCTACCGGCAAAATCAAAACTAACTTCATAAGTATATGAACCAAAGGATACATAATAAGCTTCTTTGTTTCCACTAAATTCTTTGGGATATCATTAAGCCTATATAATTAAAAAAAACTCTATCATTAGTTCAAATATCTAAAATATAATTCTCAAGCCGATCCTCCAGTATCATAAAACTCATTGGGATAAAACTTTATTAACTTAGTGCCTTATTAAAGGGAAAATATCTAAAAATAATATTCTCAAGTTGATTGTCCAATATCACAATTAAAGCTAGAAAATAACTCTGACGGATTCAAGCATGCTACATAAGATAAAAACGTAGTGTCTATGACATCAAAATGTATTTCAAGCTCCTTTAATTGCAAGTCTAATATGCTATAGAAACAATCAAACTTGTAATGATGCATATTGTTAAGAAATGAAGCTTACTTTTGTGGCTTTTTTTTTTCTTTAATATACCACTCATCCATATTTTCCATCACAACATTCTTAGTGTGGTAAAATAAAGAAACTTCAACAATAAAATCTTCCCATCCTTCATCCCACAAGGTTTCGAGGATTTGTTTAATAAGTTGAACAAGTATTATGGCTTTCACAATTTCATGATCATGTTTTTGCATCATCTAAAAATAATTTTGATACCTAGAACCCTTTTCACAAAGGTAGCATGAAAACACACTCAGATGGTAGTAATAGATCTTTAAAGGCTCTAGCCTCACCTTTCTCTCTACTTTCTTAGTCTTTTTTCAAAAAATCATGTACTTCAAGAACCAAAGAAAATAACTTAATCAAATTTGAAAGAGAAATAAAATGTGATCCCCAACGAGTATCTTCAACTTTTGAAAGAGCTGATTCTTGATTCAATTCACATCCATGTTATATGTCGGCTAGATCAAATGATTCTCCTGACCCAAGAAAGCATTTATCTCAACGTTTACTAGATGGTCCAATTACATTAACAACACTTGTAATAATAAAAAAAGGTAACCAATAAACATATTCATGAGACCTTGCAACTACATCGAGTGCCCATTGAAGATGATGAGAAAAACATTGAACCTGATAAGCTAAATTATTTTCATTATGAATCAAAGGCTTATTTCTCTCTAATAGCATTACTGATGTAAGAGCATCTAATGATTATTATATTCCTCTTGATTCTCAAGGTAAGGAAGAATTAGCTTTCTTAATATTGGAGCCTATCATATTAAATGTTTTTGATAATTTGTCTATGCTTGGTGTTGAAAACAATTCAAGTTGTTCTTATAGGTATGTTACATATTTGTAAGAAGAAGATATTAATACACCTTAAAGTGTACAAGTATTAAAATCATTCAAGACTATAGCATACATGGGATTATACTTTACAATAATAAGATATGGTGATGATTCTCATTAGTTGTATTAACTTGTTGTAAACCATAATCCTAAGTATATTTTATGTAAGTTAGGGTTTGATATAATTTCATATATATATATATCATAGTTAATTGTATGGCTTTGTAATTTTAATCATTAATATAATTTAGACTATGATATTGTGATTAGGGTTAAGTATTATATGGGCTTAATTCAAGTGGAATAATGAGCTTGAATTAAGGTGGTAATCTTGGCTAGATGAGCTTGTGCATGATCGGCTGCTACTTCCCCCTATATATACCTTGTACTCGCATGAATTGAGGAATGAATAGATAGATTTTTTGAACACAAATTTAGCACAGCAAGGTCTGCGTTTATCCTCCCTTTTGAGTCTCTTTGATCAAGGAAAGCCCAGGGCAATACTCCTTCCTCTATTGATCTCATTCCTTCAAACAACTGAAACTTGTTTCAACCGTTCGACTTAAACCTATATTCAACCTGATTTCTTCAAGTTTAATCAATATTAAACCATTGTTTCTTCTACTTAATTTTGTGATTGACATCACCAATCAACAACAACCGATCCAACCCTTCCCTTAACTTTGATTACACATCAATTATCCTTGTATTCTGGATAAGCATAGTATATATTTTATTAACATTGTCCCAAGTGTCACCTTGAATACCATGTAAGTTGTATCTCCTACATGTGAAATACTAATGAATCTTTCCATTACAAAACCCCTACAATCTACGTAGTGTTAAACAAAAAACCATTTTGCTCTTTCCTAAATATATCACCAGATTCATCAATTCATATGCCAAAAACATCATCCCTTAGCTCCTTAATAATCTCATTACTTATTTTAGATTCACAAGACTAAGCAATAACTATTTGAACATAAGGGAAAAGTCATCTGTCTATTTCTTAGAGAATTTCATTTTTAAAAGAAAATAAGGCACAGACAAATTAACTTCTTAAAAAAAATTAGGAGATCATTAAAATTAACTTTATTTTTTGAGCCATATTATTTATTACTTCCTTGAAATTCTAATATTGATTGAAAAAGCTATATAATAGCAATGATTGATGCTTTTAAACGGATATGATACTCATTTTCTCTAATTTGGATTGATTTTACAAAGTAGCTTGAATGGCATGTTTTTGATTCATCAAATTATCATTTTTTTTCTTACAGTCTTATTGTGAGGTCTATCACAATTTTTAACATGAATTTCAAGCCTAAAGTGATTTGAGATTTAGGTTTCTAGATCTTGCACTAGTGTGCATCCTTTAGATGTTCATTTTCAAACTTTTGACAAACAAGGTTTCGATGAAATTAGATTTGAACATTAAGGCCTCATGGTATAAATTAATTTTAATTATTATTTCTTGTTATCATATATGATTTTGTGGGTGTTCATTCTTCTTCGTTTGTCTACTTTTGATCTTAGATTTAAAAAAAACTAGTAACTTCAAGATAATTCTACAATACTCAAACCAATCCACTTTTTCTTCCTACACCATCTCTCTCTTACAAGTTATCCAGATCAAGCCTTGTGCTCTTTAGAAATTCTAATTCATTAGTGGTAATAATCCCTTAATGCAATTGTCAAGTGCGCCTTCTGCTCTTCAATCATTTATTTTCAAGTATATCATTGTTGGACCATGAGTTCTTGGCCACTTAATTTTTCAACAGTGGCTATAAGAATATCTGTCTCAGAGTCTAAACTATGTTCATGATCTCAGGGAAGTTGTAACGAATTAGAATAGCGAAGAAGGTCTAATTATTAATTCTTAGATATATCATCGATTGAATGTTTTTGTGTTTCTCTACTTTTTTTTTATATCTACGTTGTGTATTAGATTTTTGTGTCAATCAAATTTAGTGGTTTGTAGTTTTAGATGTGAAGATCACAATTTCATTTAGTTTCCTAGTTTTGGTTTTCCATTTAGTCTAACTCACAAATCTAGCATACCATAGAGCGTATGGAATATGTATCTATTGAGAACTCTGAGGCTTCAATTCCCTCACACTTCTCATTAGTTTCATTTGCCATCTTTAAAGTCGCTGTGATGAGAATGCTCTAGCAGAGGTTGTGATTGTGAATGTTTTGGCAACACTTATACCATCATTAAAACTTACTTTCAATAACTGTTATTGAATATTTAATAATGCATGATTCAACAATAGTTCAAACGGATTATCAAAGTCCCAAAATAACTATTATTAAAACTTTTTTCCATTGTAGTGTATACATAGATATGGCAACACTTGTTGCGTATAACTACCTTACAAATGAAAATTATAATGCTAGGGTTGGTAGAACAAATATTATCGTAATTGAACATTTAAAGTTGATTAGTTTCATGCTATCTGACACAATAATTTTACAATTTGAAGGTATTTTTTAAAGATGCCCATCGTCGTATGTTTACCTCCAAAGGCACCTCCTTTCTCATATTTTCCTTTCTTCTATGTTAGAGATAATAACTTCTCAAGTCACGATTAAAGGTTTCTGCGATGATGGCTACAACAATTGTTGAAAAGTAACATCAAACTCTCATTTTAACTTACGTTAAATGGAATAATTTGTACCAATGAAAGGTTATTATGGTTGATAATAAAAATAAATTTTAACTTTAGCAACCATGAAATTATTATGCTTTATTTAAAATTTCATTATATTGAATATTGTTGTAGTGTATTCAGTAATCAAGGGGGTTGGGGTATGGGCATGTAAAGAGAGAGAGTAGAGAGACACAGTGAGAAATGAGGTATTTGTAGTTACCTTAAATGAAAATAGATACTCCTTATTTATAAGTATGAGTACAAGGGATAAAAGAGAGCATTTTGGGCCTTCATAAGCTAGGCTTAGTTTACATTAGTAATTAAAAATCCAAGGAGACTGGTCTATCCAACTGGTCCGATGAAGTATCGGGAGGTCTACTTATACGAAACTATTTGTTTTGAATCTGCATATTGACCGTGTATATATATATATATATATATATATATATATATATCATATTGGACTAGTTGAACATATTTAATTCGATACACCCTAAATAAAATGCAAATCTAAAAAAAACATTTTTATAAGAAAATAATCAATGCTAAAAATATGCAGTAGTATTTAATTGAAGCAAGCTGTGGTCATTGTTAAAACTTGTTGCTAAAATTGGATGAAATTTTGTCTAATGGTAAAGATAAACTTTTCCATACCAATGGTCTTAGGTTTGAATCTTCCTCTCTTATTTCTTGGCATTGTAATATCTTTATGGTATCGTCGCCTATACGATGATTTATAATTGTCTTTATGAGCTCCCAATAAATCTAAAAAAAAAAAAACCTTGCTGCTAAAATTAAATTTTCATTGTTTTTGCTAGCGTTCCTCTGAGATTGTTTTGGTCGTTGCTGTCTTACTCATAAATCCTTTAGGTCAACCTTCTTTTTGCGGAAAGCGAAATTTCGGTGCATGGCCGATGTCATTGCCCACTAAGAACCTTTTAGGACCAAAATTTGCCCCCATAGAGCATGATATTCATCACCGGTAATGCATGCATAATTTTCTCACTCATAATAAGTTCCACTTAGTTTTGGCGCATTGGGAAAAGCAAAAACTATTGCTAGGAGGCCCGGGGGGGGGGGATGCACACTTATCTCAGCAATTACATGCATAAGCAAGCTATGAATAATAATAATAATAAACTCGTCCGACTCAATAATATTAGTGCATGAGCATATTCGGTGGAAGTGTTGAGTATCTAGGATATTGAGACTTCACATGAATGAATTCGATGCATTCAGGCCTAGCACTTTTGAATTTATTAAACCCAATTTCAATTTTAGGGGTCTACTTTAGACTGTGTTGCAAGATACGAGATAGGGATGCAAAACTGGAAACGGGGAAAATGTTATGGCAACAACATTCAAATATACAAAATATTGTTTTGAGTGTCTTGTTTCTGATATTTTTGTGTAATACCAATTATTAAAAAAATATAGTTTTTATGACTGTATAATAAAAAATATTTAAACGAGCGAATAACAAAAAACAAAATGTTTCTGGGATACAAACGATGGGTTGATATAATATTCGTATTTGAACTAGAAACCTCAATGTTGTGTTATGCTGCATTTGCATGCATATATTCGAAAGACATACCTTTAAAACAATTCTATTCACTAATCTTTCACTACATATAAATATAAAATTACGTATCACATAATTGTCTTAGCCGTACCAGAGCATAAAATCTAACCAAAGGTCCTTAAAACATTTTTTTTTTGGAAAAAAGTTGTAAAACCTTTAAAATTAATACGTAAAATATCCACTACATCACTTAACACCACCGAGAGCAATATTGTATTATTAACTAATTATGTGCTTCCATCATACCCTTGCTTTGATGGGAGACTAATTTAGAGAAAAAGAGGACCATAGGGTGGTCCTCTCAAATAAGGGACGATTTGATCTTCATAATAATGTCGTACTGCTAATAACCATAAGTTTATTATTTTCAGTCAGACAGTACGTGGAAAGGAAAGTGAAATACTTTTGCATGATAAAGTTTCGTGCATTTGGTGGAACATGATATGTGTTTTTTAACTAATTAACTTACACATGCGTTGTTGAATTTATTATTATCCCTAATTCCTTCACCAGGTACCGCTGTCTCCTCTCTCCAAGTCTCTGTACATCAATTTTTATGTTTATTTTCGACTAATTAATGTTGGTTCTGAGATCGATCAGTAGATCTAAATTGTCCTGAAAAGTAATGGCTTCGCTTCATATAATTGGGGCGGAGAGGGCGTACACGATTCGGTTAGTGATACTGCGCCTAACATCCTTAATTATTTAAACAAAAAGAATCAAAGAATATAAAATGTTTCTAATATAGGTTATGAAAACCAAAATAATGCTACAATCCCCCCCCCCAAATGAAATGGATAACAAAAGAAAATAATAGAAAAGAAGAAACAATGTTGAAGCTTGAGTCAAAGATATATCCCCCCCCAAAGAAAAAAAATGTAAAAGGCAAGCTTGTTGATGGTAAGTTAACCGACCACCAACCATTATGATTGTAAATTATTATAGGGCCACAGCTATATAAAATAATCAATCATTAGTTATATAAAGTAATCCAACAACGATTATGTAGGACAAAGCTTGAATTATGTCGAATATGATACTATACCTAAGAGGATTTAAGCAATCCTCTGGAATCGCGCGTAAAACTCGAAGAGTTTTGCACAAGTTTCGTATTCATTAAGGCAAGAGAAAAAGTTAATGTTGTCCAAGCTAATGGACAATCTTGTTGCACTTGACGTTCGTTTTATACTGACGTGCACTTAAGGACATCTTATACTTCATCCCCTCCCCCATAAAAAATTAACGAAATTATGGATCACAAAATCCACTAGGATATGCAGTTCCTGGCCCGCACATAAAAGGGATTATATCATGATTCTCTGATCAATCATCCGGCACTACAATAAATCCACCATCTTTATAGTCTCACCTAGTTAGGACCGTAAACGAGCCGAAGCGAGTCAAATATCTCTAAATGTAGGCTTAGTTCGTTTAACTTAACGAGTCTAAAATAAGGTTCGAACTTGATTCTTTTAACTAAATAAACGAGTCGGGCCAAACTTTTAACAAGCGAAGCCGAACCAAGTTCATGAACCAAAGTAAAAAAATAAACCGACCCTCATTTTTTCTAGCTTGAGCTCGGTTTGTTTAATAAACGAGCCCAAAAGTGACGCTCGGGCTTGGCTCATTTAACTAAACGAAGAAACTAACCGAGCGAAGCCGAATACTAAACTGGCTCACCTTAATTATTGGATACTACTACAACACCCCACCTCCTTTTCCGTTTTAACCTTTTCTTACCCTCCCAGCCTCGACAAACTAACTAATTTTGTCACAAAACCCATGCAGGAGTACTACACCATAATAAGTTAACTTATTTCAACACAACACACTCCTCTCCTCCCCCCTCTCCCCACATCCATCATTTTGCAGAACACAAAAAGCGCACTCAGTCCTTACTGATCAAGGAAAATCATGTCTGCACAGCACCCATCTGACCAAACACCAATATCACTGCCACAGCCTCCGCCCAAATGGCCGTCCCCCTCCTCCATGCAAATCATTTCTTTAGGGTTGCAGAAGCAACGAGGCTTAACGATCCCTTTAATGGCAATGAGCTTTGCATGGTTTGCCAAGATAGCCATCACAACCTCGTTCCTCGGGCGCCTAGGGAAACTCCAGCTTGCTGGGGGTACTCTTGGTTTCACCTTCGCAAACGTCACTGGCTTTGCTGTCCTCACTGGCTTATTGGGTGCCATGGATCCCATATGCGGTCAAGCCTACGGAGCCAAAAACTTTAAGCTCCGCCATAAGTCCCTCTTCATGGCAACCTTCTTATTGCTCCTATTGAATGTGCCCATCTCTTTCTTGTGGCTCAATATGGACGAAATCCTCTTCTATTTCTGACAACTCGATGACATGGTAGTAACAGCAAAGAGCTATCTGTTGCTCCTCATCCCTGATCTGGTCGTGACGTCTTTTCTCTGTCCTCTGAAATCCTACTTGAGTTCGCAGGGAATTACCGTTCCCATCATGATGAGCTCTACCGTCACCGTTGCCTTTCACGTGCCAATAAACATGTTTTATTCTAAATAGATGGGTCTTCAAGGTGTTGCCATGGCAGTATGTGACCGTTTTACTTGCCTGCTACGTGCTTATCATGGAGCACAGAAGGGAAGAGAGCCGAAAGGAAGGTGGATGGTTGGAACAAGGGACGCAGGACTGGATCAAGCTGCTGAACCTGTGCGGCCCCTGTTGCCTCCTAACCTGCCTTGAATGGTGGTGCTGTGAAATCCTCATCCTACTGACCGGAAGGCTACCCAAAGCTACACAAGCTGTGGGAATATTAGCCATTGCGTTTAACTTTGATTACCTCCTCTTCTCCGTAATGTTATCCCTGTCCACTTGTGCATCCACACGGGTGTCGAAACAGCTTGGGGCAAATCAACTGGGCGCTGCTTGTCGGTCGACCTGCATCTCCTTTGGGATGGGCATGGTTTTAGGCTGCATCGGGGCTACAATCATGGCTGGAGCTAGAGGTGCCTGGGGGCACCTGTTCAGCCATGACAAGGGAGTACTAAGAGGGGTGAAGAGGACGATGCTTGTGATGGCTTTGATTGAGGTGGTGAATTTTCCTTTCGCAGTATTTGGTGGAGTTATTCGTGGCACTGCCAGGCCATGGCTACCTGCTGGCTCTGCCGCTGGGAGTGGTTCTGGCTTTCCTAGTTGGCCTCGGCCTAGCAAGGTTGTTGCTTGGATTTGTTGCCGGGGCGGCAGTTTGCTTGATTTTGCTGTTGGTGGTTATTGCAAGGACTGATTGGGTACGGGGAGCCAGCAAGGCCCAACGACGTACGTGCAACGATGAAGAGATAATGAAGGGATAGGGAGATGGTACGAGCGTTAGTCCTATTGGATTTTCACCTTTTTAGAGGATTTAGAGCACTTCTGGGTGATAAGAGCGATTCGCCTTAATTAGGTTTTCCTAGAATCCATTCTTGTAAGATAATTAACTCAATAATCGCAGTAATTAATACAATAATTAAAACCAAACCGAGATTAACGAGTTGTGCCGTGAAATAATCACTGTCCTAAAGTGATTTTCGACCGGACAATGGCGCAGATCCCTTCAACGTCGAATCACCCCCAAGGTTAACACAACCTTCTTCGATCCCGTGCACTCGGAATAGAAGAATGGAATTGCAAAATTTCAATGACCAGATCAGGAATTTTTTGGAACAAACGAAGCTAGGGTTAGGGTTGTGCGGTTTTGCTTCGAAAATAAAATACTCTTGTTCGTCGATAATACACATTAAAAACAAATGAAATTATCATTAAATAGCCAAAATAACCGAATGAGGCATAAGTGGAACGTCTTCCACTAATCAGCCCACAAAAACCGAAACGTTGAATAAGTAAAACCGCAACCGACGAAGACCAAGTAAACCGAATAAAAAACGGTAAAAGAAAAAATCGGGTTGGATCGGATCAAAGACCACACCCCAACCCGGACCGGACGGGCGGTGGCGCGCGCGCGCGTGTGGTATCTAAGATCCAACCCACAACCCACAAAACAACCCAAACTCATAATTCAAACAACCAAAAAGTGAAGGGATATAAAAAGTGAACAAAAAACTTATTCACTTCCAATGTGGGACAATGGAAAATACCCACATGCTGCCATTGCACCAACAATTCTGACGTCTTGCAGGGCAGTGTTACACAAATTGCAGCTAAACATTCAGAAAGTAATTTGTAATCAATCTAATGTAAAATGCTCATTAAAAAAATTCTAGTTTTTGAGTGTTGGGCCTTTTAACTTATTTTCCGGCCTTTATATATGTTTTCGACTAATGGTACCAGGAGGCATCTGCCCGCAGGATTGCGCCCCTCTATTGTGTTTAGACAATTGCATGGAGACGACGAGTAAAAGTACGGCTCGCAATTCGATCCCAATTTCATCCTTGACACGGGAAAAAGTCGCTAGTTAAAAAAAAAAGGATCAAAACAATCAGTCCTCTATCTTCTCTCATCAGTGAGGTACAGAGACGGCGCGAGGCAGTACTTCGCAGGAGCCAATCGATAATTTGTCATATTTGCAGCTACCGGCAATCAAGCCTTCCTCGCTGCCTTCTTCTCCCTCGACGTCAGTGTCGATCAGATGAAGCAACACACGTTCGAGATCTTCGCCGTTCACCCACTCGTGAATCGCAGCGGTCGTTGATTTAGGATTGCTAGTGATCAAGTCCCAGACCGGGAAGTTCTTCCTCGGCATAACATGATCCCCTGATCGGAGCCTTAAGCTCGGGCAATAATCGCCCGCTCCATCCCCTAAGTATATGAATTTCTTGTTGCCTTGCTCTGATAATAGTCTCTTGATCACCGAACCCTGTACGTGAAACATTTTAAAAAAAAAGTTTTAATAGTTAGTAATAAGCAAGATAAATATAAAAAAAATAAGTATAGCAGATTGGGCCCACTTCTTTACTGATACTCGTGGGTTTGAAATATTTTTTAAAAAAATTGATCATTAATTTTTTTAAATATAATTATGATATTTATATTAAATAGTATTTTTATGATACTAATTCTAAAATTGTTATCTATATATATTAAATGATATTAATAATTACATCTGCCTCATAAAACTCTAAGCGAGCCAATAATTTTGTTTTTTGGGTAGACCGAAGGAGCACCTTCTTCGGCTATAAATAAAATAGGATTATTTAATTAGATTCAGTAGGGTTTAAGATTGCGGCCGCTATAGCGAAGTGTCACAGAACCACGTGGCCTCAAATTAAGTCCAGAAACATATAGCAACGGTGCCGTCATATATTTGCAGAGGACAGACCGACGGACCTCCCAGAGGATAGGACGACCCGTGAATGTTCAGAAAGGAGGAGCAAAACAGAGAGAGAGAGAGAGTAGGAGCTGCGGAATCTGCGTACCTTGCACATATTAGGGGGGCAGAGGTTGCAACCATGAGAAGACTTGTCGAAGTCATGGAAGGGCAAAACTCTTAACCTCCCTTCTTCGTCAACGTAGCCGGGATTAGTGTTGATCTCCGAGAAACAATTGATCA
Organism: Tamarix austromongolica; assembly: GCA_039764185.1. Classification (NCBI taxonomy): domain Eukaryota; kingdom Viridiplantae; phylum Streptophyta; class Magnoliopsida; order Caryophyllales; family Tamaricaceae; genus Tamarix; species Tamarix austromongolica. The sequence continues at coordinate 73,082,487 of CM077813.1, forward strand.
ATCCAAGATGGCTCAAAATTGTCTGGATGAAAAATCGATTTGCATCGCTCACTATCCTCAAATCACACCTGTCAAGAATTATTTTTTACCAGACAAAGGTTCTGTAAGCGGAAATTCTTAACGTATATATATACATATGAATTTATTTTTTATTTAAATCGCAATGAAAAGGCATAAAAATATGCTTTACCCTGCTGCATAGGCCGCCTTGATGGCAGTGATAACCCTAGGATGGATGGGAACCGTCTGCAATGTCTTGACGATGTCGTTAATTGTTACCCCAGACGAATGCATCTCCGTCATCATCCTGTCCTGTAAATTCGAGAAATGCGCAAAATAAGCATAGAAAAGCAATGCAGTAAAAGAGGACAGGGGGGGATGGGTTTGGGTTTTAGGGCAAAAAAAACAGGGGAACGAAACAGAGGAGAATTACCATGAGGGTGTTCCATGGCATGGTAGGAAGAAGCTTATTGAAAAGCTCAGTAAAACCCAATTCATCAACGACCCAATTATCGCTATCACAGTCTATGATCGTCTTATCGAAGTCGAATACCACCACGATTCCGGCCGCCATCGCGATCGTTTTTCCTGATGCCCTGTTCGCAAACTCTCTGTTTCTGCCTCTTCGTACTGTTTCTTTGGCTGTAATTCTTGTGACGAAGTGCAGGGAAAGGAGGCTATTTATAAATTATACAGAAGAGAAGGTCGTTGGATATGGAGAGAATAAAACCATTGATGCCAAAAGAATATTACATTATTGAAGGTAGTTCTATTTCTTTTTTTTTTATATATGGAAAATAAGGTTACGCCTTTATCGAACACCACTTTTGCTGAGAAGTCGGCCATTAGTTAAGTATATGGTATTAAAAATATTGCCACCAGTACCATGTTTTATTTGGTGCGAAGAGCCACCTTAATTCAAGTCTCTTGGGCCTTAAATTGCGCCGTTTACCTTGTATACTTTTCATCGCAGGTTAATCTCTGCCAATCTAAGATAATCAGCGTTGATTGCAGTAATTTTTACATTAATTTAATGATTATGATTCGAGTTTATTTAACTGTTCATAGGAGTTAACGGTGTTTAAGAAGTTTAGCACGGGAATGAGAGCCTCGATCATACGAGAATACCCTGAAGATTGAGTTGGAGAAACTGAAATTTGATTTTCCCACTGCAGTTCCGTGTGTTTCGTCGGTATGCTCATAAACGCGCCTCCTCCCAACAAATTCTATGGGTTGAGACGTTTCGTCCCTTGGTGTCACAGGCCCACCATACGGTTGGAACTAGGGTGAATGGAGAATGTTGAGTGGACACCACTTATTTCTGCCTTCCTATGTAATGCCCTTTTTTGCTCCTCTGATGTGATAGAAAAAATAACTTAAATTTTATTATTGAAGATATAAACTTATTTTTCTCAACCTTTACTGTCTTAATCTGATTTATCATAAGAGTGGAGAAAACATGTTATGATTCTCATGGACAGATGAATAGGTTTTTCGTCGGACAGTAAATATCTAATAAATATAGATATAGTTATGTCGGTAGATATTTGTTTAAATAATGTCTTTAAAGTTTTAAAATTAATTATCTTTAATTTGGACCATCCAAAAGATTATATATACACATACACAAAAGATTATATATACACATACACACACACTCATATTAATATAACTTAAAAGACCAAGACCAAAAACATTTATTCTATAATATACATATACATCTTATAAATATTTACATTTTTCATAACATAGATACACATATTTTATTAATACAATTATAAGAAGAAATGTTCATGCCTAAAAAATAAAATATACATCTTGGAGTACACCAATACACATGTTTCAAGATAATAACACACATTTCTATACTATGTACACATTTTATTTTATTGATGTATGCTTTTTTTTTTCTTTTTACAAAATAAGCATATAAATATTTTAAAACATAAATACGTATCTTCTAAGATAATAATAAACTTATTTTGGTACTATGATTTACATTATATATATATATATATATATATATATACATTTATATGACATAAGAATATATATCTTTCGGAATATAATTACACATATTTCAAAACATAATATAATTACACATATTTATATTTAACATGTGTGTCCTTTTATATATATGTATATTATTTTCCTCAAGAATAAACATCTTTATTATAAGATACACAATTTGTAAATATCCGTATCTTGGAATATTGAACATTCATCATACAAAAATGTATATTTTAAAAGATGTATATTACTTGGTGGGAGATATGTATTTATTATTTTAAGATGTGCATCGTTATATATGGATAAATATATATGTGTATTTGTACGTATTTTGGCCATAAATATGTGTGTTCTTTATGGATATGTGTATTTCTTTCTACAAAATAACTATTCTTATTGCTATAAATATGTTTTTTTTTCCTACAAGATGTATATTCCTCAAAATACTTGCACAAAAATTGTAATACATGATATTGCATCATTAAAGGCTGGTGTTGCTTGTATCTTTTACTTCCGTATAAGATCCGTTGAGCTTTATGAGGAAACCACAAGCATAATGCTCTACGCTACTAGTAGGATGGTCGACAATTGTTGAACTCTAGCCAAAAGACATTATCAACGATAATATAATATAACGACATATGAATGATAAAAATTGATCATCTCTCTCTCATCGTGCATATCAAAAAACGGGCGGGGGGGGGGGGGGGGAAGGATCAATCATATCAATAAACGTGCAATATCTAATTTGTTATAATTGATACACGGTAGTGGGGAAGGGAGGGTAAGCCTAAAAGCTTTCAAAAGTTAGCCTGATACGTCCCATTTAATTAGATATGTATAAAATCTAATCCGATATAACACAATAAACTTATTAATCCTATTCAACTAAAACTTAATTGTATCTGACACTGATTCAAATATAAATAATTCGATCCGACTCCAATCTCACTCGATTTCAATTCATAATCCATTATCAAATCAACCTACTATCAATATGTTCTCATTCGAAAAAAAATCAATTTTAATATTAACTGATTATGATAATAATAAAAATACACATATCTTATTATTTATTTAAAGTTTTTAGAAATATATTATTATTTAAATTTTACTCTTTTTTTACTTTTATTGTAAACTTATTTATTCACTAACGATATTCTAATTTCACCTATTTTTTCACAAAAAAAAAACACAACATTAAAAAGTCATAATAATAAACAAATAGCAATTAATAACACATTAATAATCTCATGCTTACATAAAATTAAACTTAACGCTTGCCTATGAGATTAATGAGTTAAATTAATTTTGGTGCTCATCGTTTGATTTCACCTAAATAGAAAGTGAGTCAATACAGGATTAACTCGACCCGAACTCAACCCGATTCATCAAAATCTCAAATGAACCTATTCGACAAGTTAACCCAAACCTTACCTATTAAATTAACTTAGCCCAAACCTAACCCAATAGGGATGTAAACGGGGCGGTTTTGGATCGGGTTAAGGGTGAATACACCCATACACATACCAGTATCCAAACTCGTACTTGTACCTGATAAGAAAATTTGTAACCATATTCCGAACGAATATCCACTAATATATCTAAATCCGTATCCATTACATATTTGGTACCCGATAGATATACTCATTTAAAATTAAACCAAATGATAATTTAACCTTTATTTATACAATATCTATTTTAAAATTAAGGGTGAAATGGTAATTATATATATCTAATAAAAGGGTACAAATATGGATATGTGTATGGGTACGAATATAGATATCTCATACCCATATCCATATCCGAACCTAACTGGTATTTTTTTCTATCCTCTATATTCATTTATCAATATATGTTTTAGTATCAAATGGATAAAACCAATCAAATATCATATAAAATCTATTTTATTTACATTCTTAGACCTTATTCGATCCAATCTGACAAGCTAACCTAAAATAATTCATCGTTGAGATTCTCAAATATCTAAAATTATTCTAAATTTTGAGTCGGTCTCAATTTCTAAACCATCTAGGAACCCATTTTTGTGTTTGCCGGTATACTGATAAAGACGCTTCCTCCTAACAAATTCTATGGGTTGAGACGTTTGTCCCATGACGACAGTGGCCTACCGTAAGGTTCGAACTCTGGTGGATGGAGAATGTTGAATGGACACCACTTATTTCCGCATTCCTACGTAATGCCCTATTTTGCGCCTCTGATGTGATAGAAAAAATAACCTAAATGTATTATTTTTAGTATTGAAGATATGAACTTATTTTTCTCAACCTTTATGACTTAATTTGATTTATCAAAAGAGTGGAGAAAACATGTAAATATTTCCACTACTATCCTTTTTTTTACTAAAAAATAATATATTTATCTTATGTGTTTTCATTTAAAGATATAAACAAAGTGGATTTTATTGATCGATTTTTAACTGACAAATATTTAAACAGTTATATATAAATATATATGAGAGATGAAAGAAAATACCTATCATAATTAGGTAAGGATACGAGTAATTAGTATCTATATCCGTACTTATTTACCTAATATATAATTACCTTTTCTACTAATTTTAAAAGAAAATAGTGTATTCTATTAAGGTTTTATTATTTGATTTAACCCTAAATTGGCTTATATGTCAGGTATTGGATTTGTCCATGGGATAACAATCATTAATGGGTGAATAGATTATATGTCAAATAATAAATATCTGACAAATATAGATATAAATGTATTAGTAGATATCCGTTCAGATATTATCTTTAATGTTTAAAATTACTTATCTTTAATTTGGACAATTAAAAAGATTATATCAAAAACTTTCATATATTTTTTTTTAATAAATAAACACTCATATTGATATATTTTAGAGACCAAAACAAAGAGCACATATTCTATAATATAAATATGCATCTTATAAGTATTTACATTTTGCATAACATAAATAAACATATTTCATTAATACAATTATAAGAAGAAATGCCCATGCCTAAAAATAAAATACACATCTTGTAGTACACCAATACACATATTTCAAGATTATAACACGCACATTTCAATACTATATACACATTTTTTTTATTGATGTACATTTTTTTTTTAAATAAGCATATACATATTTTAAAACATAAATACATATCTTTTAAGACAATAATACACTTATTTAGTACTATAATATACATTTTTTATATATAAAGATATACATTCATATGACATAAGAATACATATATTCCAAAATATAAATATACATATTTTAAAATACAATAAGTACGGGCATCGTATTTAAGATGTGTATTCTTTTATTGTATATGTATATTGTTTTCCTCAAGAACAAGCATCGTTATTATGAGATACGCATTTTGTAAATATCTGTATCTTGGAATATTGAACATTATGTATATTTTGAAAGATGGATATTACTTGGGAGGAGACATGTATTTATTATCCTAAGATGTGCATCATGATATATGGCCAAATATATATATGTGTATTTGTATGTATTTTGGCTATAAATATGTGTACTCTTTATGGATATGTGTATTTTCTTTTCTACAAAATAAATATTCTTATTGCTATAAATATGTTTATTTTTTTTCCTACAAGATGTCTATTCCTCAAAATACATGCATAAAAATTGTAATACATGATATTGCATTATTAAAGGCCGGTGTTGCTTGTATCTTTCGCTTCCATATAAGATCCGTTGAGCTTTATAAGGAAACCGCAAGCTTTACGCTACTAGTAGGATGGTCGAACATTGCTGAACTCTAGCCAAAAAGACATATTATCAACGATAAAAAAATATAGTGACATTTGAATGATAAAAATTGATCCTCTCCCTCTCATCATGCATATGAAAAAAAGGATTAATCATGTCAATAAACGTGCAATATCTAATTTGTTATAATTGATGCATGGTATTGGGAAAAGGAGGGTAAGTCTAAAACCACCAAAAGTTGGTCCGTTCCATCCGATTTGATTTAATATGTACAAAATTTAATATGATATAACTCAATAAATTTATAAATCTTAACTGGCCAAAATTCAATCTTATCCTACACTAATCCGAATATAAATAATCCGATCCGACTCCAATCTAACCTGATTCCAACTCATAACCCATCATTATCAACCTAACCCACTATCAATCCAACCTAATTTGAAAAAATTAAATTTGATATTAACCAATAATAATAATAATAATAATAATAAATACACATGTCTTATTATTTATTTAAAACTTTTAAAAATATACTATTATTTAAATTTTACTTATTTCTTACTTTTATTGTGAACTTACTTATTCACCAACGATATTCTAATTTTACCTATTTTTTCACATAAAAACACAGCATTAAAAAGTCATAATAATAAACAAATAACAATTAATAACACATTAGTAATCTCATGCTTACATGAAATTGAACTTAATACTTGCCTACGAAGTTAATGAGTTAGATTAATTTTAGTAGTCAACGTTCGATTTGACCAAAAACGAAAGTGAGTCGATACAGGATTAACTCGCTCCAAACTCAATCCGATCAATTAAAACCTAAAAAGACTTGATTCGTCATGTTAACCTAAACCTTACATATCAAATTAACTTAGCCCAAACCTAACCCAAAATGGATGTAAATGAGGCGGGTTTAGGGTTAATACACCCATACACGTACCGGTATACAACCTCGTACTTGTACCTGATAAGAAAATTTGTATTCATACGCCGAATAGATATCCACTAATATATCTATATATGTATCCGTTAAATATCTGTTATCCGACAGATATATCCATTTAGAGTTAAACTAAATGATAATTTTAACTTTAGTTTATATTATATTTATTTTAAAATTAAGTGTAAAAGAATAATGATATATCGAATAAACAGGTACAGACACTACTCCGAAAAGGGGTTTTAATAACGGTTATTTTATAGTTTTAATAACGGTTTTTAACCGTTATTGAACCATCCGTTATTAAATCTTTAATAACGGTTCATAACCGTTATAAAAAATATACAAAAACCCGCGAATATGTGCATAAACTTTATATTTAATAACGGCTTTCATCAGAACTATTATTAAAGCCTCAGTTTTAATAACGGTTTTCATCAGAATCGTTATTAAAGCCTCAGTTTTAATAGCGCTTTCCATCAGAACCGTTATTAAAGCCTTAGTTTTAATAACGGTTCTAATAAAATCGTTATTAAAAATACAGTTTTTTTTATGTTTTTGTTGTTTTGTTCCTACCCACATACACAGTTGTATTTTCAAATAATTACCAAATCTGCATTGTAAAACAACATCAATTCATAACAAATATTACGGCCAACACATTCATTTGTTAATATATAACAATAATGCAACAAATTCAACAATGAACAGCAACATTTTCAACCAACACATTCAACAACACATTTTTGAACAAAAAACTGTAATTTTTCAGTAACAAAAAAAAGCAACCCTATAGCAACATGTATGCATTTCTATATATATATATATATATATATGTAAGTAGAGAAAAATTTACGAGAGGAAGAACAAACACATACTTAAAGTGAGCGGCAAAAAGCAAGAAACCAGTGGCGAGCAAATTGAGAGCGGCAACAGCCTACAAACATAACAGAGGATGAAGGTACAAGTGCTAGCTAGGTTCGGAACAATGACAGCACACACATGCAAAGTTGACAATGGCAAAGGGGTGGCGGAGAGTTAGCCGTGCGAGGGTTTCCCTTACTTGAGAGGAGTCGGAGTAGTGGTGCATAGTGTGGTGGTGCGAGGGTTTTCAAGGAGATCGAAGGAGAGTAATAGAAGGAAGGTGGAGAGAATCTGAAAGTTTTGGCACGAAACAAAACTAAGCGAAATAAAAGTTTGATTTTGGAGTTTTAATAACGGTTCTTTCAGGAACCATTATTAAAACTTTCAGACTTTTGATAACGGTTCCTGAAAGAACCGTTATTAAAACCTCCATTGCCCTTTTAATAACGGTTTTGAACTATAACCGTTATCAAAACTATCCCACGCATTAATTTTCACGCATTTGACAATGGTTTTCGAACTACCGTTATTAATGTCCCGTTATTATTTTCCATTTTCGTAGTAGTGAGATATGGATACGGGTATAGGTACAAATATGGATATCTCATACCCATATCCATACTCGAACCAGATTTTTTTTAATTTATTCTCCATATCCATTTAGTTATATTTATTTAAGAATTACGGATAAAACAAATCAAATTTTAGATAAAATCTATCTTATTTACATTTCTAGACCTAATTCGATCAAATCTAATAAGCTATTATGAAATAATCCACGATTGAGATTCTCAAATATCTAAAATTATTCTAAATTATGAGTCAGAGGAATTGAAATTTAATTTTTCCGTTGTCTCTCAATTTCTAAAGCATCTAGGAACCCATTTTTGTGTTTTTCGGTACACTGATAAAGACGCTTCCTCTTAACAAATTCTATGGGCTGAGAAGTCTGTCCCATGGCGACACTAGCCTACCATACGGTTGGAACTTGGGTGTATGGAGAATGTTGAATGGACACCAAAAATCTCCACATTCCTATATAACGCCCTATTTTGCTCATGAGATGTGATAGAAAAAATAATTTAAAATTTATTATTTTTATTATTGAAGATATAAACTTATTCTCAACCTTTACTCACTTAATCTGATTTATCATTAGAGTGGAGAAAACATGCCAGGTTCCCATGACTATCCTCTTTTTTTTTCACAAAAAAAAAAACACAATCTGTTTATCTTGTGTGTTGTCGTTTAAAGATATACACAGAGTGAATTCTATCCAAAACTTGACAGATTTTTAACCGCCAGATACTTAAATTATTATAGATAAATAAATATGAGAGATGGAAGAAAATATCTATCATGATTAAGTACAGATACAAGTAGTATTCATATCAATACTCGTTTATCCGATATATTATTACCTTTTTCTCCTAATTTCAAAATAAATATTGTATCCTATTAAGGTTAAAATTATCATTTGATTTAACCCTAAATTAGCTTATCCGTCGGTTAATAAATATGTGAAAAATAAAAATATAGATATGTCCGTAGATATCCATTTGGATAATATCTTTAAAGTTTTAAAATTAATTATCTTTAATTTGGACCATCAAAAAGATTATATCAAAAACTTTCATATTTTTTTATATAAATAAAAAGTCATATTGATATATTTTAGAGACCAAAACAAAAACACATATTCTATAATATAAATATGCATCTTATAAGTATTTACATTTTTCATAACATAAATACACACATTTTATTAATACAATTATAAGAATAAATGCCCTTGCCTAAAAATAAAATACACATCTTGTAGTACACCAATACACATATGTCAAGATAATAACAAACATATTTCGATTCTATATACACATTTTGTTATGGATGTATGTTTTTTTACAAAATAATAATATACTTATTTTAAAACATAAATACATATCTTTTAAGACAATAATAAACTTATTTAGTACTATCATACACATTTTTTTGTTATAGATATGCATTCATGTGACACAAGAATACATGTATTCTAGAATATAAATACGCATATTTCAAAACATAATAAGTATGGACATTGTATTTAAGATTTGTATTCTTTTATTGTACATGTATATTATTTTGCTTAAGAATAAGCATCCTTAATATAAGATACACATTTTGTAAATATCTACATCTTGGAAGATTGAACATTCTTCGTACAAAAATGTATATTTTGGAAGATGGATATTACTTGATAGGAGATGTGCATTTATCACCTAAGATGTGCATCATGATATATGGCCAAATATATATATGTGTGTGTTTGTATGTATTTTAGCCATAAATATGTGTACTCTTTATGGAATATGTATATTTCTTTCTACAAAATGACTATTCTTATTGCTATAAATATGTGTATTTGTTTTTTTTTTTGTAAGATGTATATTCCTAAAAAATACATGCATAAAAATTGTAGTACATGATATTGCACTATTAAAGGTTGGTGTTGCTTGTATCTTTTACTTCCATATAAGATCCATTGAGCTTTATTAGGAAACCACAAGCATAATGCTCTACACTACTAATAGGATGGTCAATAATTGTTGAACTCTAGCCTAAAGACATATTACCAACGATAAAATAATATTATGACATTTGAATGATAAAAAATGATCCTTTCTCTCTCATCATGCATATAATAAAGGGAAAAAAGGATCATTCATATCAATAAACGTGCAATATCTAATTTGTTATAATTCATACACAGTATTGGGGAAGGGAAAGTAAGTCTAAAGCTGTCAAAAGTTGATTCGACACATCATATTCGATTTGATTTATACAAAATTCAAACTCACTTAATCCGATAAATTCATCAATCGTATTAAACCTACATCCGATCTAATCCAACGCTAGCCCGAATTTAAGTGACCTGATCCAACCATAATCCAACCGGACCCCAACTCTTAACCCGCCATAAACTCGACCCATTATCAATCCGACCCACTATCAACTTGACCCAATTCATCAAAATTAAATTCAAAATTAATCAATTATGATAACAAAAAAATACATGTCATATTATTTATTTAAAGATTTTAAAAATATATTATTATTTAAATTTTACTTACTTTTCTTAATTTTATTGTGAACTTACTTATTCAATAATAATATTTTAATTTAACATATTTTTTTCATGTAAAAATACAACATGAAAAGGTCATAATAATAATCAAATAGCAATTAATAACACATTGTTAATCATATGCTTACATGAAGTTAAATTTAATCTTACCTATAAAGATAATGAGTTAGATTAATTTTGGTGGTCAATGCCCAATTTGACCCAAATAGAAAGTGAGTTGATTCACGATTAACTCGGCTCGAACTCAACCCAACCTATCAAAACTTAAAAATATCTGATTCATTAAGTTAACCCAAACCTTATCTATCAAATTAACTCAACCCAAACCTAACCCAATAAAGATTTAAACAAGACGGGTATACCCATACCCATACGGTGTACCCATATCCATATTTGTACTCGTACCTGATAAGAAAATCCGTACCCAAATTCGTATTTTGCCTCAAACAAGTACCCACTAACACATTTATATTCGTATTCGTTACCTGTCTATTACTCGACAAATATACATTTTTAGAGTTAAACAAAATGACAATTATAACCTTAATTTATATTGTATTTATTTTGAAATTAAGAGCAAAAAAGATAATTATATATTTAGTAAAGAGGTACGGATATGGATATGTTATACCCATATCTGTACCCAAACCTAACTGATATTTTTTCTATCTTATATATCCATTTATCCATATCTATTTAAGTATCAGATAGATAAAACCCATCAGGTTTTAGGTAAAATCTATCCAATGTACATCCCTAGACCCGACCCTACCGGATCTGACAAGCTAGCCTAAAATAATCCAACTCGGCCTAACTCAAGCCCAAACTATATCAACCCAAACCTAACCTAGTAAATTAATCTAATACAATTCGGATATGCAACAACCCAAACCCAACCCGACCAAAAAATAAGATGATCCAAAATAATGTAAGCCCAAAATGACCTAACCTGACCCATAATTAACCCACAAAGAAAAATGACTCATAAATAACCTGATTTGAAAATGACCAGCCCTGTTATAACCTAACCTAAACACGACCCATCTGGTCCGATTGCCACTTATCGGTAAGCCTAACAAAAGTGCAATTTAAATTCATGAAATATATTTTGGTCTCGATCTCTCTAGCTTATTTTGTTGATATTTTTATTTTTATCTAATATAATCTTATTAGTGATTACCTTATATGATCAAATATGGTTTTATTGTTATCATCATCAAATAATATTATTGTTATTGAATTATAAATTTAGTAATAATTAGTAATAAATTCAAATAAAGATTAGTAACAAGTGAATAATATTAATATTAATAAAAAAATCGTATCTTATAATGTATTTAAGATATCATTCATCATTATTAAAATTATATTACTAATAATAATCATTTGTAATAGCTAATAATAAATAAGCTAATTAATTAAATAAATGTTATTATTTTTTAAAAATAATGACAAACAAAATATAAATATGAATAATATTAAATATAATTAATCATTATTACCATTAACATATTTTACTAACATATAATAATAATATGAATGATAATGTTATATCCAAAAAACTATTCGTAAAAATAAATAATAAATGATAAAATTTATAAGCATAAAAACAATATTAATCATTGTTATATATAAATAATAACATCTAATAAGTACCAACACTTTATTAAAAATATGAATAGTCATCGATAATCTTTATTATTATTAAGATAATACTAATTTGAATGATAATTGGTAGTAGCAAATAATATTATTTCATTATTATAATTGAGCAAATACTAACAAGAACAATAACAATTAGAAATAAAATAATTAATTAATAATAATGTGAAAATAATAATTTCTAATAATAATTATTAATGATAACATTATGTGAATAATAATTAATTAAACATTATTCAAATTAATTAACAAATATAAATAATTAGTTATATTATTTTGCCTTTACTAATGATATATCATATTTTGTTATTGTTGCTAAGATAATCTTAATCCCAATCCTAATCCTAATAATAATAATAATAAATCTTAATTTTATATATTATGTAATTATTATTGTTTGTAGTATTAAATGAATATAGTTAAATTAATATAATTATTTTATTATTATTTTGATTTTATCTTTAATGATCCAACTAAATCTAAGCTATATTAAGTTGATTAGATCTTATTTTATTGATGTTTATCTTATTTGATCTTATTTTACAAGTTACAAAATATAAGCTGAAGAGAACATATTTTAACTATAATAACTATTAGATCCAATTTTTTGTACCTTTGTAGTTTCTAAGCTACAACCCTAATTTATCCCACAAGTATTTAAAGAATCATTTGGAAATCCATATTATTTTTACATTATCTAATAATATAGACTTTTATTTTTCATACATGTACAATCTCATTATCTATAACTTATCTTCAACTTATAATTATTGATAAGGAAGTCCACTAATTTAAAATAAACATCAACTATGCCCTTTATTAAATAAGTCCTACCAACCCCACTTTCCAATCATAATTATAAATAAATACAATAATCAAAATAATATTAAGTATAAGTATTAACTTTTAAGTAATGAGAATTTTTTCACTATACCTTTAATTGTATTGGTCATAATAATATATTAGTATTAGTTATTACTAATAATATATTAATATTAATAATATTATTATTATATGTTATTGATAATTTATAATTGTTATTAAGAAAATATATTTAAAATAATTATAAATAATTTAACACTACAATAAAAGGGAAAATTTGTGAAGTAATTATTAGTGACAATAACTAGTTACTAATAATAATTTCGGGAATGATATTGTAACACCCCAAAATTCACTATTTTTTTAAAAATAGAAGTAAAGAAATTAGAACTTGTGAATTTCGGGAATATTACCGCCGTGATTAGTATGAGCCCGGCCCACGGCCTTTCCTGTACTAAACACAAGGCTAAAAGATATTTAATAATCATCATAATCAAATCTAAATAAGAATTCAAATAAGCATTAAACAAATTTAAGATAAGAATTCAGAGTGCGAAGTCAAAGAGTCATAATTCAGCGTACATAGTCAAAGTTCCTTAAGAGGAAATAATTTTACGGAAAATAAAAGTTAAGTCTAGGAAAATCAAAACAAAGTAGAATGTCATAAAAGGAAAATCAGGCTACGCCACTCTCGATCCTTGTACCAAGTCCATACTCAGCACTCAGCCTCGCCTGATGCCTCATAAACATCAAAGGCATCGAAATAAGTATCACCAACCTGCACAAAGTCAGAGGGCCATTATGCTCGTGGAAATGATCAACACCTTTAAAACGGGTTATCAGTACACTACATACTAAGTAAGGTAACCGTGCACTAAGGCCAATACACAAAAGCACACAATCCAAGCATGACAATACGACATCATACGATCATTTCAAATAAAATAAATAAATGCCAAATTATAATCCACATAAATTAATTATTTAATGTCTGATCAATACTCATTTCACACTACGCTTTTTATCAATCCATGCGAGTACGAAAACCCCACTATTATAACCGGTGGATCGGTCACTTATAGGACAGAACACCCTAACCACTATTATATGCTGATGGATCGGTCTAGCCCCCACTCGCATGGTGTTCCACTGTAAGTACTTAGTGTCTTTTATGTGTCTTAGCAAACTTAAGGTTTGGTTTATTGAGCTTGAGATCCCCCACTATTATAGCCGGTGGAGCGATCACTTATAAGGTAAAATGCATCTAACTACTATTATAGCAGGTGGATCGGTCTGGGCCTAACTTAATAATCTTTCACTTTATATGATTAATGTCTTACAATATCTTATTCAGAAGTTTCACCCTGGACATGCATGACTAAATCCCTTTATGCTTATCCTCCAAAAGGACTCGTCCCATATCATGAGACTCATGCACCTCCTAACTTGTCCCAACATCCTTTCCTCCTTATCCTAACTCACACTAGAGGCCCAAATCCTAAGTGTATGGGTCAAGGCTCACAACCATACAACTCCAAGTCCACTCACTCCCTCACTTTAGGGTTTTCTCTAGAAACCCTAATTTGGGCCTATGTAGCCCATCCTTCTCTACCTCACACAACCCAAACTATTTTACCACCCCACAAATTACAACCCTTAGATTCGACTGTCATCATCTCACTTTACTCACCAAGTACACGTGTGACTACGAAACCCTAGTTGGCCACGCCAAACCCTAACATCCTCACTTCCACATGTCACATCTCCATTTATCACTTTCCACTTTTATTTTTCCATGATGCTCATGCTCATCCCTCACATGATAATCTTCCATACTCATCTCATACTCCACTAACTCTCATTTATTTTCCATTTTTACCATCTTCTCATATTAGGGTTTCCTTCCAAACCCTAGCTCAGTCTCCTATGAACCCTTATACTGTCTCACGTACTATTTTTCTCCGAAGGCCTCCAATCACCCAAACAACTCTTCCATTACCTTCCTCACACCCATAATCAACTTTCCATATGTAAAATTCACCCTCATGTAGACTTTATACATCCCATACAACGCTTCAAACTTTTTCATGCAAAACCCTAGAAACCCTAGATTCTTCCATACGAAACCCTGGATTCTTCCACTCATGGATCATGACATATTTAGGCCAAACCCACATCCCTTGGTCAACTTATTCCCCTTTGGTCAACATACTTCTCCATTTTCCTTTTTTATCCTTTCACCCTATATCATCCCATTACATATCCTAGCATGAATTTCCTAAAAGGCCACAACACATCACATCATAATCACAGCTTATACATATTATATACATGCCATAAGATAACATATGAGCATATCTCAATTCCAAGCCACACTACATATAAAATAGTTATAACGATAAACATAAGATACATAACACATCATAATACGTAGCATACGAGGCATATAAGGCACATAACACACATAAGGCCTTAACTACACCCTTACCTAACAAGATACCGGTCTTGGAGCACACTCCTACACCTCCTACCAAAGATTAGGTTTTGAATGGTCTCACTTATAAGAGGAAAAAACTTAGGATTAGGTTCCCTCCTACCAAAAATACTAATATTTTCTATTTTATTCTAAGATTAGGGTTATAGATAAAATAATAATATAATAATAGTAACACTAACTAAAAACTAATTTTGATAAGGATAAAAGTAATAATAGTAATATTGGAAAAGACGATAATATAAGGTTTGAAGATTTTATCCTAATAATAATAATGATAATGATATTATTATTATTATTAGTAGTAGTAGTAGTAATTGAAATAAAGACAAAATAGGGCTTTGACCCTTAATAGTGATAGTAATAACCATAATAATAATAACAATAGCAACAGCAGCAGCAACAGCAGTAGTAATATAATGCAATTAAAATAAATAACGCTTAATAAATTAGGGTGTAAGGGTTGAGAGGGTTTAGGGTACCACCTTAGGTTGGTGGTGACTGGCGGCATCGACGACAATGCACGATGGCTGCAGTAGTGGCAGGAAAAAGGGAAGAAAAGAGAGATAGTTGGGTGCCGGGGATAGGATAGGGAGAGTGAGGGTAGAAGTTGTGGTGGTAGAGGTTACCCAAGTGAGGAGGGTTGGAATGAGGGTGGTGGTGCAACCAAAGGTGGTGGCACACAGTGGCGATTGTGGTGGTTGAGAGTGGAGGAAAGGGAGAAAGAGAGGATGAGAGGGAGGAAGGGAAAAAGGAGGGTAGGGGAAGGTAAAGGAAGGTCTGCAGGGTAATTTGGGAGGTGTAGGAGGTAGTGGTTGCAGCAAAAGTGGTGGCAAATGGTGGTGTGAAGGGCAGCGGAGGTGGAAGTGGGGTTGATTGGGAAGGAGACTTTGCACACCCGGGGTGGCTTGTGTAAGGCAAATCGAGGGTGGAGGGTGGTGTAGTTAGGTAGAGGGTGATGTAGGGAGTGGTGTTGTGGGTGGCTCAAGCGGCAGTGTTGGGTGATGGCAACGACTAGGGCGTCTAATTGAGAATTGGCGCACAAGGGAAAAATTATGGGTTGCGGGAAAAAGGCTCCACTCCAGGGCTGGTTATAGGGTATTTATAGGGCCAATAGAGAGTGATAAGGTTAGAGGGGAGACGGGAGGATAAGGGCAGGTAGGTGGGAACACTCTAACCGACGACGGCAGGCCAGCATAGGTCAGCTAGTGGTAGGGGCGATTAGCCAAGGAGAAGGGAAATTGTGCGAGAAGAGGGGAGGGTTGGTTGGGTCGAAGTGGTCAGCAAATCAACGGGGAAGAGAGGGGAGAAATGGCCGGTCAATCAGGCATGGTCGGTGGCAAAAATAATGTTGAAGGTTGGGGAAGTTGTAGGCTGTGACGGGCTGGAGAAGAAGAAGTAGAAGAGGGGCTGGACCGACGGTCCAGAAAAAAGAAAGAAAGAAAGAAAGGGATAGGGGGAAAACCAGATCGGCCGAAAGAAAAAAAAAAGAAGCGGCGAAAGCCTAGGCTGCGTAGGAGGAAGGGAAAGAGAAGGGGATTGAGCCGGCAAGTTGGCCCATTTCGGGGAAGAAGAAGAAAAGAAAGGGAGAAAGGAAGGAAAGAAAGAAAATGGAAAAAGAAGGAGAAAAAGAAAGAAAAGAAAAAGGGAAAGAAGAAAATAGGTGAGTTGGGGTTAATGAAAATAATTTGGGTATTTGGGATATTTAAAAATAATAATATTTTAATAAAATAATAATTAAATTCTCTTTTTAGGTTAATTTAGGATTTTTAAAAGATTTATCCTAAATTCCTTTTTAATTAGCAAAACACCCAAATTTTTTCTAATTAAAATATTTATTATTTTCTTCTTAATTTGCCTTAATTAATTCCCTTTTATTCTAAAAAAAATTAATTTAATTAATTTTTTTTAATAAATCCTTAATTAGCTATAATTTCTTAAATTAGGATTTTGGGGTATTTTAGATATAATAAGAGGAAAAATGAGGTCGCAAAAGACTATTAGGAACAAGAATATCATGTCAAGTTTACTTGTAGTAAAATTTCTCTCAAATTTTTTTTCGGGACTCTAATATTTTGTTGAAAACAAAATTGGGGACTATAAATTGACGTTTCTAAAAGGGTTTATATGGATGATTTTTTTTTGGTGAAAAATTTAGGAGAAAGTTTGGTATAGAAAAAAAAATCTGTTAACTCTAAGGTTAGTCCGAATACCAAGTTTTGCCTCCACTAAGTCTCCCCCAACAACTAGATGATAATGATGAAGATTTATGATTAAAAAAAAATTTGAGTTTAGACATTTTTATTTGCTATATAATTCAAACAATTTGTAACATTATGTATACAATTTTAATATTTTGATTGATTCATATTTATAATTATATCTATTTTTTATTTCATATTATATATTTAAAAAAATAACAAGTCAGCTAGTATTAATTTTATTTAGTTATTGAAATATTTAAAATTCATTGTTAATGAATAAAAAAATGGTTTTTGAATTCAACTTTTTATTGCTAAAAACCCTTATGATGATGACTTGCGGTGGTAAAAATTTTACTGTTTATGGATTTTTTTTTTTAAATCATCACAACCTTAATACTCCTATTAGAGATAACATTTTGTGTCTTAAAAAATAGACAACACAAAATTAAATTCGTATGCCTGCCGAAGGCATTAATGGATATGGCATATATTAATAGTTAGCTATAGCCGATTTTTTATCCTACTTTTTCTTTCTTATTATGAAATATTAGGAACGACATTTTGCCTATGATGAGTAATGTAGATAACTTTCAGGTTACCAACAATGATATTACTTAAAACGTCTTTTCCTAGTAGTGAATGTGTTTCATTTTTTTATTCTCTTATTACAATATACTTAATTTGTAAATTAGTTAAATTTATCATCCAACATAAATGAATTATGAAAATTTTCAGGATAAAAGTAGAGAACAACTATAATATATGTAAGTAATTAAATAATAATAATAATAATATGTCATTATATCCATAAATTTTGGATAAAGCATAATATTTTCATTACATATAAAACTAACATGTATTGGGATGGATTAGTGTAGCATAATAATTTTTAAGATGTTTGATACAATAAACTATACACCTATTTTTGATAGCAAGAAACATATTAGCTAGTTTAAAATACTTTTTGTCAGGGCATCTTCTTCCTACTCAACGCCATGTATATCAAGTTTTGACCTGTTTGAAAAAAAAAAACAAGTTTATATCATATTAAAGTCAATGTCGAACATATTTTATGAAGTCAACCAAAATAGACTCCTAAGTCGTGCTCAATATATAAAAATGACGTTTATATTCAATGCAATAAGACTACAATGTATACCATCCAAACTTGAGTGTTGGGCATTAATTAACATGTCTGTGCAGAGATTTTTAATTTGGGATTTCTAGCGACATTTATGACAAACTAAATTATTGTTCTTGGGCTTCAATTAGGGATTCTAATTGTCACCGGGACCCATGTGTGGGGAACTCCCATTTCCTACAAGGCCATCGCCATGTGTGTTGCCTATATATATATATAATTATTAATTTATGTAGTAGTAGTGCAGTCTTGATCCCATCACGAGGCAACTCTTCTCTAGCACACAATATTAGCTCTCTAAAGTGCTTATATATCCGTGGGGCAATAAGCACCATAATTTAATAGTTATCCTTATCATCTAATTTGACATAAAAATATTTATAAACAATAGAATCAAATTTAACAGTGTTTTTTTTTTTTACTGAATGAACGGGTTGGACATGACGATCTCCCCTCCCCAGCGTTCGACTTTCGAATGCTATGATCAGCTTCAATTTCACGCACGTATCTAAGTACGACAAATGGATATATAGAGTGACAAGCTAACAAGTTTTTATACTTCGGTTAAGCTTACAAATGACAGAAGATTTAAATTGGCCTTTAAGGCCAATAATTAATCACGGCGCGTCTAAGTAAGCACACGGGTTTGACGAATTCCCTTTGAATAAATAGGGATGGGCTCGCCGGATTAGGCGACGCATACAATTTGCGTATTAGATTAGACGCTCTCAGATAGCATTTGATGCTACACCGGGGATCGCTATTAATTAATAGCCATGTAGTCCGCACAGCTTCTAAAGTCTTGGGAAATGGTTATTTTGAGAGAGCATGTACACATAATAATTTCCCCCTCTAATTTCCAGAACAATCGAACGCGGAACCTACTAATTAAATCAGAAACGAAAGCAATCGGATGGTCCGAAAGGCATAACCCCAAAGTCAGTCCGTACTTTCCCAGCCGCAATTGTCACTGTTACTTACTGAAGCACGGGCAAAGCTTGGGGCAGTACTTCCCGTGAACCGATAGGTAGAGTCTCGAACTTGCGGCAAGTATCGGCGGCTGCATTCGACTTCACCTTGTTATTCGCAGCTTCTTCTCCCTGCCCTTCTTCTGCTTCTTCTTCTTCTTCCCGAACGGAGGCGATCAAGGAGAGCAACACGCGCTCCAGATCTGCGCCGTCGATCCACTCACGGACCTCGGCGGTTACGAGTTTGGGATTCTGGGAGATTAAATCCCAGACGGGGAAGTTCTTCCTCGGCATGACGCGGTCGCCGGCTCTTAGCTTTATGCTGGGACAGTAGTCGCCGGCTCCGTCCCCTAAGTATATGAATCTCTTGCTCCCTTGCTCTGATAGGAGCCTCTGAATCACCACGCCCTGTACACGTAGTAGTTGGAAATATGATTAAAATATCTAGATTATGTGGGGTCCGTCTGGTACACGGAAGGGGGAAAAAAGGGGAGAGGGGGTCAGAGCGGCAGAAGATCAGACATGTGACCATGTCACGGAGCATATAAATATAGGAGCCAGCGGCCAGCCAGCAACAATATATTTCTGTGCACGACAGAGGCTGCCGCGTGACGTGTAATAAATTGTTTGATTCTTGTTTAAACTAGTCTATAGCAAATTCCAACCCCAAATTAGACTAATTTAATTGGTGGTAAAGAAATAAAATAAAAATAAAAATTGGATAATGAGCTAACTTTTTCTAATCACTCTTTTTCTCTCTAAAACCCCTAGGCAATTATAACAAACTAGTAGACCGGGGGGGAGATTATATTCAGTTAAAATAACTATTTATTTTAAAAATAAATTATAAAGTAAATAACCAAACAAAATCCACCGAAGGCAAGAACGAACGAACGAACGAACGAACGAACTCGGGGAAAAAATATCAAAAAGGAAAGAAAGAAAGTTTTATAAGAAATGAAATATAAGAGAAAGGTTACGTTACGTACCTTGCACATATTCGGAGGGCAGAGGTCGCAGCCATGAGGACACCTCTTAAAATCATGGAAAGGCAAAATCCTCAGCCTTCCTTGATCGACGTAACCAGGATTGGTGTTGATCTCCGAGAAACAGTTGCGCAGTCCGAGATGGTCCAGCACCGTCTCGATAAAGAATCGATTCGCGTCGCTCACTATCCTCAAATCACACCTGCCGAAAAAACAGTAATAAAAATATTTGCCACGTTAATTCCGAAGTAATGAAACAAAAAAAGAACAATTAAGGATATGATGATTCCTTAGTAGTAGCAGTAGTATTACCCTGCAGCATGGGCTGCCTTGACGGCAGGAACAACTCTGGGATGAATAGGAACCTTTTGTAACGCTTTGGTTATGTCGTTTATTGTTACCCCGGATGAATGCATCTCCGTCATCATCCTATCCTGTAATTTCGGAAACAGAGCATAAGCTCGATGAATGAACAAAACCTATCAGAGAGAGACAGAGAGAAGGAAGATAGATGTACATACCATGAGAGTGTTCCAAGGCATGGTAGGAAGAAGCCTATTGAAAAGATCAGTGAAACCCAATTCATCAACAACCCAGTTATCGCTATCGCAATCTATGATCGTCTTATCGAAGTCGAATACCACCACGATTCCGGTCGCCATTGTACTCTATCTCTCTTTTATGATTCCGATCGCCGGAGCAGTAAAAGCAGCTCTTCTGAAAAGTAAGAAACTCTCTGTGTTATTTATCTATGCTTCCTGTGTTTGTGGATGTGTGTGGAAGGGGGGGGGAGGTTATTTATACGGAAATAAATGGTTGCAAATTGACCAGGGACAGAGGGTATAATAGTTTTGATTCCAAAAGAATATTACGCGGCACTTGCTTGCTTGGTATCAAGTTAGTTTCTTTCTTTGTTTTTTAAAAAAGAAAACAAAAAGGGAAAACAAAAACGTGGTATATGCAAGCCAGCCAACCTCAACCATAACAACTCATAACCTAGGTTGCTTGGATGGTTCATGGATGTGGTAAAGCCGTAATCCACCACGAATCTTGAGCTTCTTCTACTTTCTGGTACAGGATTAATCTTGGGGTACGGCGAAGATCACGTCCGCTCATTATAAGAAGAAAAATAATAATAATAATGAACTTATAAGTTTTAAAGATATAGAAGTTTATAGTTATATATATATATAAAGATATTATTAATTTTTCTATTTTTTTATACAGGCATAAAATCTAGATTCTGTTCATAATGTTTTAATTTTTTTCAAAAAAATTAAAGAAATTTTATAATTTTTATTTATGTCTTCATATATTAAAATTTAAACGTTTATATTTTAATATGAATAAAGTCTGAATTAGTTATTAGCGGTGATAATTTATACACCAATATTTGTAAGAGTACTTATTATTATTATGGAGAAAGAGGAATAGTCATGTTCTACTAAGGGTAAATATTATTGAGAACATTTCCGGTACACAAACGAATATTCTGAAATTCACCTCTAGTTGATGATGATGAGTCGAAATTTCATATTAGTCGTTCGGTCATTTGTTCGTTTCTAGATTTCACGGACAACCGCGTCTGATCTAATATGACAGCGTATCGCACTTAGCTACTGTTGTTAATGCCTAATGGATAGGACAGAATATTCTCTGGTTTGTCCTCTTTGGAGTCCCTTTTTTTTTAATTCGTGGCTGCTCGGATTGTTTCTTCGTGGTTTCCCATCCAACTTAAATACTTTTCATATATATATATATAAGAGATTGGATCACTGACCGTTTATCAGACTATACCAATGGTCCACATGAATTCAACCCGACATTTTTTTTTAATCTGAAAATGTGTTTCCATTTCTCATTTTTTATTTCTGTAATAATATATATAAACATATATTATTTATTTATTTATTCTGAAAACCTTGTTGGCTTTCTCTTCTGTCGTTCCCCACCTAACTGAGAACATTAATTCATATGACTGAACGTATAGCCGACGTCGTACGTTTCTTTACGTCCACACATGGATCCAATTTGAGTTCAAGGCTTTGCGGTCTGTACATGTTTAGTAGGAGATTAATTATTCACATGCGCGGTTCATATTTGTCCGTTGCCTACTTTTCTAATGGAAACATGTCTACATATAAAATGATACTCACTCCAAATTATTTTGCATGGATACATAGGGTCTTTGGGTCTGCCGCGTGTACCCATGCGTCCTCTCAATTGGAAAGGAATCTCAACTCTATCCCGGCATCCTAAGTTTATCATCCGCTTAGCGGCAAAGTTATTTATCAAAATATTGAATTAATTTTCATCACAAAAAATATAGCCCTAAATAATGTATTTTTTTCCTTAATATTATGACATGCTACTTTTAATTTTGGTGAATAATTTTTTTTTTAAATACATAAAGTAGTATATGCTTAACTTGTATAAGAAAAAGAATATAGGAAAGAAAAGGAAAAAAAAATATGCCAATCACTTTTATAATATATCAATCACATCATATGATCATATCTACAGAATCTTAATATTAATAATAATAGTGGTGATAGTACTAGGACTAATAATAATGATATTAACAATAACAATAGCTATAATTATAATTAACACATATTAATTATGGCAATAATGATAATATTATAATAATAACACATTAATTTTCTAAACTACTTATCATAACTCATGTAATTGACTCTAGATATTATTAAAACTTACTCTTATGTTAGTCGAAGCTTATAGTCAAAACATGTTCTGATTGAGAAAATGATAAAGATAACATAGGATTTTCCACCACATGACTAAATAGTTTAAGTCCTAATTTGTATACATAGGATGTACACCCCCTAGTAGCCCTTTGAACATATACATTGACTATATATATTTCTTCATTGCCCAAAGTAAATGACCATTGGGGCTTATCATTACCATGACCTAGAGCTAGTGGAAATGGATTATTTTATTATATTATGGATATTGAATGGTTGTGTATGTGATAGTATGTGGAAGAAATATATGCATATGTGCTAAGAAAGGATTCGGTTATGTTTGGTGGTGGAGACATATATATTCGTCATCTTGTCATCAATTTTCTTTGTGTCAACAAAAAATTAGAAAAAGAAGAAAGTGATATGACATAAGGGAGAGAGACAGAGAGAGTGTAACACCCCAAAATTCGCTATTTTTTTAAAGCATAAGTAATTAAAATATAAACTCTTACATTAAAACCCATGAATTCTTGGGATATTATCGCTACACTTAGTACCAGAACGGTTCTCTCCGACCGTGCTAGTACCAAGTGCTAAGGCTAAGAGAAATTTTTGTTAAACTTAAATTAATACTTAAATCAAGAGTTTATAAAAGAACCAGAAAGATCATAACATAAAAAATCAGAGTACACGTTTAGAATTGCAATTCATATCCAAAAGAGAAATAAGCTTACAATCGATAAAAGATTCATTTAAAATACTCAATACAAGTAAAAAATCGAAAAGGGTAAGTTCGATACAAAAGAAATAGCCGAAAGAGATAAAATATTTTAAGTAGTTAAATAAATGATAAATATATTTGTTAGATTGAATCATGCAATGTTTTTTATTGTTAAAATTTATAAATATCTTTATTATTTACATGTGAAAATAAAGCACATCTAATATTCTTATTTCATTTATCTGCACTAGTAATCTTATGATTGTCTCTAATATTTATATTATAATAAATGATAATTATACATCATATAGTTATATTATGATCACCTTTATTTTATAAAAATATCTTTTTTAAGTAATCAAATAAATGATATTAAATGATAAATATCTTTATTAGATAAAATCATGCAATATTTTTTATTATTAAAATTTATAAATAGCTTTATTATTTACTTGTGAAAATAAAGCACATCTTATTATATTATTTCATTTATGCGTACTAGTAATGTTATGATTATCTCTATTATTTACAATATAATAAATGATAATTACCTGGATCCTAATTTGACTCAACCCATCAAAACTCAACTTGACCCGACCAATCAAGTTAACTCATAACAACTCAAACCCAACCCGTCAAATTGCATAAAATGACCCAACCCATCAAGTTAACCCAAAACAACTTTGACCTAATGAGACTAACCTGTCGTATTGCACAAAATGACCCAAATAAGTCACACCCACCCAGTCATGTGAATCATAAAATGACCTGAAGCCAACCCTACCCCACCAGTCAAGTTAACCCAAAATGACCCGAATTTAAATTTACTTAACCCGAATCCAACTCGACTCAATAAATTAACCCGAAATGACTCGGAACCGTGATGACCCGACCTAAACAAGGTAATGATCCAAAATGATCCAAACTTAAAATGATTTGATCCGACCCATAACCGACCCGTAAAAGTCAAATGACCTGCTATGACCCGACCCGATTGCCACCTCTAGACTGATGTGTCGAAGGAAGAAGAATAGAGGAGAGAGAGAGAGAGAGAGAGAGAGAGAGAGAGAGAGAGAGGGAGAGAGGGAGGAGACGAGCCTAGCGGCATGTAGGTGAAGAAAAGTGATAGGAGAGAGAAAACAACATAGATGTAGCTGGAAGAGAGAAAAGAGAACCAAAAGAGTTATTTCAGATGAAATTTAGAAATTATTCATCTAAATAAATTACTAAATTTTCATCCATATTTATTTTCAGTTATTTCTTTCTCTATTTCTGATATATATATTTTTGTGTATTTTATTTATTTATTATGACTAGCTAAATATTTATTGCCGGAAAATATATTGAAACCCTAGATTATGGTTTGAAAAGGGATATTAATTTTCTTTGTTTCATGAAATTGTTTTTTAACTCTACTTTAATTGTTATATATATGATTATATCAAATATGATTTATATGGTGAATAGCTCATTCTAGTTTTCTCATAATGATAGTATATAGGATTATATGATTACTAGGTGGCTATATAAATATATTTGAATTTATATGTGTAAATTACAGTTATGTTAGATAATAATTCACTTAATAGTTTTGTGATTCTAACAAGAGTAATAGAATATTTAGATATGTGTGGGTCAAATAAGAGGAATACAACTAGACACACTTGATATACTATTTTGGGTACTTAGACTGACGTCTTTATATATGTGCTCAATGCTTTAAATTTAGTTAAATATAGGAGTCGTTAATTGCGACTATATTGCTAGCATTTAATAGACTTTAATGTTCGATACTTTGTCGTATTAATTATTTCAGAAAATTAATATAAGGTGTATAAACTTACTTTTAGCTTGTAACTTGGTCAGCATCTTTCTTATGATTAAAAGATGACTTATTACTATTATTATTATTATTATTATTATTATTATTATTATTATTATTATTATTATTATATTTTACCCTAATGTAGTAGTGGATTTTGATTTTTCAAGCATATTCATCATATTTACATTCATCTATTATTTCTATTATTTTCTATTTGAAAACCTCCACAGTTGTATTTTTATTAGTATTTATTTTTGTGTGATTTAGAGTCTTTTATTTTATTATTTGTGAGTTTTCTAAATAAATGTGAACCCTCTTAATACCTGATATAAAACAATATCTTTATTTATGAATACTACAATTGATAATAATAAGGTTTAAATTGCGTGCTGATTATGGTCACACCATAACTATAATATGATAATGACAAATGACATTCATAGAAAATAGTATGATTTAGTGGGCATGGTAATATTTTCGATGAATGAAACATATTAAGAATTAACAAGTGTAGCATTTATTATTGTAAAATGTATTCACTTTCCATTCTGTCATACCGGTATTGCTTTATTTAATGTGATATTAGATGAAAATTTTATATAACATGGAGCGCATAGTAATAGATATAAAGTGTCTGGTGATGCCTTTTTTCATCACCCAAAACTTGTAGTTGATTCTAAGTATGCATTGATTCATAAAAGCACGGTATATTCATCTTCATTTTATTATTTCTGTATCGTAATTAGCAAAAACCAATTTTCAGAGTTGGAGAGGAAGATGATGTTTGAGCAAATCTAAATGACAAAAGGGGGCACAAAATTGGTCTGCTACAAATGGGTTATTTTTTACTCTAGAAGGAAGAATAGGGATGAGGAAGAAGGAGTCTAAAGATTCTAGTTTTTAACAACAGGGACGATATAAATTATTTAAAATGAAAATTGCTAAGGCTCTGCACAACAAAGGCTAAAAAAAAATTAAGCTTGTTAAGCAGCTCAATGAGCTTAAATAAGGAGATGGGGCCCAGGAAATAGAGCCAGCTCAATCTACGCAAGAAAAAAAGAGGAGAGAGGAAGAATGGAAAAAAATGATAAATAATTTTGTTGGTATATAGTTAATTATTCGTTGTAGTAGAAATTTTTTTGTTTTGGAAAGGGTGTTGAATTTATTTTTTGAGTTTTTGTTATAAATGTTCTAAGGACAGACACTAGGAAGATTCTCACGTGGGAAGTGGGAACATGACTGATTGATGATAGCGGTTACCTTTTTATTTATTTATTTAAGAGAAAAAAATTTTACGTTCAATTTTATTAGAACTAATAGGATAAAAATTAAAATTGTCTTAAAATATTTAGTTCTAAGTATAAAATATTATGTACATATAATTATACTAATATATACACCTAATTATACATAAATGTACAGATAATATTCTCTATATGTACATGTATATTGGGATACAAAAAATATAATAAATACCAAATAAATTGTGTAACTTTAAATACTTTGATTTAAATGGACTTCCAATTATTTATCCCTTTATTTAAAGGTTTGGTTTGTTAATTTGTGGTATATGAAGGTTAATTTGGATACTCTTAAGTTCTCCACACCTCAAGACCTATATGCTTATATTATAATATACTAATATGAAGGGAAAATTAGTTTGAGGTCCACTTGAGTGAAATTATTAGGATAAAAATCAATATGGTCATAAAATATTTAGTTTCAAGTATAAAATATTATATACATATAATTATACTAACATGTACTTCTAATTATACATAAATGTATATATAATATTCTCTATATGTATATGTAAATTGGATACTAAAAAAAATGACTTAAATACTAAATACACTGTGATTTTAAAATATTTTTTCCTAATATTAATACCAACCTTTTAAATTAGTGATCGAAAAATTACAGTTTCAAATTAAAATATTTTTTATCAATCCATTATACTATATCTCTGTGTAAAGTGCGGCTTAAAGAGTTATTGTGATAACATGTTCTACTTCATTTAGTAAGAGTTTGTTTGGTTTGAAGAAAATGAAGTGGAAAGGAAAATATAGAGGAAAGAAAATGAAAGAATATAATTTTCTTTCCTTTGTTTGGTTGTTGGAGAAAATTTTGTGGAAAATTGAATTCTTGGAAAATATTTTTAGTGTTTGATATATAGAAAGAAAATTCTAAGAAAAGTGAAATGTTATTATTTAAATATTTTTATATATTTAATTAAAATTATAATATTATATTGATACATAAAAAATTTACATAAAATTTCTAAAAAATTTATAAAAATTTCATAAAATCAATACTAATTCCAAATTTTTTTATAGAACTATTCTAAAATATTACATGAATAACTTACAATAATTTTCAAAAAAAAATCTAAAAAAAATACAAAATATTTTATATTCCTTTCCATTTAAAACATGCTACAACAAACATTAAAAGGGAAAAAATATAGTTTCTTACTAGCACACTTATTTGTTCCGTAAAAAATGAATATATCAAATGTAGACAAAGCACAATACTTATGGCTCATTGATAGACCTTAGAGAAGAAACAGTTATATATATATATATATCAAATTCTTATATCAGATAATCTCATCAGTATTCCAGAGCTTACCTATTCAAATCAAAAGTCAACTGAATAGTTAGATATCAACAAGGGAATATTGCAATATCCCAGAAACAACCTACAAGACAGCTATACAAGTAAATTAACTATCATCAATCAAATCCTTTCAACTTACATTATGGCCAATTTCTGTCAAAAGTAAGCAAAACTAAGAAGAACCTCAACTAACAAAAGATAGCAGTCTAAAGCTCTCGCAAAGGCTGGTGCATAAGGTGGTATCATTTTATCATCAATACCAGACCACAAAAAAGGTATATATTTCTCACAGGCTGCCCACATAGTAGCAAGATAGCATATGTTGGGTCTCGTATACACACTAATTACATATTTCCAATACACAATAGTGGTAGTAATCTTCAAGAGTAACAGATAAATATTGAAACCTTACAAATTCTCTATACAGGTCACTGTAAATAACATCTACTACTGTTGACATTCAAATCAAGAGTAGCCAATAAAGCCAGTATCATGACAAATAGACATCACATTAATGCTAGGCCACAAATGGTTGTTGCCTCTTCAAGCCCATTTTTGCAAGCTGATTTGCTACTGTACACCTGAATTGGGTGATGAAGTTGATATGGAATCCGAGCTTCCATGATGCGGTCAGCGGATCATTGCACCACAACACAACATTTCTGGAATCCAACTCAATTTCTAGGTCAAACCACCGTACCTAATATTTTTTGTAAGGATAACACACAGGACATGCGGATGCATGGCATAAACCTCCACACTATTAATATCCTCATCTCCATCAGAATGGAAAAAAACACACCTAAACCTTCCATGCCAGTCTCTTCGAACACCCCCATACTTGCCATATTTGTCTCAATGCAAAGCTCCCAAACTAACTAACTATATATATCAGCACTATATATATATTTTACATCTTTTTCAGTCTCGTTTCTTCATCTCGGTCCCCATCGACCTACACCACCGATAGTAATTAGTAGGTGGGGGGGGGGAGAGAGAGTGAGTGAGTGAGGCAACATGGGAATTGAGTATAAGACACTAGATAGACAGGGCGCATGATACCCAGGTACAGAGAAAAGAGAGTGGGATGGTTATCCAGGAGGTAAGTGGATTCTGTAATGGACGGACGGTGGTGGTGGTAAAACTACTGCTACTAATATTAGTATTTGACCGTTAAATTGTTTATTAATCCATGAAAAATTGTCTGCTGGGGTCTGGACCTCTGAAGCATCACGGTTCTTCGTAGAAAAATGAAAAAAAGGAAGGGGTGGTGGGGTGGAAGGGAAAAAAAATGCCATCCCGTGAACAATCCTCAGTAAACTACCGAGCACGCTCGCTTCGTATTTTACATCGGTCCCTCTCACTATGTGCCAACAAAGAGACAAAGCATTTTCTAAGCTCCGTCATCATGAGCAATAAATTAGGCGAGCCCCAAGCAGATTAATACCTCATGCTTAGCCCGAAAACCTGATTGGGTAGCAAACGTCTAACAGTTAAATTAAATACTAGTAATAGTTAATCAAAGAAAACAATACCAGAAGCCAATACATTCTCATCAACAAATCCTCGCACCATCAACCCTAAACTTGAGAATCAAATTAAGGTTCTCAGATTACATTTGTTTTAAGTTCAAATTGAAAGATAATTAACCTTACCGATTCAAATTGAGCTGGCAATCTCGTAGCTTAAGTTGGCTGAGACAAAGCTTGGAGCTCGAACTTGTAGGATGACTGTGAATATTACCATCTGAAGGAGATGTGATATGAGTAAAACAAAAAGAAAGTCGAAGAAAGAGATCAAATCGACTAGGAAAGCAAGAGGACAAGCACAAGCTATGGTGTCGAAGGAGGAGTGGCAGAAGAAGTGTCGGGGAGGGAGTGCGAGTTAATTTTCTCCGATTCTTTCCTTCTTTCCTCAGGTTTAGCTTTGGAAAAAGGTATAGTATAACTTTCTCTGTTATTTTTCTTTGTATTTTATTTCTTTATAATTTTCCAGGCAACCAAACAACGTAAAAATATTTTCCTCCTAATTTTCTTTTCTTTCTTCACTATTTTCCAACAATCAAACAGAGCCTAAGCGAACTTACATAAATTAGTATAAATTTTAAAAATTATCGTTAAAAAGTTTTCATTTAAAATCAAAGCTCTTTTCCACAACCAAACTGAAGAATTGCTTAAAAACTAGTGCTAATCTTCAAGAAAATTTATTAATGCCATGTCTTTAATAAACATGGTGACCGGCGGGTTTGGTTATCATAGCATTTATTGCACAAGTACCTAGACAAAATGAGAAATACTGTCTACGCTCCTCAAGCTATGATAAATTCTACAAATAAATTACGTAGCTCAAATGTTGACGTTGATTAATTTTGACTATAAATCAACTTTTAGTATTTCATATGACCGAATAATAGTAATTTTCGTAACACAATTTCGTTTCCTCTTATCAAAAGTGATTCACCCCGAGGCCTCCACTGCTTCTGCCTGGGCCATGATGGAGGATGATAAATCGCAGGATGGACTTCAGTGATACCAAGGAAAAAAATTGGAGTGGATCGGCAAATTCAATTTGTCGGACTTAATATTGAAAGAATTTTCCAATATAAATATGCTTGATATTAAATTACTTGTATTGTTTAAAAAATAAATAGACGATGAGCCTGTTTGGTTCTACTTTTAAGTAGTTTTTTTATAAAATTAATTATAAAAAGTAATTTTAGATAAAAATAAGTATTTGGTTTTATTTCTAATAAGTAATTATAAAAAAGTGATTAGTAAAAATTACTTTCTAAAAGTAATAAACTATAAGTAATTTTTACCTACTTTTTTAAACTACTTCTACAACACACGCGGTACTTTATAATTCCTTTATATATATATATATATATTTCATATGATTTTTAATATTTAATATTATAGAATTTATATAATAATAATTATTACCAAAAGATATACATACAGAAAAATAAAAATTGAAGATGAAAAATAAAAAGTAAATGTGTAGAAAAATAAAAATCAAACACTAATAAAGTATAATAAGTAGTTTTTTGGTATTAATTACTTATACAAAAAAAGTAAAAATAAGCATATATTTTACTTTCCAAAGTACTTTTTAAAAAGTAGATTTATAAAAGTAGTTTTCATCTAAAAGTAATTATAGTATATTTGAGCAATGGTTTTTTTTTGTTTGGTAAGTAATGAGCAATGCTTTTATTTTATTTTATTAGTTGTTGATTAAGTTTTGAGCACACAAGAAAAAATCAATGCCGGCTATATATCAATTATCAAATTAAATTATTTTAGATTCGATCAAATCAATTGAACCAACTAAATTATATACCAATTTGCACATCAATTAAATCCTCAAATCAATATTTAAAACACCAGTGAATGAGAGTAGTTGGTTCACGATGATACCCATCAATAATAGAACTTAAACTATTTTACCGGCTAGGTTTGAATTTATTTACTACCACTGTTAACCTAACATATTTCTTCTATGTCTATCCTCTACCCTTCCTCCCCTATCATCCCTCACTTTTTAATTTCATATTCATATACTTGAGAGTTAAAAGTATAGGTGTCAATTCGGTTGGACATGTCAAGTTATGGAAGGTCAGATTATTCGCAATTGATTTTCCTTCAGGGATTAGTTGTGGGTTGGGTCTGGTTAGTTCATGTTTGGATAATTTTAGATCAATTTATTGTTTAGATCAGGTTGGATTTGATTATTGTTGATTTTGGTTGTATCGGGTTAATTTGTCGATTAGAGTCAGGTTTAACTAGCTCAAATTGGTGTTATTTGATATTAACTTAACGAGTCTGATTAAAGTTGAGCTAACTTAGAGTTGGGTTATTTTAGATTAACATGACATGTTATTTTATTTTATTTTTGGATTTTGACAAGTTAGGTCAGGTTTAAGTCAAGCTAATTCCAAATTGAATAATGTTGAGTTCAAGTCAAACCTAATTAATTTAAGAGTATGAGACAAATTCAAATTGAGTTGCTTTGATTCAAGTGATTTCGTACTTGAGTTGATTCAAATTAATTTATCTGATTGAGTTGAGTTATGGGCAAGTCATTACACATTTCATTATTGGATCACTTTATTGATGTAGCTTAAGTTTCTTTAGATAATTAATAGTTTTGATTTAGGGCCATTTCAAGTTTGAATCAATTTATCAAGTTAGATCATATCACTTTCTAACTTTAGATTCAAATATTTTTGTAGACTATATTTTGGTTTAGTCATTTTAGAATTATTTTATTTTGTGTTAAACTATCAAGTATAGTTGGGTTCAAGTCAAGTAACTTCTAGTTTAGAATTGATTGATTTTCAATTTGGATCAAATATGGATACGTTTGTTCGAAATATCT
Source organism: Tamarix austromongolica (assembly GCA_039764185.1). Classification (NCBI taxonomy): domain Eukaryota; kingdom Viridiplantae; phylum Streptophyta; class Magnoliopsida; order Caryophyllales; family Tamaricaceae; genus Tamarix; species Tamarix austromongolica. The sequence continues at coordinate 73,115,697 of CM077813.1, forward strand.
CAAATTACATGCCAATAACATAGTGATCATTTCATGTGACTCGTATTGGTTCCAGTTTTCTAGTTAAGTTGAATTTGACACAACTCAAACTACAAACCCAACTCTATCTATTTATTTTCTCTTTGACATTTTTTACATTTTGATATGTTAATGAGACATATTATTTAGAGTTTATACATTGTAATGCATTAATATAAGTATATAATAATTAGATAATCTTTTTTTTATTGATTCATAACTTCTTTTTGGTACATACCACATGTTAGACACCCATATAGTAGATGAATATTTTTAATAAATAAATCTAAAATAGTTTAAATATTTGATTACTTAAAAAATATAATGTGATAAAATAAAGGTGATCATAAAACTATTATATAATGTATAATAATCACTTATCACATGGTAAATATTAATGATCGCCATTACATGAATAAAAGCTTTAAAAGAAGAATAAAACATGTGTAATTTTTTTATTATCATAACAAGTAAATACTAAATTTGGTCTCATTATGTTGGGTTGATATTAGGTCAGATTAAGGGCGAATTGATGTGATAACAAATCAACATTGAGTCAGGTTAATATTAGCATTTGGGTTAACTTAGGTTATAGGTTAGGTTCAATTTGGGGTGGGTACATTATTGTTGAGTTAGTAATAGGTTGGGTCAATCTCGAGTCAGATTGGGTTAGTTAATGAGTTTCTTAGATTTTCTGTGATTTTATTGCAGATCAGATTAGGTTGAACAGGTTAGGTCAAATTTTGTTACCTTTAGTAAGATAAGATTAGTCCTCTTAGCTTTAATGATTTTGACCCTTTTTTTTTAGGGAAAATCATTTCATTTATCAAAATTAGGGTTATGATACATCTTTACGGTGGTTAGGGATAGGTGTACTCCAAATGGAATTGACCTGAGATACAATATTGCGTGCTTGGCTATTAGCCTCTCGCCTCACATGTTGTGCATAAAAGATATGAAACTTTGACAGAAAACTTCGGCAATTCACAATGATGTTGTAATTATGCCATTGAGGCTTAGTAGCGCTGTTGTTCAGGACCTCGCACATGGATTTGGAATTTGTCTCCAAGATTATCTTGCGAAGGCCCTTGGTCACCGCAAGCTCAATACCCAAGATGCAAGCAACAGCCTCAGCTTGGACAACTGGGCAATGGTCATCTGATATTCTGAACTCATCACCGGTAGAAAATGGACAATTGTTCCTTTTTCATGCCTAACCACTGCCACCATGCCTAAACGAAATTCCTTAGTTGCCCCCATCAACATTAATTATTAGAAGCCCAGCACTAGCAGGGGGTGGAAGCCACACAGAGCGGACATCCATCGCAGTAGGCAACAGCTTTTCCTCTTCGTTGGTCATGCCATCCAATGCCTCTGATGGCAGGTAGTTGTAGTATCGTTTTGTGGCTGCAATAGTCTTCATAACATCAACTGGACGGTGTTTAAAGGTGATTACATTCCGATGCTTCTATAATGCCCGCATGATTGCGCAACCCCATCGTACTAGCTCCGTTCGACGAGGGTACTCGAAAAGATAATAAAGTACTTGGGCTTGTGAAGGCTGATTGCTTCGCTAAAAATGGGCACCCACCGATAGAGGCCCAAACCATACTGGCCTTGCTATAGTTAGTAGTGGTAAACTGGTTATCCAATCGAGTTAATTTAAGCTGGATTAAAATTAAATTATTATATAATTGAGTGAAATAAATTTTGGTATATAGATTTCTGGTCATATTGGGTTTATGTCATGTAAATTCAATCAAAAATTTGTATTGACATTGATCGTGATCAATTTAATATAATTAATAAATTAAACTTTGTGATTTATTATTATTATGATGATTATTATAGTAGTTTTTGTCATAATATATGTAATGATATAACAAATTGTTACATAAAAGATGTAATAATGATAATAAATTATTAGTATTATTATTATAGTTATTTTTATAAATACAATTATAAATATTATTATATATATAAGAATAATTATTGTTATAATAATTATAATTATCATGTTAAATATAATAATTGTTTTCATTGTTTTTGTTTTTATTATCATATTTAAAAATATAATAATCGTTATTATTAGTGGAAATATAAATATAAATTTTACTATTAACATAATTATAATATATATTATAATTATTATATTTACAATTATAATATTTATTATTATAATAATTATAATAATATAAGTTCTTATGATATAATATGATTGATACTAATTTGATATTAAAATAAAGTAAGAAGAACATAATTTTACTAGTTTTGTTTTATTTATTGTTATATGGGTTATATATTCTTTCAGATAAAAATTTATTAATAAAATAATTTATTGGTATTTATATACCGATTTATATCAGACAAAGTGTTACATTTATGGACCAAATGTGAATTTATTTTGGATTTAGTTTAAAATTATACTTAGATATAAGTTGGATTTTAGTTGGATTATTTTACATTTAGGTTATTATTGGATTTTTTTCAAGATATGAAATATATTTGGATCGGGTTCTCTTTAAATTATGTTATTTTAATTTTAGTTATTTTAGATGTAAATTAGTATCGAATCAGTTAAATTGATACCGTATTCTAATCGATTCAGTTTTAGATCATATTTAACTTTTTGGAACTAAGTTAGATTTCGGATTGAATAGGTGGGGTAGGGACAGGCTATCTTTGTTTGGGCCAGGTAATGAAAAGGTGATCCTCTGCTGTCGCGTGTTCCACGCAAGCAGAGCACACTGCGCGGACCTCTTCCACGTACAAATGCAGCTTTTCTCTAGGGATTAAGGGCCCGTGCAACGACACGTCACGTAAAAGAGGTTGGCTCTGGGCACCATATCAGTGGCACTCTAGTGCTTCGTCCACGGGAAAACAAAAAAGGTTGTAGCCTCGTAGGGTGCCCGTGTGACTGGTCGGATGATGAAGGCAGGTTTGCCGTGAAACTAGAGTAAGCCGGTTTTGCCGAATAATTCCCCCTGTGGATGCGGCAGCCAAAGCAGGTGGTCCTCTTGCTCGGAATCATACTTCCGAACACGAGTCGCTTCGAAGGTTGGAAAGCAAAAAGAGATCAAGGCCACATTCCATCTCGGTGGGTGTGGAATAATTAACCCTTTATTTAGTATTACTTAAGTATTACTCACGACAAATAATTATTTATTTATATAATTACTTAGAAAGTAAGTAATTATATAACATAAGTACGGTGGTGCTAAGGATACACTTAGTTTCACAATTTTTTTTTTTACCCCCAGGTTAGTTTTCTTTTTTGTTTTCATTTTTTTATTCGTTGTTCTCCTTCTTCTTTGTGGTTAGAAAAATCTTCAGTATCATTTTCTTCTTCATCTTCTTCTTTAAGTCAGCAAGGATCTTTCACTCCCAACTGACCAATTTCTTCTATCGACATTACCGCCTTACTAACCTCATGAATCGGCCCTCACATCACTGCCCAAGAAATCCACCGCGACCTTTCCTTTCCTAAGTGCATCGTTACTACCTATACCGGCGTCGACCACATCGAACTCCCCAAACTTCGCCGTTGGGGGATAGCCGTCCCCAGTGCTGGCGATGTAATCAACAAAGGTGAAGCCGATACTGCAGAAGAAAAAAAAAAAAAAAAAAAAGAGGAAATCCATTCAACCACTTGAACAATATGAAATTGGATTGAAGATAAGAGCAATCATTAGTAATCATTCAAACTATTGCCCATAAAGATGTCAGAGTGAAGATAAAAAGCTGCAACGCAATTATACAGAAGAGGGCCAATTCATTTGGCGTTTCCATGATGGAACTTCCTTTCCCAAGCATCTCCGTTTGCGTCATGCTTCTATCATGAACATAGACTTGGATCCTCGCTTTATTTAGATTAATTAATTCAGAGAGCGACCCGAGCAGTATTCATTGCCGATGTCCGAGAGTGAGGTTGCTTTCTTCTTCAGCGTGCGTCTTTGCCTCGGCGGCGGTCGACGAGACTGGCATCGATCCCGGATTTACTGAGCTTGAGACCTGAGATATGGAGATACTAAATTTGAGGAAAGGAAAATGTAAAGAAGGTTGAACAGAGAGAGGCGAAGCAGTGCCTGAGATGAATCCTCCGGGAAGAAGAACGGCCGTTAGTTTTTTCTCCCCCTTTTTCGCCGTTTCACATGCCACGTAGGAAGCCACATGAGTCAGTTGAAAAGAGGTCGTAAGACTTTCAGGTAGAAATAGTATTTGCCGTTGTAAGTTATCCCAAAAAACCTACTTTAGAAACCATCAATTAGGCATTGAGTAGACCTTCCATGCGAAACCCATGGGTCCTGAAAAGCATGATTTTTTATTTTTTTTTCCATTTACTAGCTATACGCCAGCAAACAAAACCTGCGAGCTATTGAACACCAATCACAGGCTTTGATTACCAAAACAACTTTGCTTTAATTGGAAATATTATATAGCACCGATATGAGCTTGATTATCCCTTCAATGAGGTTATTTTTAGAACTTTAATTAAAAAAGGTTGCTCTGCATCAATCACAGGTGGTGCTATATATCCTTACCCAAACGAAAGTCCGCATGACACCCTGACTGCCATTGAGGACTTCCAAATTGATGAAGACGTGAGAGGAGCCTTTGCGTCCCATCAACCTTCTTTGCCAGAAGAACTCTAGCCCACATTGATTAAATTCTGATTCTTCAAAAGGCACCAAAACCACTTGGCCACTAAGGACTTAGCGACAAATTCTGGCCTTCGAACGCTGTGTATCTTTCCTTGAATTAAATTGTATTTGACGTGTGAAGCGTGGATATTAAGTTTAGAGGTAAAATATACTTGGAAGGAATCAACCAGGTCAGTTAATGTAAAAAAGTTTTGTTATAAGCTGTGATCGAACCGGCGCTTTTTAAATGTGCTGGTCCGGATTTTTACCTTTTAGCATAGACATAATCGTGTAAGTATACGTTTTTTTTTGTCGAGAGATAGTGCAGCATTCGCATAACTGTGTAGGTGGGGCCGTAAATGAGCTGAGTCAGTTCGATATTCGGCTCGGCTCGGCTCGTTAAAAGCTCGATTCAGCTTGTTCGTTTAGTTAAACGAGCCTAAAAGTGAGGCTCAGGCTCGGCTCGTTTATTAAACGAGCCAGCCCAAACTCGAAAAAGCTCGACTCAGTTTATTTTTTGGCTTTGGCTCGTGAACTCGGTTCGACTTGTTCGTTTAGTTAAATGAGTCAAGCCCAAACATCATTTTAGGCTCGTTTAGTTAAACGAGCCGAACTCAAGCCTGGGGGTATTCGGCTCGGCTCGGCTCGTTTACAGCCCTATGTGTAAGTTTGTGATTGTTTTTTCAATAAAAAAAAGTTGGACCGCCAAGCCTTGTCACGGGACTCCAATCACCCATTTTAGTTGTATTTCCTCGTATCTTTTGTCATGTCTTTTGATTATCTTAACTCATTGAGTAAGTTTGAAAGAAAAATTTTAAGATTTTAAGAGATCTACTCACATCATCAATTATCCATTTAATTTGATTAATTCATAGATTCAAAATCCATTGTAATCATCCACGATTTTATAATTCCTTGATTGATGAATATACCAATCCATTTCTCATCGCTCATGGGTGTTGTCGATTTGACCTAACCATGTGAATCTTTGTGTCCTTGATTTACTTTATACTTTCTCAATTGATTTAATTTTGACTTTTCTTATCAATTATTTTCTAATCGTGTGATGTTTTAGATATAATCTTTGTTCGGATCCGTTCTGCATTAAGTAGCAAGTGGTATCAAAGCGAGTTAATTGGTATATGTTTCCATTTTAATTTTACAATGGTCACTAAATTTGATATTGGGAAACTTGATAGGTCGATTAATTTTGGTTTGTGGAAATTTAAAATGAGGGCAATTTTGGTTCAGTGTAGTTTACATACTACATTAGATGGAAAGGTAAAGAAGTTGGTGACAATGTCAGATAAACTATGGGTTGAACTTAAATTGAAGGCTATGTCAGTGATCTATTTATGCTTGTCGAATGAAGTTCTCCGTAAAGTTGCTAAGGAGATAGCCATTGTAGGTCTTTGACTAAAACTAGAGTCATTGTACATAATGAAGAATGTTACAAATCATCTACTATTGAAGAGTAGATTGCACGATCTTCATCTTCAGGAAGGTAATATTTTAAAGCTTCATTTGGATGAATGTTCATCAATTATTATGGATTTACAAAGTATTGATAAGGATGTGAATGATGAGGATCTTACTATTATTTTGCTATGTTCTTTACCATCATCGTATAAGTACTTTCATGAAACCATTTTATATAGTTATAATGATTTGACTCATAATGATGTTAGAGATGCCTTCGTACAAAGAAACTTGATTGATACATAGTTAAAATCAAAGTCTCTTGATTCTTATAATGATAGTTTATTTGTGCATGGTAGAACCATGGAAAAAGGTTTTGGTTCTTATTCGGGTGGTGGTAAGCAAAAGGGTAGATCTAAGTCTACATCAAACAAAAATAAGATTTGTAATTAATGTCATAAGAAGTGCCACATAAAATCTGAATGTTGGATACTTAGGAAGAAGAACCAACATAATTCAGATCATGATAATAACAAAATTCCTACTAAAGCTGGCTTTGTGGGTGATAATGGTGATCCCGATGTGTTGATTGCTACTACTAATATGACTAATGATAGGAATAATTGGATTGTGGATTATGGATTCTCGTACTATATGTGTCTTTATTGTTATTTATTTTCTACCTATGATTCCATTGATGGTCGGAAAGTATTGATGGGCAATAATGTTATACATAAGGTTGTTGCCATCGGTACTATTAGAATCAAGATGTATGACAGAGTGATTAATACATTATCGAATGTCCATCATTTTCCTAATCTCAAGAATAATCTTATTTCTTTGGGCACTCTTGATGCTAATGGGTGCAAGTTTTGAGCTATAGGTGGAGCTGTAACTATTAGTCATGGCGCTTTGGTTATTATGAGGGGTAATAAAGTTAACCAATTATATGTTTTGCATATTGGCTCTACAGCTATGTCATTATCTTCATCATTATCTAACTTAGATGTCATTAGATTATGGCATATGAGACTTGGTCATATAGGAGAGAAAGGCATGGTGTCTTTAAGTAAGAAAGGACTCTTATGTGGACAAGAGGTGAGCAAATTAGTATTTTGTGGGTGTAATACCTCATATTTTTATAAAATTTTAAATGAGAAATGTACAATTTTTGGACCTGTGATTTTGATTTAATGTTGTGACTGTGTTTGAGACAAATTTTGGTCTGGAACAAGGTTTAAAAATAGATTTTATTGAGTTTTTTAAGTAAATTGGTCGACTGGTTCATTATTTCGACAAAATGGGTTTTCTTAATTAAACCGATCGACTAGTTTGTTGAGCTTAGAATATTTTTTGAACTTAATTTTCTAAAAATTTTCTTATATTGAAATGGAACCTTACAAACCCATATTAAATTGCTCCTAAGAGATTTTTAAACTATTTTTATGATGCATTTAGCCAGAAATATTGTCTTAGATTGACTTAGAGGTTGATTGAGACATTCAAGGGGGAAAGATGAACTCAGTCTTATCTTCTTTCACCTCTATTCTCTATATATTTTTTAGATCAATGCTTTAATCTCAGGCACAATTATGAGTAGCTATAAGCCTTTCACGCTGACCTTCCATTACCATTCTTATGTATTTTAATTTTGGCCTAATTGACCTACATTCTCTAGAAGCACCATTTAAGCTATAGAGAATAGGTTAGAAAATCTTAAATGAAATCTTTCCATTTAGCTTGAATTCAAATGTTAATTTCTAGGGTTTTTGAATTACTCCAAAATTCTCTATTAGTCCTCTTAATTGGTTAGCTATAAATAGCTCCAAACATCCCTTTTATTCACATTTATTTTAGCCATCAAAATACTTAAGTCTCTATATTCACCTTCCCTCTTCTCTGTATTTCAAACCTTGTGGTTGAATTTATTACACTCTTCTGATTCTATCTCTAGCTCTCTCTTGTTTTAATTGTTAATCGAGGAATAATTATATTTAGGAAAAATATTGAGTGGTTTAGATGAGTACATTCCTATTTTGCTTTAAGTTGGTATGTTCATTCTTTTTCTTCTATTTTACGTTTAAAAATTAATGAGTTTTTGCGTAAAATTTTGAGTTAAAGATTTGTTGTTTTAAGGTTTTAAAAGTTGAGAGTTGAAGATATTGGAAATTATAATTTAAGGGGAATTTTTTCTGCATCAAGTAAGTGATTCTTGCTTCTAAAATGACTTATGAGTATTACGGCATGATATACGTTCTTTTAAGATTATTAAGTATGTTGACATGAATGTATATAGCCTACATAAGTGATTTGGATGGATAGATTGTATACAATGAGTAAAAAGCATGAAAAGTGGTAAAAATAGGATATGATGATTCCATGTTGTGACTTGCAAGTTAATTTGGTTGAAAATGTGTTAGACTATGTTGATACATGTTTTAATGTGGTTAAGGATGATTTATAAGTATGAATATTAATAAAATTTATGGTTTGATGTTATGGTAGGACAAACCGATTGATTGGTTCTTAGAGTTGATCTAACCCATCAATTGGTAAACTTGTAGAGACCTTGGTCTTACTCTCTACTTAAACCCATTAACTAGTTGGTTAGAACCAATCGACTGGTCTTTATATAGTTGATTGGTTTGCCCAAACTGATCAACTATTTTAAGGAAAATCATAGTCTGGTTGAGTTAAACCAATCAACTGGTCAACCCAAATCTATCTATCGATTGGTGCAACCGATCAACTGGTTAGGCCAAACTGATTGACTAGTTTGTGTGGTTTGTATTCTTTTAGTTTGGTTATGTTGTGAAGCTATGTTTGGGACTACCCTATGATTATTAGTGGGATAAAATATATAATTTATTATAGATTAGTTGTAACACTCCCAAAATTTAGTCCTAAAAAATTTAAGGGGCAAATGCAAAAGATAAAATATAAAATGGAGAATGTTACCGCCACACCTAACACAAGATAAATTTCCACCATCTATCTTATGGTAGATGCAAGGATAAAAGCATGTCCAACAAAAATTAAAAAAACATATATGGCTTAAGGATAAACTCCCATAAGAATCTATCCAATGGCAAATGGCAAGTGAACAATTTCAGTAAATAAAATCATCGTTGAATAAATCAGTGGAAAACATATAAGATAAGCATGAAATTTAAAAGCTAATCAAAGTAATGGGAAATTAAAATTCAATTAAAAAACCCTTAAAATTTTAATACAACACTGAAATTTTCCAAAAGTAAATACAAATAATTGAAGATAAATATACAGGGATAAAACTCTAGGTTACCTACTCTCTCAAAGCCAAGTCTTCAGTATAACAATAACATCTAATCTCAAGATTGCATAAGAGGTTTACTCCCTACCATTAGTGGATCGTTGCAGGAATCATTCAACTAAAGCAATATCAGTATGGGCCCAATACTGAGTAAATCAAAACTACCTAATTCATGATAATAAACATGTTACATACAAGACCTGGTAATCTTTAGCTTACAATACTTATACTCAATCATACATGTGATGCATACACCATTCCACTCATATAATGACTCATGCTCAATTATACATGTGATACATACACCATTCCAATCAATCAATAATTCATGCTCAATTATATATATAATACATACAATGAAACATGTGTTCATAAATTCGTGCTTATAACTACATGAGTAGACATGACAACACATAGGGTACAAGTGTACAAAGAATCACAATCACATGTTGAGTGACACAACTACTCTATAAGATAGCATTCTTGTACATAAGGCCCACACGCAGTTTACATAATAGATCATGTGATAATTAGGTAAGGATAGGTGTCACATGGGAAATGAGAGATATGCTTAGGATAATGAAATATAAAGCCAATGAATGAATGAAAATAATTTATTATTGTATTTCATTATCGTGATCACAACCATTTGATTAATTGATTATGTTATCTTGAGGACGGAGACCCAAAGATATCATAACAACCAATCTAGTACTCGAATGGTAGTAGTCCTACATGGCCCACTCATAAATGTAACCAAACTACCAATAAATAAGATACCTAATCACTTAAGTATGCATACCTTCTATAGGGACGAAATATATCGAGACACCTATAGCACAAAAGAGCGTCTCTCTGGACCTAAGATCACAAAAGAAAAAACACTAGAATGGTACCAAGTGAAAACCAAACCTAACTCAGATAGCTACTCCGAGTGATACAATTCCCGACTAAAGATCTTTCACTTTAAATGATTAATGTTTTATCTAAGGATTTAACCAATCATAAATCAGGCCCATGTAACAATGCTTAAATCAATTCCATCAACACAATGAATTTCCATTATTATATCCATTCCAAGTGTCATTAAAGCTAATTAATTTCAAGTGACATTAAAGCTGAACTAATCCAAGTAGCATTAAAACTAATTGATTCTAGGTGTCATTAAAGTGATCTAATTCATGTGGCATTAAGGCCAAATAATTTCAGGTGGTGTTAGAGTTAAATAAATCAAGTGGCGTTCCAATCAAATATTTCCATGAAATAAAAATACAACATAAAGTATCATATAATTTTAATATTCTCAACCACCAATATGATTTTTTAAACCGATTACAATTTAGACACGTGAGAACGTACTCTAAAATACCAAATATTTTATAATTAGCTGAACATGTTAACTACATAATCATGCCTAATCCTTCACATACTCAAACAGATATAATATTCAAGAGGAATACCAACATATGTTCATATTGAAGTTATAAACTCATATATATATATATATATATATATATATATAGAATTACCACACAAAAGTATAATATATGCTTGACATACTTAAATAATCATAAAGCATACGCATCCCCTTCCACTTCAAGAAGACATACATCCCATATTCCATCATAATTAAAGGTAAGTAATAACTTACCTAAATCCAATGTTAGCTAAGAAAATTTTATGTGTGTGTGTGTGTGTGTGTGAGAGAGAGAGAGAGAGAGAGAGAGAGAGAGAGAGAGAGAGAGAGCTATTGAGATCTTAACAATCCATGAGAATATTTTCCTAGATCACTAATGGAAATCATAAGAGTGTATTAGAAACTACTTTACTGATCACCAATTCAAATATTATAATTTACTCAAAAAAGAGAGGCTAACGGTTTTTCTTAGAAAACATATCCAAAACTTAAGACTCATGAGCGTAGCTCTATTAATATTTAAAACTACATATTAACCAAGTTGGATTCAACACATATCACTTAGGGCACTTCAAATTAATTTGAAAAACCAAGGAAAAAAATAATAGAAGATAAGTTAATTTTATAAAAGATGACTTACAAATTAAGTTTTACAACAAAAGAGATAAATCAACCATTTTCAGAGAACCAATCCACATAGATAAGATAAAAATATAATTCAAAAGGTTTTAAATTAAAACTAGTAATTTATTAGGTGAGAGAAACATAATCAAATCATTTTATAAAACCATATTTGAAATTAGGGTTTTTAAGCCCAAACAGCAAACCAACTAATTAACTTTGATTATCTCAAATTGATAGCTTAACACTACAATTAAACTAATTTTAAATAAATATAAATAATCAATTTCAATAAAATAATCTTACGAGTAGCTAATTTAAGATAATCATTTTCCATTATTAGGGTTTTAACCCAAAGACACAAATTTAGATAATTCAAATCAACTGATTCCAATTGAAAGTGGTAGAATGCAACTAGGGTCATTTTAATTATTTCTATAAATTTAATTTTAGAAAAAACTATATAAATGACCAATTTCATAATTATATTTGAAATCTAAGGTTTTAAGCCCAAAAATGCAATTCTATTAAATTTTATTAATTTAATTAAATTGAATGTTTAAAAATTCAATTAGACATATTTTATAACATATTATATAAGAAATTGGTAAAAACCAATAAAAGAAATACCTAATTTAATACAATTAGGGTTTTTGGGTCTAGGATGCTAATGCAGTTCATTCTTGCTAAAATATATAAATTAACAATTCAAAATTGCAATTAGATTTATTTGATTGTAAATAATATAATTAATTGAATGAAATAACGCAATTACAAAATTCAATTTAGATCCACAAGAGTTTTGACCTAAAAATTAAATTACGATCGATTTCACCCAATTTTCCCACATATACACTTCCAACATAAAATTAAATACATTTCAAAACATATTGTGAAATCAATTAAATGAAACAACTCAATTATGCAATTTAATTTTTTCACATACGGATTTTACCTATAAGTCCAATTATGATTAATTCCACATAAAATTCTCAAATTGAAAATTCTAATATCAAATTAGAAATATTTTACAGCATGTTGTATAATCAATTTATTAAAAATAGTTTAATAAGATGAATCCAAAATCCAAACATAATCGGGTTAAAATTTTGATTTTTCACAAATCAATCATATACATTATAATTAACCATTCTTAATCACTCATGCAACATATATATACATAATTAAACAAATAATTTAGCTTATTCTAAGAAAATATATACCAAATGAATCAAAGAAAAAGTTAGGATTTGTGGTAATTTATACTAAACGGAACAATTAAGAATCGGTGGAACTTCATCGGTGGCTAGCTTGGCTTGCGGTGGCTGTTGGGGGGGGTTGCCTCTGTCTTCCCTTGGTGCTCTTGTCGTTCCTTGCACCGTCTCTACTACTTGTGCGATTGTTCAATTAAGGATGGCGGCAACAAAAATGGAGGAAGTTGCAGTGGTGGCCGATCATGGTTGGTAGTGTGGTGTGGCAATGGTGACATGGTGGGACGTTGCTGCTCTAAATTATGCTCCCGACATTGCTGCTACAGCTCCTGTAGTTGATGACGACGAGTGGAGGAAGAAGGTCGGCTACAGTGTTATAGTGGTTCGACATGGCAGAGGTGGTGTGGAGAAGGTGAATTGGTTGTGGTAAGGTCGTGTGGTGATTTTGAGGGACAAAGGATTAGGGAAGAAAGTGAGGGGGTTGGGGTTTGATTGTGCAAAAAAACATGATGGGAGGGGGGAGACAAAAGAGGAAGAAAAGAGGGGGAGTGAAGAAAGGAAAAAGGAAATGGGGGTTGGTCAGTTTAGTTGTTCTTGCTTTATTTTATTTTATTTTTACAATTACAATTACAATTATATAAATAAAATACTAAATTAATGGATGATTTTATCTAAAACTCATTTAACGAAAATCATTTCAAAAGGATTCGAAGGTATAAAATCAATATAGAAGCTATTTAAAGAATTTCAGAAAATATTTTAGAAGAAAATACTAACGAACGCAGATGTCTATAATACTTATAAAAATATATAATAAGACCTCAAAAAATATTTAAAACCATATAATAAAATATTTAAATCAAGTTCTAAGAGATTGGGATTAATTTGCATAATTTTTTTAAGTGGTCTTCCGCAAACCAAAAAGGGTAAAATGAAAGAAAATTAATTTTGAGAAGAAAATCATAAATAATTTATGCAAATCTCTTTTAATTTAATTTTTTTAAGATCTTACTGACCTAAAAAAATTGAATAAATTCAAAATCAAAAATATTTTCTACAGATAAAATTATTAAAATAATTTTACTATTTTAAAGGAAATGTTATAATTTAAATAATTTTATTTCATTAATGAAATATAACTCTAAAACAAATTTGTAATTGCACAATAAAGTTATAATAAAAAATGAATCTAAAATATTAAAAATCAAAATACGAGAAAGAACGAAAATATATATTTTTAAACAAAAACTAAAACTATATGAATATAATAAAATCATGGCCATGAATGAATTTATCTATAATGGTCCGCAACTAACATGATTAATTAAATTCAAACATGAAATTAAAATCGTTGATAAATCCATAAAACAAATCAAAATTAAAATAATTGAATGTTTTCATCGAATTATGAGTAAAATAATTAAGCTTAATAAAATTAAATTTCCAAAAATACGGGGTGTTATATTAATGGCCTAATGAAAGGATTAAATTAATTATAGTTTATGATATACTCTATGAGTATCGTAAAGGCTAAATGGGTGTTCCATGTATGGAATGTGATAGTTTTGAGAAAAGGGTAATGAAATAGAACTTGGGATTTAATAAAATAACATGATATGCATGAAAAATATTGGACAATGATAAATAAAAACTCCACATGGTTGGAAAAATGGAAAGAATAGGATTGTTATGGAATAATCATGGAAAATGTTTTGCTTGCTTTTGTTTGGGTCTTGTGCGATCACTTATCCTTATGAATAATATAATAATTACGTAAAGCAAAAGACAATCAAGTTGAGTATGAACCTAGGTTATCTAATCCTCAATAAGCTATCGAAAGTTAGTTGGCCTTCATGTGTTATGGTGCCTTTGGACTTTGCCTTTGAGAGGGATCCTAAAAGGTCTTGATGTCTTACCTACTCGAGACATTGATGATGCATTACGATGTATTGATACTATAGGATCTAGTTACTTAGGTGGTTAGCTTCGGCCTGGACTTACGTCCATATTTGTGGGCTTTGGCCTAGACTTATGTCCATTCTAGTGATTGGATTTGGCTTGGACTTATGTATTCTTTGGTGATTGGCTTTGGTGTGAACTTTATGTCTCTTATTTAGATAGGCTTTCATGGTATATGGGACCATGGAGTGATTCATAATCCATTGCTCGATAATATTAAAATATTGATGATAAGAAAATGGATGATTAAGACTTACGTAGCATTGTGAACCATAGAGGCATAATACATGGCTTTTACGAAGGCTTTCAAGGAAGCTAAGTGGCTTAGCGAATTACTTCAGGACCTCACACCCATTGATGATTTAGCAACTATTATTTTGTATTGTGATAATCAGAGTAAAATTCACTTAGCACATAATTGGAACTTTTATCACAAGAGAAAGCACATTGGTGTGAAGTTTTATTTTATCCATAGTGCAGTAGCTAAGGATAAAGTGCCATTAGAGAATATTGATACCATGAAGAACAGGATTGATGTGTTAACAAAGTCATTGTTATTGGCTAAGTTCACATTTTGTGTGAACTTGATGGGTCTTATTGGAAGATGAGTTTTGTGCTCTTGTTGGAGAGAAGAAATGTTGATATTATGGATTTGATTTGGGGTATTTTGATTAAAATCAAAGGTATAGATTGTTGCATATGTTGCCTTGAATCAATTGTATTTGATGTGTGAAGTGTGCATATCAAGTTTGGAGACAAAATATGCTTGGGAAGGGTTTGTATGGCCAGCCAATGCACCATTAGAACAGTCGTACAAGTATACACTCTTTTTGTCGAGAATGAAAGTTGCATGGACAACTAGTGCAACATTGGTACAATAGTGCAAGTTTGTGATTGCTTTGTTGAGAGAAAGAAAGTTGCCCACGTAGGTCTTGTAGACTTTGTAGGGTCATGCCACCGGACTCTAATCTTCTTTTTTAATCATATTTTCTCATGTCCTTTGCCATACCTTTTGGTAACCATCTTTATTATTAACTTATAGAGAGAGAGACTCGGAGAGGAGTTTTTGGAGTTTTAAGGGATCCACTCGCATCATCAATTATCTATTTAATTTGATTAAATCAGAGATTGAGAATCCATTATGATCATCTCTAATTTTGTAATCCCTTGATTGATTAATATATAAATCCATCTCTTCTCACCTATGGACATAGGTTGATTTAACGGAACTATATAAACCCTTATGTTATTGATTTACTTTATACTTTTTCAATTGACTTAATTTAGGTTTTGATCGTCACGATTCAAATCTAATCTTTTCTTGATCTATTTTACGTTTCATAATAATTATGATGGCCATTATTCGATCCATCCCACAAAAATTCACGCATGATTTTCTCCACGTACTTATATATAATTTTAGGAATGAGATAGGTGGGCATACAATAAATCAGAATGGAAGACAAAGTGGACTTGATAAGTGTTTAGTCTCCTAGAGTGTGAGAGAAATATCCATTTCCATTCAACCAGCTTAGAAGAGCATTTGACAATAATATGATCATAATAAGTCTTACTCCAACGCTTCGACTTAATCAAGTAAGGTCCCAAGAATCTTTCATCAGCTTGCATGAGTTGAACATAAATAATTCTTGCCAGTTGTATTTGCTCAGAATAGTGCATGGATTGACCTGCTAAAACATATAGACGATTTTGCATAATTGATAAGTTGACATGTACGTTCACATAGCATATATATAGTGAGAATCTCATGCCTAGTGTTCATAGTGTTTGCATATGCCAGGCTATAAATCAAAATGTCATCCACAAACATCAAGGGAGTGTTAATATATTTTTATTTTATAAAAGTATTGTCATTATTTTATAAATAAAGTGTTTTATATTTTATGTATATATTAACCCTTAATGTGGTCCATATTAAATTAGATATAAAGTTATTGGCCATAAAGTTTATATTGTATGGTAACATGTTAGTAATTAAGCATAATCCTATATCTTTCTATCTAATTCTTTATGGTAGAATTAGAATTAAGTTATTATGGATAAAGACATGTGTATTGTGTGATGGAAAAATTAAGAAAGATAATTTAATTATCTTATTAATTAAATTATCTTAATTTTCTAATTTAAATGATTTTTTAATTTAAATTTGAATTAAAGGGAGGAAAAATAATTGTTGTTTGTCATATTTACATGACATGTGTAGGATTAAGAGAGATGTAGATTTGTTTTACTCTCTCTCTCTCTCTCTCTTTCTGCAGAAATTTTTTTCCTCTTAAATACACACACATATATCCATTAGAGAGAAAGGAATATGCTATTTTTCTTCAATTTTCTTAGTAATTTCTACGTAAAATCAAAGGAAGCGAAGAAATATAAAGAAGGTTGTCATTCCTGTTCCTTGTTATAATATATATAGTATTTTATGATCTTAATTACGTATAAAGTTTATTATTTCATCTATTAAGAATTTACATGAATTTTTGATTTGAGTGTGCGTGAATTCGTATTAATAATATATTAATTATATAATTTATGCCATTAAAATCTGTCCAACTAGGAGAAATAAAAGGACCCTTTCTAGTGGTTGCGATTCCTCTCTATATAGGTTGTCACGTTCGTAAATATAAGAATTTGGGTAAGAGTTTTGGACGCAAGAATAAAAATTTAAGGTGACAAAGGGTACCTCTACCGCAAACCTCTTTAATTACCTGCAAATTTCCCTTGCGGCTGACTATTGATGATAGTGGAGTAGGAAGTGGTGGAAGGGATTTATCTCTGAAACCTAAGCTAGTTAGAATAAATTTTAAGTAATATTTTGGAACAATAAACTTTGAGGGCAAGCCCTCCTTTCCTCCCTTTTGAAGTATCAAGAGAGTGAAAGCGTTCTTAGGCGATCCAATATTGCAGGAGATTTGTCGCTCGAGAATAAAAGCATTTTGATTAACACTAAGAAGAAGATGAAGGAAAGGTCAAAATTGAGCCGTCAAAATTTTGGAGATAATCTTGTATAAGACGTGGCAAGGGAGATAAGACGGAAATGGTCGGTATTTCTTGGATTAGTGGCTTTCCGGATTATTGCAATACTCTTATATAAATATAGTTAAGCTTTGCTGGGAAACTTTCATTTTCAAAAATGGACAACTTCCTTCAACATTTCTGGTAAAAGTAGGCCAAAATGCCATCCGGACCGGAAGCTTTAAAAGCTCCAATGCTCTTAACTGTATTACGAATTTCCTCAGGCGATGGTATTTCGCAAAGGCTAGAGTTTTGAGAATGTTGGGTTAATGTTGATAAAACTCAACTGGTGTGTGTGTGGCTTTGGGTTTGATGGTTTACATAGATTGGAGCGTCTTATTAGAGTCTCGAGTAAGAGAAGGCTAAAAGTTTTCCCTCGACAGTTTGTTACAACTGAGTGAGGGTCAAATTCGTCTTTGTAAAGGCTTATATATAAAGCCTGGAAATGGTTCTGTTTTAGTGTCAGAAATAGAGAAAGCGAGAGAAAAAGAGAGAGAGAGTTCTGGTCGAGAGTTTTCTCGGGGAAAAATCTTTCTGTACATTTTCTTGGTGGCCTACTCTTGTTGATAGTGGATTCCTCTGGGATAATCTCCCGGCGAGACGTACCAATTCTCACATTGAGATTGGGAACTCGTAATTCTGTGTGTCTCTGTTTTCTTTCTTCATTTACTTTTCTGCTTGTCTTCTTCATCGATTGTTTTTTTTGCTCTTTGTGTGTTTGACGGTGAGCCTGAGAGAGTGAATCTTCACAAAGTGGTATCAGAGCCCGGTTCGTGGCTGAATCAAGACAAAGCGAATTCGAAGAATGACCGAAGAGAAGGATCGAAAACAGATTGTCAAGGAATCTGAAAAACTTCCAGAAATGCCAAGTTCTAGAACAGAGATTGAGAAATTTGACGGGAAGGCCGACTTTTCTTTATGGAAAGAAAAGATGCTTGCGAGCTTGGAGGTTCTTGGATTAGATACAATCGTGCTGAACCAAGATGATGACGGGGTGAAGACTGAAGAATCGTTATCGGAGTCAAAACCAACAGTGAGGTCTGATAAGTGCAAGAGAGCTCGAAGCCTGATCATTCTGGCGTTGACAGATCAGGTTCTACGTAAAGTAATTCATGAAAAAACAGCCTCAGGTATGTGGCAAGCCCTTGAGCACCAATATATGTCAAAGTCCTTGCCTAATAGAATATATCT
Organism: Tamarix austromongolica; assembly: GCA_039764185.1. Taxonomy (NCBI): domain Eukaryota; kingdom Viridiplantae; phylum Streptophyta; class Magnoliopsida; order Caryophyllales; family Tamaricaceae; genus Tamarix; species Tamarix austromongolica. The sequence goes on from CM077813.1 coordinate 73,134,501, forward strand.
CAAGCAAAAGTTCTATGGCTTCAAGATGAATGAGGCGAAAATCATGGATGAGACTATAGATGAGTTCTTGAAGTTAGTTTCTGATTTGGCAAGTCTGCAAGTAACAATTGCCGATGAAGATCAAGCAATTATTCTCTTGAACTCGTTGCCTTCCTCATATGATCAACTAAGAGACACTCTTAAGTACACAAGAGATACACTAACTCTTGAACAAGTCACAGTCTCGGTGCATTCGAAAGAGGCTGATATAAAGAATCAGTCAAGAGTTTCTTTGCAAAGGGGAATGGCTGAAGGTCTAACTGTGAGAGGAAGACCTGAATTTAAGGGTAATGATCGATTTAGGAATCGATCTAGATCAAAATCAAAGCCAAGAAATGGCAAGGGATGCTGGTATTGTGGTAAGGAGGGGCATCTCAGACGCGACTGCTTCTCGAGGAAGAGAAAACTACAGGAGGAAACAGATCAGAAAGGCCAAGCTGCTGTAGCTCAAAAGGAGCTCATAGAATCAGAAGTACTTACAGTGATTGATAAAGAAATTGATGAGAATTGGATTCTTGACACGGGATGCACATTTCATATGACTCCGAGGCGAGAATGGTTTGTGAATTTTCAGGAGATGGACGGAAACTATGTGAGAATGGGAAATGATACAGTTTGCAAGGTGAGAGGAATTGGGGATATTAGAATCCTGCTTTACGATGGAACTACAGTCTTGTTGACAAAAGTGAGATATATACCAGACCTAAAGAGAAACCTCATTTCTCTTGGGTTTCTGGAAGAACAAGGCTGTCGATTTCAGTCTGAGAAGGGTGTGCTCAAGGTAATAAATGGTTGCAGAACATCGCTAAAGGCCTCTCGAACGGAAGGTCTATATTTTCTGCAAGGTAAAGCCGTGGTTGGGGAAAACTACAGAGCTGAGATAACATAATCCAAGCCTGAAGTATGGCACAGTAGACTTGCACACATGAGTCTGAAAGGGATGGAAATTTTGGCGAAAAAGGGTCTCATTGATGGGGACGGAATCAGCACAAAAACCTTCTGTGAAAACTGTGCCCTTGGTAAATCTCACAGGTTGTCTTTTAGTATAGCAAAGAACATAACGAAAGGTATCTTAGACTATGTCCATTCCGACCTATGGGGCTCATCCTCGGTTGTTCCATCTCTCTCGAAGTGTCAATACTTCGTTACATTTATCGATGATTTCTCTCGAAAAGTTTGGATCTACTTCTTGAAGACTAAAGATGAAGTATTCACCAGATTTGTGGAATGGAAACTGCTGGTGGAAAATCAAACAGGGAGAAAGATCAAAGTCCTGAGAACTGATAATGGACTTGAATATTGTAACAAACAATTTGACAACTTCTGTAAAGAGAACGGGATACAGAGGCACAAAACATGCACCTACACACCTCAGCAAAACGGTGTGGCCGAGAGGATGAACCGTACCATAATGGACAAGGTGAGATGCCTATTGAGTGAATCCGGACTTCCTGAAACATTCTGGGCAGAGGCGGCTTCGACCTCAGTTTATTTGATAAATCGATCACCCTCTACAGCACTAAATTTCGAGATACCAGAAGGAGTTTGGACAGGATCTAATCCGAGTTATAGTCACCTAAGAAGTTTTGGGTGTGAAGCTTATATACACATAGACCAGGGGAAGCTGAAACCTCGGGCAAAAAGAGGAGTATTCATAGGCTATCCTCAAGGCACAAAAGGGTATCGGATCTGGTTACTAGATGAAAAGAAATGCATCATAAGCCGAGACATTGTGTTCAATGAAAGAACCTTCTATAAGGATCTGAAACAGAAAGAAAGACAACAAGAACCAAATGCAGAATTGAAAGAATCTCGAGCTATCAGTATAAACATACCTGAAGAAACTGAAGCTCGAGGTGGAGTAACGGGCATTCTGAGATATGAATCAGAACGCGAGGTGATACAAGAAGAGGGAAGTTCTAAAACTGAACAGCAAATTGCTGAACAACCAGAAGAAAGTGATGAAGCAGAAGATTACTCTGGTTATTTTTTAGCAAGAGACAGAACCAAAAGAGAGATAAAGGCTCCAGCGAAGTATGATCCCAGTCAATATGTGGCCTTTGCTCTGGTCTCAGCTGATGAGATAGAATCCCTGGAACCGAGAACATATGCTGATGCAAAAGGAAGCAGAGAATGGAACATGTGGAAACTAGCAATGGAGGAGGAAATGGAATCTTTGATGAAAAATCAGACATGGTTGTTAGTAAAAAGGCCTGATAAGAAGAAAATAATTGGGTGCAAATGGGTCTTCAAACTGAAACCAGGAATTCCAGGGGTCGAAAAGCCTAGATATAAAGCGAGACTCGTAGCCAAAGGGTTCTCGCAAGTTGAAGGAATTGACTACAACGAGGTTTTTTCACCTGTTGTTAAGCATGTCTCCATTAGGATGCTGCTGTCTCTGGTTGTAAATTTTGATATGGAGCTTGAACAACTCGATGTTAAAACGGCTTTCCTGCATGGTACTCTTGAGGAGAAGATTTATATGTTTCAGCCTGAGGGATTTGTACAAAAAGGTGGAGAAGATCTTGTTTGCTTGCTGCAGAAATCTCTCTATGGTCTCAAGCAATCTCCTTGACAATGGAATAAACGTTTTGATTCATTTATGCAGAGCCAAAAATTCCAGAAAAGCAAGCATGACAGCTGCGTTTATTTCAGAACAAACAAAGGTCAGGCACCTGTATATTTGCTCATATATGTTGATGATATGCTCGTAGCCTCGGAAAGTATGACTGAAATAGCAAAACTCAAAGAAGTGTTGAGTTCAGAATTTGATATGAAAGACTTGGGTGAGGCAAGGAGAATTCTGGGCATGGATATTAGCCGAGACAGAAACAGAGGAAGATTGACATTGTCTCAAGGAGGTTATATCTATAAGGTGCTGAAAACTTTTGACATGGAATCTTCGAAGTCTGTAAACACACCTTTGGGAGCTCACTTCAGGTTATCAGCAGCGAAACCGGAAACTGATGAGAACAATAACTCAGTTTCGGGTTTGGTTCCTTATTCTAGTGCTGTTGGTAGTATAATGTACGCAATGGTGGGTTCTCGACCAGATTTGGCATATCCAGTGGGTGTGATTAGCAGATTCATGAGCGACCCGCAGAAAGAACATTGGCAAGTGGTAAAATGGGTATTGAGGTACTTGAAGAGATCGCAGAATCGGAGACTGGTTTATTCGAAGTCAGACAGATTTGATGTTACGGGATATTGCGATTCAGATTACGCAGCAGATTTGGATAAACGCCGTTCGATTACTGGTTATGTATTCACTATTGGAGGGAATACGATCAGTTGGAAATCAAGTTTGCAACACGTAGTTGCTTTATCAACTACAGAAGCTGAATATATGGCACTTTCGGAGGCTGTAAAAGAGGCTTTATGGTTAAGAGGATTGGTCGAGGAGCTGGGTTTTGAGCAGAAACAGGTTCGGGTGTTTAGTGATTCACAATCAGCTATATGTTTGTCGAAAAACAGTGTCCATCATGAACGGACGAAACATATAGATGTGAGAGTTCACTTTATCCGAGATGTTATAGCTGAAAGAAGAGTTGAAATTGAGAAGGTTCAAACTTCGAAGAATCCCGCTGACATATTAACCAAAGTGTTGCCTGTTGACAAGTTTAGAAGAGCTTTGAACTTGTTGATGCTAACAGAAGATTGAAGAGTTAGCATCCGGGAGCAGAGGAAGAAATCCACTGAAGTTTCTTATCAAACACAAAGCCAAGGTGGAGTTTTGTTGGGTTAATGTTGATAAAACTCAACTGGTGTGTGTGTGGCTTTGGGTTTGATGGTTTACATAGATTGGAGCGTCTTATTAGAGTCTCGAGTAAGAGAAGGCTAAAAGTTTTCCCTCGACAGTTTGTTACAACTGAGTGAGGGTCAAATTCGTCTTTGTAAAGGCTTATATATAAAGCCTGGAAATGGTTCTGTTTTAGTGTCAGAAATAGAGAAAGCGAGAGAAAAAGAGAGAGAGAGTTCTGGTCGAGAGTTTTCTCGGGGAAAAATCTTTCTGTACATTTTCTTGGTGGCCTACTCTTGTTGATAGTGGATTCCTCTGGGATAATCTCCCGGCGAGACGTATCAATTCTCACATTGAGATTGGGAACTCGTAATTCTGTGTGTCTCTGTTTTCTTTCTTCATTTACTTTTCTGCTTGTCTTCTTCATCGATTGTTTTTTTGCTCTTTGTGTGTTTGACGGTGAGCCTGATAGAGTGAATCTTCACAGAGAATTATTGATTGGATGGTCAGTAATGGAGAAAAATGGAAAGGGATAGAATCCTCTTTGGTGTACATAGATTTAAAGTGGCGAACGATGAGAGAGGAAATAAAATGTTGGCCCGTAGTCCAACCGACACCATTCATGAGTAGGCTTCTACTTTCATTCTTCGTGCGGCGTTTCGATGCATAAAGGTAGATGAATTTTTGGTCCTTTGCACCCAATAAACCTCCTCCATCCTTAGAATATCAATCAGCTTGGATTCAAGGAATTTGCAAGAGTTGATGTTGACATCGATGGCTGGAAGGTTTTGGCAATCGGCAAGGTCGGCCTCAGTATTTTGTATGGCGTTTCTTAGATGACGGATGTTCTTCCTACTCCATGACTTAATTAAGCTCAGGAAAGACAGCGGAAAGCGTATTACTGAGAGGTATCGAAAGCGCTGGAATTGGAAACCATATAGGCGAGGAAGACGAAGAAGATTCAGTGACCTGTAATTGGCATTTGGCAGGAGGAGGTAGGATGGTGATTAGGTCTGGGAGTTTGTCGTTTCAAATGGAGTGATTGCGGGGGAGTCTGGGAGCATAGAGCTACATGCGAAGCACGTGCTAATTTTTCGAGTAACGAACACTTGGCTTCTTTGCACGTTTGGGGGATGTGGAAGAGTAAGATTGATGGACCAGATTGAAGATGGGTGGGGAGGGGATCGGTAGAGGGTGGAGAGACCGGAAGGTGACGTGGAGTTGTAGGGTCCTAGGAGAGGAGAGGGCATGAGTGAGGAGTGTTGAGTTGGCTAGGAAGGTCGATGATGATTAAGTTAGCTTGGTCGGGAGGTAGTGGAGAGAGATATGAAATTGATCATGTGAGTGGGGCAACAGGGAAAGACTGTGGAATGTGAATGCTTGACGGTGGCTGGTATGGAAAGGAAGAGACCGAACGGAGTTGGGATGTGAGAGTGGGCCGTGAATCGTGGAATAAGCGCATTAGTTGAGGACGTCGGGTGAAGTTGATGCATGGCTGCATGGGAAGGTAGGTGGTTGCAGGTGAGTGTGGACGGTGCTGAGTTAGCCACGTCATCAGAAAGACCCGGTGTAGCACTGGCGGCTGCTAGACGACAAAGTTTACTAGCCTTAAGGTAGTGGAGTGAGGGTCGGTTGCCGGAGGTCATTGAAGCGTTGGTTTTTATGCTGCGACCAATAATCCAAGTATTGGGATTTGATATGTGCTCGAGCTGAGCAGGATTTACAGTGTGGCCATTAATTCCACAGAAGGAGCCGAATGGTAGACATTCGTATCTGAGAGAGACGGCTATTATCTTTATGCGATCAGTGGAAATGGTGCTAGACTTTTTGAGGGACGCAGAAATATCCCACAATACTGGTTATAGCATGGGGCAAGGCACATGGACGGGAAGGCGGGAACATGAGGGGAGAGAGAGAAGTAGGAGAGAGGATAGCGAGGAGGTGAAAAGAGCATGAAATAGTAGGACAAAATCAGGAAGAGAGAAGAGAATGAGAGGTTGAGATAGATCAGAAGTTTAACTATATTAAATATTTAATTTTAATATTTCATAAAAAATTAGTAATTTTGGATGAAAAAACATCATTTTAGAAAAAAAAAAACTTAAAATATGAGTGTTTTGAATTAACTTATTTAGAATTATTTTTTTAAAATTATTTATACTTTCTATCCACTAATAACTACCACTATCAACTAATATTATCTGCTAGTCAAACCGATTAACATAATCCGCTATGAGTTAACCTTTAATATATTATGCTAATTGCTATCATTTATTAGCTTATTACCAAACATGGCTAAACAACTTTTTGTACTAAAGCTCATTTGGTACGAAAGTAATAGAGGTATTAAAAAAATTACATCCATATTTTATATATCTTATATAGTATAATTAAAATTAAAAAAAATTCTTTTTTGAACGAATACCAATTTTAGATCTTAATTTGATCTAAAATGAGTATTTTGTTTAAAATAAATTTGTTTATTATTAAATACTTAATAAAAAAGGTACAAAATATAAATAAATTTTTTCTACCTCTATTATCTCTATGCCAAACAAGCTCTAGGATGAAAAAACTCTTAAAATATGTGTATTTTGGATTAGATTATTTATAATTAGTTTTTTTTAAACTATTTATACTTTCAATTCGCTAACAACAACCACTTTCATCAAATATAATCAAATACATTTATATAAATAGTTAATATTATCCACTAATCAACTAGCTAGTTAATGTGATACTTTATTAGTTAACCATTAATATGATCCACTATCCATTATTAATTATCTACTAAGTATCAAATGGGTCTTGAGATGGAGCGTCAATGAGGGAGGCAAAGGAATCCAATGAGTTTGGCTTTACAAACAGCATAAGGTTTCTTGTGGCATTATCTTCTCTTTCTTGTGGCTATTTACTATTAGTTCTATACTCTACACACTTCTTCCTTCATTGAACCAACAATTTCAAACATTTCAAAGACTTGAAAGAAGGGGATTTATAAGCCTATTATGTGATTTGGGTTACTACACTCCCTTAAATAAAGAAAGAAAGAAAGAAAAGAAATAAAGAGTTAGAATCGTTGCATCATTCATAAAATGACAACAAAATTTATAAGATCAAATCATTATTGATGCAATTGTGTGAAAGAGTGGCAGAAAATCTACTACAAACACATGAAGAATGAGTAATTAAGGGAAAACATGAATATGTGTTTATAGAAGTGTGGGATTATGTATCATATTGAGATGAGGGAGGATGTCTTTTTGCAGTGAGTAGTGGATGGGCGTTGAGGAGGAGAGGATAATATGGATAATGAATTATTAGCCTTGATCTTCTCTTTTATTTCCCTACATTAAGAGCAATACATGCATTCTCATAGAGAGTTTGCAATAATATGAATGTGCATGTATAAAAAGTTGTAGAATCATGATGATGGTTAAAGGCATGGATCATATGGTATTTTTTTTTTAAGTTCCAAGAGAAGAGATATAAGCATTCATTTAGTTTGCAAGAAATTTAACAAACATACATAGTTAGAAAGGAAAGGATCATGGGAGTGGTATATGAATTAATATCATAAAGTTAGCAGATGAAGAAAAATACCTCAATATATCACAAGGATGGAGAGTGGTGGGAGGAATATATTAATTATAGTTTAGAAATCCTAAGGTATTTACAACAAACAAGCAAATAAAATTATTATTAACAAATAATTATACATCTATAACAATATAACAATATAATAATATAAAGATCATGCCTCATTAATTGAAAAATAGGAAACTAAATGGATATATGAGCCCATTGAATTCATGATGTGTCTTTGAGAAAAATTTATTCCCTCCTATGAATAATTATCTCCTAGGATATAATTGATTTCAGTTCCTATTAAAAGTAGCACTCCAATTTAATAAGACTTCGTTAAACTCAACTTTATTCTATTACTCAACTAGAACTATTAGAATAGACTAAATATAATGAGAGATAAGAAGACCAGAAGAAAGAAATTTGAATTTCTAAATTGCTCAAATTTTGACTTAGCTACATATGTGTTGTATTTATAGGCTCTATTGTAAAAACACCTATTTGAGATTGAACAAGATCTGATCTAATCCATGATCAAAAATAGAAGAATAGATCGAGAAATTGAACAATAAGAATAATCAAGGAAACCGAAGATTTTTACTATGCTCAATAGAGTGACTACAAGAAAGATAAACACAGAATCTCTCAATAGATCATATGGATTAGTAATTCTCTCAATATCAAAGAGAACACAAGAGGATGAGATAACAAGGCAGTTGATAATGATTAGAGTTTCATCGCGACCCATTTATATAATTATAAAAACCCTACAGGCAAAGTAATGTGTTTAGTATAAGAACCCAAAAAACACAAACTGTGTTATAGCAAACATAAGTTCCTCGTATTAAATTATCTACTCTTGAGTTCTTACCCAAAAAACCTTAGAAATTTTGTTACAGCTCATGTTGAACAACACAAAGCCTCAATGTTTTCCATAGAATCTTCACTCCAAGAATAATCTTCTCCAACAAACCCTACACAACCAACAATGAAGTCATGTTATGCACCAAATACCTAGCTAAATCTAACAATTATTCACCTTGATAAAAACATTTGTGATGCATAACAATGAAAAACCTTCGTTAAAAGAACCCTAGCCCTCAAAAGTGCCTCATGACTTATGAACACTAATCAAGTCTCAACAATTCTCAAACTTACCCACAATCAATGGATCCTTTATCATTGAATGGATTCTCTGAGGTAGCTACTTTCTCCAACACAACTTCACCAGCAACAACAATACCTCAGATTAAATGGTACCTAATATCAATGTGCTTTATTTGATGGTGGAAATAATTATGATTCTTGACCAGACAAATAAAACTCTAACTATCACTTCGAACAATTGGAGAGTAATGATCAAACTCAATCTCGTATAATAATCCTCAAAGTTATATAGATTTTTGAACAGCCTCAATCCTAGCCATCCTCTCAACCTTAGCAGTAGGAAAGGGCGCCACCTCTTGCATAGAAGAACTCCAGCTAATCATTGAATTGCTAAGTAAATTGTACCATGCGGGGGCTACTTTGGAGTATTTTCGAATTGATCAACTGATCACATGGATCAACATGAGTTCTTTCAGCTTACTTTGTCCTCACTTACTCGCTTCCTAAGAAATTTTTAAAAATTTTCTAAAACTTATTGGGAGGGTTACCCATCCTAAAAATTACTCCATAGCCAGCATGCTTAACTGTGGATTTCTTAGGATGTAATCGCCAAAAATATGGTATATCATGTTGATATAAGTAGTCAGATCAATTCTTATAACACTCCACTCAAGTTGGTGTATTACAAAGATCAACCCTCTCTTAGATAATATAAGCTAAGTACTCCATGTAGAGAATGAAAAGATAGGGAGAAATCGGTTCTCCCTATTTAATATCATGCCTTAGTTTAAAAGAATGAGTGGATTTCTCATTCCAAAGGAGTTTTATTAAAGGCATAGAAATTCAATACATGATGATTTCAATCATGAACTCAAGACAAATGGTATAAGAGAGTATCTCAAATGAAATCCTAGGAGACCATGTCAAATGCCTTCTCTAAATCGATCTTAATCATCATAGCACCAAATATTTTGTGCATGTGCTTCATGGTGTGATTACCTTCTGAGCAATGATCACATTCTCTTTAGTATGTTGAATTAGAAGGAAGCTAATATGGTTTGAACCAATGATTTTCATCACTACTGGACTCATTCTTGTAGAAATGACCTTTACAAGAGTCTTATACCTGTTGTTACAAAGGCTAATGGGGAGAAATTATTCGATAGAAGATGAGAGTTGACTTTAGGGATAATATGTATGAAAGAGTGATTATGCCACTTTATAAAGCATCCCAAGAGAAAAGAATTGCTAACTAGGTGAACCAAAGAGTCCCCAACTATAGGCTTAAAATTCTAGAAGACAATAGGAGGAAGTATGTCTAATCCCATACATTTATAGGGACTCATTGCAATTACTGCTTATCTAACTTCCATATGAGATATTAGTTTACTGAAATCTTTAACATCAAGGGCTGAAAGAGATAGGGAATACTTTGTTATGCCCTAATAATCACCAAATATTTGGCTTCATTTAATGAAAAACAAAATGTCTAAATTGAACTCACTCTTTATATTAAACTACTTTGAATTGAAAGGTTATTGTATACTCCATGAGTGGATCTCAAGTTCATTAGTAGTCAAGTTGAAATCAATATAACTATTGGATAAACTGCAGCTCCCAAATATAATCGTATTTAAAAGATATTTACAAGTAAAATAAGTTACAAAAGGACTAAAATAGTGACAATTTATACATATTTTTAAAAGGAAAAGATAAATATATAATTATTTATAAAAGAGTTTTAGTCCAAAAGTATAGCTTTTTAGTTATAAATTTTCAAATATTTTTTACCTGAAAAAAATGTAGCAAATCTTCAATGAGACAACATATAGCTTGTCGATATTAAATCTTCAAATTCCTAGATTTTGAAGAACGTATTAAATCTTAAACAAATTTAGCAACCTCTTTTCATTTCCACCACAGGTTAACAAGAGGTGAGAAAACTAAATAACTATATCATATAACTTGCTTATGAACATAGTAGACTAAAAGGATATAAAGTTGCTTGGTTAGGGCTTGTGTGTAACCCTTTCAAATTTCCAAATAGTTAGCTTTTTCTTTCGATGGTTGTGCAAACCTGACTATAAAACCAATATAAATTGGCTTAGTATAGGTTTTTAGATGAAAAATACTTGTGACTTTTGTTCCCAACAAGATGAGTAAACCTCACAATGTTCTTTTCATGTTCTTTTTCCTAGATTTATGGTTCCTTATGTTGCATAACCTGGGATGCCATCAAATACATTGTAAATGAATTACCTTGATCATATGGAACGTAAATGGAGAAGAGACCAAATAAAAGAAAACAATTGATCATAGCTTGTTTGCTACATATGCCTATCACATTTGGAGAGAAGGAAATACAACTATTTTCATGAACACAACCAAAACTCCTCAATAGATTCGAAGACTTATCTTGAATAAGTTAGCCACTAGGTCCATTACCTTCTCAAGTTAAAAATTGTCTAAGAAACTTATGTATTTTGTAGATTCTTTAGGGAGTTATTACATTATGATTCTTTGTAAGATTAGGTAAGCATGATAGAGTTGTAATCTATTTCACTATTATTGATGTAAATGTTTGTAGTTTGTAAGTTTTTATTTGCTCAGTCTAAAATCCCAACTAAAGTGATCATAGTATAATTTTCACCATAAACTAATCCAATTCGAATTGTATACTATTCAATTCAAATTACAATTTAGTTTAGAATTTTTAGCAATAGTTTTGTTATAATTTCAATAGTTATATTATGGTTTATAAATCATAAATTGTGTGTGTGTTAATAATTTTAATGAAAAATATTTTCTTATATAACAACTTATAACTTTTAAGTTGTAAATTATAACTTGTAACCCTATTTATTCTCCTTTCTTTTGCTATTTACATCACAAATATTTTTCTCCTTTTTCGTTGTAAGCATGATAAAATTAATTTAATGTCTATTATATACTTGATTTTATAATTTGGACTTAGGATTAATTTTACATTTATAAAAACATATTATAAACCTAAATTTCAATTTTACTCATATGATTTTTTATTTGTAAAAAAATGAAATGAATATTAAAAGTTAAATTGTATACCACAAGCTGAACCTTTAAACTCTTCTATAAAATTATAGTTTGGTTCTATTTAGGGTATTTGTAAAATGATTTAGTTTGACTTTATTTTGTTAAAACATAAAATTATAATTTCATTTGATTTGGGAACAAAACCATGCAAAACACGTGTAGGGCTATAAATGAACTAAGCCGAGCTCAGACACCCCTGTAGTTCCCTATTTCTTAAGATATATCATTATTTATTTATGAGATTTAAAATTTAATTATATTTTAATTGAGTTATTTAATTTAAATCTTGTTTCTCATAAATGTTTGTTAAGGTTTTAATTTTTTTTATGGTTTAATTGACGGTTTCAAATTTATGTTGAGATTTATTTAATCATTGATCATTGTAGACTATTCTAGATAAATTCATTCACAACTACAGTTTTATTAAATTCGCATAATTTGATTTTTGTTTATAATATATTTCCATTTCTATCATGTGTTTGATTTTAATATTTTAAATATGTTTTCAAGTATAGTCTCTTCATGTGATTACGACTTTATTTTAGGGTTATATTTTGTTAATAAAAATAAATAAAATTTTAAATTAAATTACAAAATCCCTTTAAAGTGGTAAAGTTATTTTAATAATTTGTATCCATAGAAAATATTTTTGTCTTTGAATTTATTTATTTTTAAGAGGTTGATAAGATCTTTGGAACATTTAAATTAAAATGTTTTATGTAATTTATTTATGATTTTATTTCCAAAGTTTATTATCTTCCATTTTCCCTTTTGGTTTATGGAAAATAGTTCAAAAATGTGTTAAATTATTTTTAGCCACTTGATCCTCTATTAAAAGAAAATTTATTATTTTTTAGTTCTTTACCCAATTATCTTTACTAAATGAATTTTAGATAAAATTATCCATTTATTATATTTTAGATGGTTAAAAAAATCACTTGGTTGAACCACCCCCGTTCTCCTATTTTATTTCTTCTTCTCTTCTCTATTTTCTTTCTTCTTCTTCCAATTTCCTTTGGCAAAAGCCAAACCCAGACTCCCGACCTGCTCTTCCTCCTGTCTCCTTCGTCGCCAGGCACAACCACCACACCCTCCTCTCATTACCACCATCCTCAGCCAATGAGCAATAGCAACCAAGTGGGCAGTAGTGCAGTACACAACAACAACATCCAAGTGCAACGAGCAACAGCAATGGCACCACCATGCAAGCACCTTTGGTGCACTCGATCACTGACGAGTGGTCCTTGACCACTGATGAATCTCCAACAACCCTTATCCCCTCCAATTTTGCAACAATTCATTTGGTATAATTATATAAAATCCTAACTCTTATTTTGATTAAATTTTTGTAAATTAGCTTATGATAAGATAAATAGGTTATTGAATTATGTATGTATATATATATATATATATATATATTGTATGAATGATTTGAAGTGGTTAATTGCAATGTATGTGGTTTAATTGTGAAAATTAGATTTTTGTCCTGGTTATGTTTGGATTTATCGAATCCGTCTGACTAAGCTATTTTAGATAAGTTGATTATGCAATATACTTAGAAATGTACTTAATTTAATGTTGGAATCGTTAATTTGGAAAATTTGTGTGAAATCTATTAGAATTGAATTTTTAGGTCAAAACTCTTGCGGAATTAAATTGGATTATATAATTGAGTTATTTTATTAAATGGATTATACAATATATTTTAGAATATGTATAATTTCAATTCTGAACTCTCAATTTATATATTTGAATAAGATTTGACCAGATTTGAGACCGATCTCAAAAATCCTTTTTATGTTAAATTAGGTAGTTCCTTTATTATTTTTAATCAATTAAGTATACAATATGTTATAAAATAGGCATAATTACATTTCTAAACATTCATTTTAAATAAATTAATAAAATTTGACCAAATTTCATTTTTAGGTCTAAAACCCTAGTTTTGAAATGAAATTTATTAAATTGGTTGTTTGTATGATTGATTCTTCTAAAATTGATTTTATAGAATTATTTGAAATGATGTTAATTTAATTATAAAATCTTCAATTTTGATTAATTGATTTAAATTGTTCAGATTTGTATTTTGGGCTTTAAAACCCTAATTTTTTAGAATAGATTTATGGAATTTAGTTGTGTTTGATTCTTTCACATATTAATCAATTAATTTCGATTTGAAACCAATTAAATTGAGTTTTTAACTTATTGGTTGGATCCATTTTTTAAAATTTTTTGGTTTGACATTTTAAGTGGGAACCTTAATTGTATAATTGATTTTTGTTAAAAATTACTTGTTTTTTATTATTTTATGTTTGAATTAATTATCTTTAATTTAGCCCTATTATTTTCAAAGGTGATCTAAGAGGGCATTTTAGTGGATCCCAAAGCAAGGCTTGTTCCTTCTTCTTGTGTAAGGATAGCTTGGAAGCTAGGTAAGCCTCCAAAACTCCTAGTTAATAGAATGTTATGTATTAATGTGTAGTATTCCATATTTTGGCTATGCTAAGAACATGCTAGGGTTTGTTAATATGGCTATCTTTTGGTGTGGTATTGTGTAGCTCTTTACATATGAATCATGATTCTTCATAATTGTATTTTTTATAGTTATTATACTATGTAAACTATATAAATGTACCTTGATCTATTCTTTTGATATCATATTTGTTAATGCAAATGTAAATGGTCGAATACCTCAATTGGTAATCATATGTGATGATTGTTAATAACATTGATGACTGTGTTATATATGATGGAATGTGTGGTCATGGACCTAAAGTATGAATAACTTAAGTGATAAGTGAAAGGAAAGGATTATGGGAATTGTGCTATAGGTCACATTTGTGCTCATAGCTAGTGGTTTCATTCCACCTATCACAATTGTGCTATAGGTCACATTAGTGTTCATTGTTGGTATCTATATATAGTCCACCTTGAGTAGCCTCGGGATGGCCTCCAAGGTAGGGTCTTACAGTAAACACATTCCTTATGATTTTATTTTTGTTGTGCTAGCGTGATAGTGAGACCTTTCTCTCTACTCTATATGTGACCTATGGGCCCTATAGGAGGCACTGATACTTAAAGGTTAGGGTGTTATAAGTGGTTATGTAGGCTATAGCTGTAGAGCTATTGGTCATAGTGTTTGCCATAGTCGTACAGCTATAGATGGTGTGTTGTTGTGGATTCCTTGACTAACATGCCTTGGAAGTAAATAATACTATATTTTGGCTATGGATATGATAATATTATGTTTTACATGTGAAAAATACTATATGTTGGAAATGAATAAATGAAATAATTGGAATAAGTAGAATAAGTGAATTATGATAACGTATACAAGGGAATGGGTAATATTATGATTTAGAATGTGTGATGTAATATCTTTTGATAGAATTGATCAATAAGTGGTTATATGAATTAAAATGGAATGATTGTAGGTAAATCAATGAATAGTGTAAATGGAATTAAATAAAGTGAATGGTGTATACGATATTCTATTGGTGGCATAATTTTACTACAACAATATGTTCTTTTGTGGATTCATTCTAAGTTTAGATTTTATGTTTTTTATGAGATATGTATGGATATTGGGTCATATTCTCCTGCTACTCTTGTCGCTCAGCATATGTTGTTCTTATATATTTTCTATGATATTATATGAGAGCATGTCTTTCATGTTTTATTGGTTATGACAATTATATGAATCTATGTGTGTATGTTATTGCTATGAGTTGGCTTGTTTACTTATATGTTATTGTACTAATACTATACTTGTTTAGATGTCCATGTGCAATTACTTTGACTTGATTTCGAATGTGATTAATGGTTTGGACTGAGAGTTAGAGCTACTGGATTTTTATCCCTTGAGGACTCTTATAATTATTTGTAAATATTTTAGAAATTTAGTAGTTGTATTGAAAATTTAATTTGGTGTTGTAAACGACCATTTATATCTTTATTATTGTTTGGTTAAGATTTTGAAATTTAGGTTTATCTCATAGGTTTTTCGCTAATTTATTAGTAATAATTATACATGGTTTTCCACGAACTTTATTAGTAAGGATTTTTATTTAGTTTCTATTTTAGGATTTGTTAAATAGGGTTTTTTTAGCCTTGCACTTATTAGAAGATATATGGTAGATATCTATCTTATAGTAGATGTGATGGTAGCGCTCCCCCATTTCTTGTATTTACTTTCGAATTATATAATTTTTAAGCAAAATTTTTCAGGAGTGAAAATGGGGGTGTTACAGCCCTAAACTTGATCTCGATTCGGTTAAGTTTTTAAGGCTTAATCTTAGCTCATTTTGTCAAATGAGCCTGCTATAATGCTCGAGTTTGGTTTATACAAGACTTGAGAAAGCCCAAGCTTAACTCATTTGGCCAGTTTAAGATAAATAAGCTAATTTGACTCATTTAAATTTAACCTTGACTAATCTCATTTGTTTACTTTTTTAACCGTTTGGCTAGTTTAAGAAAAAAATGTGTAGTATTTTATGATATTAAATAGACTATAAGCAATCTAACTTGAGAGATTGTATAAACGAGTTGATCTCCAGCCAACTTGCGAATAAATAAACTTAGTTGACCTTAACTCGAGCTTGACTCATTCACTAAATGAGTTTAAAAATGATGCTTGAGTTTAAATTATTTAATTAAATCAAGAAATTGAATTGAGCCTTTATTAAGTTAATTTGAACCATCCTATGTGTCAAATAGGATCATTTACTACCTTAAACCTATATACACCTAACCCCCAACCAATTTGCTAGAAAATAATACAGATAAAAGTTCATACCAGATTTCTATGAAAATGGCTATCTATGCAATACTATACACTACTATATCTCTTCCCATTGGGTAAAAAGAATTTGCCCCATTGAATCTTGTAGGTCACAACTTAGGCCATGAAGGCCTATAACATTCCATGATAATAGTGATGTTGGCGTAATGATGATGATGATTGAAATGCCCCAAAAATTCTAATTTTAAAAATTATAGTTAAACAAGATTTTATTAGAAAAATTATTTAAATAAATTATTTTTATTAAAATAAAAGGAAATTAATTAGGGAAAATTAAGAAGAAATTTATAAGTATTTTAATTAGGAGAAATTTAGGTATTTTAGCTAATTAAGGATTTTATTTTAAAAATTAATTAAATAAATTATTTTATTTAAAATAAGAAGGAGAAAATATTTCCAAATTAATATTAATTTTATAAATAATTTAATTGAAGAAAATTAGGATGCTTTGCTAATTAAAATGGAATTTATGAAAAATATTTTAAAAATATTAAATTAGCCTAAAAAGGGATTTAAATAATATTTTATTTAAATATTATTAATTTTTAAATATCCCAATTAATTTAATTAACCTAACCCATTATTTTCCCCCTTTTCCCTTTTCCTTTTTCCTTTCTTTTTCTTTTTTTTTTCTTACTCCCCTCCCCCAACTTAGGTCTGTGCGTGGCCCAATTTCCTTCCTTCTTTTTCTCCTTCCCGCGGCCCGCTTCTCCTCCTACCGCAGCCCGTTTCCTTCTTTTTCTCCTTTGGCGGCCTGAGGTTCAAAACGTCGTGTATTATTAATTCTTCTCCCTTGCCGAGCTGCACTTCATCCCTTATTTCCCCGAAACGCTGTGTTCCCCCCCCCCATTTTAATGATCGTTGCATGGCCATCTCCCTCTTCTTTTCTTTCTTTCTTTTCTTCCCCGAACCACCCAGTTCCCCCCACCTTTCTTTCTTCTTCTTCCTTCGCACCTGCCACTCCAACGCTGACCTACACCTGCAACTCCCCCACCCAACCCTGGAATTTCGCCGCCAACCTCGCAATTTCCCTCCTATTTTTCCCTGCTGAGCCGTTGACCCAGTTGCCCAACCTACTTCTCCCATTTCTCACGTAGTTTTCCCTTTTTCCTACGCATACCCCTACCCCGAGTTTGACTGCCACCGGCCAACCATCGTCGCTGGTGACCCTAACCCTATTTTCCCTATTCTCTAGCCGATCCACAAAACCCTAACCTCTCTTCTAAACTCTATAAATATCCCCATAATTATCCATGTTCGAGCTTTTGATTTCTTACCCAAACCTTTTCCCCTTATCGCCACCACCCTTTCAGACACTGTTACTGCCGCCTCCAGCCAACTACGCCGCCCTCTTTGCCCACCCAACTAATCCCTGCATTGTCCTCTAACTAACTAAGCCTCCCTTATTCCTCGATTTTTCTTGCACAAGTCGCCCCAGCTGTGCAAAGTTCCCTCCCCGATCAACCTTCTCTTCACCCTCCGCCGCTCTTCGAACCACCATTAGCCACCTCTCCTACCGCTGCCGCTGCTCCTTTCACCTCCCAAATTATGTTGCAGACCCTCCTCTATCTCCCCCTACCTGTCTTTTCCTCTTCCTCCCTCTCTTCCTCTCTTTCTCTTCTTCTTCCCCATTCGGCCACCACTGCCGCCGCTGTGCGCCACCACCTTTGGCTGCGCCACCACCTCCATTCTGTTCCTTTACTTTTAAGCAACCATAATCACCTTTACTCCCACCTCCATTCTCCCTATTTTATTTCCAACCTTTAACTTTTCCCCTTTTCTTCTCTTTTTTCTAGCCACTGCCGCCGCCGCCGTGCACCACTGCCCGTGCTGCCTGTCACCACCGCCCGTGCTGCCTGTCACCACCGCCGGTGCTACCTGTCACCACCAGTCTAAGGTTGAACCCTAAACCCCCTAAACCCTTTTTCACTATTTATTCAAGCTTTAATTTATTTTATTTCATTTATTTGAATATATATACTATTATTATTATTATTATTATTATTATTATTATTAATTTTACTATTATTAATATTATGATTATTTTTATTATTAATGTTTTTATTATTATTTCTATTGAGGGTCGAAGCCCTATTATGTTTTTATTTCGATTTTATTATTATTATTCTTATTATTTCTATTATCTTTATTTTTAATATTAATATGTTGTTGTTGTTGTTATTATTATTATTATTATTACTATTTCAAAATTATTATTATTATTGTTACAAATATTTTACTAATAGTGTTGCTATTGTTATTATTATTGTTATGCGATTATTATTATTATTATTATTATTATTATTATTATTATTATTATTATTATTATTATTATTATTATTATTATTATTATTATTATTATTATTATTATTATTATTATTATTATTATTTTCATTGTTGGTATTATTATTCTATATAGGGATGAAACCCTATTGTGCCTATTTTGAATTGTAGTAGTAGTATTTTAAATATCAAATCTTATTATTATTAATATTATCATTATTTTTATCATTAGCATTTGTTATTATTATTAGTGTTGTTGTTGTTACTATTGTTGTTGTTGTTTAATAAGTTTATTATTTTTCAATGTAGGGTCGAAACCCTACTTCATTTTATTTTCAATTATTATCATTACTATTATTACCTTTATGATTATTATCATTTTTTGCAATATTGTTATGGTTTTTATCATTATCATTATTACTATTTCATTATTATTATTATTATTATTACTAAATTTTGTTATTTATTTTACTAATGTTATTATTAGTATTATTTTGGTAAAGGGACCGAAGCCCTTATTTCACTATGTTTTTGAGTAATGCCCCTTTTATTATTATTTTTACTATTTTTATTATTCTTGTTAATATTAACATTGATATTATTTTTAGTATTTTTGCTATTATTATTTTAGTATTTTATCAAAAGCCTAATCTTAGAATAAGTTAGTATTTAATAGTATTTTTAGTAGGAGGGAATCTAATTTTAGCTTTTCCCTTATATAGGTGAGATCAGTCAAAGCCCTAAGGAGGCGTAGGAGCGTGCTCTAAGACCGGTGTCGTTTTAGGTAAGGGTGTTATTAATGCCTATTGTATGTTGATGTGCATTATATGTATGTTATGCATCCTATGTTTATTATTATAATCATTTCGTATGTGGTATGACGTGGAGTTGAAGTATGTTTTTTGTGTGTTTACATGGCATGTGTATCATGTATTTGTGATGAAATATTGTGGTATGTGATGACATGTGTTGTGACCCTATAAAACATACATGTGAGGGTGTTAATATGGTTGGTGTGGGGGAAAGGATGAAAAAAGAGAATGGGGAAATAAGTTGACTAAGGGATGTGAGTTGACCTAAGTATTTCAACGATCCATGAGTGGAGGAATAAAATGGAAAATTTAGGGTTTTGTGTTGGAGAATCTAATATATGGTTTTATATGGGAGGATCCAATTTATGGTTTATGTGGGAGAATCTAATCTATGGTTCTATATGGGAGAATTTAATATATGTTGTAACATGGGAGAATCTAATTTATGGTGTAATATAGGATAATCTAATCTATGGTTTGTATGGATTGAACTTAGGGTTTTGTATGGAGAAACCTTGGGTTTTGTGTAGATTGAATTTAGGGTTTTGTATGAAGGAATCTTGGGTTTTGTATGAAAGAAATTTAGGGTTTTATATGGATGAATCTAGGGTTTTGCATGGCAGAATTTATGGTGATGTATGGGAAAATCTAAACTAGGGTTTTGCATGGATGGACTTAAAGTTTTGCATGGCAAATTTTATGGTGTTGCATGGGAGGATCTAATCTAGAGTTTTGTATGGATTGAATCTAAAGTTTTATATGGAAGAATCTAGGATTTTCATGGTTGAATTTAGGGTTTAACGTGGATTTTAGGGTTTTGCAAAAAAAATTCGAATGGTTGCATGGGATGTGTAAAGTTTGCATGGGCATAAAATTTACGTATGGAACGTTGATTTGGGATGTGAGGAAGATAGTGTAAGTGTTATTTGGGTGTTTGAACACTTTGGATGAAAAATAGTACGTGGAGCAATATAAGAGTACGTAGGAGACTGATCTAGGGTTTGTGTGGACAATTAGGGTTTGATATGGCTACTTAAGGTTTTTGTGGTATCATGTGTACTTGGTAATTAAAGTATAATTATGATGATGGAATTTATGAGTGGTGGTGTATGGAATGTTAAAATGATTTAGGTTGTGTGAAGTGGAGTAAAATGGGCCACTTAGGCCTAAATTAGGGTTTCTGGGAAGTTAGAAGGTGCAGGGTTCTCATGATATGATACAGGTTAGTTGGAGGATAAGTGTAGGGGCAGTGATTTATGCATGTCTAGGGTGAAAGTTTCTGAATAAGACATAGTAATACATTCATCATTTAAAGTAGAAGATTGTTGAGCCGAGCCCAGATCGATCCACCGACGAATAATAGTGGTTAGGGCATGATGTCCAATATGTAACTGGTCCACTGGTAATAATAGTGGTCAGGCTTTGTACCTATGTGTTTCTGGTCCATCAGCTATAATAGTGGGGGATTCCGTGCTTAACAAAACTGACCATATTTGTGCTAAGACATGGGAAAGACACTAAGTACTTATAGTGAAACACCGTGCGAGAAGGGGCTATATCGGTCCACCAGCGAATAATAATGGTCAGGAGCTTTATGCCCTGTGTGTTTCCGATCTACCGGCTATAATAGTAGGTTCCCGTACTCACATGGATTATAAATGGGCCTTTATGTATCTACCCGAATGATTGTTCAATATTATGTTATCCTAATTATGCTCTTTTATTCTTCTGAATTGTTTATGTGATTGTGTTGGCCTTAGTGCATCTGTTACCTTACTCATTACGTAGCGTAATGATAACCCTTTTCATGGGTACTGCTCATTCCCACGAGTAGTAGGCCTTCTGACTTTGTGCAGGTGGGTGAGACATTAGTCGGGGCTGAGTGTTGAGCTTGTGGTTAGCTCAAGTTCGAGAGTAGTGTGGCCGGATTCTCTCTTCTTGTTATTTAATCTTCTTCTGTTATTTCTTGTGTATCGAATTTACCTCTTATGATTTATTACTTGTATTGCGTATTTTAAAATTAATATTTTACTGGTTGTAAGCTTATTTCTCTTTTAGAAATGAATTACAATTTTTTACGCGTACTCTGATCTTTGGTGTTATGATCTTTCTAGTTCTTTCATAAACTCTTGGTTTAAGTTTAATGTCAATCTTTTCTTAGCCTTAGCACTTAGTACTGAAACGGTTGGAGAGAATCAGTTTGGTACTAAGTGTGACGGTAACATCCCCAGAATTTATAGGTTTTAAATTTTAAATTCTTTCGCAAAAAGAAATAGTGAATTTTGGGGGGTTACAATGATGATGATGATGATGATGATGATGATGATGATGATGATGATGATGATGATGATGATGATGATGATGATGATGATGATAATAATAATAATAATAATAATAATAATAAGAATAACAATAACAACAACAACAACAATCTTTCTTTTCATGAAAACGGAGCTCGAAAGTCCATTAAAACCTCACAATAGCAAATGGAGTGATTGTAAGTTAGGGTTTTTCATGTGATATAATATCTCATAAATTGATTTGATAAATCAAATAACTAATTTGATATTTTATTTGGACGAAATAACCAATTTCATTAATAAAAAGTCAAATAAAGTGAATATTTGATATGATATATATAAATAACATTCGAGCCAATAAATTATATACATATATACTTATGTATTTGAAAATTAATGTAATTTGCAAACTATTGTATACATACATACATACATATATCATAATTTCTATTAAATTATTCATTTTATTTATTACTAAAACATTTGATACTTTTTTTACAGATTTAACCATTATAAAATGTTTGAAATTATTAGTCAGATATTATACAATTTAGAATTAGGATTGCATCACTATTATATGAGTTAAAGTTTGATCAATTTACTACTCACCGACAATATAAAATTTTATTTTGATATTTGATTGAAAGTCTGGACTTTTGAATTTTTTTAATAAATATTTGATTTATGAACACCTCATAAGCCCTTAACTAATATGGCTCCTTTTTTAACTATATCTATATCTAGAGAGAGAGAGAGAGAGAGAGAGAGAGAGAGAGAGAGAGAGAGAGAGAGAGAGAGAGAATGATTATGGGAATATATATATATATTAACTTAAAATATGAAGATAAATATATATTTTGAAAAACTATTAAGCCAATTGATAAAATGAAGTGATAATTTTTACATAATCTATTTACTAATGAATGAATAATTTCCTTAGTAGTAATTAGAGCCATTTTTACTATCTATTGTTGGCTTTGAAACTTGCATTTGGTGCACTTTAGCATGAATATTTATGTTAGAAGTTTGGAGTTGATTGGTGGTTCAAATAGTGAGGTAATTTTGTCTTAAATGAACCATGCCATTTCTCTAACTGGATGACATTGTCGTATTAGGGAGTGTAGATAGTCTGTGTTGGTGAGCATAACAACCTATGTTACACTCCTTTTCCTTTGTCTCAAAGCTATTTATTTTGTGATATAAGTTTAGTTATATATATTCTAATTTCATCATTTCTTAAAATTGTGCACTTCTATTATGAGAACCTTGAAGGATAGAATTTGAGAATTTGTAAGGATTAATTCATTCTTCTTGTATTCTATTTTATTCTAGTATGAGATGATCATCTATAACATCCACAAATTTGGAATCGAAAAGTTTCTTTTTAAAGGTAATGTGAAAGTGTAATAAAAAATGGAAAAAGTCACTACCACATCAATCATGAGAGATGTGTGATTATCACTTAATACTTGTTTGATGCTAGGAAAAATGGAACGATGACAAAAGAATGCATGCTCTAACAATATAATAGTAATAATAATAATAAGGATGAGAATTATATAGGAGGGAGGGAGATATTTACAAAATCTAAATACATGAGTCAAAGCCAATAACTTAAATAATTGAAAAGGAATAAAAGCATCTCAACATAATAGGCAAAAACAACCTTGACCAATTAGCATAACTCTTAACTAAATAGAATGTAAATCTCAATCCCTAAACAATGACTAGCTATTAGCCCACGTCAACATTTTCAACATACTCTAGCCAAAAATTATAACCCTACTAATCATCCTCTGCTCACCATAATAGAAGTCGGGTCATCATAGTGACCATACAAATATAGTATCGGTACAGTGAAGTATTGGTAAACAAACTACCTAAAATATGATAAGGGATCATATTGCACATTCAAGTCACATAATAACATGGTGTAAAACATACTTAGAAAATATGCCTTTAAGCTCATGACTGTCACATCATAAGGCATACTCATATAATAATCATGGAAAAGATAATAATACAAATCATTCATTAAATTCATATGAAAGAAACTATGTACTAATCCTCCATTTAGTGCATTTAGTGATCACATCATTTCCAATTATTAAGATGCTTAGTTTGACCATACCTAGTTCTCCACCATAAGCAAAAATTATGGTAGTATAATACATACAATGTGATACCACACCCACCACATGTGGTTAGAATATATCAAGGGGGATTTTTTCTAAGGGTACCACACCTTCCACGCTTTGAATGCATCTATCTTAAAGGCTAACCCAAAATTTGGGATACTAGACCTATCACAAGTGGTTAGAATACGTCAAGGGGCTTGTACTAGGATACCTCACCCACCACACCTCAAATGCATTTGTTGTTAAGGCTAACACAAAGTTAGGATGCCACATATTCTTAAGGGATGTACATATAAAGTGCCAAGAGGCTTGTACATAAAATAACTCACTCACCTTACCTAGACAGCAATGCCATGTTGACCTACTATATTATTATCATTTACCTTATAAATATGTGCATACCCACTACCAAATATAATTTAATAGAAAGGAAATAGGTACAAAGTAAAAAGATAAAATCACAGGTTGATCCCCCCACTGACTCCCAGTTAGTAGCACTAAGAGTTGGAGAAAAATGCTCACATGAATTATTAATTCCCATCATTAATAATTATTTAGTTATATTACTAATCATAACTCAATTCTATTAATAAATAATTGGGTGTTTAGAGGTAGCACCAAACTTAACCAACCAGGCTTCCATATCACACCATATTATTCCTTATTTTATTTTTCCTTAATTTCAATTATGCATAGCCAATATCATGATTTTAATGTCACATACTAATGGAATGGTTAAAATAGAAACCTCAAAGAAATATCAACAAATCATAAGTAACATGACAAGACCAAGGGAAACTATTCCATTGGTCCTTAGAACCTATCAATTAGCCCGGGCATACTAAACCTGAGGAAAAATAAATACCTTGCAAAAACAATTGATTGGTCGGTCTAATGATTGACTATTCACGAGAACCAATTGATGGGTTTGTTCAGATCGGTCGATGTGTTTAGCCTGAGACCAAGACCACTCTAGTCATAAAATAATGAGTTGATAGGTGCCTCAAACTGATTGACTCTTCATGTAAGCTAGTGAATGTGTTCATTAATTGATCAATTGCCCATGTAAACTAGTCGATGGGTTTAACCAACCATTTGGCCGGTTTAGGTGAAACAACCCCAAAAACAGGCACATCACATTAAACAAAATCACATGCTTTCCGTAATAATCCTATCATGATCTTATATTGTAAAATAAATAAAAAGCCATACTCCACAACTAAATTTACATGGATACATGGTAGAAATATCACTACACATCATATTTATGCTATTTCACCAAACTCATACTAAATATCCACAATACTTAAAAATATGCTCCAAACTCCAAAGGTATAAGCATTCCACATGCTCAAATTTAAGGAATTAAAAATACACACATACATCATTGAACACACCAAGAATAGGAATGTAAACGGGGCGGGTTTGGGACGGGTATACCCATACCCGTATCCGTACCCGTTAAGAAAATCTGTACTTGTTCCCAAATCCATATCTGTTAACACATCCATATCCGTATCCGTTGGATATCCATTACCCGACTGATTCTCCGTTTACCTGTTAATGGATATTATCCAGCAGATAAATCCATTACCCGACGGATAAACCCATTTAGAGTTAAGCCATATGACAATTTTAACCTTAATTTATAATATATTTATTTTAAAATTAAGAATAAAAGGGTAATTATATATCGGATAAACGGGTATGGATATGGATACGGGTATGGTTACGGGTACGGGTATAGATATCCCATACCCATATCCGTACCCGAACCCAACGGGTATTTTTTTCCATCATCTATATCCGTATCCATATCCGTCAAATAAAATCCGTCGGGTTTCGGGTAAAATCCACCCCGTTTACATCCCTAACCAAGAACATGCAATCCCAATTATCAACATGATTTCTTAATCATATTAGATATAAGGATGTTTTACCTCCAAGAAAAAAGTCTTCTAGCACAAATTTAAGCTCCTAACTTGAAGGTCTAACCCAAGAATCTTGAATTCCTAAGAGAATCAAGAATAAAAATAGTCAAAGCTCTCTTTAAAACCTAACTAAACATAAAATTATACGAAAGAGAAAAGAAGAAGCATACCTCAACCTTTTCTCAATAACAAATTTTAAGGAGAAAGCTAGAACCTTCAACATTTCTCTACACCTTAACCCTTCCTTGTTTAAAAGGAAAAACAAGAGATATATAAGGTTAAGATTAGGAGAAGAGAGAAGAGAAAACAACTAATCAAAAAAGGAAAATCAAGAAGCACAACCTCCATTTTCCAAAATAAGTGAAAAAGGAGAATATGAGGAATTGCCCCACACTTAGAAAAATAACCCAAGAGAAAGAGAGAAAGGATATCAATTCTTGAAGGCCAAGGTTCAAATGAATCAGAAATTGAAGCCTAAGGGGCTAGGGGACGACATATCAAAGGGGAGGAGAGGTAGATAATGTTGACCTTGGTTGAGTGTCGATGACGAAAGTGTAAGAAGGAAAATGATAAAGATATGGGAAGTGGAGTGTAATTAGGTTGTGGTAGAGGTAGGTAAGTCAGATGAGAAAGTGAATGATGGCATGCACGCAATCATGGCTACTATATGAGAGTGTAAAGTGAAGGAGAGGGATAGTAGGTGAGAAAGTACCTTAAAAATATTATTGGAAAATTTTTAGCTAAAAAAATCATAGAAGGATGTAAAAATAATCTTGAAGTACCAAAACATGCTTATTGGCATATATAAACTCTAATAAGAAGTTTTCATAAACATTGGAAATAGAATTGAAGTCAAAATAGTAAAGGATGTAAAAACACAACATAACCAGTCAATCAGTTTGGGCAACGAGTCAATAGGTTATTCCAGAACCGGTCAATTAGTTTGGAAACTAGTTAATTTGTATGCTTTTTGTTCACATATTTACCCAAATTTCAAGCCCTTTTTCAAACAAAAACCCCTTTTTATATATTAACATATTTTTAATTACATTTTAAAGGATTTTAGGATATGGTATTATATAATCTTTCTCCAATTATCTATTCATGTACTTTTCCTACTATCAAAGTTGCAGTCTTAATTTTATCAAAAAATTGATTTTGTGGAAAAGTTTCCAACATCTAGTTTTGCTTATGTAAGGTTTTCTATATAGTCACTTTTTTTTTTGTCATTTCTCTTGCACATTAGGTATATTTTTCATGCTTGTATAGTACCAATGATATATCACAAATTATTACTATTGGTTTTTTAATGTGATTTGACATATGACGTATCTTTCAAGCATATCACATCATAAATGTAGATATGTGTTTTATACATTTTTTTGAGAAGAAAGGCCAAAAACATATTGTTTTAACAAAAAAACTAATATAAACTTTAAATATATAATTTGAAGTGTGTGTGTGTGTATTCCCCAAATTTATGAACATTTTAAACTAGGCAAATTAAACTCAATATGACATTTTATGTGAGTTTTCCTATGGTTGATAAATGTAAAAAGAAAAAAATATGTAAATAAATATAGTAATTGAATGTGTTGCAAAGCTAAAAAAAATGGACGAGTAGGAATAAAGCATAGATAAATAAAAACAATTAAAGCGTTAGAGGAAAAAAAATAAAAGAAAAGTAAGAAGGAAAATGAAAACCATCGTATTAAAGTGTGTGCATAAACATGTGTGTGTTTAAAGGTAAAACAATCAATAGCTCGCAACTACAAGAAACTAGTTTGGGGCTATAAAATATGGTGCTCATTAATCGTTATCAATTATAACAAAAAATATAAGTCCTTCAGGTGTCAATTCGGACTTTATGTTACTATTTATTTCATTTAATGCTTTATAATATGTTATTTTTCTACAATCTTTGATTTTATCCGTTATTAAATTAATTTTATTCCAACCGTTCCACGAAAAAAAGTAAAATCTACAAGATAATAAATATGATAAGTTATGGAATATCATTTAATAAACTAATTTATATAGTTTATCCAATCACTTTATATAGGTTGCGTGGCTATTATAACTGTTTTTTTAACTTATTTGAAAAATAAATTTATTAAATTTTTGTCTAAAATTTTAAACACTACGCCCGACAGGCAATCATTGAAAGCTAAAACACTCTTCTAGTATATCATTGTGGGTGTGGTTAAAATATATATTTTTTTAACTTCTTTGAAAAACAAACTCACTAGATTTTATCTAAAATTTAAAATATCATGATTGAAACACCATAAAAAAATTCAAAACATTCTCCAAACATATACATAATGCGATTCGTTATTTTGTATAATATAAAAACAAATCCTATCCAATTTTTCATTATGATTTATGATAAAGTATTTTCAAATAAATAAAAAAGATTAGCATAAATATCAAAACATATCAACATAAATATTTCATTTCAACTTCCGTACATCAAACTATTTACCAACAGAGCCAATCATATCTATGTTGATCATTAATCTACTTTAAATAAAATTTTAAACACATATATATATATATATATATATATATATATATATATATATTAATGCAGACCACACTCTTGTGTCAAAAGGCGATAACCCTCGCCCTCAGGGGTCCAACCGCCGGCCCGACAGCTGTTGAACGGTAAACTACGGTGACTCAGCAACCAAGGACAAGGTGGTCCACTCCACGGTGCCCACAAGGAGTCACCCCCACATTGGAGGGTTGAAACTCCCACACTGCGGCTGCCGCGTATCGAACCTTGAACCTCTTGTGTCAATTTGCCTTGCCTTAGCCACTGAGCTACGCCCGCACGGGCATGCAGACCACACTCGAAATGAACATAGTTGGTGCTGTCGTCCATAAACGGGTAGTATTATTATCGTTACTGTAGATTAGATTACATAAACAGATAAAAGAATATTTTATCAACGAGTCTACCAAAAAAGGTAGAGCATCAGGGACGAAGAAAATAACGGTGGACTTTAGCCAATGAGGATAAAGGGTCGGAGGAGCATAAGAAAAAAAAAAAAAAAAATTGAAAACCGGACAACCTTATTATTAAGGAGAAAACGGGAAGTAGCAAGTGGGAATATTGTGACTGTGTAGGGCGTGGACACGGACACTGGTAATAAGAATTTTGTAGCAATACATACGATTATTTTGTTGCTACCGAGGAAAACGAACAAAAGATCGGTTTGCCTGCTCCGAAGCCATTTCCATCGTCTGAAAAATCAGGAGAGAGAAAAAGAAAAAAAGAAAAAAGGAACGAGTGAGGGAGAAAATCGACCCACAACCGGGGAGAGAGAAACAAAAGAGGAGAGAGAGAAGGTAGGGGTGGAGAAGAGAAGCAGAGAGAGATCGGAAACCTGATTGCTCGAATGTTGGAAAAACAGAGATGACATTTTCATAAAAATCTCCAAACCTCTTATTTTCGATCGTCTGATTATTTCTCCCTGAACTGAATCGATCCTCTATGAAGTGACTCCGATTACGCCATATTTTGACAATAAATTCGATTCTTCTTTCAGAGAAGGAGATAGACTGAGGTAAGATAGATAGAGCGATGAACGGTGGCGATGGAGGAGGTGGAGGAGGAGAGGAAGTGGCGGGAGCTGAATCGAGGGGCCCATCACTGCCCCTAGAGTGGAAATTCTCTCAGGTCTTCGGCGAGCGGGCTGCCGGAGAGGAAGTTCAAGAAGGTACAGTAGTGGAGATCTCTATCTCTCTTTTTTCTCTGTTTCTGGTGTATATATATTATCCCTTTGTAATTAGGGTTTATTGAGTTTGTCCCAATCGATCTGATATTGACTTGGTTGGTTTATGAGCTTCTGGCTATTGGCGATGCTTGTTATCTGTAATGTTAGTTAGGGTTCAAGTATTCATTTTTTCCTTATGCAGTGATTGTCTAACTTGCTTATTTCACCTTGCTCTGTGGTTGGTTTTTATCCATCCGTGCATGGAGTTGATCGGTAAAAAGGTTTTATGTGATTTCTGTTCTCGCCGCATGATTGCTCCCAGCCTTAGTGCTAGTTCAGAGTTTATAGCATGGGTCAACGATTTTTGTTCTCTCATTGCCAAGGATGTCATATTGGTTCTGGTTGTTGGTTTTGATTGCTGATTGACTGGAAAAATATTCACTTCTTAGCTAAGACGTTGCCTGCCAAGTTAATTCATTATGCAAATGTTCCTCCTCTTTGGTTCGTGGAAGTATGGAATTGGCCGAGACGTAATGAAATTGTTGTCTTGAAGTAGAAGGGAAAAAACAGCAACAGCCTGCAGAAATAAGCTGTCCATATAACATTGTGTCTAGGAATTTTTTCTACGGGAGGCTGGTATTTTTATGTATAACTAAACTGCAACTGCATTGATGGGTATCCTATAACTGCTCATCAGTTTTTTACTTTTCGTGTGAAAGTTACCTGGTGTGTGGGGGTGGTGGTATGGTAGTGTCAAGCTGCATGCATGGGAGAAGAAATAAAGCTCAACACCCAAGTGTAATATTCTAAGGAAAATCATAGTCATGAATTTGTTTGCGTAAAGTGGTTTGAAGCGACTCTAATGCGAGGGTCAGTATCCAGGACTACATTGCTTGGTGAAAGTTGGTCTTTTGCTTTATTACTGTTTATTTCCTCAGCTTAAGGTTGGAGGTGATATCTATATTGTTTGAATCGGCAAGCTGACTGTGTAAGTAAGTGTTGGTTGAAAACTGTATGTGATATTTCACTTGCTAGAAAGTTACCTTCCAAATGATATATTTTTTTTTTTTCTGATAAGCATGCACTTCTTATACTCAGTTGACTATATCCTTTTTTTTGCCCTTTTCTCGGTTTCCTTCTATCTCTCTCTTTTCTGCACTGCATTCTTGCAATATTTTAGCCATTGGAAATCACCTCAACACTAGAAGTCTCATTCCAAACGTGAGTTTTTCTGATAAGGATGCAGTTCTTATTTTCGTTGACTTTTTTTTTTCCTTCGTTTTCCCTTCTGCATTGGCTGATTGTGGTTGAATCTCTTGATGGATGGATATTGGATGGGTGTTGCCATTGTAAAAATTCAATGAAGTAGAAAAAAGCTGAGTATAAGGCAAAGATAAATTGAAATTGCTATTTATGTACTGATACATCAGAGAAATTTATAAATGAGAAATTGGCTTTAGTTTATTATCTTTGAAATGAATACTGTCTTTCTACTGCTATGCTTCTCCCTTTAGTTGTTCCGCTGCACTTTCCGTGAAAACATCTGGGTTCTTTTTGGTTTCTATTCCTCATGGCACTTTCTTTCCCTGAATGACTCTTTCCTTTTGGCAAAGAAAAGCATTTATTAAAGTCTACCCTTGTTTTGTCATCCCACATTTCTCTCCAGCTTGCCATTATCTGTTGGAAAACTCATTTTCTGACATGGCACTTTCTTTCCCTGAATGACTCTTTCCTTTTGGCAAAGAAAAGCATTCATTAAAGTCTACCCTTGTTTTGTCATCCCACATTTCTCTCCAGCTTGCCATTATCTGTTGGAAAACTCATTTTCCGACAGCAATGGACTGGGGTGTAAACAATCACACATCCCAGGTTCTCTACGTATCCCATATACAATGAAATATTTCATGAGTAATTTTGACCTGGATACATCCCAACCCAGTCCCCTTCCCCTGTAATTAACCTAAACAAAAGTAAATTCACTGGTGTCGTTCTCCATCAAACTTTCCAGCATTCGAGGAATCAGGATAGTTATTTTGAATAGTCTGTCTATCAAGGTTCTGAATATTAAATCTTCCCCAACCTATCAGTAGAAAGTTCTGAACATATTTATCTGTTATATAGATCTGGTGGGCTGTCATATGTTAGAGCTGAACCTTTCAACCAACCAATAGTCTGAAAGTTATAAGATGCAAGAAAGATGGAGGTTGATCTTATGCTTGTACTGATTTACTGTTCTGATGTCCTACAAAGTCAGATATAATGAAATGTTCTGCATCCATTTTGCTGTTAGTTATATAGTTTTTGCTGACATTACAGCCTTTGCTTACATTGATATGTATTTCTGATCTCTCAATTCTTATGAATTTCATTCTGCAGTTGATATTATCTCAGCGATTGAGTTTGACAAAAGTGGCGACCATCTAGCTACTGGTGACCGTGGAGGCAGGGTGGTCTTGTTTGAGAGGACTGATACAAAAGATGTAAGTCCATCTCACCCTAACTGCTTATTTTTGCCCATCTCTCTTCAAACCTCGGCCTTATAACATTTTGATATGGTTGTACAGCATGGTGTTAGTAGAAGAGATCTTGAAAGGATGGAGTATCCAATCACTAGGCATCCGGAGTTCCGTTATAAAACTGAGTTTCAGAGCCATGAGCCTGAGGTAACTTCATGCTGCTAGGAGTTCCTTCTCCTCCAAAATGTGGTACACTGGGAGGTTATTTCATCTATTCTTTTGGTGCTTAAACTCATTATATATTGATTACGTTTTTATTTTCCTGTATCAGTTTGACTACCTCAAGAGTTTGGAAATAGAGGAGAAAATCAACAAGATCCGGTGGTGCCAAACAGCTAATAGTGCACTGTTTCTGCTTTCAACTAATGATAAAACCATAAAATTTTGGAAGGTTAGAAACATAATCCATTGGGGCATGGAAATTGACTTTTCCTTGAGCGTCTCCAAGAGGGGAACTGAATTCAGTTACCCTTTTGTATGTACTTGATTCTCTGTCCAAATAATCTACGATGGTCAGAAACTTTGATGTGCTCTTCGTCTTTACAGCTTTAATTGCATTCTCCTTATTTTTCACGTTCATTGTATCCACAAAGGCTCAATATTTTTCCCAATACATGACCTAATATTTGGAATGACAGACTAGTTAATGGATGATATCATTGTAGTTCTCTGGATAAGAAGTTCAAATATGCTTCCTTGTTGTTTTGCTGAAGTGTAACATTGAGGCTCCATAAGATGGTTGCTATGTTGCACCAGATCTGCGTCAGGGGGTTAAATTTATATGGGTGCATAAAATGCTGAGATTAGCATTTTGGTCCGGATGGAAAGGGTTGTATTTAGGAATTATGGACAGTAAGGTTAGGAACTGTATTAGACAAAAGTGGGCTAATCCTTTATTGTCAGTGGCAAGGTTGAAATATGGTGATTCTCCTTGGATAACTTTTGGTGATTAGTTGTTTCTTTCATTCTCTTTCTTTCCTTCTTTCTTTTGGTGAAAAAAGGTGTGCTGATTCTTTCCTTTAGGTACTGTTGAAACTCATGACACTGAGATTTCCATATTACAGTTTTGTACTTTTTGATTGCTCCTCTTAGCAGGCACCTCTTGTTAGAACTTCATATTCTTCTCATACACACATACATCCCTTTTTGGATCAAAAAGGAAATATTAAACTGTTTATATGAAGGAAATGCTAGAAAAAGGCGGATGGTAGTTCCTAGTCTCTATAGGGCTTACTAGTTACTAAAAGTCTCGCCTCGAGTAACTAATGAAGTTGCACCATTTGTTTAAAACCTCATATGTTTGTATGTTTTGTAGGGAACAATCATGCCTGGGTACATTTTGTGCATGTCCTCAGTCTATTGAAGATCATTGGCAGGAAACTCAGCGATATAGAAAATTGTATTTTAAATGGGAATTACATAAAAATGCCTTAGATGCATTGTCCTGCCATGGAATAGCTAATGAAAAGCTTCAAATCATGAACATGCCTTTAGATGACAAAATATTCCTACCTTCTGGATTTTGCATCTTTGAATTCATCTGGGATCTGCATCATTTTATTTTTTCCTTCTGTTTGTTATCTGAATGTGCTAGTACTTGCAGAAGATAATCTGTGGTACGATGACGGGGTTGGCAATGGGCATGGCTGTGTTTCTCCTTAGGAATCCAATTTCCCTGCTATAATATATACATAATAGTATTACATTGCTGTACTGAATCACTGATCATGAGCAGCTGTCTACAGTTTTTTTTTTTTTTTTGGGCTAAATTTTTGTTTTAATGGGTGCATGTAAATTCATTGTTGTGTATGTCTTCAGCTAACTTGTGGTTGTTTACTGTGGCGATCAGTTTTCCTTCTGTAGTTGATTTTTTGCCCTTCTTTTATAATATGGCAGGTCCAAGAAAAGAAACTCAAGAAGATTGCTGACATGAATGTTGACCCTTCAAAATCTTCAGTAAATGGCTGTGTTGCAAGTTCAAGCATTTCAAATAGTCTGAAACCATATATTGCAAATGGTGGATATCCAGACAAATTAGGCAGTTCCTTGGGTGGTGACCTCTCATTTCCACCAGGAGGAATCCCATCACTGCGGTTACCTGTGGTAGTTGTGCCTTACCGTACTGATTTTGCGTGACCATCGATCTCCCCTTCCCTTGGTTCAAGGAAAAAAAAATTGAAATTAGAAAACTTGTTCTTTCTTTTGGGATTGGGTATTGAACAAGCAATAAAATCGCGGTCGCGATTGCGGTTGTAGTCGTAGTATTACGGTATCAGAGTATCACAAATGATATTTTATATGCTGCGGTTATCGCGGCGTGATTTTTTATATTTTTTTCACAATAAATATTAGCAAATAATAGTAAATATTGACATATATTGGTAAATATCGATAAAATATTGGCAAATATTAGGTGATAACCGATATATCATTGATAAAGATGCAGATTTCTAAATTCATTGCGTATTGCCAATTTTGTGTATTAACCGACCCAAAATCCGATAAATAGCAACCGATATTGCATATTGGGACTAATATTTAATTGTATGGTATTGAGTAAATCACGAGTTTAACTTTGAAACTATTGATATCAGAGTATTATGTTGGAGGTCCTGTAGGCTCTAAAAATAGTTGCCGCTTGTGATATTGCATTTGACACACCTCCAACTTAAACATTGCGTCTTGTAAGATTTTATTATGCATGCACATCATTTAGCAGCAATATTCTTTTATAAGGACATAATTTGCCATTCTATCTGATACTTGAAACTTTTTGTCACATTTTTTTTTGTTTCTTGAAAGATTTGTGCCTTTCTGATGTCTCTTTTGTGCCAAGTTGAGATGTTTTAATTCAATTTATTTATTGAGGCTTGTTTGGATTTTTTTTTTTCTGGAAATTTGCTTTCCCTTTTCATGATTCATGTCTTGAAGATCACTGGGGGGCACCTGAATTTCTTCAATCTCTGTAATACCTTTGAAGTTTGGATACTCAAACTCAATATATTAGGTGTTTTTTTGTCCACCCAACTTTTTGCTTTTGTTGAAACATTGTGGGGGCTAATGCTGATGATACGATTTACAGGTTACCAGCCATGAGACAAGCCTTGTTGCTAGATGTCGAAGAGTATATGCTCATGCACATGATTATCACATCAACTCTATCTCAAATAACAGGTGAACTCATTGTTCTATTTATACATGTTATATAAGTTTAATGTGTCCTCTAGATCTGAAGAAATAATTCTTGTTAAATATCATTGTTTGGTTTCTTTTGGTCACCATTATTGTTTCTCTTGATCTCTATCTTGTTCAGGGGAAGCTTAAGCTATCTGCCTCCTTGAGACTGACCTATTTATATCTTGATCATTTACTTTTAGACTTGCATTGATCTCATTCTGCAGAGGATGTCAATAATGATCTTTTACTACACATTATCATTAGATGAAGACTGAACTTTCATGGGCTGATACTTTCGCCCCTCTTCTCCCCCACCCTTCTTTTCTCTTGGTTATAAGGGCTGCTACGTTTCATTTGCTTGCTTACTTTTGTCAGTGGTGTCAGTTTTAATGAGTTATCCTCTCTCTCTCTCTCTCTCTATTTATTTCTATTTTTTATGTAGAGCTAGATTTTGTATGTTTGTTTTCCAGCTGTTTGTGTAGGTTTTGGATTGAGGATCCTGGCTGCTCTCTGAATCTTTATCTCATCTCAGTTTTGTTAGTCTATTTTAAGTCTATATGCTGGGTGTTCTGAAGGCAGAGGAAGCCAGTATTCTATTGTGTGTACCTCTCTTGATTTTTAAGCCATTTATATGTGAATAATGGTGGAATATGTATAGCAGATATATGAGTTCCTGAAGTATTTTCGGAACATGTGAAGAATGGTGCTTGTAAAATTTAGTTATTTATTTGGATTTTCCATCTTTGTTGTCGTTCATCTGCAGCGATGGAGAGACTTTTATATCAGCTGATGATCTGCGTATAAATCTTTGGAACTTGGAGATAAGCAATCAGAGTTTCAATATTGTGGATGTGAAGCCCCAAAATATGGAGGATCTAACAGGTACAGTCTATTGTTTTTAATGGTTATATCAATGGATAAATGTTTTTATTGCTATGTTCAAATTGTTTTCCTTTGGGAATTACCAAGCTGTGGCTTTATTCAGGGTACCTTTCTTTGTTTCCATTTGGATGGAAAACCTCTAATATGAACCAGAATGGTACTGGAATTGTGCTCTAGGTATTAGATTTTGTAACTTATATCAGCTTTCTGTGAGATTGTTAATAACCATTGCAATTAAGATCATCTTGGCTGCCTAATAAAATCTCTATTGGATTCATTTGTGTTGCTGAACGCAATCTTTGACATTGTATCCCGGCTAATGAGAAGGGCCCTTTTGTTCTCCATATGATGGCCCGCTTTTATGCTTGATCTCTGCTAAATTGTTGGTTGTTACTTTCTTGCGTTTCTTGCCTCTATTAGTTTTGTATTTGGTCTTATGATAATTTTTTTTTCTCTTTGCTTTTTGCAGAGGTAATAACATCAGCCGAGTTCCATCCCAGCCACTGTAACACATTAGCATACAGTAGCTCCAAAGGGTCAATTCGCCTTATTGATTTACGGCAGTCAGCCTTATGTGATACTCATGCCAAACTGTGAGTGTTTCGCTAATTCTTTGTTCTTGCAATTTGGCTCTACATTTTCCCTGGAAAGCAAGAGTAATTGAGGGGGAAGACATTTTTGTCTTACTTTTCAAGGTTGTGAGGGGAAAGACTTTTACTTCTTACTTTTCAAGGGGTGGGACCAAGCAATAAAATCGCGGTCGCGGTGTTGCGGTATCGGAGCGTTGTGAACGATATTTTATGTAATGCAGTTGTCGCGGTGTGATTTTTTATTCTTTTTTCATAATAAATATTAGCAAATACCAGTAAATATCGGCAAATATCGGTAAATATCAGTAGAATATCGGCAAATATCGGTCGATAACTGATATATCGCCGATAAATATGTGAAATTCTAAATCCGTCGTGTATCGCCAATTTCGGGTATTAGCTGACCCAAAATCCGATAAATATCAGCTGATATTGCGTATCGGGACCGATATTTAATTGTATGGGTGAGACCAAGGTTTCTGCAGCAGAGAAGACTTTTTTCAAGTCTTTCTTCCTTAGAGTTGATGACTATTTTTTGTGTTTGCAGGTTCGAGGAACAGGAAGCACCTGGTTCAAGATCATTTTTTACAGAAATTATTGCTTCTATTTCTGATGTTAAATTTTCAAAGGATGGGAGATACATACTGAGTCGTGATTACATGACACTCAAGGTTCGAAATTCTTTTTGTTTGCTATTGCTTAAAGCCTCATTCTTTGGTTTTTATTTGTAGTGATTAGGCATTGCTGTGTCTGGCCCTGTCAGATTACACTATTTGGCTTGTAGTGTAAGGTGACCAGCAAAATGGTTGTTGTGGAATGCTTATTGGAACCTGTTGTTGTTTCTAGTATTCTGTGAATGAATGTAGATTGTGTGATGGAAAAGATCGGGCTAGTGCATTAGAAACTTTTTACTGATAAGATTCTAAGGGTGTGAAAAAGATATAAAAGGGGAAGGTGGATATGCGGCTATTTTTTAACTGCAGCACTACTTATATCTCTGATAGAGTGCATGCTTTTTCCACTTCACTCCCTCACTCTTGACTGATATTTCGATTGAGATGTTGAACACAAGCCCTTCATTATCTTGAGACTTTGTGAGATAAACAAAAGTTTCAGTTACCTCAGTCACCTTCATAAAATGCATGCTATTAATTAGGCTAACGGAGGTGTGTTTTCATCTCAGTCAATCTCCTTCCCTCACATTTTTACACCTGAACCTGGGGAATGGAGGTGGACTTACAATGTTGACCTTGATTCACCTCAACCCAAAGAATGCATAAATTTAAGACAAACATGCTGGGTCAATACAAAACTGAGAAAGCAGTTCACATCAAAGGGTATACAGGCTGGTGGGCAAATAATTAAATGAGAAAAGTCTGTGACTTACATATCTTATTTTGCTTAGTGTGTTTGTATTCTTATACGCAAATGTTTTTTTATTGAGCTTTCAGCTATGGGATATCAACATGGATTCAGGTCCTGTTGCAACCTTTCAGGTTCATGAATACTTGAGACCAAAGGTGGGTGTTTATTTGATGCTTTGACCATTGACAATGGCCTTGTACCCTGCTGTTGACTTATCTTCTTGTTTATGTTCAGCTGTGTGATTTGTACGAAAATGACTCAATCTTTGATAAATTCGAGTGTTGTCTGAGTGGGGACGGTCAGCGAGTGGCAACAGGATCTTACAGGTGTGTGCATTTTCGTGTAACAAAATTTTTTCTATGAACACTTATTTTTCATCTGTAGATCTTATTGGTTCTCATGGTTGAACTTTCTTTTGTAGCAATCTATTCCGTGTGTTTGGTTGTGCGCCATCCAGTTCGGAGGCGACAACTTTAGAAGCCAGCAAAAATCCAATGAGGTACTTTTGATGCTAGCCTTTATTCACTATAGAGGTTCTAATCAGACAAATTTTCATGGTATGGATTTGTGGTAATGTAGGCGACAAGTGCAAACCCCGTCAAGGCCCTCTCGGTCCCTGAGCAGTATAACACGTGTTGTCAGAAGAGGTGACTTCTCTTTCTTCCTTCACCTCCCCATCTGGTCAGATTGTTAATTTGTTGCTTCAGTATTGAGATAGATCTCTTTTGCTTGCCATTGTTTAGTACTACATCGGTTGATTGGTTCATTGGATTAATGGAACTTGAAAGGAAGAGTAAAGAAAGAAACTTTGTATTTTCTGTAACAGGAGGGGAAAGCCCTGGGGTTGATGCCAATGGAAATTCTTTTGACTTTACAACAAAATTACTTCACCTAGCGTGGCACCCAACAGAGAACTCGATTGCTTGTGCCGCTGCAAACAGCTTGTATATGTACTATGCGTAACAGAAGGGGTCTGGCAGATTTGTATCTGTTGCTTCGGTTAACTATTTTTGGGGTTATTCCTGGAGAAGGAGGTTTTTCCCTTCCCACCATAGGCGCGGTTTGATGAAGTGATACCCTTTTGTGATGGATAGCCCAATCTACTCACCATTACCAGCTGCTATCACCGATTACACATGGACGAAGCTCAACTTTGGGTCCCTGTTTGCAGCTTAGCTTCTCAAATTGTGTTACCGCCCATAAGCCATAATTTCCTAATTTTTGGGTTTAGTTCTATATTTTTTTAACCTTTATTGCTGCTTACAGATAGAAATGCAGCTCTGTTTGAATTGTGTTGGGATGAAATCCGGGGTAAAAATTGTGTTTGTAGCGCCCCACAACCAGAAACTCAAGGGATGAATGTTTTATATGATCTGCCATTAGGATTAAGATGAATGTAGTTTTTATTACCCAAATTGTCTTGCGGTAAGCTGTTAAAAACATGTAGTGCATTGATTTATTATTTGCTTTCAAATATGAATAGAGCCTTTTTTTTTTGCCCTTTTCAAATACTGTTGGAATTAAATGTTCAATATATTACGAGGGGGATTCTTTGGTTGTGAGAATGTTGCAACTTTCGTATTTAGTGAAAATTGTTTTTGTAGTCTCTCAGGTGCCTTCATTTGCGGCGCCCTCGTCCTATGTATTTGAAGATCATGAATCATGATGACAATAGAAATTTTAGTATTGTATTTGTTTGTCATTCTATAGATAATCGCGTCTATATACTGGATTCCTAGTGTATGTCCTGATTGTAGTTTAACCAGCTGATCTTAGTGATCCATTGCAAACATTTGTTAATTTTTTTAATGGTCTTTTCTCTCATGACAGTCTTAGGGTCATTAATGAACATTTAATTTTATTTTTAAAATAGTATTACGTTAGGAAATGCCTATAGTGAACATATCCAATAAGATTTACTAAAATTTAAACAGAAAATATATTAAAAAAAGTTGATGCTCTCTCATTTCCGACGACTTGTAGCCAACACCACTTCGTCATCGAATCTCTCACCGACTACTTGCCTTTGACTTATGTGGGCACCACCAGCTGCCGTCGGCAGCACAAGACTGCCCCCGACAGCACCGCACTGCCACCAACAACTTTGAGTTGTTTTTCGGCGTTCAAAAGAATGAAGAAACCAAATTAGGAAGTGCACAAATCAAACATAAAACAAGAACAAATTTAACAAATCTAATAGAAAACAAATAAATAAATAAGCTTTGAATTCATTTTTAGAATCAGTCTGAAGTCAATTTCAAATATGAAAAAAAAAAAGAAATAAAAAAAGAAGAAGAAGAACAATCGGTCTAGAATTTCTGAACATTATCGGAATATGATGAAGATGACTTCATCGGTAGATATAGGCTGAGAGTGAGCAATCACTGGTTGTGGTTGACGGGTAAGCTGGTGGTGTTGACGGAAAGAAATGGAAAATATTGCCAAAAATAATGGTACTAAAGGTTGGTGGTGCTAACTGGGAGGAAATAATGATGTTGTGATGCGGCCTAAACCTCTTGTGGTGATGCCCCTGGAATTATGGCAGCTCCAACAAGGCCTAAGAGGACCATTAATCAACCAGCCAAGCTACTCAACTGATCGGGCACACTGTTGCTAGAATATCTGGAATATTTTCTTATTTCTTCTTCTGTTATTTTCCTTGTAACGTGTAGTATCATCTGTGGCTGATTAGGTTGGTTGTTAGAGCCCGACGTGTGTGGCAATCTCTGCTCTCGTTTGTTATAACCGACACACTCTATTTATATTAGAGTGATTATGAAGGAAAGGTAGAGAATTATTTTTAGCTAACTCCCTCGACTAGACTCTTCCTCAACCCATTTCTTTTCTAGAGCTTACTCATGCTCGAAGTGAGTGGCACCATAATTTTTTGTGCTTTCATTGAGAGGCCGACCATGGCCAAGGAGGATGTGCATAATACTAGATCCAAAAGCACTGATGAAACGTTAAACTAGATAAGAGAAACCCTTAAACACCACAAAACCGCCATTGCCGCCCTCACCCAGACTATGAATAACCAGTTTGCAAAAATTCTCCACAAACTGGAAGGTACCAGCACTAGTAGTACCCTGAACCAGATAGCGCCACAACTACCCACCATCTTGGCTACACCCACTCCTAAAAATTCTGCACCGACAATTATTGCTGCTAAACCTCCAAAATGTGAACTCAGTACCTTTGATGGATCGAATCCATTGGATTGGATATTTCAGGCCGAGCGATACTTCACCTTCCATAATACCTCTGACGAGCAACGAGTTGATCTTGCTAGTTTTTACATGGCTGGGCAGGCCCTTAATTGGTTTTAATGGATGTATCAGAACTGCCAACTTTCTTCATGGTTAGCTCTCACTCGCGCCATGGAAAAAAGGTTTGGACCCTCTTTGTTTGATAACCCTCAAGCTACTTTGTTTAAGTTTAAACAAATCGGATCAATGGAAGATTACCAATCCATGTTTGAAAACACCAGCAATTAGATTACCAATTTACCCCTGGATGCCCTCATCAATTGCTTCCTCTTTGGCTTGAAACCAACAATCAGGATTGAATAGGCTGTTCTCAAACCTACCCATATTGCCCAGGCCATTGATACGACTAAATTGGTGGAGAACAAACTAAATGAATCCCAAGCTCCCTTCAATCGAAACCTAAACTCCAAAGACTCACCTACCCCAAACACACTTCCACCACTGTTATCCCTTCCCCCTAGACCACCACCATCACAGAATCCATCATCTAGCATCCGAAAGCTCAACCCATAGGAACAAAAGCACAGGAGAGCACAGGGGTTATACTTTAATTGTGACGAAAAATACCATCACGCCACAAATGTAAAAATCCACGAATTTTATTCTTACTGCTTGAGGAGGCACCAGAAATGGAACTCTCCCAGAAACATCTGAACCACCATACTTGGCACCAGAAGTTGAGCCTAAAGTATCAATGCAAGCAATGATGGGTGCATCATATCCTAATTCTCTTTGGTTTCTAGCCACTATACATTGTCACCCAATTTCTGTGTTAGTTGATATAGGAAGCACACATAATTTCCTCCACCCGCGCATAATTTAGTTCTTGGGAATTCTAGTAGACAAGTGCCAGGGATTCGCCATCATCGTAGGAAACGGAGACAAGATTTATACACAGGGTGTATGTCGAGGAGTAACCATGGTGATACAAGGCCACATGTTCAATGTCGATTTTCACTCATTACAGTTGGCGGGCACCGACACTATTTTGGGTGTTCAATGGCTGGCATCTTTAGGGCCAGTCATGATAGATCAAAAAAAGATGACCCTAGCATTCAAACAAGAAGGACAAACCATTCAGCTTACGTGCCTGAATACCCCCTCTAGCCCAGATCTCATCACACCCCAACAGCTTAAAAGACTTCAGTCCACTTGCTCCCTTTCACCCTACTTTCGTTTGGAACCTACCGATTATGGGTTGATGGCCCATACTCCAGCCGCACCTCTACACCCGCATATCCAACAAATTCTAGACTAGTATGGCTCTATTTTTGACATACCCAAGGAGCTTCCTCCTCACCGAGCTTTGGACTACCATATCAACCTTAACCCGTTAACGTTAAACCTTATCAGTATCCATATTTCCAAAAATATGAAATTGAGAAGCAAGTTCAAGAGATGCTACAAGCTAAAATTATTCAATCTTCCACAAGTCCATTTCCTCCCCGATTATCTTGGTTAAAAAGAAGGATGGAACATGGCGTTTTTGTGTTAACTATAGGGCACTTAATGCCATCACAATTAAGGATAGGTTCTCTATTCCTATGCTGGAGGAGCTATTAGATGAATTATATAGGGATACTTATTTTTCAAAATTGGATTTACGAAGCGGCTATTTCCAAATACGGGTTCACCCATTCGATATACTGAAAACTGCTTTTCACATGCATGAGGGTCATTATGAATTTCTCGAAATGCCTTTTGGCTTGATAAATGCTCCATCCACCTGCCAAGCTAATATGAATTCCATCTTCAAGCCTTACCTCTGAAAATTCATACTCGTCTTTTTTGATGACATTCTCATATATAGCCCTTCCTGGATTACTCACCTCTCACACCTAAACACTACTCTTGGAATACTAGCCCAACATTGTCTTTATGCTAAGTTACCTAAATGTGCTTTTGGGCTTACTAAACTTAACTATCTCGGCCATGTCATTTCAGGTCGAGGAGTACATGTTGACCTATAAAAAATTTAGTCCATGCTGAATTGGCCCAAACAAGAATCCATTACAAGCTTGCAGGGTTTTTTGGGCCTAACAAGGTATTACAGGAGATTTATCCATCATTACACCACCATTACAAGTCCCCTCACAGAATTGTTAAAAAAAAGCCTTCTAGTGGAGCCCAACAACCTAACTTGCTTTTGATCGATTGAAAGATGCTATTACTCATACTTCGGTCTTGCATCTTCCCAACTTCAAAGAGCCATTTTCAATCCACACTAATGCTTCTGGTTCAGCAGTGGGAGATGTTCTCTCCCAAAATCAACATCCTCTGGCCTTTTATAGCCAACGTCTTCCCTCTCACTTAGCTAAGTCATCTACATATTCCCGGGAAATGTTTTCCATCACTATAGCTGTTAAAAAGTGGTAGAGTTATCTTCTTGGTCGACCCTTCAATGTTATTACAGGTCATCAAAGCCTGTGTCAACTAATGACTCAAACTATCCAAATCCCAAAACAATAGTAGTGGCTTGTGAAGCTATTAGGATTCGACTTCTCTATCCACTATAAACCAGGATTGGAGAATACAGTTGCTGATGGGTTGTCTCACTGGGCATCAGAGGCTACCAACCTAGCTTTTATAGGACCAGAATTCACCATTGTCAATGAGATCCAGCACGCCACAGAAGCAGATATTGAAGCACAACAAATTATAAAAAGTATCCAGTCTGGTTCGTCACCTTTCAATTTAAGGAATTGACTCCTTTATATGACAAATCAACTCTTTATTCCAATCACTGGAGGATTGCAAGTTAAACTCCTAGACGCCTATCACAATTCTAAGATTAGGGGTCACTCGAGAATTAAAGGAACCTTAGCTCATCTTTCAACTAATTTTTATTACCCCAAAATGGCCGTAGTGGTG
This sequence comes from Tamarix austromongolica, assembly GCA_039764185.1. NCBI lineage: Eukaryota > Viridiplantae > Streptophyta > Magnoliopsida > Caryophyllales > Tamaricaceae > Tamarix > Tamarix austromongolica. The sequence continues at coordinate 73,178,697 of CM077813.1, forward strand.
CGTGAATATGTAAAGGGTTGTCCTGTGTGCCTCCAAGTTAAACCTAAGAATTAGTCACCTAAAGGACTTCTTCAGCCCTTACTGGTGCCTAGTCAAATATATGAAGATATATCGATGGATTTTATTACCCACTTACCTCCTAGCTCGGTTAAGACTACTATTTGGGATATGGTCGACTGGTTATCCAAATATGCACATTTCTGTGCCCTTCCAACATCAGTAACAATTGCTCAACTTGCCCGACACTTCGTCTAGGTGTATGTAAGGTGCATGGTATTGAACTACAAATGAGCAGCTCTTACCATTTGTAGTCCAACGAGCAAATGAAAGTAGTGAACCATTGTCTTCACACATATTTACAGGCCATGGTGGGAAACACACCTAGTAAGTGGGCAAGATGCTTACCTTGGGCTGAATGGTGGTACAACGCATGTCGATATTCCTCTATTGGAGTCTCACCTTTCAAGCAGTATATGGACGACCTCCCTAAGTATTATCATACTATCTTCCTAACACGAATAATGTAAATAAGTTGGATGAGTGGCTAGGTGATCGTGATCAGTTGCTTAAGATGATTAAACATAATTTTCTTTTTGCTCAAGTCTGTATGAAAAATTAGGCTGATTGGCATCGCATTGATAAGGAGTTTCCAGTGGGTACTTGGGTGTTTGTCAAGTTACAACCCTATCGCCAGCTCTCTATTCGTCAAACCAGTCAACACAAGCTCTCCAAGAGCTACTTTGGGCCATATCAGATTGTGGAATGCATTAGTCAGGTGGCCTACAAGCTTCTACTACTTAACTATGCTCGAATTCATCCTATTTTTCATATATCGTTTCTAAAACTTTGCCTAGATCTTACCGTTGTAACACACACACCCCTTCCACCTGCTTCTCATGATGGCCGCCCATTATATCAATCAGCACGAGTGCTTCAACGCAGGAAGCACAAAGGATCTCAGTAGGTTCTGGTTTAATGGGAAGGATGTGATGCTCAAGAATCCACTTGGGAAAATCTTGAGCAATTCATTGCAAATTTTCTAGCCTTTTACCTTTAGGGCAAGTTAATTCTCCTAGGGAATGGTGATGATGCGGTCCAAATCTCTTGTGGTGATGCCCTTGGAATTATGGCAACTCCAACAAGGCCCAAGAGGACCATTAAGCACCCAAGCAGGCTGCTTGACTGATTGAGCACGCTGTTGCTGGAATATCTGGAATAATTTCTTGTTTCTTCTTTTGTTATTTCCCTTGTGACATGTAGTATCATCTATGGCTGATTAGGTTGGTTGTTAGAGCCTGAAATTTGTGGCAATTTCTGCTCTCATTTGTTATAACCGGCACACTCTATTTATATTGGAGTGATTATGAAGGAAAGAAAGAGAATTATTTTTAGCCAACTCCCTTGACTTCCTCAACCCATTTCTTTTCTATAGCTTACTCACGCTCAAAGTGAGTAGCACCATCAGGTTGCTAGAAATGGTTGCTTTCGATTAGAAGTTGAAGAGTTTAATTCTTAGTTCTGGTTTTTAGTTTCTAACAAAGAGGGGGAGGGAGGAGAGAGAGTAGTGGAGAGTAGATAGATATTGGGAAGGTGGGTATTTGTTTTCTATTTCCCCCTATATATACTCTAATGTAATTTGAACCATCAAATTTAAAGAATTCTTGATATAATGGTCTCAAATTGTAGTTTTGGTTATGACCGCAAAACTTTGTTCAAACTAGGGATGTATGGAAATAAAAAAATAATAAAATTTGAAAATGTCATGATTTAAAAATTAAAAAATATATATGGGAGAAAATAAAAAATTATATATATATATATATATATATATATATATATATATATATAGAGAGAGAGAGAGAGAGAGAGAGAGAGAGAGAGAGAGAGAGAGAGAGAGAGAGAGACACACACACACACAAACACACACACATAGAGACAATGACAAATCTAGAATAATTATTTTATGCTGTCTATACATAAAATAATACTCTTAAATAATGTCAATAATAATAATACATTACATTTTAATATAAAATTTTATATAGTTTTTTCAAACTAATTCAATCAAAGTAAGATTTTTCTAAATTAATTAGAATTTAATCAATTAAAATAATTAATTCGATCAAAGTGGGGGTTTTCCAATTCCAATCATAAATAATTGAGATACTCAATTAACTAAAGAAATTGAGATTAATATACAACCATTATCAAGTGTCATGTTATCAATATATCCAATTTTCAATCATATGATTTATATTTAATAATCCAAAACAATTTTTTATAAAATATTTAATAGAGATATATAGTAATTAGTTATCACTACAACTAAATTAACTACAAAATAAATCAATATTTACCTTCTTAGGTTGCATGATAGATTAGAGAAGCAACGAGCAACAAAGGGAGTTGGCGAAGGAGCACTACATAACCTCAAAGGTCATCAAACAAACAACAATAACTAGTGACAATGATTGATGAAGTAGTAGAGGGCGAAGGATTGACCTAAGAATCGAAGTAGAGAGCCGAAGAAATGAAAAGAATTGGGGTTAACATCTGGGCTAAGGGAGGAGGGGAAACAAGGAAGAAGAGAAAAAATAAAAAGAAAAAGAAGAAGCTAAAAAAGACCTACCCAAGAGCCCCAACTATGTCATTTGGATGCAACAATAAGTCATGCAAAAATGTTATGACCTAGAGCCAATCCCTTAACTATTGGGTTGAAAATACAAGACCCCTCCTAACCTAACCACCCAACTAACCTTAGTTTTTTCATCCCTCTTATACTTTACATAAACAAAACAAAAATATGAAAACTATTTCCTACTCCATCGTCGAGGCTCTGTGGTGTCCCATGACACCATGTAGAAGCCATGGCTCCACCCATGTATATATATATATATTCAATTTTTTTATAATCAAAATACAAGTCTCAAGCTCATGCTAAATTACTAACAACTATAAACTCAAATGAATTAGATGTAATGTTCATTATCCTTTGTTAATGGCATCAACTATTTCCACTTCATCCCCGTAAAGCCTTGATTTGGAAAAAATCATCACCTTAGACTTAGGCTCATCAAGAGAAAGATAGACAGTATCAAGAAATCCAACATCTTCATCAGAACCAAAGTCATCACCTACACAAAGTTTTCTTTGGTAGTTTGATAGTTGTCATGGCTTATAATGTAATATAGGAGTTTTAAACAATGAGGAAATATTACTATAGATGCCTCACATAATTGATTTTTTTGTTTGTATTCTAGAATTCTTCTTGCTAAGAGATGGTGATTGTTGTGAACAAACACCAAGATTTTGACAAGCTTATGAAGTAATCTATTCTTCTTCATAGAATGAATAAAATCATATATACTTCAATTCTATTCACTACATGAAGAAAAGAAGAAGATACTTAACCAAGAAATTTGATAATAATATCTTGAAGTAATGGTGTATTTGAGCCATGAACTCTCTAATAAGCCTTTAAATCAAGAACATCTCTATCATAAAGAGAATCAAATTCTCCAAATGGACTATTTTTACGTGTAAAATTTGCCACCTCCAAGTTAACTTTTGAATAATCTTTATGGTTAGGAAAAAGTCTTCTAAAACACTTATTCCTTGCGATATGACTTTCTTCATTTCTACAAGGAGTAACTCTAGGTGACATAGCATTCAATCAAGCATAATTATAATACCTTCATTAAAAGGAAAAAAATCAATAAAATTATAGCTATAATTATTAATTGTTAAATTAAAGAAAAAAATAATACTTTAATAATAATTTTATTGAGTTAGAGAATATGGATACCTTGGGTTCAATGAGTGCGCCAAACAGTAAAGAGATGTAGTACTTTTAGTCCAACGAGCTGTGAGAATGACGTATACCACTTAAAAGAAAGGAAACACTTCTCCAAAATCCTTATATTCATATTTACATATGACATTTCTCACTTCATCAATCATCATATTCCACATTTCATAAAAAAAGTACAGATGGTACATAGGTCATGTGAAATCAAGAATATAATCAACCTTTTCCCACCATAAATCATCAAGAAACTTTTTCTTCACAAACCTTGCATTTCCAATATTATCATCTTTATAATAAAACTTATCTTCAATAATCATCATATTTTGAAGACTATATTTTATAATCTTCCTTCTCTTTAATGTAACAACTTGAGCAACATGAGTATAATTAAATGTAAGCAATTATAGAGAAGAAAACCTATTGAATATGGCTAATCTCTGAATGCATCATTATAAAATTCTTGATTTGAATAATATCCCCATGAAACTCAGTTATCCAATGACACTCGTATATCTCAACATTATTTTCCATGTTTCTTGCATCACAAATATTTTTAAAGCAAGGTTAAGAGTATGAAAAATATATGGAGTCTAATAAATATGAGAATACATTCGTTTAATGATCTCATCGACTACTTTACAATTTGAGGCATTATTAATGATGACTTGCATACCATTCTAATAACCCACCTCTCCAATGAATTCTTTTAATAGTATAGAAACAAAGTTTTTGTCTTTGATCTATCTTGAAGCATCAAGGACCTTCTAAAACATAGGACCACATCATATATTGCAATAAAATTTATCAATGGTCTTCTTTGTGTGTCACTTAAACCATCAAACGTAATACTAACACTATTTTCCATCCACATCTTCTTGACTAGTTCCAATAATCTCTCAATGTTCAATTTTTCTTCTTGAATTAACATTGTTCTCAAACAATTATAACTTAGTGGACCATAACGAACTATATTATAGCTAGCAACAAAAATAAAATATTCCATAAAATAATTTTTTTTGCCAAATTAAATGATACACAACCTGCTAAAATCTTTCTCACTAGGATTCATCTCACTCATTAGTCTCTTCTTAAAAAAGGACTAATCTATTATCAAATTAAAACCACTTAAATGAGGTAAACAACCTTTGGTAGCATGTCTTCATCTCTTTTCAAACCTTCTTTTTCTAAAATTGCCACCTCAAGTTGCAATACCTTTACTAGGAATATTCTAAAAATAAGCTCTCACCCTAGTATAGCTTCCTTTCTTTCTTTGATTATAAAAAAAATACAAGTCCAAATAGTTCTCCCACACTGTATTTGCTCATCTAGCAACATAATTACAAAGAGGTTTTGAAATACTCCAAAAATTCTAATTTAGAAAATTATGTTAAAATAAGGATTTATTAGGGTAATTAATAAAATAAATAATATTAATTAAATAATGGGAGTAATTAAGACAAAAGAAGGGGGAAAATAATAAAGATTTCAATTGGGGAAGATTAGGGTATTTTTCTAACTAAAAATAGAATTTAGGAAAATTACCTAAAATATCCTAAATTAATTTAAAAAGAAATTTAATTATTATTTTACTAATTTTTAAATATTCAAAAATATCAAAATATTCTAAATACCCCAAATAACCTATTTTTCCTTTCCCCCTTTTCCTTCATTTTTCCTTTTTCTTTCTTCTTTTTCTCCTTTCTCCTTGTGCTTTTTCTTTCCTTTTTCCTCGGATTGGGCCTGCCCCCTCGTTGTCCAACTCCCCTCCCTATCTTCTCTCCCCTGTATGGCCCGGCTTGCCATTCTTTTTCTCCCCCTCACCTGCCGATTCACCCCTCCCTTTTAATTCTTTTCTTTTCCCCCCAGACCGGCTGACTGACTCCTATTTTCTTTTTCCTCCCTTCTTCCTCCCACGCGTTGTAGGTTGAGCCTACAACTCTGCACTACTCAACCTGCCCTGCCACCATATTGCCAAAAAACCACTCTCCCCTCTCTCCCCACCCCTTCCTTTCCCAATCGAGCCCAACCCCTTGCACCTACTCCCTTGCGTGCCCTCCTTCCTTTCCTTTTTCTCCTCCCGGACCGAACCTACACCGCTCATTTTGCATGCTCGTACCAACTTGCCACCGCAGGCCGACGAGCCCTCCCTCACCTACCCCTTTATCCTCTTCCTCTTTGTCTTATCCTCCCTCAAATGGTCTATAAATACCCCCAACTAATCCCATTCGGCCCTCTTTTTCCTGCCCAGAAAATCCAATCCCTTACGCCACTATTGCTTCAAACGCCGCCCCTACTACCACCACGCAACACCGCTGTACGAAATGCCACCCAAACTCTTCCCTGCACTGCCCTTTATTAAACCAAGCGACTTACCAACCCTAGTTCCCCCTACATGAGCCACCCTAGTCATACAAAATTGGTTGCTTGACTTCTCACTTTGCACCCCTCGCCACTATGCACCAACCCCTCCGCCACAATCACCGCCACCCCTACCACCTAATAAACTCATTAGAGCATCCCTTGCCTCCCCTACCTTCCTTTCTCCCTTTTTCCCTCTCCCTCACCCTTCCTCCTTCTCCACCACCCTCGGCCACCGCCACAACCACCACCTACGCTGCCATCTACGCCACCGCCACCACTCTAACCCTCTCAACCTAAATAATCCACCACCATCACAACCACCCTCTCACTCTCCCTCTTCTAGCCCCAAAAGTCCACCTCTCCAACCCCCACTTCCTCCACCGTTACCGCTGTTGTGTGCCGCCACTGCCACCTAGCTACCACTTCCATTAGGTTATGCCCTAACCTTACTAGCCTTGAGTATAAGTGTGTTTATTATTTTATTTTATTAGTGTTATTATGATCACCATCATCATCATCATTCATCATCATCATCATCATCATCATCATCATCATCATCATCATCATCATCATCATCATCATCATCATCATTATTATCATTATTATTATTACTATTACTATTATTATTATTATTATTATTATTATTATTATTATTATTATTATTATTATTATTATTGTTATTATTATTATTATTATTATTATTATTGTTATTATTGTTATTATTATTATTATTGTTATTATTATTAACATTGACATTACTTGTATTATTATTATTATTATTATTATTATTATTATTATTAAAGTTATTATCTTTAGTATTGTTAATATTGCTAATAATACTTTATCATAGACCAATATAACTACCTACACCTATTTTAGCTAATAATAGAATGGTTAACGATTTTAAGGATAATATCCTTTTTTTCACTAATAAAGCCACTATTATTACTAATATCCCTAATACTAGGTTATTATAAAAGTAAGTAAGAAATAATGATAATTTTGGTAAGAGGGAAGTTAACCCTAGTATTTCTCTTTTATAGGTGAACCAAGTCCAAACTCTAAGGAGGCGTAGTAGCGTGCTCTAAGCCCAGTGTCATTTTAGGTAAGGATGTGGTTAAGGCCTAATATGTATATTATGTGCTTTGTATGTTGTGTGTGATGATATTTTTGTGTACCTTATGTGATTATGACTACTTACTTGTAGCACAATGCGGAGCTAATGTAATTATATGTGTCCTCCTTATGGCATGTGTAAAATGATATATATGTGTTTCCCTTGTGGTGATTATGTAGTATGGCCATTTAGGACATGCATGCTAGGAGACTTTAAAGGCATGGTGTGGTGATGGAAATATGAAGGGGAAAAGGAAATGAGTTGACTAGAGGAAAGTAAGAATGACCTATAGGTCTCATGATTTATGAGTGGACAAATAAAAGGATAATATGGACAAAATAATAAAGTACAGTGAATATTGCATGGGGATTCTAGGGTTCGCATGGGATATTTAGTCTTTGCATGGGGATGATCCTTACATGGAAAAAGTTTACTTGAGGTTTAAGTAACGTAAGGGAAGAGCTGTTTGGGTGATTGGAGTCCATAGGTGAAAAATAATACATAAGTTGGTATAAAGGGTGTATGGGGAACTTGGCTAGGGTTTGAGAGGAAAACCCTAAGTGGAGGTGATTGTGGAAGGAAGAAATAATGGAGAGGATTGGAATATGGGGTAAAAGTGGAAGGATGTTACATGGAGGGTGAGTGTGTGTCATGTGGAAGAGGGGATGGTAAGTGAAAGTGATGGGGGAATAACATATGAGAAAAGAGAAGTGCTAGGGTTTGGGGTGACCAACTAGGATTTCATGATCACACGTGTAAAATGGAAAGTAATATGGGATAGAAAACCTATAATTTAATAAATAGCTTTTATTTGAAATAAATTAGCTTTTAAGATTTTTTAATTTAATAGTTTTATGGATTTTTGAATATGTAAATTTAGATAGGGATATTTAATAAATTAGAATAGATATTTTATTATTTTATCATACTCACTTTATTTAAATAAATTTTCAAACCAATATTTTTCTAAAATTAATCTTTTTAAACCCATATATTAAATTAAATTAAATTAAATAATTAAATAAATTTATTATCCAAAAATATTATATTTTTTTATTTTATAAATTAAATTGTTATAATTTCCCCTATTTTTCCTTTTCTTTCCCCCCTTTTTCTTTTCTTTCTCCTTTTTCCTCCTTTATTTCCTTTTTCCTTTTTCTCCCCTCGGGTTGTCGCACTAGGCCTGCTCGCCTTTTCCCCTACGCCTGGGCCACAGGCCCGTTCTGCCTTCCCCATGCACGAGCCGACCCAGCCTCCATCTTTTCTTTCTTTCCTTCTCCCTCTGGACTAGACCAGCCCATTTCTTTCTTCCCCCTACGCCCAGCTTGCTAACCTCCTTTTCTTCCTCATCTTTTTCTTCTTCTTCTACACTCCAACTAATGCCCCCGACCTATCTTCATCGCCCAGGTATGCCACCCTGAACGCCACTCCTAGCCACCACTGCCTGCAACCACTTGCCACCACCTGCCTCTCCCTCTCTCTCGCATTTTCTTCCCATTCTCGGACTTGGCCAGCCCTGCAAACCCACCCCGTGTGCCCTATTTCCCCCTCTTCTTCTCCTTTTCCTACCACCTACTTGCCACCCTACATGCTGCCACCCAACCGGCCACCTGCCCTCTCCTCCCTCTTCTTTTTCTTCTCCACATGAACCCTTTCCTGCCCTATTATTTTTGAACCCTTCCTTCCTCGATTCTTTCTCTCCTTTTCTTCTCCTTCCACTTCCATCCCTGTTTTGCACCATTTTCTCCCTCCATCGCTTCCACTGTAGCACCGACCCCCTACACCACCCCTTGCCAACCCCTGTCTCAGCCCTACACCACCACAACAACCCCTCGAGCCTCCTGTAGTCCCTTCTTCCTCCCCCCTTCTTTTTCACTTCTTTTTTCTCCCTTATCTGCAACCTCCCTGCAACCCCTCCGTCCGCCACCATCCCGCCGTCTCTGCCGCCACCCGAGTTACCAAGCCACTCCCTACAACATCCTCTACCATCCCCACACCTCCTTTGGCCAAAACCAACCCTTCCATCCCCTCATTTCTGAAATGCCCCGAAAATTCCTAATTCTAAATATTATATTTAAATGAGGTTTTATTATAAAATTTAATTATGTATATTATTTTATTTAAAATAAAAGGAAATTAATTGGGAAAAATCAAGAATAAATTTATAACTATTTTTAATTAGGAGGAAATTGAGTATTTTAGCTAATTAAGGATTTATATTTTAGAAATTAACTAAATAAATTATTTTATTTAAAATAATGAGGAGATAATAGTTTCAAATTAATGTTAATTTAATAAATAATTTAATGGAAGAAAATTAGGGTGTTTTGCTAATTAAAATGGAATTTATGGAAAGTCTTTTAAAAATCCTAATTTAGCCTAAAAAGGGATTTAATTATTATTTTATTTAAATATTATTATTTTTAAATATCCTAAATATTTATATTAATTTAATTGGGCCTAACCTATTTTATTTCTCCTTTCCTTTTTCCCTTTTTCTTTTTCTTTCTTCCTTTTTCCTTTTCCTTTTCTTTCTTTTTCTTTTTCCTATTCTCCTCGCCGAACTGGGCCAGCTCGCGGCCCAGTTCCCCTTTTTCTTTTCTTCTTCTTCTTCCTCGGCGCGGCCCAGCCCGCGCGGCGCCCTTCGTCGCCCTTCCAACGCTGCGTTTTGGCTCGTTTTCCTCCGAAGCTCGTCGTTCCATTTAACGCACACTCGACCGCGCGCGAACCAGCCCGGTTCTTTCTTTTTCTTTTCTTTCCCGGCCGACCTGACCGCCTCCTCTTCTTCTTCCTTCTTCCTCCTTTCTCCTCCGTCGACGTCGCTGCAGTTCCCTTCCCCGTCAATGGCATCTCCGGTTACAATGAGTAATACCGGCCGTTTCTTGTCTCATTGCCTTCCTCTTAACTCCAGGAATAAATTGGAATAATTATTTGACGTTAACTCTCTCCCGTTTCGCCTCCCCAACCTCTCGAAATTTCGAGCAAACCAAACGATGGCCCGACCGTTTTCTGCCACCGGCCACCCAAATTATTGCAATTAAAACTTCCATGTCGACCTCCAGCTCCTCATTATCCATTCCAACATCTATAAATAGCCTTGTTATAGGAGTTTTTAGAGTTTTTCTTCCCCGAAAACCCTCGGCCCGAGCTTCCGCCACCCCAACTTCAGACGCCTCTTCCGCCACCTTCGGCCAACATCAGCGCCACCGAAACATTCCATTCTATTCCATGAAAGTTCCTCTAGTTAACCAAACCATTCTAACCTCTCGATTCTTCTTGCACGAGCCTCCATAGCCGTGTCAAGTTGGATGCTCGTTCTCGCCGGAATTTTGACCCCGAAGCCTTAAACCGCCTTCCGCCGCCGTGCGCCGCCACTTTTGGCTGCAGCCCCACCATCATTTTGTTCCTCTCCTCCTGGGAAACAATAAAAACCTCTTATACCACCTCAATTCTCCCTATCTTTTTCCCAACATCCATCTTTCCCTCTTTTCTTCTGTTTTTCCGGCCACCGTCGCTGCCGCCGTGCACCACCGCCGGTGAAACCTATCCCCACCAGCTTAAGGTTTAACTCTAGACCCTCTCAACCATTTTCCATATTATTATAAGCCTTGATTTAATTTATTTCAATTATTTGCATATAATTACCATTATTATTATTCTTAATATTTATATTCTTAATATGTTTTATTATTATTTGATGAGAAATTTTATTCTGAATTGTACTTGCAGGGTGGAGAGTGGTAATAAAACAATATTATTGTTAGTTTCGAATTTTAAGTTATTAATTGCATTATTATAGGATTATTATCATTCTTCTTCTTATTACTAATATTATAATCATTGGAATATTTATTATTATCATTTTATTAATTATTCTGGAAAATATTAGGCCCTAATTTTGTATTAACATTCGCACTTATTTATTTTAGTATTATTGTTTCTATTGTTCTTATAACTATTGATGATAATATTATCAATATCTTTATTATTTTAATATTATTATATATGTTAGAAATTTTATTATTTATATTAAATAAGTGGTAAGTCATTAGTTATAAGTAGGGTCGAAACCCCACTTTAAATTTTAAAGCTTATTATTATTATTGTTATTATTATTATTATTATTATTATTATTATTATTATTATTCTCATTGATATTAGTTTTATTATCTTTGATATTATTATATTAGTATCATTATTATCATTAGGGTAAAATATTTAACCCTACATTACCAAGGTTTATAATATCTCTATTATTTTTTTTGGTCTTTAGCAAAGTTATAATTTTGTTAAGGTTATTTTATTAGTATGTTATTAATTGGTCAAAGCCCTAAGGAGGCGTAGGAATGTGCTCCAAGACCGGTGTCGTTTCAGGTAAGGGGTGCTAAGGCCTTTTATGTGCTAATGTGCATTGCGTGCCTCGTATGTTATGCATTATATGTTTATGATTATTAATTATGCCGTATATGCTATGACATGGAGTTGAAGTGTGTTTTCGTATGGCATGTGTAATATTTGTGTAGGACCCTGTAAGACATGCATGTGAGGATGTTGATATGATTTTATGTGGGAGAAAGGATGAGAAAGGAGGATGGGGAAATAAGTTGACTAAGGGAAGTGAGTTGACCTAATTTTATGAATTTATAAGGAATAATCTATTGCATGGTTTTATTTGGAAGAATGTAATCTATGATGTTATATGGGAGAATCGAATTATTGTTTAATTGGGAGAATCTAATTTATGATTTGTCTGGTAAAATCCAATTTATGGTTTTATATGGGGAAGTTTAATTTATGGTTTGGTATGATTTTATGTGAGAGAAATTAATATATGGTTTGTATGGAAGAATTTAATTTATGATTTGATTGGGAGAATATAATTTATGATTTGTTTGGGAGAATCCAATCTATGGTTTTGCTTGGGAGATTCTAATTTATGATTTTATGGGGAAGAATCTAACTTATGGTCTTGGATGGTAGAATCTAATTTGTGGTTATGAAAGGAGAGAATCTAATCAATTGTATTATGTGGAAAAATCTTTGGGTTTTATATGGTTTGAATCTAGGGTTTGGTATGAATGGATCTTTGGGTTATGTGGATTGAATTTCGGGTTTTGTATGATGAGATTTTGGGTTTTGCATAATGGTTAATGGTTGTATGGTGGTATTAGGGTTTGCATGGAAGTTAATAATTGCATGGGATGTGTAAAGTTTGTATGAGAGTAAAGTTTACGTATGGAACGCTGATTTGGGATTTGAGGAAAGTAATGTAAGTGTTGTTTGGGTGGTTGAACATTTGAAGGGAAAGTAGTGCGTGGAGCATTATATGGATACGTAGGAAACCGAGCTAGGGTTTGTGTGGATAATTAGGGTTTGGTGCAACTGCTTAGGGTTTTTGTGATATCAGGTGTTTTTGGTGATTAAAGTGGAGTCATGAAGATGGAATTTATGAGTTACAATGGGTGAAGTGTTAAAGGAGTGACTTATGCATGTCCAGGGTGAAATCTTTGAATAAAATATTTAAGATATTAATCACTTAAAGCGAAAGATTATTGAGCTGGGTCCAACCGATCCACCGGTTAGGAATAGTGGTTAGGGTTATTACCCTATATGAGACCGGTCCACCGGCAAATAATAGTGGTGTGGACTTTGTCCCGCAAGTGACCGGCCCACCGGCTAAAATAGTGGGGTGTTCCTGTGATTACATGGATTTGATAAAAGGCATGGTGTGAATCGAATTCCGATAAAAGTTTAATTAAATAATTAATCTGGACTATGATTGGGCCTTTGTACTTTTATCTGAATTGTTCATATACCTTTATGTTGTGTTGGATTATGCCCTGTTATTAATCTGCATGGATTATGTGCTTATGTGTTGGCCTTAGTGCTCGGTTACCTTACTCAGTACGTAGCGTACTGATCACCCTTTTCATGGGTGCTGCTCATTCCCACGAGTAGTATGTCCTTCTGATTTGTGCAGGTGGGCGAAATATCAGTTGGGGTTGAGTGTTGAGCATGTTTGGCTCGAGATTCAAGAGAGTTGTGGCCATATCATAGTCTTTATATGACTCTAATTCCTTTTGTTAATCTTTTATCGGTTGTAAATTTAATTCTCTTTTGGAAATGAATTACATTTCTTGATGCGTACTCTGATTTTGTTTTACAACCGTTTAATGCTTATTTGGAAATTGAATTGTATTGATTAATTCTCTTCTTAGCCTTAGCACTTGGTACTGGAACGGTCGGAGAGAACCGGTCTGGTACTAAGTGTGGCGGTAACACTTTCAGAATTCACAGGTTTTCAGTGCTTCTAATTTAATTGCTTCCGCTTTTAAGAAAAAAAAAATTTAGTGAATTTTGGGGTGTTACAATTTCCCCATCCCATTTCCTTTCTTCTCAGCCCTGTCCACCCCTGCAGCCCACTTCACAGCTTCGCCACCGCCGTCGCAGCCCTTGGCTGCCAACAACCTATCCCCGACCACCACCTACACCCCTTCTTCACTTCTGCACTCTTCCCTTACCCCAAATCCTCCCCCACCCGCTCTCTTTCATAGCCCCAAAATCTTAACCTGAAAATAGCCCCTCCTTCCTCTTCTTCATGCCACTTTCAACCCTTCCACCCTTGTTTTTGCATGTAGCTCATGCTGCATGAGCAGGATGAGCTGCTACATACTTTGGTTATTTTAGTTCATAAATTTTAAGGTATAAAAATATATAAGTTAATTATTTCATTAATTAAGTTTATAAAGTCTTATTCTTTTGGTTTTATTATTTCTAATGCGATAAATATTGATATTATTCTTAGGGATTGGTTTTTCTAATCAAAGATTGAATCTTTAACCATAATACTTGTAAGGTTCAATTTTGTGGGAATTAAGGTAATCATTAAACCCCACTTAAACGCATGGATAAACGCATTCTAGCACATCAGGGTTTTAATAAGTTATTTTGCATGACATATATAATAATAATAATAATAATAATAATATAATATTATGTTATATGTAGTTGCTTATAGTGATTGATAAAATGAAAAGCATGTTATTTTATATGCTATATGTGGAAATATTGCTTAAGGAAAGAGTTTGGTTATTGATGAAAATGTTTATTACTTATCCATGTTGTATTATCTTATTGTGATCATTAATGCACGAATAGTATTATTATAAGCCCTAGGGTCATTTTAGTAATATGTCATGTGCAAGAATGTGGCCTATTATGTGTGGGTGCTAATGAGTAGAATGTTGAATAATAATAGTTGGTGGAGTTGGACGATGATAATGGAGTATTGATATTAATATTTTATGTAGTGATGGTAATTTAATAAAAGTAGTATAATAAAAGGTAAAAATGGTAATTTTGGAAGTAAGGGGTAAAATGGTAATTTTTGAGGTAAAGGGTAAATAGGTAATTTTGTACGAAAATGGTAAAATGGTAATTTTTTAGGTAAAGGGTAAAACGGTAAATTTTGTATGAAATGGGTATTATGGTAATTTTGGAAGTAAGGGGTAAAATGGTAATTTTGGATGTAAAGGGAAAAATGGTAATTTTATAAGTAAAAGGGTATTATTGTAATTTTGGAAGTAAAGGGAAAAATGGTAATTTTGTAAATAAAAGGGTAAAGTGGTAATTATAATAACATAAAAGGGTAATTTGGTAATCACAATAATGGAGAAGGATAATATGGTAATTATAATAATTATGATAAGGAAAAAGGATAAAATGATAATTTAATAAAAGAGAAGGGTAAAATAGTAATTTAGTGTAAATGAAGCGTAAAATGATAATTTTATAAAAGAGAAGGGTAAAACGATTATTTAATAAAGAGAGGGACAAAATGGTAATTCGATGTAAATGAAGGTAAAATGATAATTTAATAAAAGAGAAGGGTAATTTGGTAATTATGAAAATGGAGAAAGGCAATTTGGTAATTTAACCAATTAAAGGATAATTTGGTAATTATGATAATAGAGAAGGGTAATTTGATAATTATGATGATAGAGAAGGGTAATTTGATAAATATGATAACGGAGAAGGGTAATATGATGATTATGATAGTGGAGAAGGGTAATTTGGTAAATATGATAATGGAGAAGGGCAATTTGGTAATTTAACCAACTAAAGGGTAATTTGGTAAGTATGACAATGGGGAAAGGAATTTTGGTAATTTTGATCATGGAGAAGGGTAATGTGGTAATTTGACCAACCAAATGGCAATTTGGTAATCATAACAAAGGAGAAGGGTAATTGATAATCTAACTAATCAAATGAGAAATATGATAAGTGTAACAATTGTGAAAGGTGATAGGTAACCTAATACGTGTGGGAGATAACTTGGTAATCTAAACTGAGCAAGGGTTAATTTGGTAATTATGCATCATAAAGGGTAATATGGTAAATTGGTAAGTAAGGAAGGGATGACTTAATAATTATACAAGCAAGGGGTAAATTAGTAATTTGTGTTTATTATGTTGAGGGAATAGTGGAGTTTCGTAATAAGATTCAAATATCACCGAATAGTAAGATAATGGTGTTTGACAATTAGTCAGTATCACAATAACGAATCCTAAATCAGAATTAGATGAGATTATAATGGCTTTAATGATTCCTCTATGTTATCTTGAATAACCATTTGAATAAGAAATACTTAATGATATTATAACGATTGAAAGTGAATAAATATTTGATTGTTGTGCTTTTCATGATCACCTTAATTAAGACACTAATACTTAAAGTGAAAGACCTTGAGATCGGGAATTGTGGCCCTTTAGGGGTCACTACCTTAAAGACATGGTGTAGCCCACATTATTCTGGTATTTGCTAGTGTGCCTTTGTGCCTCAACTAGGCCCTATATCTTGCTCTATCTAGCTCTACGAACCTATTTAGGGGGTATGCATACTTATGGATTAGGTGTCCTTATCGGTAGGGTATTGAGTAGCTTTATGCACCAGTACGACCGGAGTACCTTTGCGTCCCTGGGTTGATGGTTAAAGGGTACTGATTAGCTTGTATGCACCAATACAACCGGTGTACCTTTGTGTCCCAGGATCTTGATCTCCTATATGAGGCAAATAAATAGAATTGTTGTGCTAATGAAAAAAAGGGAAAACACTAATTATGAAAGTGAAAGATAAATTAGCCGGGCCCAGTTGAATTATATTATGAGTACCGATCCACCAGATATAATAGTGGCCAGGAGCATGTTGCCCTGGAAGATGATTATGAGTACCGGTCCAACGATATAATAGTGGCCCAGGAGCATGTTGCCTTGGATGATGTTTATATGTATTCCAGTCCACCGACGATAATAGCGAGGGATCCCGAGCTTAATAAAACCAATCATGGATGTGAATAAATTTTGGGAAATACTAATCACTTATAGTGGAACACCATGTGAGTCGGGGCCAGACTGGTCCACCGGTGAATAACAGTGGCTAGAAGCATTCTGCTCTAGAGACCAATCCACCAGTGTATGATAGTAGTTAGGTGCGTTCTGCCCTGTATGTGACTGATTCACTGGCTATAATAGTGGGGTTCCCGCACTCACATGGATATATATAATCTGAGACGATTGAATAATGATGGACTTATGGTTTAAGGCACTAAAAGTATTGATTGTATGTTTGGCCATTTATATTTGATAGACTTGTTAAGTATGTGAATGTATGATTGTGAATATTATATAAGCACTATCATATTATATTTTTTTCATAGTGTTATATTATGTGTTTCATTGCGGGCCTATTTTTAAGTGTATTTTTAAAGTGTTACTTAGTACTGAAGGGTTCCATTCATAGGGCCCCTGCCTATTCAATGGGTAGAGTTCCTTGCAGGTCCTTTTAAGGTGCTATTCAAGTCGGTAATGGGAAAGAGCATAAGGATTGTCCAGAATTTGATATGGTTTTGCTTTAACTCTGGGTTTAAATATAATATTTATTCTTGTAACCACCATTAGTGGAATTTATCCTTGTAAATGGTTTATTTGTGCTACTATAATTTTTAATATAGTTTGGATTTCTAGCAATTGGTAATTTATTCTTTTAGCCTTAGCACTAGGTATTGGAACGGTATTAGTGAACCGGTCTAGTACTAAGTGTGGCGGTAATATCCCCAGAATTCACAGGTCTTGTTATTTTGCCTATGCTAACTCTTTTAATAAAATGAAATTTTTTAGTAGTGAATTTTGGGGACGGGGATGCTTGGGGAGGAATTGAGTGAGGTGATGAGTTAGGGCAAGGAAACATGGGTTGTGTGAAATAGAGGAAGGTTGGGCCATATAGGCTAAATTAGGATTTCCTTAGGGAAAACCTTAGAGGGCGATATTTAGTTGATTAAGATGTATGGGGAAGTGGGCCTCAACCCACACACTTAGGAGTTAGGTATTCATGGTAGGTGAGGGGAAGAGGGAAATGATGTTTGGGCATATTAGGAGGTGTAGAAGTCTCAAGAAATGGGATGGGCTCTTTCAGAAGATTAGGAGTAGACATGTTATATGAGCGGGTAATACAAAGGACATCTATGTCTTGGGTAAAAACATATATTGAATAAGACACGGATAAGACACTAATAATTTAAAGTGAAAGATTATTTAGCCGGGTCCAGACTGATCCACCGGTATAATAGTGGCCAAATGTCGGGTGTCCTAGAAATCGATCCATCGGCAAATAATAGTAGTTAGGAGCATTTTTCCCTGTATGCTCTTATCCACCGGATTAATAGTGGGGGATCCTAAGCTTAATAAACCAAACCTTGAGTTATGATAATACTTGAGAAGGATACTAATTACTTATATTGAAACACTATGAGAGTCGGGGCCAGACCGATCCACTGGCATAATAGTGGCTAGAAGCACTTTGCCTTGGAGACCAATCCACGGGAAAATAATATTAGTCAGGAATGTTTTGTCCTATATGTTTTTGATCCATTGTATGTAATAGTGGGTTTTCCATACTCCTATGGACTTATAAAGAACATGGTCTGAAAAGGGTACATTGACTAGAGGTCTAATGATTAAGTTTAACTGGACTATAATACGGCTGATACTATCCGTTATTCCTGTATGGCTTATATGTATAGTTACATGCTTGTGTATATGTCTTTTGTGTATGTCCTTAGCTGCATGGTTACTTTACTCAGTACGTAGCGTATTGACCACCCGTTTTACGGGTGCTGCTCATTCCCACGAGTAAAAGTCTCTTTTGAGCTTATGCAAGTAGGAAACGTTGTTTTTGATGCCTATGACACCTATGAGGCATTAGGTATAGTCGAGAGTTGAGATTCTTAGACTTGGCATAGGGGCCCAAGAGCGATGTAGACTAGACTCTTTTTATTTCTTCTTTCATTTTATTGTATCATATCTTTTATCCCCTTCTGGGCTTTGACTATGTAACTCTTTTTTGGTTGTAATGACTTTTAATCATGCACTTTGATTTTCTTATTATGAATATTTTAGTTTTCTATGGATCTCTATTTTAAGTGTATTTAATGTTCTTGTGAAATTATCCTTAGCCTTGTGGTAGGTATAAGATTGGCCGGGGGCTAGGCTTGTACTGATCACGGTGGTAGCACCCCTGTGTTTGTGTTTGTTTTAATTAAAAAAAAATTTAACTGTGATTTCGAGGGTGTTACAGGATTATCACTTATTTTGGTAGAAGATACACTAGCACTTTTAGAACCCATATTATTATTACTGCCACTAGAAGCTGATGCATAAGCTAAACGAATGACTTAAGCTAAACAAGGAAGGTCGGTGGATAGGAAGTAGGCCTCCAAGAAACAAAAAATGGAGAGTGATGATGAAGAAGATAAGAGGAGATATTTGATCTATAAGTAACCCCTAAGATCTAATACTCACATCCACCACGTTAGGTAACAACACTAAGGGAAAAGAGTGTGAGATTTAGAAGATTAAGACAAAACCCTTCACTTGAGTTTTGAAAAAGAGAAAGAGTAGAAACCCTTCTAATTTTTGTGCAACATGTTATATTTTTTGATTCAAGGAGAGATAACACATATATGGGGATGTGTTAGGCTTTTTGAAATAAAAAATGACTATACTATGCTCCATGGTTAACTAGATCACGACCCTCAACACTTAGCTACATAATAAACTAACTAGCTAATTTAAGTTTGAAATCAACTCCTACTCTTAGCTGAGTTACATCAATCTCGAAAAAGTAACTAAAACTTGAAAATGTGGACAAAGCATAAATGGTTAACTCTGCTACTATCCATCCAGTTCTTAAGCTACCATTTTATCCCAAATATAATTTTGTTTATGTTTCCATTCGAATTCAATCAACCATGTTTAAATATGAGCTAGTCATTCCCTTCTTTTTGTGGCCCAAAGTGCCGAAACAGATATTGCATGACTGACTATGCAATGTCTTGTTTTTTGAACACTTTAGCTATAACTTTAACTATCTTGTGTGTTGATATTGAGGAATGGAATTTTCTTTTGTTGACTGGATCATGAGCCATGTGGGGATAAATTACTCCATGATAAGGATGGTGGCTTGGTTAGCTTATGTATGAAGTGAATTTATGGCTAATAGTTTTTGTTCAAGTAAGAAGTGTTTTACCACTCTCTAATTTAGAGAAGTTAATTATCATGCTCATATAATTTGTGGAGGATTCACATTAATCATCCTCCCCTTATTGAGAAGAATCCCCCTTGTTATGATAAGGCTCATCATGTAAATAAGGAAGAAAATCTCCCACATTAAATGTATTTGATATGTTCCCTGTCTCTAGTGTTAGCTCGAGTTGATAAGCGTTGTCCCCTATTTTCTCAAGGATTTTGAAAGGCCTATCACTCCAAGGAATAAGCTTGTTCTTTAATCTAGTTGGAATCCTCTCCTTTTGAAGGTGTGTGTGTGTGATTCTAATTTATATCATTATATAGATAAATATGTACCTTTTCACAAGTAATTTTAGATCAAAACAATGATTCTTGTCAATTAAATACATCCAATAGATTATCCCTCGAGATGGTTGTAATATCACTAGTACCTAATGCATGTTAAAGGAAAATAGAGCAAACAAGAGGGACTATGGAGCCATATTCATCTAGTTAACAACATATGAAACATTCCATATTATCATTTTCATTGGAGATTGTGTTTGAGCATAGACATCTATATATATCAAACTAATACAAGACATCATATGATAAATTATCTTATAGGAATATATGACTATGAAATAATTTTTTTTAGTATCAACATTGCCATCTCGCTAATAATTAAAATAAGGTCAAATGTTAAAAAATTTAAATTACCTTGTATATACAATTATATGTTGACATTGTAACATTTCATTTTATAACAAATATAGGATATCCTCTACCCCAATCCAAATATTCGCATCTACTGATTTCATGTGTAAATCAGTAGGAAGAGGAATCCTAATAGAATTACCATCTAATGACAATACTATGTCCAAATACAACTTAAATTGAGGTGATAGGTCACAACACTCTATTATAATTTTCATTCCCAAGGCTTTTAGGCTTCTGCATACTCTATATCTTTTTGGACCTCTTACTAATATGTTTCGCAAGAATATGACTACCTCAAGTAAGACAATGTCGATGGAACAATTATCATATTATATATTATCACTTAAGAAAAAAGAATGTAATTTAAAATTTAAAAACTTTGGACTACCTCATCCTTGATAATTACAAGGCTACTCGACCATCCAACGAATTGCCCGACTAGTAAGCAAAGTACAGGCATATCCTCTTCTTTGCGATTAGATGTCACATCAAGTGGCACTGGATCCATTAAGTATGACTCGAATACACTATGAATTAAGCCTCACACTTTATCGACCCCTAATGGATGAGTATGAAGGGTTGAGTTAGACTCAAGAAATGCTGTAGCATTTTCTACAATAGACTCATCTTCTATGACTTGAAAGTCACAAGGATACTAACCTTGTAGTAATTAATAATTAGAAGATTCAAGTTATAGTTAAAAAAATATATTCAAATACATAGAGTATAGTTTATTATATTAACTCATTAATTTTATAAAAGGTTTTGGGACGCTAGATATTGAGGGTTGAACTAGACATTGTGAACTTGAGGACATACTATCCAACCTTCTAAAGATTACAACTTGTGATTCCCTTAATCCCACAAATTCTTTCTCCATCGATTCATATAAATTTTGAAGAGTGATGTAACACCTTCAAAATTCACTACCGAAAACTTTTATTTTTAAAACGTAAGTGAAAGCAAAAATAGTTAATTTTGGGGATGCTACCGCCACACTTAGTACCAAACCAGTTTCCTTCACTATTTCAGTACCAAGTGTTAAGGCTAAAAAGAGAAGCAACTTTACACAAATCTAAGATTACAAAACTATATTAGAGTAGTGCGTTAGATAAAATTATAAGAAATGGAACCCAATAATAGTGGTTACAACATAAAAACATTAAATAAGGGAAAATAGAAGTTTAGAGGAAAACACTGAAATCTTCTTGACTAGTCCTACGCTCTTAACCGGAGAATAAAACTTGTATCCAGCTGCAGACTAACTTGCGAAGGACACTACCCATTGAATTGGCAAGGGTCCACGAAAGGAATCCTTTATATAGAACTAAAAGGCAAGGCCCACATGTAACACATTAATCAAACATAAGAATAGTAAATTACATATATATATGGAACAAGATACAATAATCATTAGAATGAACACTCACCTTCAAATCATTTGTTACAAGGTTCATTAACTTATAATTAACAACACTTACCGAGACAAAATCCAAGTGAGATCCTTGTAGTAAAATTAGGAGTCAAACCTCATACTTAACTAATATATACCACCACTCAATTCAAAGGTAGGCACCAAGGCCGCTATTATATCATAACAATAGGCCATAACAATACAATCGTCATTATCTATACTTAAGCTATTAATTTGATATTAATCATAATCTTCTCTTGAATTATATCTATGTAGGTTTGGGGGCCTAACTATTATAATCGGTGGACCGGGAATAAGATATACTCTAGGGCAGAATGCACTTATCCACTATTATAACTGGTGGACCAGTAAACATATATAATCTCTATGGTAACACACACTTGGCCACTATTATAACCGGTGGACTGGTAAATATATAGAACTCTAGGGAAAAATAATCTTGGCCACTATTATAACCGGTGGGCCAGTACAAATGATATAATCCATATGGTCCCAACCTTCGTGGTGTTCTACTGTAAGTGATTAGTCTCTTTCCATTTAATTAGTGCACCAATTCAATTTATTAAACTCGAGGGGGAGATCATGAGCCCAGAGACACAAAGGTACACCGGTCATATTGGTGCATACAGATAACACAATATCCTATTGACTATTAACCTAGGGACGCAAAGGTATCTTGGTTGCACTGGTGCACAAAGACACACAATACCCTATCGATAAGGACACCTAATCCATAAGTATGCGTACCCTCTAAGTAGGTGGGTAGAGATAAATATAGTAAGATGTAGGGCCTAGTGGGGGAACTAAGACACACCAAAAAAATTTAGAATAATCGTGGGCTAAACCTTATCTTTAGAGTAGCGACACCATTCCAGATCTCGAGGTCTTTTACTTTAAGTATTAGTGTCTTACTTAAGGGGACCACGAGAAACATATCAATCACATATCATGATTATACTATTGATTATAAAGTTAAAGCACCCTAACCACTAAATAATCATTTACACATAAACCCTAACATGCACTTCTAGAACATCTAGCTCACATTTCCATGCATAATTAGCAATTAAGGCCCCCTTGCATGTTCATGGAAATAGCATTATAATACACCATCAATTATCCATTCCACTCTAAACCATGCATATTCTTTATGATACACTCCAATTTACCAAAATGCTCTAGCCTGATAATATACATGATTATGCTTAAATAGGCGATACTCATACTATAACTCACAATCTCTTATTTAACATCACTTATTACTTATTATGAAGGTTCATTAGACCAACTGTATATTACATGAAAAATTACCAAATTATCTCTTCTTATTTACAAAATTACTAAAATGTCCATCTTACTTACAAAATTATCAAAACATCCTTCTTACTTGTAAAATTTCCTAAATACCCTTCATATTCATAGAATTACTAAAATACCATTCTTACTTGTTAAATTACCAAAATAATGTTTCCCTACTTGTAAAATTATCAAATTAACCTTCTTACTTGAAAAATTACCAAAATATCTCTAGGTCATTTATTATTATTGATCATACCCCCACATACTTTATTAAAACCATAGAACCCTTATTATTATTATTATTATTATTATTATTATTATTATTATTATTAGCACCAATATTATCTATTATGCACATTTATTTAAGTAACATCCACTTTATATGCAAAATTATTAAAATATCCCTAGCACATAACATATTAACATCCATGACTCACATGTATCATTTAACACTATAAAACTCTTATTATTATTATTATTATTCTTAACACCCGTTATCACCTACCATGCACATTTATTTAGGCCACTCCTTATGAATATGTAAAATTACTAAATTACCCCTAGAACATAAAATAATATTTTTCATGATGGAACCAGTATTTTTAATGCTACAAACTCTGATCATCATTTTCATCATCTCAAAACACTTGGCATGCATTTTCATTACAATATTCAACATCATATACGAAAATTACCAAATTACCCTTAGGCCCTAAATTTGGGTATTTCTACTACCCTACCAAACTTCCATATTCCTTTTAAGCACAAAATATAACACATTAAGCATCTCATTTAGGTTTAAATATTATGATATGTCTAAATGACCAAAATACCCCTTTTCTTAAAAACCATTTTCACACATGTCATATTACATACAATACAGCATGCTTTTATTCCTATCTTTCAATATAACATTAAAAATCATGAGATGATTAGCAACACACCATATACACACAAAACACATATGAAAACCCTAATGTGCTAATATACATAAATCCATACATTTTAGTAGGGTATAACAATTACTTTATTTTCGAAAACAACCAAATTTATTGGTATCCCGCTTGAAAAGATTAAGCTTTAATTAGTAAAAATTGTACCTAAAAATAATGTCACAAGTAAACATATTATTAGTAAATAATTAAAAGAATGATTTTTTTATCAAAAAGGCTTGTTAAATACCATCATCACTAACTATATTATACCTCAAGAATTAATTAAACACTTAAAATTTTGCAACACCACTCATGCTGTCCATGTAGCATAGTTGCACGACACAAAAAGGGGGGAAAATGTGGTGGAAGGAAGGTTTGTACAAAAGGGGGAAATGGAGTCAATAAAGGTGGGTTGAGGGAGGAGTTGGGGTTGGTAGTTATGTGAAGGAGTGAAGTAAGGTGTAGGTAGTGGTTGGGGGTTAGAGTGTGGTAGCTCAGGGGTGGAAAAGACGATAGCGGTGGCCATTGAAAGGAGGGTGCAAAGAAGGGGGAAGAAGAGGAAGAAGGGAAAAGAAAGAGGAGGAAATGAGGGCTGTAGGGGAATTTCAAACATGTTGAGGAAGGTGGGTGTAGGGGTGGTGTTAGGTGGTTGAGAGGCGGCTTCATCACAGTATAAGAGTGGAGATGATAGCATAAGGTGGTGGTATAGGGAGTTGGTTGAGAGGAGAAGAAAAGAAAAGGAAGGAGGGTTGGTTGTAGGGGGTGAGCGTGGTTACTTAAGGTGGTGTAGGGAGGTAGGGAAGTTGGTGTGGTTGCTGGTGGGGTGGTGGAGATGGAAGTTAGGGACACTCCAAAAAAAAGGAGAAGAGGAAGGAAACAAGAAAAGGGAGGATCAAGCCAAAAGACAAGGGCTAGAGGGATAGCCGATGTAGAGGAGAAGAAGAAAAAGGGAATAAAAAGAAGAGGAGAAGAAAAGGGTGATCAACATAGGGTTTGGTGGTTGTAGGGGACAGTTCTAGGTTACATGTAGGGTGGAAGGGAGAGGAAGAAGGAATGTGAAAGGAGATTGGGCATGTGGGGGAGTTGTAGGGGGTGTGTATGACTAAAAATGGAAGGAAAGGGATGAGAGAGATAGAAGGGTTGTAGGTTGGGATGGCACATGTAGAGGGGTTGGTGGCAAGCGTGTGAGGTGTAGGCAGGGGCATTTGGCTCAATGTTATAGGGGAGGAGAGGAAAAAAAGGAAGAAGAAGGAGGCCAAATAGGGGAGAAAAGGGACGGCAAGTCGACTCGTGTAAGGGAGAAAGGAAAAAGGAAGAAGGAGGAGTTGGGCTGGCCTAATGGGGAAGAAGAGAAGGAGAGAAAGAAAGGAAGGGAAAGGCTATGGCCTGGGCTAGGCTAGTGGGGAAGAGGAGAAGGCCAACCAGCCTAAGGAAGGACGAACGAAAGAAGGAAAAGGAAAAGAAGGAAGAAGAAAGGAAAACATGAAAAAGAAAATAAGGAAAAAGGGGGAAACAAAAAGAAAGAAAATTTATTTTTAGAGTTAGGATAAGAAATTAGGATAATAATAAAATTATATATTAAATTTAATTTATCAAAATTTAAAGTATTAATTTTAGAGGATACTTTTGGTAAAATTATGGTTTTGGAAATTAATGTAAGTAAAAAGGAGTATGATAAAATAATAAAATATTTATATTAATTTATTAAATAATTCTATCTATATTTTATAAATCAAAGGTCCATATAATAATTAAATTAATAATTTAAGATTAAATTATTCTAATTAAGGGGCTAAATAATAAAATATATATTTTAAAAATTTAGGGTATTATAGGCAAGTACTAGGTTGACATCTAGATACTTTAGATAGGTTGAATCCGTAATTATATGTCTTACATCTACCATCATGATTTTGAGTACATATTCTCTCCATTTATGTCATCTTCCCATTTGTTTTCATTCAATACAATATACCACCATTTATCAACTAGATCAGTAAAATAGAATACCTAGTTTGCTTGTGAGGATAATATAAATAGGTCTTGCTTATCACCAAGCATTTACAGGTCTACCCTTGTAAATTCATCTTCCTTAGTACAAACCTCATTTTGATTATAAACCAATTTGCACTTGAATAAAGGAACTCTAAAATTTGTGTAATACAATAGCCATATTGGCTCTATTATTCCATAGTATGTCATTTATGCATAAATATGGTTTTTGTATTTAACACTTGATATATGTAAAACTTCTAATATTACACTCAAAACACTAATTTGCATATTATTCTTCTCATCCTACTCTTGTATGTAGAAAGTAAACCATTGGTCATATATAAGTTGTATGACATCACCTCCCTATGAGGAGGGTGGGACAATCAATACAAATTAGTATTAGATTCAAATGAATCATATGACAATCACTCCAACAAGGAGCTATTGTGTCTATATAATATCCATTTCTCACTCTTAGATGGATATGACGCCCTCAAATTATCCATGTATTGATCCACATATGGTTGAACATTGTCTCTATTGTGAAGGACATAAAGGTGAGCTTGTAGAAACATTTGATCATCATCATTGATGACCATGTAAAATACTTTGCACCTTGTACCTTGTTCTTCTACACTTGAATGCCATGGTTTATGAATACATGTCATATTGACATTAGGTAAGAACTCACAAAAAAATTTGTCACCTCCTTCACTAGATAAATCTTATTAATGCAACCTTTAGGTTTTTTCAAATTCCTTACATGTCCTTTTAAGAATTTCATATACCTTTCAAATGGATACATCCAATGCAAATGAGTTATCCCACATTATCTATTCTCCTTAACCAAGTGAACCGTTAAATGAATCATGATTATAAAAAATGATGGAGTAAAATACATCTCAAGGTGGAATAATATAACGACAATCTCACTTTGAAATTTTTATAACTTTATAGGATTAATAACATTACTATATAGTTCCTTGAACAAGACATAACATCTGGCGACAACACTTTGAACCTAATTTGGTATGATAGAACATATAGCAATTGGCAAAAAGTCTTAAATGAGAATATGATTATCATGAGATTTCATATCCATTAACTTCAAATCTTTCATCAAAACAAATTTCTTAACATTTGATAAGTATCCTGCGGGAACCTTCACTTTGTGCAAACATTCACAGAAATAAATATTTTTTTGGAAGGAATATAATATACAGGAGGTAAAAAAGTTTTATTTTCCACCTTCTACTGATGTAATTCTATTCTTATACCCATGTCAACCAATTTGAATCGAGCGTTAATATCGTCTTTTGTCTTTCTTGGAGCATTTAGAAGTGTGCAAATTAGATAGTCAAATAAAAATTTCTCAATATACATCATATTAAGATAATATCGTACGTGCAACTTTTTTCAATATAGATAGTCAAAGAAGATTGACCTCTTCTTCCACCTACTTGAAGGGAACATTTTCATATTTTTTTCCCAAAAGACACTTTTAGGTCTTTTAATTTGTTAAATAATTGAAATCCCATGAGAGGATTCACATATTTTTTTCTTCAACTTTTTCATTAAAAGCTTTTCTCTGGTTACTACAATGATAATTCATAGGCAAGAATCTATGATGTCTAAGATAAGCAGTATTCCTACTCTTAGATAGTTGGAGAGAGTTTGTGTTATCTTCATAAATAAAATATGCATAGTATTTGTGTATGCTATAACTAGAAAAATTACCATAAGTAGAAACATCATTTATTATACAAAATAACATCATTCTTAAGTTAAACGACTCTTGACTCTGTGCATCAACTACTTCCTCTCCATGATCACACATGTACTTTAAATCCTCAAATCCCATATACATATGGTTCACACTCACTTTCATATCAAATTCAAAACTATTTGTTTTGATAATACTCTAGAATTGATGATGAGTCACATTGATACACAATTCTTCTTTGATAATGGCATAATCCATCACATGAGCTACATTACTACCCTATAGTAGAATGGTTTGGTAGAAAGAAAACATAAACATTTAATTGAAACTTCTCAAGCCCTCCTTTTTTGGTCTAACCTTCCCCTAATATTCTAGGGTGATTGCATTCTTACTGCCACCCATCTTATAGATTGGTTTCCATTCAAGGTTATTCAAGGCAATATTCCCTTCTGGCATTTATATGGTTCTTCACATAATTACTCTCATTTCAAGACTTTTGATTTTCTATGTTGTGTGTCCAAACTCGCCCATACTCATGAAAAGTTCATTCCTTGAGCCTTGCTCTGTATAATCATAATTTATCCTTTTGGAAATAAAGGTTACAAGGTTTATAATAAGACCACTCGTAATATTCATTTCTCTCAGGATGTTGTTTTTCATGAGACAATATTTCCTTATAAACTTATTCCATCCACCACAGCTTATATTGTTCCTCTAATTATTCCCAATGATATAATATCTTCTCCTTGTTTCTTCCCTCCACCTTATACAACTACACATTCTCTTCCTTATACAAAAATATCCTCAACTCTTTCAGCTTATGATTCTCTAATTTTACCAATTCCTAACTCACCTCTTTTGAATTTTAATCCTTCTTAACGCTCACATCATATATCTTCAAGAATTCATAATTCTCCACCTCACTTACATGAGTATGTATCATGTAACTTTTATTTCAGTATTCTCTGTCCTCATACTCTCACATATTCGCCCACCTATATTACTCCTCAACATTTTTATTTTTCTACCCTTAATTATCATAATCAATGACTTATGTACACTCCAATCTCCATCAAACACATGAGGCTTCTTATTATGAAGAGGAAGATAATTCTCCAGAATGGCAGGATGCTATGCAAAAGGAGTTTGCAACTCTTGATGCTAACCACATTTGAGATCTTGTTCCTATTCCTAAAGGCAAGAAACCTATTACTTGTAAGTGTGTTTATTAAATTAAACATAAATTAGATGATATTATTGAAAGGTTTAAGGCTATAATTGTTGATAGAGGATTTATTCAAAAGGCCATTATTGACTATACTGAAACTTACTCTCTAGTTGTAAAGATGACCACCCTTCAAAGTCTTATTACTATTGCCACTAAGAGGGGCTAGTATATGCATTAACCGGATGTTAACAATGCATTTATACACAGGGATCTCGATAAGGAAATCTATATGTGTCATCTCCTAGGTCTTTCTCTTCCTCATCCTTCAAAGTTTTTTCATGTAAAGAAATCTCTTTATGGTCTTAAGCAGGCCTCTTGACAATGGTATGCTAAACTCACTACTTCCAGTTGTTCTCAAGGCTATTTTATGTCTCAAATTGACCATTATTTGTTCTACAAACATAATGGTTCCTTAGAAGGTTTTTATTTTATTTTTATTTTATTATTGTCTATGTGGATGACCTTTTAATCATAGGAAACTATGACTTATTTATCATATATCTCGAGAAATTTAAGATAAAATATCTTACACTGCTCTACTATTTTCTTAGGATTGAGGTACTCCAACATTCTAAGGGGGTCATTTTATCTCAATGAAAATTTCCCATGGATGTTCTCAAGGAATTTAACTGTACAACACCTATTGTGACTACTCCTCTTAATCACACTTTAGTTGGAAAAATTAATTTCCTCACTCACACAAGACCTGACCTTCGATCTTCTCATCTTGTTGTTGCTATGCATACTAAATGGTACATCAAGCATGATTGAGGCTTAGGGCTGTTCATGTCATCCACCCCTGATTATTCTCTACAGGCTTATTGTGACTGTGATTGGGCTTCTTTTCCTACAACTAGAAGATCTATAAGTGACTAACTCATTTTTCTTGGATCAATCCCCATTTCTTGGAAAGTAAAGAAACAAAAAAACATTACTCTTTCATTTGCTGATGCTAAATACAGATTTATTGAGTGTGTTACTAGTGAAATTGATTGGCTTACTCGCATTTTACATGATATGGATGTTCCTAATGTTACACCTGTACCTTTGAAATGTGATAATCAAGCTGATATACATATATCAAGGGACCCTATTTTCCACGAACGCACTAAACATATTGATTTAGATTTTCATTTCATCCAAGAAAAACTTCTTGATGTTCTCATTTCTATCTCCCATATTCCTATCTCACATCCATTAGCTAATCTTTTTACAAAGTAGTTACCAAGCCATCTTCATACTCGTATTCTTCCCAAATTGGGGCTGCTCTCTTCTACACACCGTCCAACTTGAAGGGGAATGTTGACATATACCAGTTATAAACTTGTTTATTTGTTCGTTAATTGTGCATATAACAAGCATAATAGTAGTAGTATTTCATTTAGTTACATAAAGTAGCTGCAATTGCACATTCATTGTATATATATATATATATATATATAATAATAATAAAAAGGACATGACGATACAATTGTCTTTCCTATTCTTCCTCTTCTCTTATATCTTAGCTTCAAACTCTCTTTCTTGTTTATCTATCACCTTTGAAACTTTTCTATCATAGTTTAATGGTAGTAACAAAACTTACAACTGTTGGATATTATCCATTCTGAAAAAATTAACTAGAGCATGTTGATCGTGTGCTAAAGATTTTCTAGAGGGAAAGGAGTACTTGGAAACAATTAATAGTTCCTTAGTTGGGATAGTTTTTCGTTTGCCGGTAATTATAGCACGTGGATGGAGCAGAACCTTCTAAATACAATGCAATTGCTGGTGTGGTAGAACATCCTCTTTGGGTGGTATATTTGTGGCTATGAAGTGGTACTGTTAGATGGTGTTTTCTAATGATCGACGGGTTCAATATATAGCCTTATTCCTTATCACAAGAGCAAAGGAAACAATGGATGCATTGTAACATTTTGACGTAATCAGATTTAAGAATTTATGGCGTTATGCTGGTGGACACCACCACAAAGAGGCATAGTATTAAGTTGAATGTGGCTGGATGCGCATGTAATGAGATAGATATGCTAGAGCCGTGGGCCTATTTTGAGATGACAAGTCTATGTGGGTGCATGGCTGCATCACAAATTTGGGGGCAGCCATAATGTTTGCGATTGTGGTTTGTGCTATATAGATTGGTTTGAGGATTGTGAGAGAGCTGTAGTTTGATCAAGTGACTATTCTGTGTGTTGTGGGTCCAGCCCACATGTATTAGTAAAGTATGTATTCTATTTTATCCTAAAGAATGGGTATTTGATAGCATTTTACTAATATTGGATTAAGTCCAACTGGGGCTTATTATTTGGGCTTCTTAATTAAGCCTTTGGTATAAATACTTACTATACAAATTAGGGCAGCAAGTGAGAGGTGTGAATTCATAAAATTACATAAATAATTAGAAGCAAAAGAAGAGAGGAAGACAAAGGGTTTGAAAGAAGAGTTATTTGCGATTTTTCAAGGACAACTTTCAGAAAGTTGTCGATTGCTAGAGTTTCCATTGTTGGATTTTGATGAAATTTGGTCAGTTTGTTGGGGACACATAGGGCCTTATGTTGAACGGTTGGATCGTCGTTTTGAGATTTGGTTTGTCTGTTATTGCATCAAGACTGAACCTCTAATTTGTGGTGATATTCTTCACCTTTGATCTCTTCTTACTTAATCTCTTATGTATGTACTTGTTGGTGGGTTGTGAATTGTTGTGAACCTAATTTGGGTTCATTTTTCCCTCAATTTATCATAATAAGAGATGGAAATAGGGTGGACTCCTCAAACGTCCCGTGGTTTTTACTCTTCACATTGAAGGGCTTTTCCACATATAAATCATGTATTGATTGGTTTATTTTTCTGATCTATTCGCTTATGTTTGCTGCCCATAATTGGTGGATTACTTTGGTGAATTATTTGTTGTAGATTTGGGTTCTATTATTTGGTTGATTGTCTTAGTGTTGATCCTTGTAGATATTGTCATATACTACCCGGACCTTTTTAGTGTGGGACTCGAGAGCTGTGGTTGGACTGACCCTGGAGGACGCCAGCTTGAATACCACCGAGAGATGAATGTTTTGCCGGAGCAATTAGGCTTTCACCTCAAGCATGTTTTTAGAGATGCACAATAACTGTGCAGATAGACAATAATCGCTGTCTAGGGAGTATCCTCTGGGCACACATAAATTTGTTAGTCTGACTAGGGATCTTGATCTTGCTTTGTGTACCCACAATGTAGGTGTCATGATCGGTTGTATTCGGTCAATAAAAGGTCCACGTCTTCCCTTTTCTTTACAAAAGAAAAAAGAAAAAAAAAACATTCATATAAGGAATTTGGGGGGGGGGGGGATATAGTCTCACCATAGAGCACTCCGTCAATTAATTAATTTGAAGGTACATTCATTGCTAACGTCAAGTGGCTCTTACATTTAGCTGATAGCCGCAAAGCATGGTAGCCCCAACCCCTGAGTTAAGGAAAAAATTCATATAAATGATCTGATAGTGCTAACCTAAAGAAAAGATGTGCCTTTTGAAGATGGCTTCTGGACGTAAAGGCTGCTCTAAGCTCTAATCGTACATCTGGTATTGTATATTCATTCAATCACACATGATAGATTGATTCCTGCCTTTCTCTATTGCCGTCGTTATAGCTACATATTGACCTACTGTTAATCAAAAGTATAGCCAAGTAGGCTGCTTTCATGATCCATAAGTGTAAAAATACCAATGCTATAACAACTGATATCAGAATTCACATAATCACACGTTCCCAGTAGCAGCAAAAAGCATTATTATCACTCAGGGTAGTGAAGTTGCATTTGCCTATCGTTCCTGTTTCCAGTTTTGTCTCTATCCCTCATTTTCCTGCAGAAATGACCGTCAAGATAGACCTCATTCATGCATCACTATCATTTGAAAATCAGCCCTGGAGAACCAACAACGAATCTGACGGAATCGATAAGCAATTAGTATAAATAGAAAGCCACAATTTACTCTATGAACTGTCCTAGTGGATGGAATATGGCCATTACCAAATGTAGACAACTATTATGAACTTTTATGCATCTCAGAACACTACAGAGAACCTGTATGCCGTTCCTGGAGATATATGTATATATATATGTGAAGAATTTGCTGATACGGTTTCAACAATAATCCTCTAGTAATTGTGTCATTGTTCTACTTCCCATCATTCATGTTTTGCAATACATTGTTTAGAGAAGGAATAATAAAAAACTGTTGTTACCTGTGGATGAGGAGCACGCATAGTAAGTTTCTAGACTTACATTCACGTACCAAAAAGCGACTTTCTTTTAATTTCAGTAAAGAAAACGCACAATACCTTTGTTCCATGCTTGTAGACATGGATATATAATAAATGCTGACTTTGCTTCACTTTATGCTAGGCCCTTTCCAATTAGACAAGAGAAACAAACACAAATCATTTAATTGAGGTCATATCCATAAGAAAATTGATGTCTATATGTGATAAGTTTATATTTTGACATATTTTATACTCTTATAATATTAACTTTTAGAATTTTAATTAAGTAATATAGGTGAATAATTATAATTTTATACTTAAGTGTT
Source organism: Tamarix austromongolica (assembly GCA_039764185.1). Taxonomy (NCBI): domain Eukaryota; kingdom Viridiplantae; phylum Streptophyta; class Magnoliopsida; order Caryophyllales; family Tamaricaceae; genus Tamarix; species Tamarix austromongolica. The sequence continues at coordinate 73,212,453 of CM077813.1, forward strand.
AATAATTACATAAATACTATTATTTAAGCTAAAATGATATAAATTAAATAAACTTAGAGTATAATATTACTTATTAATTTTCATTAAATTTTATTTTGTAGGTATTATTTTTAAATAAAAAAAAGAAAAAAAAAAGAAAAAAATGTCGGACCTTTGGACCAACGGCCTAAAAACAAAAGAACTAAAAAAGAGCCGCAACTAGAGCACGAAAGGAGAGTATAGAGGCGACAGAAGGGAAAAACAGTCGACGGGGACCTGCCATGGATCTCGGCTGCTGGGCGACCGTAATTTACCTCCCTCGTGATGGCTGGCGAGCAAGCCGGCGGGGGCCTTGAGGGCGAGGGTATCGCCTTTTGGGAGCAAGGGAAAAGAAGTCGACAGAGCTAACGTTGGAAAAAAGGCACTGTAGAGAGAGACGTGAGAGCCGCAAGTCAGAGGCCGCACGAAATTCAACAAACTAGCGCTATGACCATAAGAAGGAGAGTGGAGGTAGCAGTGACCACTGGTCGGTGCCGCTGTTCAACCAATGCCGAAGAAAAAAAAAATAAAAGAATTTAATTACACAGAAATCTATACTACCGAGATAATAAGAAATAGGGAAGAATTGACCCAGTAGAATTTAATTAAGAAGAAATTAATTTTTCGTCTGAATAAATTCTTGATCTTTCATCCATAAGTAATTCTAGTTATTTCTTTCTCTATTTTTAATTTATATTTTGGATATATATTTCTGTGTAATTAATTTAATAATTATAGTTGGCTGATTATTTATTGTTAGAGAATAGATTGAAACCTTAGATTAGGGTTTGAGATATAATTTTATTTTTCTTTTTTTTCATGAGATTATTCCATAACTCTATTTTAACTCTTATCGTTTATATATATATATATATATATATATATATATATTTCTGTCGGGTATAATTTATATGGTGCTTGCCTTATTCTGGTGTCCTTATAAGTGATAGTATGTAGGATTATATACCTGCTAGGTGGCCATATAAATATGCTAGAATTTATATGTATAAATTGCAGTTAGGTTAGAAAACAAATCGCCTAATAGTTTTGTGATTTTAAGTGAAGTAGTAAAGCATTTAGATAAGTGCGGGTCAAAGAAAGAAAATATAGCTAGACGTGCTTAGTGTACTATTCTGGGTACTTAGATTGACAGCCTTCTAATTATACTTAATGCATTAAATCTAGTTACATATAGGAGACACTTGTTGCTGCTATACTGCTAGTATTTAATAGGATTAATATTGACGTTTTGTCGTATTAATTAATTACGGAAAGTAATATAAGGTGTATGGACTTGCTTTTGGTGTACAACTTAATCAATCTCTTTCTCATGATTAGATATTGATTTAGAAATTAGTATTATATTTTGACCCAATCTAGTGGTGGATTTCGGATTCCCTAGTATATTTATCATATATGTTGTTATCTATTATTTTTATTTTATTTTATTTATTATTTTTCTAATTTTATAATCCCCATTAGTATTTTTTGTATTTATTTTGTTTTGTTTTATTTAGCATTTTTATTTTTATTTTTAGCTAGTTATATACAAGTGGGCCCTCTCAATTCTTGATTTAGAACGATACTCTTATTTACCAATACTACAATTAATAACAAGAAGGTTTAAATTGCGTGTCAGCTATGACTACACTAACACGAGTAGTATTTCCTACCATGAAACAATGTATTGAAAACTTTCTCACCAATGATCTTACCAGGCACTAACATTCTAAAAAATTAAAACCACTAAGTTAATGAAGGCTAAAAGTATTAGAACCAAGAAACTCCAAACAAGTAAACTACATTTTCGGCTAACATAAACATTTGTTAGGCTAATTGTACCGATACCAAAATAGCAAACCCTCAATATGCGGCTTATGCCTTTTTTTCCTCACCTTGTTTTCATATTAGATTTGATAAGTGATAAATATATAAAAGAAGTACAATATTATTTGGACAGTTTACACTCTTGATATATTATACATGGTTTCATAGATTTCCTATGTGTACAGGTTAAATTTTCTAGTATATTAATGGATACCTATATTTTGTTATTTTGTTTTGTAGGTGCACTCTTTGGATGTAAAAGAATGTCAAGATAGAGTAATATGAAGAATTAAAGCATCTAGTGAAAATAGCCTAACATGGATATGGCATCAAATTTTTTTTTTTGTATAATTGCAACTCATTTGAAATTGAAGGATTTTGACCAATATGTAATTTGAAGTTGGAAAAATATAAAACATGAAAGATATAGGTCTTTTTCTAATATTTCTATCCAGGTAATAAAATCATGACTTTGATCATAATTGTGGTCATGATCATGATGTCATAGTATCATAGCGCAGTGGAAGATATTTTATGTATTACGATTATCGTGACATAATTATGGATATTTTTTCACAACAAATGTTGACTAATGTCATTGATTATTGGCATATATTAGTCAAATATGGACTAAAAATATGCATGTGATTTCATTTCTATGTAGCATATGTGACATGTTGTGTATAATTTAGTCAAAAATCCAATATATACCAAGGATATAATGATACATTAGTCTTTCTTACTATGTTTCCATAACACATAAATAACCTCATTTTGACTCAAAAGGAATAAGTTATGACCATAATACAAAAGTTTATCACAATACGCAAAACAACAACCAACACAAACTTGCAACACAACTGTTTTGGGTACCTATGCCTAATGTGTTTCTCACCTGTTCTTTAGAGTGCAATAATAGAATCTAGCATTGAACACAACTTAAAAGAACCATTATGCCCAATGCACATGTTCCATGTTTGACACTTCAAATTTCAAGTGTTGCCACTTATTTCATTTGGAGATTAACTCAGGCATCTAAAGGGACACATGAGATGTTATTTATTTATTTATTTTGTCTCTTTTTCAAAGTTTTTTTTTATGAGAGGGAGAATAGGAAGAAAGAGGAAAGAACCTTTGTATGTGATTCTCTCTCTAATTTTTTAGATTAATGTAATTTCAATCTTCTATCTTATTGAAGCAACTTCCACACTTCTTTCTTATAGGAGGTGGAGCATGATATTACTTCGAGCTAGGTGAAGGTTGAGGGTGAGTAGGATATCAGAGAGCCTTTTGATAGACCCACTATTCCTAAAGTCGGTGGATCCAGACAGTAGGTGGAGTAAAGAGGTGTTGCACCAGGTAAAGAATAAAGGATTGTTAAACCTCTAGTTATATATGGTTATGATGAATTGGCTGATTATGCTTTATCTAGTGGAGAGATAGTTGTTGATGTGCATGAGCCAACATTATTCTCAAATTATATTGATAGAACTAATTCTACTAATTGGTGTGCTACTATGGAGGAGGGTTGGATTCCTTATTAAAGAATCAGATATGGGAACTTGTGAAGGCCCTTAGTAAGAAAAAGATTGTTGATTGCAAGTGGGCGTACAAGTTAAGATAGGGAGCTCTAGGGGTTGAGTGTGATACCCCATTCTCTCAAACCTTAATTATCATATGTGATTGGCTTAGTAGAATTTCTAAAAAAAACATATATATGCTATTATAAAGTATAATTCCATTTGTGTTAAATTTTAGACATTTCGCAAATCATTTATCTCATGTACGTAAAACACATTTATTGTAATTATTCCAATTACTGTATTTTCACTCTTTTTGACACCTTCAAAAATTTTGGATTGGTCTAAAAATATTTTTGAGTTCATTTTTCCATTCTATTCATTCATGTTTCACCCTTTACTTTAGAATTGTTAAATTGTGGAACAATTTGTTTACAAGATTAGACAATTTTAGCCATTTTGGCTTTTTTTAATCAATTTGTCATCAAATGAGTTTTGAGGCCAAATATTTTTATATATTTAGTTTTCCAAAAATACTCTGCATCAATTTGTGGTAATTTGAACCCCCCATTATTCATTTTGTGCATTTGAGGAAAAATATATTTCTGTGACTTATCTATTTTTCCATTTTGCTTGTTTTTTTTATTTGTCGAGCTTCAAACCAACTTTGATATCCAATATTTTTATATATTTAAGTTTCTCAAATTATTCGGGACCTTTCCTTAAATTTTTATAATTTTTGGAACTCAATTGATATTTTTTCAAATAAGTGCCAATTATTGGACTTTCTTATAATTTAATTAACCAAAATAAATTGTAACCAATACTCTAACTATTATTTTAATCCTAAATATTCTCCTAACCAAACCTAACTAAATAGTGTAACCGATATTATAATCATAATTTGATGACATTTCTCTTACAAATTCAATCATAGCATAACCTATCTCTTACACCCCTAATCCTAACACTCAAGTGAGGCTAGAGTAAAATAAAAAACACACTCCACACTTAAGTGAAGAACCATTATCCACTACCACTGATAGATGACTTGTTTGATCAGCCTCATGGTGCTAGGATCTTCTCAAAGATTGATTTGAGGTTTGGGTATCATCAGCTTTGGATAGCAAAGGCAGATATCCCAAAGAAAGATTTTTGTATGAGGTACAAACATTATGAGTTTACGGTGATGCCATTTGGGCTCACCAATGCACCTGCAGCTTTCATGGATTTGATGAACCATATATTTTGATTGTACTTGGATTAGTTTGTGGTGGTCTTCATTTGTGGTGGTCTTCATTAATGATATTTTGATATACTTTCTAAGTAATGAAGATCATAAATAAACCTCAAGATGGTTTTAACACTTCTTAGAGAGCATAGGATTTATGCCAAACTCTCTAAGCATGAGATCTAGGTGTTAGAGGTTTCCTTTTTAGGACATGTGGTGACTGTGAGTGGGGTTTCTATTGATCCGGCAAAGGTCAGGCTATTTTAGATTGGAGGGAACCTATTAATGTGATTGAAGTTCATATTTTTCTAGGATTAGCTAGGTATTATCTTCACGTTGTTCAGAAATTTTCAAGGGTAGCTTAACCATTAACAAATTTACTAAAGAAGATGACATGATTTCATCGAGATATTGATTGTGAAGAGGCATTCCAAGAGTTGAAGTATCTTCTTACTATCGCATCAATTTTGACTTTACCCTCAGGTTTTGATGGATTCTAGGTTTACAACGATACTTTAAATCATGGTTTAGGGTGTGTTCTAATACAATATGACCGAGTGGTTACTTGTAATCCCCCAAAAATTTTGAAAACCTATATTTTAATAAATGACTTTATTTAAAATAAAATTTGCTTGTAAAATTATTTACTTTAATTATTTTATGGATTTTAGAGTATATAAATTTGGGTAAGATTATTTAATAAATTAAATATAAATATTTCGCTAATTATCATATTATTTTTATAATTTTCCCAAACCAATATTTTACCAACTTTACCCTTCTTAAACTAAAATATTAGGTTATAATAAATTAAATTGTTAAATTAAATAATTTACCAGGAATATTACATTTTATGATTTTATAAATTTAATTAAATTAATTTTCCTATTTTTTTTCCATTCCCATTTTTCTTTTTCCCCCTTTCTTCCTTTCCTTTTTCTTTTTCTTCTTCCTTTTCCCTTGGGCTGCCTCGCCAGGCCAGCCTTCCCCGCGCAGTGGGCCTCGACCCACCTCTTCCTCTCCCCCTCAGCCCTCTCTCCTGCGTGCCCAGCTCGATCGGCTCCCTTCCTTTTCCCCCTGGACCAGCCAATTTTTTTTCTTTTCCTCCTTTCCCCGACCGGTCAGCCTTTTCCCCTTCTTTCCCCGACCGGCCGCCCGTAGCCCCCTTCTTTCTTCTTCTTCTCAGGTGGCGACAGCCGCCGACCTGCTCGTTTTTGCCCGACTGCCTACAACCGCTACCTTGCCACCCTGCCTTCCCCTCTCTCTCTTCTCCCTCTTCTTTTTCTTCACCTTTCCCCTACCCCATTTTTTCGAAATCCTTCTTCCTCGACTCTCTCCCCTCCATTTTCTCCCCTTCCACTTTCTCCCCTTGATTTCGTGCGCCGCCGCCCTCCGCCGCTCCAACGCCGCACTCATCCCCTAAACCACCTCCTGCACCCTTCGACTGCCACCTTGCACCACCCCAATTCCCATCTCGCAACCCTCTTTCTCCCTTCTTCTATTTTTCTCCCTGTTTTCACCCTTCTCGACAGCCGCCTGTAACGCCGCTTTTCTCCGCCGTCCGTCCGTCTCTGCTGCCGCCCAGACCACCAATCTGCTCCCTGCAACCTCCTCTACCACCCCCATACTTCACTTTCCCAAAACCATCCCCTTCACCCCTTCGTTTTCCCCCTTTCTTTTCCTTCCTCGCCAGCCTGCACCTCGATACCCACTTCGACCGCCACCTTCACAGCCTTGCTGCCGCCGCCTCCGCCACCATTAGCCACCATCAACACGTCCCTGGCCACCACCAACACCCCCTCTCCCCCTCTGCATCCTTCCATTGCCTTGAATCCACCCCCACATGCCTCTTTTCCTAACCCAAAGACCCTAACCCGAAAATAATAATTCTTGCCTCCTTAACCCCCCTTCGAACCCTTTCACCTCCCATTTCTGCATGAGACTCACGCTGCTCATGCAGCGTGAGCTTCCCCTTGTTTTGGGTTTATTTTGGGAAAATTTTTGAGGTATAATGATAATTATTTAAAGTGTTTTATTAAATAAATTCCTTTTATAAAGTCTTATCCTTTTTATTTCTATATTCTAACACAATAGTGATGGATGTTATTTTAGGTGTTGAATTGCTAATTGTGCTTGGTAAGGTTTAATAATTTTGCGATATTAAGGTAACCGTTAAATCCCGCTTAAATGCATGGATTAACGCATATTATCACATTAGGCATTATTAGTGTGTATTATGCTTGATATATGCTTGATATGTGTTGCTTGGCATATTATATGTGGTTAATGTGTTTGTTGATGAAAAGGAAGCTTGATAGATTGATGATGTGTATGGGGATAATATTTAGGGTAATAATTTGGTGGTTAGGGAAAATATAAATTATTATCCATGTTGTCATATGCTATGGTGATCTTTATTACATGTGTAACATTTTGATAGAATTAGGGGGAGATTTTAATAATGTATATTGTATATGAGTATGGCCTAATACATAGATATGTGCTAATAAGCATTATATTAATTATAAGAGTCATGGATGAGTCATTAAAGTTAATAGTTCATGTAGTATTAATAATAATTTAATAATAAGGGTGTATAAAGAGTAAAATGGTAAATTTGTTAATAAAAGGAGAAAATGGTAATTTTGGAAGTAGGGGGTAAAATTGTAATTTTGTGAATAAAGGATGAAATAGTAATTTTGTAATAAAAATGGGAAATTTGGTAATCTTGTAAAAAAAATGGCAATTTGGTAAATTGTAATAAAAGGACAATTTGGTAATGTTATAATAAAAGGGTAAAATAGTAATTTTATGATTAAAGGACGAAATGGTAATTTTACGATTGAAGGGCAGAATGGTAATTTGGAAATTAAAGGAGGTAAGATAGTAATTTTATAATTAAGGATAAATGGAAATATTATGAGTAAAAGGGCGATATGGAAATTTCTGGGAGTTAAGGGGGTAAAATGGTAAATTTGAAGTTAAAGGGGTAAAACGGTAATTGTGTAAATCAAAGGGGTAAAAGTGAACATTGGAAAGGAGTAAATTGGAAATAATATTTATTGAGAAGGGTAAAATAATAAGTTAAATAACTAAAGGGTAATTTGATAATTTAATAGTAGAGAAGGGTAAAATGGTAAATATGATAAATGTGAGGGGTAAGTTGGTAATTTAACCGACTGGAGGGTATTTTCGTAATTTTGGTTAATGGAGTAGGGTAGTTTGGTAATTATGACAATTAAGAAGGGCAATTCGGTAACTTAAATAACTAAAGGGTAATTTAGTAAATTTAATAACGGAGAAGGGAAAAATTGTAATTATGATCATATGTAAGGGTAATTTGGTAACTTAACCAACCAAAGGGCAATTTGGTAATTTTGACAATGAGGAAGGGTAGTTTGGTAATTGAGAATAAAGGACGGTGAATTGGCAATTAACTAAATAAAGGGTTAATTTGGTAATTAGGATAAGGAGGAAGGGTAATTTGGTAATTTGACCAACTCAAGGATAATTTATTTATTTGATAAAGGAGAAAGGGGAAAAGTGGTAATCTAACCAATTAAATGGAAAGTATATTAAGTGTAATAATTATTAAGGAGGGATTAATGTCCTAATAAGTATGATAAATAATTTAGTAACCTAAATCGAATAAGGGATAACTTGGTGATTTTGTAACAAGGAGGGTAACATGGTAATTTATCAAATAAGGAAGGGTGACGTAGTGATTTTATAAGTAAAGGGGTAAATAAGTAGTTATATCTAGTATATCATTATGATTGTGGAATTCGTAACATGGCCTTAATAGTGTTTATTAACGAGGTAAGAATGTTTGATGATTAGTAAGTATCATGAGAATGAGTTTTAATCCGGAATTAGATGAGTTTAGGATGGCCTTAATGATTCTCCTATGTTACCTTGGATGACCACCTGCATAAGAAATTTCTGATGATATCTGAACGATTAAAAGAGGATAATTATCTTCTTGTTGTGTTTTTGTGATCACCCTTAATTAAGACACTAATACTTAAAGTGAAAGACCTCGAGATCGGGAATGGTGACTCCTTAGGGGTCGCTACCCTAAGGACGTGGTTTAGTCCACGATTATTTGGTATTTGCTGGTGTGCCTTTGTGCCCCAGCCAGGCCCTATATCTACTCTATCTAGCTCTACGAACCTAGTTAGGGGGTATGCATACTTAAGGATTAGGTGTCCTTGTCGGTAGGGTACTGAGTTGCTTTATGCACTAGTACGACCAGGGTACCTTTGCGTCCCTGGGTTACCAGTTGAAGGGTACTGAGTTGCTTTTATGCACCAGTGCGACCGGTGTACCTTTGTGTCTCGGGTTCTTGATCTCCCTATCGAGGCAAATAAAATGGAATTGTTGTGCTGAATAAAAAGGGAAAATACTAATGGTTAAAGTAAAAGATTAACGAGCCGGGACCAGTTGATTTATATGATGAGTACCGATCCACCGGTCATAATAGTGGCCAGGAGCGTTGTGCCTTGGGTGATGATTCTTTATATATCCCGGTCCACCGGTTATAATAGTGGCCAGGAGCATTGTGCGCTGGGTGATGATTCTTTATATATCCCGGTCCACCGGTTATAATAGTGGCCAGGAGCGTTGTGCCCTGGATGATGATTTTATATATATTCCGGTCCATCGGTAATAATAGTGGGGGTCCCGAGCTCAATAAAATTTATTTTGGATGCGAATGAGTTATGGAAAAATACTAGTCATTGAGACGATTGATTAATGGCCTCAAGGCCCGAAAAATATCTCGATTACTTATCATGGCCTATTGAAATTGGTTGATTGATTATTGAATATATGAAAGTGAATTTTATGTATACGCCACTAATGTATGATTGAGTTATTGGATGTACAAATAATTGGATCCGAATACCATGTTTATACCTATGGTTATATCTGAATGTAGTAGTATCATGTGTAATATGGCGTGCCTGTATTTTAAGTGCGTTTTTAAAGGGTTACTCAGTACCGTAGTACTGAAGGGTTCCCTTTATGGGGCCCCTGCCTATTCAATGGGCAGTACCCCTTGCAGGTTGTATTGAGGTGCTATTCAAGTGGGCCTTTGGGGAGAGCGTAAGGTACTATCCGGAAATTTTTAGGGTTTTAATTTGTCTCCTTTAAATTCAACGTATTTGTTATTTTGTAATCACCGTGGTTGAATGTTCTCTTGTAAAGTATTTACTATGCTACTCTGATCTTCAAATGCTTAAGTTCTCGTAAAATTTTATTTTACTCCTTTAGCCTTAGCACTTAGTACTGGAACGGTATGAGTGAACCGGTCTGGTACTAAGTGTGGCGGTAATACTCCCAAAGTTCACGGTTTATTAAGTTGCTTCCGCTAACTTTCTTTTAATTAAACGAAATTTTTTAGTAGTGAATTTTGGGGGTGTTACATTACTTATGCCTTGAGTCAGTTGAAGCAGCATGAATAGAATTACATAACACATGATCTTGAGCTTGTAGCAGTAGTCTTTGCATTGATGATCTGGAAGCACTACTTATAAAGGGTTTAATGTAATTTCCATACCGACCATAAGAGCCATAAGTATATTTTCACTCAATGAGAGCTGAAAATGAGGCAGAGGAGATGGTTAGAGTTGGTTAAGGACTATGACCTTGCGTTGACTTACCGTAAGGGTAAGGCTAATATAGTTGCAGATGCTTTGAGTTAGAAGATAACCCATTGTTTGAATTCAATGGTGGCCTCTTATCGTTTATGAGAGGAGCTAAGAGGCATGGGTATTTAGCTCATATGTCATGGTGATTTAGAGATATAGATGAGTTTCTTGAAGGTTATGCCTTCCTTATTTGATAAGATTTAAGCTGGGCAGTCTAGTGATTTCAAGCTTGAGCGTATTCGATCAAAGACTGTGAAGGGTAGAACTCATGGTTTTAGAAGTCATGACAATGGTATAATTTGATATAGAGCTAAGTGGTATGTTTTGTAGAGTTGTGCTGAGCTCAAGCAGTGGATTATGGAGAAGGGTCATTGTACTTCTTATTCTATCCACCCTAGAGGAGATAAGCTATATAAGGACTTGCGCTAGATTTATTGGTGGCCTCACATGAAGTGAGAGGTGGTGGAATTTGTGGCGAGATGCTTGACCTATCATAAGGTTAATATTGAGCATCGGAGATTGACATGTCTAGTTTAGTCTTTAGAGGTTTGTAGATGGAAGTGGGAATCCATCTTAATGGATTTCATATCATGTTTACCTAGGACATGTGGCAGTTATGATATGATTTGGGTTATTATTGACAGGTTGATGAAGTCAGTAGTGTTTGTGCCAATGAAGGCTACTTGGAGTATAGACCAGTTATCCACAACATACATGAGGTATACATTAAGGTACCATGGTGTTCACTCTAACATAGTCTTTGATAAAGATTCAATGTTCTTGTCATATTTCTGGGAAAAGTTGTCAGAGGATATGGGCACAAAGTTGAAGATAAGTACTACTTTTCACCGAACTATTTATGGTCAGACTATGCATATGATACATAAATTAGAGGATATGTTTCGGTCATGTGCACTTGATTTTTAGGGAAATTAGGAGGATTTATTAGATCTAATTGATTTCTCTTACAATAATAGTCATTATGCGAACATTAGGATGAAAATATTTGAGGCCTTATATGGATGAAAGTGCCAGAGTCCCCTATGTTGGAATGACATCATTGAGACTATAGTGATGGGAATAGATCTTATTAATAAGACCACTTGACACATTTTTTTGATTCAGGATCAAATGAGAGCAGCTTAAGATAGACAAAAGAGTTATGCCTACTAGAGGAGGAGGACATATATAAGGTGGGTGTCTCACCTACTATGGGTGTTCAGAAGTTTGGAAGAAGAGGCAAGCTTATCCCACTATACATTAGTCCATTCGAGATTCTAGAAAGAGTGGATGAGGCCGTCTACTGTCTAGCTTATCCTATGGAGTTAGCTCGAGTTCACAATGTTTTCCACATTTCTTAGTTACAAAAGTATATTGCTGATCCCTTACACGTTATCTAGTATGAATAGATCGAGCTTGATGACTCTTTGACCTACGAGTAGAGGCCATTGAGGATCCTTGACACCAAATTATAACAAACCCAAACAAGCAAAATTTTACTTGTTAATCTTCTTTGGAGTTGCCATAGAGCCAAGGAGGCCACATGGGAGACAGAGAGAGACATGAAGGAGTCACACCTAGAGCTTTTCATTGAAGGTGTGTTCATAGATTAACTCTCTTTTAAGGGGGTAGTACCTTTTGTGTCACTAACTTTAGGTTGTTCGCCTTTATTCTTTCCAATCTTTTAATTCCTTAACTTTGGGGACACAGTCTCTTTTAAAGGGGTAGTAATGTAATATCCCATTCTCTCAAATCCTAATTACTATATGTGATTGGCTTAGTAGTACGTCTAAAAAAACATATATATATATATATATATATATATATATATATATATATATGCTATTATTAAGTCTCATTCCATTCTTGTTAATTTTTAGACATTTGCCTATCATTTCTCTTGTGTGCGTAAAACACATTTATTGTAATTCTTCCAATTCTTTTGTTTTCACTATTTTGACTCCTTCAAATTTTTTGGATTGATCTAAAAATATGTCTGATCCATTTTATTCATTCATGTTTCACTCTTTTCTTCCAAATCGTTAAATTGTAAAAAAATTCGTTTACATGATCAAATGATTTTAGCCATTTTTCCTATTTTTAATCCCTTGGTCATAAAATAAAATCCAAGACCAAATATTTTTATATATTTGATTTTCTAAAAATATTATGCAATAGTCTGTGGTATTTTGAACACCCCATTATTCATTTTGTACATTTGCAGAAAAATATATTTCCATAACTTATTCGTTTTTGTCATTTTTTCCTGTTTTCCATAAATCAAGCTTAAATCTAGCTCTGATATCTAATATTTTTATATATTTAAGTTTCTAAAATTATCTGGGACCTTTCCACAAATTTTTATGCTTTTTAGAACTCAATTGATATTTTTCCCTATAAGTGCTCATTATTAGACTTTTTTACAATTTAATTGACTAAAATAAACTGTAACTAGTACTCTAACCATTATTTTAATCCCAAATATTCTCCTAACCAAACCAAATTAGATTTATAACTTAGTTACTTTTCACCCAATTGACCAAATAGTGCAACTAGTACTATAATCATGATTTAATGATATTTTTCTTGCACACTCAACTATAACTTAGCCTATCTCTTACACCCCTAATCTTAACACTCAAGTGAGGCAAGTGTAAAAAAAAAAAAAGAACTCCACACTCCTCCCTATTTGATCTCACTTTATTTTTGCTAAATCGAGCGTTCTATTATAAAATGCACATAAAATTATAATTTTTTTTATTAGTGTTCGAAGTTGATTACTTTCCAATATACAACAAGTTATTCTCTCTCTTTAGTTGTCCTATTCCTTTGTTTTTTGTTTCTTTGGAAATATTGCATTGCATAATATGACTCCATATAATTTAAATCCTTGAATTCAAGCTCGTTCAAGCTTATTCATAACCAAAATTTTTCTTCCCGACCAACTTCATAAAATCAACAAAGATAATTTTTTTTGTGACTTCCATCAGCTACCATGCCTCAATCTTGATTCATTTACTATATATTATTCTTTGGTATTGTTTCTTGCATGTTATAACTCATCTAGGGACCCTTATTTCCAAGGAAATCGTTCCCTTGTCCTCTCCTTTTTCCTCTCCTAAAGTGGAAGATCAAATTAGGATTTTGGGTCTTTTAAAGTCTCCTCCTAGAGTTATGTTGTGATTTTTATTTATATTACGTCAGCTATTGTTATATATATTTCGCTTTAATTTGTTTCATATCTACTCTATCTAATTCATAATTTTAATAAGAATTTTGCACACTTAAAGATTATGACCTAATAACCCTAATTAGACTTTGTTAAATGGGAAGACCTGAGTGTGACCAATTGCTCCACCGGCGGTATTTATTAGGCTACTTGGCTTCGACCTTTAGTTAGATTGGAAACCTCCAAGCCCTTACTATATGCCAAGTGGTACCCATGGTAAGTAAGTTGCTCATTTTCAACTATTAACTTAGTGTTATGTGTAGTGGTCACATAAATGGTTAAGGTTAACAAGAGAACAATAGAAGATTTGGATGGGTAATGTGGTTGGTTGTCCTATACATCAAGTTAATATTGCTTATTAATTATGTTTATATATACTTATTATCCTTCCATTTTAAAAAAGAAGTTTAGTTGTTCCCCTAGCTAAGTCATTATAGTTTTAAATGGGGTTATAATTGATGATATATTAACGGTGGTGAGTAGATGACCTTATGTAGGTTGCATGTGACCATACTACTAGTGGTGGTGTTCTTGTTGGGAAAAAGTGACAAGAGTGATGGTGACCCTTTTTAGATTCTTTCTAGTATTTTAATGGTCTTTTGGTTTTTCCTAATTATGTAGTTGATAAAGTTCTTTTTCCTTATATTTAACTCGGACATTTAATATGACTTAGATATGAGTCACTTTTGATTTAGGTTGGTTTCTTAATGAAGAATTGAGTATCTCTAGCCTTAATAACTAATATAAGTAAAACAATATGGTCCACTTAAACTAGTCATAAAGGCAACTCCTCTATTTTATTAATTAGTTTCCGCATTTATTTAAGTGTTTGGTTTTTTAAAAATGGGGGCATTACACAAGTTAGATTTATTTATTCCTCATTTAAACTATTCCTCAAGTTTCCTAAGTGTTAGAAGCTTTGTTTATATCATCCTCCTACGGTTCTTGAGCCTTAACCAAGCTCCATCTTGTTTTTCATCTTGATTTTCTTCTCTTCACTTCTCTTAATCCTTAGTTTAACTCTCTTTTCTTCCCCTTATGTAAAATATGGTTAGACTTTGGAGAAAAGTTAAAGATTCATTTTTCTCTTTCCCAAAGTTGGAGATTTTTGGTGCTTTTAGATTCTTACATTTTCTTTTTATGATTTCCTTTGTTTATGATAAAGATGGTTTTACAAAATATGGTTTTTGTATTTTTGAAAGGTGAGTGAGGAGTCCAAGGTTTGAAATCTTGAAGCTAGGAGTGGTTCTTATTATATGTTTTTACTTATCTAGCTTGGATTCTAGGTACATTTGTACCAACTTTTATATGTGTGAATATTTATGTGATAGCATTTTTTTCTTAAATATTTTGATATTTATGAATTGCTTGAGAATAACATGCATGCATGATATTCTTACAAAATATGTTGAAATATGTGTATAACTTGATATCTTATGTGAATATATTTTGTTCATGAAGATTTGTGTGAAAACATGTTATAATGTGGATAATTAAGTGTAAGCAAGCAATTATGCTTTCATAGTGTTAAAATATGAAAATTACATATATATGGAAAATATTACCCTTCCAGCCCAAGGAATTTTTGGTAGGTGGCGTCATTTTTTGATAAAATTTAAATATCCCATTCAAATTCTTGCATGTTTTACATGATATTTCATATATAATATGTTTTCATTTTATCATGTTTTGTGTAAGTCTGGTAGATTTAAGTTTTACTAACTCCAGAGACATTCATCATGTGTACCTGAAATTTTTTAGGTTTAACATCAAAACATGTTTATCATTTTATGTACGTTAAAAATGATTTTTGGGATGCTCTAGTATGCATATATCATGGTTTTATGTGTTAAACAATAGAATTATAATATTAGGAGAAAATGGTCTTTTCATTAAGTTTTTGAAATTTTGGTATATTTTGCCATTAAATGTTAAATTATGATATTTTAAATATACATTTATATGTTGCATGATCCATATTGGAATCATAGGGTAGGACTCGATAAATTTTCAAGCTTAAAAAATAGTTTTGTCATAATGAGGGCATTTTAATTTTTTGACAACCTTGCTTGAAGTTTCTTGAAAATGACTTACTTTATGAACAAAATATGCGTTCTAAAAATATATAAGTGTTGGTATGTGTTTTGGATGTTAATATTATGAAATGGTATTTTTATATCTTAAACTGATAATTTACACTAATAAGGGAATTTTGGTTATAAGTGTTTAAAATATGTGTAGAAATATTATATTGAAAATTTGTTGACCCTTATAGACTATTGATGATATTTTAGTTAAACTTCGCTATTAACCATTTACTTTAGAATAGCTGACTTTTTTTTATTACTTTGAGTAATTGGATAAATAAGTGGTGGTTATGGCATCATGTCACCTTTGATTAGCTTGTTCAAATGGATGATTCTTTATTGATCAAGTGGTTAAAATGGCATTGGTTAATTGAAAATGGGTAAGTATGTATTAGTGTGCTTCTATGTGTTAAGCCTTATCACCTAATAAAACACTAAATACTTAAATGTGAATAGTATATGGTGGGTGTAGTTTATCTAGTTTGAGACAAGCTATAGAAAGATAGTCATCTTTACCCTCTATCTTATGAATTAACCATTAGGTTTACCTTTTTTTTTTGGGTATCAGATATAATTTATATGATTACTTTGAACCCTAAGGGAGTTATACATACTTAAGGAGTGGTTGTCGTTGGTGCTATATGTGGTAGAACATTTAACTTTATGAGGCATACATTATGTCCATTATTAATCTAATTTGGATGGCTACCATGGTTTAGAGAGACCATAGGGGACAATATGGCCCATGTGATCAAAGTCTTAAAAAAACAAATTGTGATCATAGTAAATGTATATATATATATATATATATATATATATATATATATATATATATATATATATATATAATAACTAGTGCAATTCTAAGTGTTAATATTTCTCTCAGGCTTAGGTCACCCTAATGGCCTTAATGTGTATTTTATTATCATATGTGTTTTCCTTAGTTTATGGCATGACTCATATTGAATGTTTTCCTAGTATCCATGTGTTATCATTATCACATGTATCGATGATAGCTTATGTTGTTATTGTCATCCCATGTGGCATAATATCACATGTGATCCATGCTATTGTATGACTCATACGTTATTATATGTTATTAATGATAACGTATGTATCATCGCATGCTAGAGTGTTTAGTTTGTATTACTTGTCTCATATATCCTATGTGTTAGGGTATTTTTCAACTACTTAGTACCAGATGTATTGATGCTATGCTTGAATATGTCCATTGGAATGATCCTAACCTTTGTCAAGGGAGCAGATGACTATGTGTAGTATTATGGTGATGACTAGTGTTGGCTTTTGGTCTGAGACTTTGGGCTTAACAGTCGGGTATCGAGAGTGATTTCCTCTGTTGATAACTCTTTTGTTTATTTCAAATATTCTAGACCCTTAAGGCCATTTCTTCATATTTTTGTCTTATATTTCATTGGTACACTCACTTTATATAACTTTGTTTGCATAGCTTACTAATCATTATAGACATATTCTATTTTTATCAAAGTTTAGTTGAATTTTTAACTTTGCAAGTAACTCTTGATTAAGCAGTGGTTCCTTAACTAGGATTAGTCATGGTGGTAGCATCCCTAATGTTTGATTTAACTTCCACATATACTATTATTATTATTATTAGTTTTTAATATAGTGTTTACATTATTATTGTTGCTATTATTATTATTATATAAAATAAATAAATAAATAGATGAAATAATTAATTAATCATAATATATGTGAATTATTAGTTTTCATTATAATAAATAATGATCAAGATTACGTTAATGTATTATCATTTTATAAATAAACAAATACAATCAGTGATAATTAATAATATTTCATTGTTTTTGCTATTATTGATAAATATAATAATAACTTAATAAATGTTATTAACACGGCTCGGTCGTAGATTCCAACTTCTTACTTGTTCAAAGAGAAGTGTCGGTGTCTGTCTTCTTCAGTTTTTTTATTTTTATATATATATTTTTAAAATTAATGACGAAAGGGAGGGTGATCAAATGAAATCAAACGAATACTTAATCTGAGACCCTAACGTGGGAGCGGAATCCGCTGCCGTTAGCCGAAGGGCAAGGACCATTTTTTTATTTGACGTTGGACTTTTGGCCTTTTTGTGGCACAAGGGAGCCTGTGGCTGTGGCTCATAAGGTCACATGGGGTGATCTCTTGGTTTTCTATTTTTCTTCGTTGACCTCGTACCGGGGTCTAATTTTGCCTCTTGCATAGAAGTTTCGATAAGAATAATCCAAAAAATAAAGTATCAGTACATTTACTATGACTCCCTCTGTCTCATGTTATGAAAGGATTTAAGTTTCATCAAGGATTATAAAAATAAAATAAAAAATAAAAAATTGTATTTTGGATGGGATGGAGAGTTCATCTGGACTAATTTGAAGCAACGGGAATTGTCCTCTTCTACTGTTTTAATCAGCTGATGCATATGGGCTTTTTGTGAACATTGAAGAGGAAGCTGTGTTTATTATATATATATTATATAAACACATGCTGGGTTCGGCGAAACCACCCCCGGGGGCAATTAATTAGAGATCCCCATGTTGATTAACCCATATAAATTTCATATCAGCGCTCGTGATCAATATGTGACAAACTAATTGCACTCTCTGCATCACTAACTATCTGTCCCATTTTTTTGTCCAAGAAAAATAATCTCGATCTCTAGTTTCAAGACTCTTACTTCGATGTAATTATGTCATTGGCGGATGGTAAAAGCAGTAGACCCCGCGAAACTGGTACATCCGCTCCTTCAACACATCCATCGCCTGATCCACAAAATGGCACCACTCCAATAGTCCATGATCCTGAAAATCCACGATCAGCTGAATCATCTTGTCATAAACGACAAAGCCAAAACGAGGCGGCTCGACGAGGCTCCAAGCCCACATTGATCCTTGCATATGTCATACCCATGTTGTATCGACTATGTTTGGGTATCTTTGCTCTTTTGTTGCTAAGGTGGTTTGGTGTGTTCGCGCCGCCAGTGTCGGACTTCTTGGGTGGGGTATTCACAATCATTTTCACTGTGATAAACGCGGTTACCCTGCTCAGTGCATGGCGCAATAAAAATAAGCGCTGTACGGAATTCGCTACGAGTGTCGCACTTTCTACTATAACGGCGGCTCTTTTCCTTGCTTTGCCATTGATTTTGCTGTCGGTGACATTTAGAAAGCATTCAAGTCTGAAGCAACGAGTGAATGCTGGACTGGAGACATGGAAATGGCTAGAGATAGCTTTCGTATGCTGCGTCTTTTGCATCATATGGCGTGGCTGTGGTGTCATCCTGACATTGGTTGTGAGAAAATATGGCCGGCACAACGACTTGGCACACTTAGCGCATATATCAATGGAAGGCATCGTCTGCTTTAGTTTCATTGTTGCGGAAGTGTTTATCGTTGGGGTGGCTCCGTCTGTAAAGAGCGTGACCTTTTTTGGTTTAGAGTCCTGGAAATGGATCGTGTCTCTAGCTGCCGTTCTGTGTGGGTTGTGTGTCATTCGGTTTATCACACGCCTCATCGTTTTGGGGTTAGAGAAGATGGAAAACAAGTTGATGATGAATTTAATTTCTCGAAAGGAAGAAATGGAACGAAACCCAAATATGATGCAAGCTACGATAAAATATGCAGCGTTCATGGCTAAAGGATTACGCAGGAGAATAAACCTTCTCTTGTTATTCATTTTAATTGTTTTGATCTGGATCAATTACGTTAGCCCTCGTCTTCAGCTTGAAAAATCCTCTGGAAAGGCCAAAAATGGCCTTGATATCGCCATTCGGTGCTTTCTTTCACTATCAATCGGTGCTGTGCTTTCCCTGGTTAAGAAGTTTCTTTTGCTGCTATGGGAGGCGCGTGAGCTATGCAAGAGAAAGGCCGAAAGAATCTTTGATACGTTCAAGCAATTATACTTTCTAGCAAAAGTTGGTGGCTCTGGATGGGATCTATTCGGCCAACAAAGAGGCCAAGGAGATAGAAAAGCGGTAACGTCGAGTACTGAAGATGTAGGTCAGAGATCAGAAATGTCTGATCGAGATAAAGAAATTGAGGAAAGGAAGAGGCTGCAGAAAAAGCAAGGTGACGACAAGTTACGGCAGATCCTGCAGGCTGCAAACGACAATTTTATTTCTTATGATATGCCAAAGACAATTGCACAACTTTTTCTGAAAGCCGAACAGAAATTGGCAGACGACACGTTGGATGAATTGCGTGATCAATGGGAAAAACATCATCGAGCGGGGGGCGTCCGCGACAGGTATATATGAATGCATGCACACGCACACAGAGCAAGCTCGATCTTTGTCCTATCGTACTCTCCTATTCTCACTGTCATCAATAATTTTTTTTTTTTCGATGATCATTAGAATAATGACTCGAGATAATCTCATCAATTGCATCAATCAAGTGTACAAATACCAATTAGACAGAGACGAGGCGGACTGCTTGCATAATCATTTGAAACCAGAAGATCCAAGTAGCATTCGATATAAAGATTTTGAGGAATGGATGGTAAGTTGTCCTTCCTCCGCTTAGATAATCTATTGCTATAGATTTACAAGTTGTGCGCATGCCAGCTATACTATATCTTATTCCTACTAAATGTCATTTTAGTTTCATGCATGAATATTAACAACTAAAGCCTTGTTTTGTATGGATGCGACCGAAGTAGAAAAAATTTCTCTTTATTTTATATCTCTTAAATCAATTATTTAATAATAATAATACTAATGCTTTCAATAAAATACCTATTTTAGATAAATTAAGATCTAAAATGGGCATTTATCCATTTTTTTAATTTTAATTATACCATACAAGATATGTAAAATACGGGGTTAATTTTTTTCACCCCTATTATCCTCTAACTAAAACAGCACTAAAGGTTAATATCTAACTCTAGTTATTGTTAAATAATTTTTTTAACAAGTTTTGGAGAATACTAAAATTTAACATTTGATGATCATAGAAGATAAATTAGTAAATTTATTTAATATTATACATTGAAATCATATAACGACTCATATTTTGGTCAAAATGAAAAGGTGTTGAAATTATAGTCTATCTGTTTCATAATATAATACTTACAATATTTTAATATGTATATTAAGAAATGATAAATTTTAGAAATTTTGGCACATAAATTAATTAATATAATTTTATATTAATTATGGTCCTCTACTCGATCATCTATTTTTTATTTATTTATAATGTTCAATAAAAATAAAGAGACAAAATAAGTAAGAAAGCATTAATACCCTTTACTTTTTCCTAATAAACCTTATGTTATAAAATAAATTTTAAAAAGCTATAGATCTCACATGGTAAAAAGGAAAAAGAAAAAAAAAAGAATAGTAAACATGGATCAAAGTTCATATTGAATAATAATATGAAGGCATCTCCTCATCAAATAGTTGACTGCTGATTAGTGCAGCAGCGATGTTCCAACACGTGTAATCTTTAATAACTCACGTTGCTGAATTAGCAAATCGTTATACGGCCTTCAGGCTTGTGCTCATTAAAAGCGTGCTTTCCTATACACTTTTGCTAATTAAACTGTGTTTAACTATTGCAAAATGGTGGGCACCAAACCCACCAGCATCGACTTAGTAGTAAAATCAACGCCCAACTTTATGTGGATTGAGCCAAAGGTTACATGTTGGATTTACACTGAATGTAAATAATGTTGGCTCAAAGCTATATCCCTAACCGCTCGTGTGTTTTAGACTTGACTTCTTGGGGAGGATCTTCCTCAACCGGTAAGTAAAACACCATACTAGTGGACTTTATTGTTGACTTAATCCCAAAATGGCAACAGGTTTGATTTAGGTATCGTTGTGAGCTATGTCCCGAACTAGTATGATAGAGGTAAATTCAGAAATACATATTTATGATTATAGATGTTTATAAGAAGTGAATCCTCAAACTAGTGGCTTAGATAGAAATTAAACTCCCATACTATGTCTACAAGGATTATTACAACAATTTTATTCCAACAAATCAACATATTCTTTAACACCTGAGATATACATTGGAGACAGTGTGATTCAAACTGGAGTCCTCATAGAAAATAGCTAAAGCTCTTTCCACTAAGCTAAAAAAGGAACTACGACACTGAGTCTAAACCAAAAACCATAAGATAATCGACCATACAATTACCTAAGTGGAAAATCAATAAATGGGCCTAACACCACATCTTGACCCAAAACCATTAGGCAATGACTATGCCAGTCATTATCATTAATTTGGGCTTCAACTTGCCAAAGTTGTCTTCCCTCTCCTACCCCTTGCTTCTTCATTCACATCGTACTCACACTTAGAATTTCTAACGCACCTCGGTCTATTCTAAATGCACAACGAGATATTTAGACGAATTATAATCCTAATTTTTTTTTTCAATGAGGATAATTGAAGAAGTATCCCTTTGATTGAATGGGAGATTATTCAAAAGTCTAAAAAACATGGTGCTTGGAACTATATAAAATATACTGTGATTGAGAACATTGTGCTTCTTTTTTGAGTAGTAGTGGTGGTGGAGATCCCCACATTAAGGAATTTTATTCCTTATGGAAGACAATGGTTTGCTTTATTCACAAAATGCAATAAGACATTTAAGTAATTTATAATAGTAGGAAAATGTAAATATAGACTTTGAGGTGAGAGGTTACTCGCTAGTACTGTTGGTTGGAATAATATGGTCTAAAGGTTGATACAAGAGGGAAAAGTATTGCACCTTGGTCAAGGAGGTACAATCATGTTGTTGGTTTACTCCGAATGTGTAAAAGGAAAAATAAAAGATGAAACATAAAGGAATGCTAATTTTAGAATATTTACTTAGTGATCACATCATATCAATTTCTTATTCACTTTAAGACTAAGAACCCCACTATTCTTTCTAGTGAAATGGTCACCATAAACTAAAGACTTTCTCGATCATTATTCATGCGATCTTCAATTTTAATTATTAATTTTTTACTTAAGGTTTATTGATCAACATTTAACACCAAATGCCTCACTTAACATTTCTCTTAGAACGACAATGCACATTTACCCTTTCACTTACAAACCATTTCCACTTGGGGTGTCACTTATCACTTGCCATTAAGGCTCGCTTAGAATATAAATCCACTTCACACTTTTGTACTCGACTTTAATGATAATTATTTCATGTTCAAGGGAAAAACACAACAACACCAATATGGAAAGAAAATGCCAAACTACCCTTAGGAAACCCTAATTACTAAACATTCCATAACACAACTTATTAGGCAACTAATTATATGAATTCATAAAAACAATTTTATTCTAAGTATGATATTAAAGTTACACTAATATTGAGTAGCTGAAACAAGACTTGCATAAAATAGTGAACAAGAAATCAATTAAAACCAAAAATTAGAAACCTAACTTAGGATTATGCCAAAAGAACCTATAAGATTGTTCTAAAACCAAATTAGGAGTAAAATAGTTATGACAGTTGTGAAAAGTCTAGAATACCCTTAGGAAACACTAATTCTCATTTATGTCATAAATTCATCCCAAGCCAACACTCAAAAACCATGACTAAACCAAAACTAGAAGTTAAAACTCATAATTAAAAACATAAAATGATAATTTTACCCCAATATTTTTCTATGCTCATTTTATGTAATTTTAGTGGTAAATCATTTTATTATCAAGAGATATTTATATTGAGACTCAGGTACACTCAAATACATATTAAACATAATTATAATTTCTATAAAATTTTAGTTTAATACAAAATGACCAAAATACCCTTATTACCTAAACTAGCCATATTATACTTAAGCTCATTACTTATACAGATCATGATTACTTTAATTAATCCACTTATAACATATGTAGATAGATAACATCAAAATAACCATTTTATCCTAATATAATAGTTATGGGACAAATTCTAGAAGTCTCAAAATTATTATGTTACCATTTATTATACTTAAGGTTTATTTAACAAATACAATCCTAAGCATGCCTAACTAAATACTATAATTCATATAAATATCCTTCATAATAAAATAAAAAACACATATATAGAGCACGATTATTGCGAAAATCATATAAATCAAGTTAAAAGTCACAAATGCCCTTAAGCATCCTAAAATACTTCAAAATTTACAAAAATCATAACAAAGTATAAGCCACTTGAAATTAAGATAAGTTATATATGAAAGTCCAAGTAAATATCATGAGGAACACAATGGCAAACTTATAATTTAAAATTTTGCATCTTAGGGGGATAAACATCCATGTGGCCACGAGCAATATGAAAAGTTTCAACATTTGATAGATCTTGACATATAGATTATTTTAACCATAATTTTTTATATGTTTAAAGTTTTCAAGATCCAAAAAATGTGTAATAAACTTGATATTCTAGGCTTTGATATAGAACCTTAAACATAAATAAAAATAAAAAATCCAACTTCATGCTTCTAGATCTTCCACACAACAAAGAGTACAATCTAAGATCTTATCTAGCATAATTTATGTCATTGATTAAACATTTACATGCTAGTTTCATATATGACATTTTAGAAGCTTAGACATAAATATAACCATGACAAATTAAGCATGCTTATTAAAGATAGTATAACATAAGCACATATCATACAATTCTATGTCTAAAGAGAAGATCATATTAGCTAGCTAGAAATTATTCAATGGAGAATACTCCTAACTTGACCGCCTCTTTTACCCAAGGAAAACAAGATTATAACTCCATCTTTCTCCAAAACCTTAACTCCCAACACTTAAATTAAATACCCAAGCTAAAGGAAACCAAGAAGTAAAATGATAAAAGTAGGAGAAGAAGAAGAGGAGGAAGCTAGCAAAAATCCAACAAAGATAGCCACACCACATGTAGCAACGAGGAGGAGGAAGAGAGAAAACACCAAATAATCAAGGGAAAAATGAAGGATAATAAAAGATAAGTATGAGAGGAGTTAAACCAATAAGAAAGAAGATTGAAATTGCAAGATAATAGAATTTGAAGAGGCATTATCAAAGAGTAAGAAAGGAGAGGAATGGTATAATTGGTGAAAATGAATGTCTAACATGTGAGGTGTGTATATAGATGTTTTAAGGCAATAACTCTCCCCCCCTCTCTGTCCCTCCCTCCCTCCCTTCTGCCTTTAACATGGAAAAATGACAGGGAAATAGTGGGGTCTGCCTTACAATACACTTGATTGGATTATGGAAGAAAGAATGGTGTTGCATGACATTAGATAGGATAAGTTGTGGGATTTGATTTTAGATACAATTAAGTTAGGTAGATTTCACAACTACAACAAGCCAATATGAGATATTGGGGGAGTACGGAGATGGCATATGGTTGTCTAAGATCAATTGATTACCACACAATTTTATTTTGAATTATTGAGGTAACGATACAATTAAATAGGAATTTATTGGAAAAAATAACGGTTAAATCTAAAAAGTCAAAACAATTAGGAAAGTATGTGAAATAAATTTAAAAGGTTAAATATACAAAATTCATTTGTAATGGAGTTGGTTTGAAATCCAAACAAATTAAAACAGATAAAAACAACTAAAATAATGTAATCGCGTAAAATTGATAGTAAATAATATTTGCCCTCTCCAAGATTGAACTGTTTTGACTTGTTCTTCGGAAAAGAACTGCCGTGGAACTGCGTCAAGAAATTAGTGAACTAAAATAATTGGCCTTATTCAGTATTACGCACATCAAACCGAAGAGATTGAATCAAGTCTTTTAGACTTCAGGGATAGGCACCTAATTCGGTTGAAAATAATTTGCATCATGTGAATGATGGGATTTAATATTAATTGGTTACTTTAATTTTTACTTGTATAATACTATAAATCCTTATGCTAGATTTATTATATTTTTTTTTAACAGATTAAGGCACAAAAAGGTTGTACAAGACTCGGGAATACCTTTTCTGGCGCTATAGAAATGGTGAATTGCTTGAACAAGATCCTGATTGGATTAATCATAGCTCTGTGCATTATCATATGCCTATTCTTTACCAAAATTGCAACCACAGAGCTTTTTGTTCTCGTGGCATCGCCATTGGTTGCAGCAACTGTCATATTTGGCGAAACTGCCAAGACGGTGTTTCAAGGACTTATATTTGCATTCGCAGTACATCCATTCGATGTCGGCGACATATGCGTGATCGGGGAAAATCAGGTTTTTGATCTAATTCTTTAGTCATCCACGGACACGTCTATTAAATTTCTTTAATTTTATGATGATTTCATCTCGTATTCTCCACCTTATTATCGACTCTTCCAATTCACCTGCAGCTGGAGGTGAAAAAGATAAGAATTTGGAAAACTACCTTCTACAAAAAAGGCTGCATTGAGGAGGAAGTTCAATACCCGAACTCAATCTTGATCAAGCTTCCAATCATCAAGCAAGAACGAGCCATAGACCTTCAAGATAGTGTTGAGTTTAAGGCGGTGTTGAACTTGAGCAGCTATAGTGTTGAGGAAGAAAAAGCAATCGAGGTATTGAGGGAAAAGATTAATACGTAAGTAACTTGCTTCCTTGCTTTTTCTTTTCCTATTTTATTTCATTCACTTGTACGGTTATAATTTCCGTGTAATAGATGGATCAACGATTGAAAGTGCTACATTCTTCTAAACTAAAACCAAACGTCATAGATAGATGAGTTTCTATTCTATTAGTTTTATCAACCCTTGCAATATACTTATGTTTAAAAAAATAGAAAAATGAAAATTATATAGATATGTAACATCCAAACTTCTCATGTAAAGAGCAAATAATAGATCGTCACAATCTAATAGGAAGAATGCATTTGAAGATACTTATAAATCAATCATATGAGGTAAAATTTTGAGTAACAGAGATATAATTATCTAGAGTTGATTGGTAAGATCCAAACAAATTATTGAAAAATAAGTTAGTTGTGAATCCCCAACCTTCATTGAAGATGGTAAATTAAATGAAAAGGTAAAAAAGAAGACAAGATAAGCAGCTTTTTTTTTTTTTTTTTCAACTAGAAGTTACATCCTAATAAGACTTATAAGTATTGATTAATTATAGTATTGATAGATGATAAATACTAAAATAATTTATGTATCCTCATCACATCATATTTTGAAAAAGAGGAATAAAACTAGAGTCTTAAGTTAAATAATAATTTTTTTTATGCTAGTAAAATAAATCTTGAACTATGTATCACATAATTTCTTTTAATGATATTTTTTTTTGGATTTTGAAAATGATTAAGGTTATATAATATTTCTCTTGTAACTTAAAATAATTTTGCATCTAAATGAGGAGGTTTGGGTCTAACAAAATTTGTAGTAATAAAACTATGGAGTATTATAAAGTATCAAACAAGAAATTAGCAATGGACCTTGGAAGGTAAATTTAAAGAAAAGGTAACAAAAGAGAGGATGCATAAAAAAAAAGGAGGGGAAAAACCATATTATTTCAATAAAAGGTCATTTACAAAAATCTCAACCAGATATATTATACATTTGATATGTGGGATATGAAAAGGAAAAACTTTGAAGTTCAATTGAAAATCTGACTCGATATCTGCTTGTGTTTTGTTTCACCAGATATCTAGAGGGTAACGAAGATCTTCAACCAGGTTCTGGCCGTGTGTTTGTGAAGGATATTGAAGAAGTTATCAAGCTGGAGGTTCGATTCAAGCATAAGAAGTATATCCAATACATGGCTCAATCGGAACGTCTTAAGAAGATGGATGAAACCAGATCACAACTTTTGATAGCAATAAGGAAATTCATTGACCAAGCTAAAGCACAAAATTTGATTATGGGATCGCATCATACTGACAATAAACTATTCAACTTCTAGTTGTAATGTATCACCATCCCAGTCTCTGATTTATTTCATCTTCATCAGGAAGTCTGTGTCTCAATCCTTTTTTAATTACATTTTTTTTAATGCTAGAGCATGATTGGATTGATCATGTATAATAATTACACATCATCTGAGCTGATCGTAGGTTCAGATTTGTTCCAAATAAATGAAACAATGGGATTAATAGCATATCTTGCTGGTGAATTGGTATCGTCGTTAACCTATTTGCTAACATGTTTTGCATAATATTCCTCATGTTAAATTAAGGATTTGTTGGCATCTAAAGATCAAGGACTTTTATATACATCATTGATGGTCTTGACAACCATAAGAGAATCACTCTCCACGATGATGACATGCTTATCAACCGCTAGTTGTAGGTCCATGAGGCATGTTGTAACCTTTAAATCTTGATAAATCATCGTTAGTTTACACATAATTGATGCTCTGTGCCCAACTGTAAATGAAGTTGCCAAATGAGTCTTGCGCAATAACCTTGATACCAATCGCCAATTCTGTACGACATTCCGCCAACATTGATAGTAACAAATGGGTACGTAGGAGACTGCAATCTCATTTCCTAACTTTTTGGAGGCATAGAAGAATCTTGCTACCTCTCCATGTGATACCCCAATTTGAGCGGAATGTTATAATGATTGATTTGGCTACTTATATCAACATGGTATACTATCCTTTTGGTGATTTCATCCTAAAGAACTACACAGTTAAGTGTGCTGGCCGTGGAGCAATTTTAGGATGGGTGACCCTCATGGAAAGTTTTAGAATTTTCTGAAAATTTCTCAGGAAGTGCGTGAGTGAGGACAAAATGCACTGAAAGGACTTTTGTTGATCTGTAGGGCAAGTTAATCAATCTGAAAGCGCTCCATGGTAGCCCCAACGTGGTCGTATCGACTCGGAGTGTTACAAATGGTATCAGAGTAAAACCGCGACCGTGAGCTGAACTTGGATGAGCCAGTCAGTCACCTAGCGGGACGATTCTTGGAATAAATTGTATTGAGACAGTTAATGGTTGAAGCACAATGATGACGTTGCATTTTTTGAGTGGGGGTGGATATGATACCCCAATTTGAGCGGGGTGTTATAAAGATTGATTTGGCTACTTATATCAACATAGTATACCATCTTTTTGGTGATTCCATCCTAAAGAACTCCACAGTTAAGCGTACCGGCCATGGAGCAATTTTGGGATGGGTGACCTTCCTGGGAAGTTTTAGAATTTTTTGAAAATTTCTTAGGAAGCGTGTGAGTGAGGATAAAGCGCACTGAAAGGACTCGTGTTGAACTGTAGGGCGAGTCAATCAATTTGAAAGCGCTCCATGGTAGCCCCAGCATGGTCGTATCAAATTGGGGTGTTACACTTGAGCTCTACAAATGCTGGAACATCTTGTAGACAATTATAAAAGTAATGATTAGAATCTTAGATTACATCATCTATATTAATCTATAGCTTCTGAAAAATCACATTTTCCTTCATTTTCCAAATGTGTATAATAGAAGCATAGTTATGTTTACCACATGATAGAATTTAGTTAACAGAATCATATGTCAATTCATTAAAGATTAATAAATACATATAGTACGATGGTGCACTTGAATCCATAACTATATATATAGATAACTAACTTGTTATCTATCGAATTATTCTAATTTAGTCAATCAACAATCTAGAATTCCCAAGATCTTTATATATATTTGTTCACATCTAATTAGAAATATTAATTCCAAATACTTTAGACTCAAGTCCATCAATTTTACATAAGCTTATCGAACACAACAACCTACAATGAGTATAATTCACTTATAAACTCAATGTTAGATAATAAAACCAACAATTTTCCACTTGGCATATATGTGTAACCTTATAACTACAAATTGTGAAATAATCCAATGATCTCAATATTGTTGTCAATATGAAAAATATGTATATGATGAATCATCCTACATAGGATCAAAGTGGCTTTCATCACATCTCTTTGTAAGTAAATCATCAATAGTCATGCATGCTAATACAGTTGAATGACTTGGATCAAGATGTGGATGTATATCATGGAAATGTTAGATGATGTGATCTTAACATTCATATTTACAAATATTTTACCTTAAAAACTTTAGTGAGATCAAACCATACTAAAAGAAAAAATAGAAAGAAAAACAACTAAAAATTTATGTTTGTAGAAAATATATGGTCAAAATATCCATAGGTTAAACTAAAGTGTTTATATATAGAACAAATAAAATTACACACTTTTACTAAAACTAAATATCATCAGCTAATAGAATACCCATATAAGTTACATGCTTAAGAAATTACTTGGGCAGTAATGCCTTTGTAAAGGAATTCTTAGTCATGAAGTCTATATTGATATGTACTATAAATAACTATTTCTTTTGAACCTTTTCCTTAACAAATAATAACTTGGTATTGATATTCTTTGATTCCATAAAATTTAGGTTGGTGTTAAAATACCAAACTACAAACTTATTGACAAAATATAACATAATATGTCTATCAATATTTTCTACTATACGTTGCCTAATGAAAAAAATTTATCGTCATATACCACAATTGAAAGCCTCATGATATTCTACCTCTATTGCCATAGTATGAGAGGCAAAAATTTTATGTTTAGCACTTTTCTAAGAAATAAAATCTCTAGCCATTAAGAAAATGAAGCATGGTTTAGATTTCATATTATATTGACATTTAGTAAAATTGGACATAGTGTATCCTATGATCTCAATCTTTCTTAACTTTCGACAAGTGAGCATATAATCTTTCATATTTTGTAAATATCACATTACTCATTTGATAGTTTTCCAATGGTCAATTCATGTATTACTAACATATATTCCTAGCATCCTAGTGATGTATGCTATATCTAGGCATGTACATACTTGATCATGAATTAAACTTTCCACCACTAAAGAATAAACAAAATTTTACATTTCGTTTCTTTCATAGTCATTTTTTAGGGTACTAAATAAGATTAAATTAGTCCCATCTTAGCAACAGAGGTGCTTCCCAATTTTCATTTACGTATGACATGTCATTTGAGAACCCTTTATGCATAGGCCTTTTGTGACAAACTTAGGATACCTTCAAAGCATTCCTTGTGTACGCCTATGCTCAATACAAAATAAACATAATCAATATCTTTCATCTTAAAGTTCTTAGCTAGAAATCATTTCATCTCATGTAACAAACCTAACTCATTCCATTCTAGAAATATGTCATCAACGTATAACACAAAAAAAATTGTTCTTGATCCCACATAGTTTTTGGCACACACATTCATCAACCAAATTCATCCCAAATCCAAAAGAGGTTATCACTTGATAAAATTTAAAATATCATTTCCAAGATGCTTGCTTGAGCCTATATATAAATTTTTTAAGTTTGCAAACCATATTCTTTGAGTCTTTTATCATAATTTTTTTGTTATACCATATAGATCATTTTCTCAATGTCGCCATTTAAAAAAAAAAAGAGGCATTAACATCCATCTGATGTAACTCAAGATTAAAATGTGTCACTAATGTCATAATTTCCTACAATGAGTTTTTAAAAGATATTAGAGAGATTGTCTCTTTGAAATTTCTTCTTCTTTTTGTGTAAATCCCTTAGCAATAAAATGTACTTTATATCTTTACACATTACCCTTTGAATCCCTCTTGGTATTAAATATCCATTTGCAATCAATGGGCTTTTTTCATTTAGGCAATGAGACAAGATCATATATATAATTTTCCATCATGGACTATATATCCTCATTCATGGCATCAACTCACCTCTAATAATTTAAAATTTTCATTTATTGATAGAATTTTATTAGTTCATCTTCCATCAGCCCAATTCCTACCTTATGTTCTAGGAAAAGTACAATGTAATCATCAAAGTTTGTACTTCTCCTTTTTCTTATGGATCTCCTTAACTCTTGATGTTGGTGAGCTTATTTTTTGGGAACAATCGCTTCATTTTGAAAGGGTGGATGTTTAACAATGTCTTGAGTTTCCTAATTTGACTTTTAATTAATGATAGGTGTGAAGACTTATACATCATTAGTGACAAAAATAGGAATCATAATTGATTCCTTTTCAAACATAATATCTCTAACCTCATTTATCCCCCTAAGCATAACATCCTCAAAGAACTTGATGCTTCTTATCTCCAAAACCGACCTAGCTTTGGGAAAATAAAACTTATAGCCCCTTGATTACTTAGAGTTACCAATAAAGTAGCAACATATAATCTTAGATTCTAGTGTTCTTTTATATGGCATGTATGACCTTACTTTAGCCAGATATCCCCAAATAAAAAAAAATTGATTAGGTTAGGATTTTTGCCTATCAAAAGTTTATAAGGTGTTTTGATAGTTGATTTAGTTGGTATTGTGTTCAAAATGAAAGCAACTATTTTTAGTGCTTCTCCCTAGAGTGATTCTAGTAAAATAAAATGACCAATCATACTCATTATCATATCCTTAAGTGGTCTATTACATCTTTCAACTATACCATTCATGTTAGAAGATCTTTTCATCATTTATTGTATGTCAATTCCATAGTCCTCTAAATCTAAAATATGGTCCTAAACATTGATAACCTAAACTGTCAAATATATCATAGTACTCACGACTATGATATGATCTAACACACGTTATCCTTTTAATGATTCGATTATCAATCTCAAGATTAAGAATTTGGAACATGCCTAATGATTGCAATTTTTCATGAATGAGATCTAGGTGCCCATAACATAAGTAATCATATATGAATGATATAAACTACTTTTAACCATTCCATTAAGCCATTGGGAACAATCATCAGATACTTATATGAATTAATTCTAAGATGCTTGAAGATATATCATCACCTAATCTCTTAGCTTTGGTATGCTTTCCCTTAATGCATTCAACTCAAGTGTTTAAATATGTAAAGTCAAGGGAGTTTAAAATGCCCCCCAAACATATGTCTTTCAGTTCTACCTTTTGAGATGTGACCTATGAGTGCATGCCATAATGATGTTGAATTTTCATTACATAATTTACATTTATTAGTGCCTGACTCCCATATGTGAGTTTTTATGATATAAAGTGTTGAAATCAAGCATATATAGGTTAGCATTGACACATAATTAACTGGTAACAATAATATTTGTATTTAATAAAAGTCTAAATGTATTAGTTCCAAATGAAAAAGATGACTAGATTTTTCCAATAAGAAAATGGAACCAAATTCCATTTAATAGACGGTACACCAAAATTATCTTTCAAATCCAAATAATAATAATTTCCAAACAATAACCAAAAAGTGCAAATCTCTTTAATAACAACTACATTGTCATCACCCACATAGATGTGCCTTTGACCATCATTTAGATTTCCATAGTTTAGGAAACCCTTTCTTTACATGTCAAGCATGGTATTTTAGATAATCCTTCTTCACATGTCAAGCCTTATTACAAAAGAAGTATTTTCTCTTTTCCTTTAGTTTTTTCCTTTATACTCAACCATTACAAGCAACGTCATCTTTTCTTTTCTTACCCTTATAGGTTGTGGCCATATGGTTACTCTTAGTCTTATCATGCTTTAATATTTCCTTCTCTCACACATAGTATGAAATGAATTCATTTAAGGTCCATTTATTCTTTTGATAGTTGTAACTGACATAAACTTGACTAAATTGTGTAGGAAGCTAAAGTAACACTAAATGTATGAGTAAATCATCTAATAACTAGAGCTTTAACAACTTTAATTGTGTATTAATGTTAGATATATCCATGATGTACTCCTTTATACTTCATTTGCCTATGTAATTCATTGAAATTAAGAGATATAAGAGAGTGTTTGTTTCATTCTTAGTATTTTGCACTTCATTTCTCAATTTATATAAGGAAATCCTTAGTTATAGTAATATCCTCAAACACCCCACTCCTAAAGGCATATGGAATGTTGCACTTAATGACCATTAGAATCATGGAATTTGACCGATCCTACTTTTCAAAATTCCTTTTATCATTAGAGGAACTTTTAGTCATTAGATTAACAGGTTTTGAAAGCCTGAGTGCATGATCAAGATCCATGCAGCTAAGAAAAATTGTGATATAGTACATAATATACAAAAAACTAGTAAATTTGGACTTAAGTTGGTAGATATATTAGTAGAAAACATGGCTATATAAAAAACATAAAAATAAATAAATATTCATGCTAAAAATATACATAATATACAATCAATAAATTTAAATAATAGCAAAACATCACTAGAAACCAGTATAACATTGATATCAAGTCTTTAGATAGTAATATCAACTACAAGTTGTATTAAATTTGGATAATATAACCTATAATATAATAAGTTTATCTTTTGATTGACTTATTGTCCATATGGAAACTAAATATCCTATATTTATTACCATAGGTGCATGTAAAATTTTCCATTTATTCACCTTATTTTGGGCTAGCTAAATGCTCGCATGAATTAACATACACACAAACATCAAATATATTAAACAAACTATTTATTTTTTTTTCTATAAAAAATAGGCCACTTTGAATATTTATTGTGTCAATTAGACTATCTACTAATATTAGATAATTATTATTCAAATAAATTAATTCTTTAATTTTACTCATAAATTTTGATATATAACTTTAAGACAAACCTTATTTTGATTAAAATCCATAGCAATATTAAATCCAACATTATTTGAATTTAACAAAATAAATGTCAAACAGTACACACAAGAAGGTCCATACAAATATGCATTGGAATAAAAATAAATTTAATATCCATTTAAATTAAATAAGCCTCTTAGGTATTTTTTATATTATTGAATAAATAATAATAAACTACAAATAAAAGGCCTAAACTGAAAATGTAAATAGTAGCCCAAAATAAAGACATTGAAGAAAAAATGGAATACTATATGAACTCTGCCCACCTGAATTCCCAATTCTAAACAAGATATGCCTTTCAAGTAGGGAGATAAAGATACGAGCTAGAGTCTAATCTTGTTTAGCAAAATAGGCCCAAATGTCCAAAACAAAGAAGAGGAGAAAACCAACCAACTATATAATTTTCTATTAAAAAAATCACTATGGATTTCACATATATGATGAATCATCATGGAAGCACAAAAATGCCTACGACCGTCTATTTTTTGTCCTGAAAATGTTTCAATGAAAGAAAAATTTACCAAAATTATTAAAATCTGACCAAAAATATCTTAAAATTAAAAGATTAGAAAAAAGTGAGCAAAAAGGCTTAGTTGAGGGCTATAAAACTAGAGAGGAAAAAATTTGTTAGAATAGTATTAATATGGTAACTAATATGTCAACTCCCTGACATGCGAGAAAAAAAATTAGGTGTAGAAAACTGTAGTGATGGGATATGCGAGTTAAAAGGGTAAGATGGTTTATGGTTTTGTTAGGTAACCTCTGCATATTTCTTCCATTAGACTAACATCATTAATTAAAATCATTGCTGAAGAGCTAGGGTGATGAAATAGGTGTGGACATTATGGATTGGGAGCAAGTAGACACTAATGGCGTTATTGTCAAGAAGAGTGTTGACTTGGTTTTCTACTATACATTTATGGGTGTTCTCTTTGTGGGGATTTTGTCCTTTGGTCTATCATTTTTTGGTTAAGATGTAGAAGTACCCGATAATAGCTTGGGTCATGGAGATGTGGGCATCAATGGGTAGCGGGTTCTACTGACACTACCTTAGAAAGGGTTTTTAATAACTTTTTTTTAATAGTTTTAATAATGGTTCCCAACCACTATTGAATCACGTGTTATTAAATCTTTAATAAAAGTTACAAAACCATAATAATAAAAACTTGTGCCAAATTTGGGGAATTGAGTATTGTTTAATAACAATTAGCAGATAAAAACATTATCTTTTTAATGGTTATCAAATCATCATAAATAAAAAAATGATGCCAAAATTTGGTGACCTGCACATGTTTTGATAACAGTTATAAGATAAAATGTTTATTAAAATGCAGTGTTTTAGTAACGGTTATACACTATAACCATTATTAAAATGTGTGGTTTTATCAACGGTTATTTGATATAACCATTATTTTAAAGAAGGTTTTGGTAACAATTATTCATTATAACCATTGTTGAATCTTATTTTAATAATGGTTTTCACTAAAATTGTTATTAAAACTATAATTTATATATATATATATATATATATTGTGTAGTTTGTTCTAGCCCACATACATAAACGTATTCTCGACTATATACCAAATCTATAATATATAAAATAGTACGGATAACTCTGAAATTTCATAGGCATACCACAAAGTTTGGTAGCTCTACACACTCCAAAACTTAAAGTTCATGGGTCTATAATTCCAAAACTCTATAATATACAAAGTCTTGCATATGTATATGCAAGTGCACCTTAGTCTTTACATGTATTTGTATAAAAGAACATTGTATATAACCGATACAAACCTAAATTACATGCATAGCTATCTAATACTAAGTATGTGAGTGTATGAACTTGGTCCATTTCTCTCTAATTTTATCAATTTCCTCATCATCATATTTCTGGCCTCATGTGTACTCATCCTTGAAAAACTATAAATTGATATGATTCAACATTTTGTTTTATATTTTAATAATAAATAAGTCATAGATTAAATATATGATGAAAAAATATGAAAAAAAAAACATACATTGATTGGATCTATATTCACAAAATTTATCTTAAGTATGTGATCCATTGATCTACAAATACAGTATCCACAATTATTATTGTTTTATTGTTGTGGGCACAGTAAAATAAATTTATTTAGCTTGTTGTTGTATTAGATATTAATTGGAATTGAAATAAAATACAAAATTTCAATCTTCCAATTTACCATTACGGACTCATACTCACAATTCTTTGTGTTTAGAAAACCATTTTCACCTCTCCTCATATACGCCGTCTGTAATGCTCTATATAATAAATAAAGGTCATATACAATATTATTACTTTATATATCTAAAAATTATATAAGAGGATATATGAATTAATGAATTAATGTAAGTAAGAAGTATACTAACATGTTAATTAAATGTTTCCCTTTAGAATGAACAACAACAAAAGGAACAAGATAATTTCAGAGGGAATAAAAAACAGATACTTTGTTTTGATTGGGATGGATGGCATACAAAACCTAATACTCATTAGCAAGATTAGGGATGAGGTAAAGCTTGTCATTATACCTCTCATTAAAGATGTGATCCGCTACATATTTTATATGCCTATCCTCGTTGATTGTAGTACGATTAGATATGTAGTATGGACACACAAATACACTAGAGGACAACATCCCCTCTACTGCAACCTTGCTAGCTGCTAACCTAAGTATGACAATAATAATGCATATTTATTAAGAAGTAATAACTCATACAAAGAAATTAAAAGTGTTAAACTATATTATATGAAATAATACTTACTTAATATATACAACCACACTCATTGTTGACATCCATTCATACTTATAAATTTTTCTAATAACCTCAGCCGATACCATGTATATGGCATCGTCTCTCCCAACATAATTGGTAGGATAATCAATTATAATTAGATTGCTACTATGGTAGTTTTGGGCATAGAAATACAACATTACTAATGTAGGTGGTGGTCAGTGGGGTTCTTGTATTGGTTGGTTGTCCTCTGAGGATGGGATCTTCTGTGGGGCTACCTATTTTTATGATCTGGCTAACTTTCCTTTCTCGGTGTCCTCTTTTATTTTGCTCCTTCCACTAGGATTTTACTTTCCCTTAGGCTTAGGAGCCTTATTATTTTTCGATCCCTTAATTTATAGTAATAAACACAATGCAATCCACACACACACACACACACACACACACACACACATATATATGTAGGATGTCATTAACTCTTCAATTATAAGATGAATCTTGTCTATGGGCCAAGGCACAAAGCTTCCATGAGATTTCAACACTATACTACCTTAATCCCTTCTTTATGACAAGGCAAGAGTGTATCTTGAATTATTGGAATGTTGATACATATGAGCTTTCAACTTTTGGCTAAGATAGACTCATGGATCATCAGTAGTTGATACCATAGGATATGTGTACCCATACTTTTGTCAAAAGAATTGAGAGGTCATTATCTACCAAATCATATTTATGAAAACCCTATAAGGTATGTATATCATTATTGTTAATTATTGAGTTGACACTTGATGCATTACACACACACACACACACACACATACATACACACACACACACACACACACACACACACACACACACACACACACCCACACACACACACACATACATACATATCAATTCATAGGAAAATATGCTTACCTCAGGAAGAAAAGAAAATTGTGTTTTAGCTTCACAAGTGTCTCTAACACTATTTACATTGGCTATGTGAAGTGGATTATGTGCATCAAATTGTATAGCTTAAACCCTTGAGACATGATGGATGCAAACACTTTCTCCATAGTGGCCATCAGTTCAAATGCTTGATTTAACTTTTGTGTTAACAGAACCACTTGTTCATGGGTGTTTTGGGGTCAATAGAATCGAACCCAAATGCTTTTTCTTGTAGCCCCTAACCCAAGACCCCTATGTCTTTCTATGTGTTCTTTAATTCCTATCACTTGAGACATGATGTTTTATTGATGTAAACCTCTACAACATCTTATGTCTCAAGTTTGTCTTGTAATATATAAGTAAAAATAATATCATGATTTGTTTGCTCTAAGAAAATAACTATGATTAGGAATATCTTCAAATTTACAATTCTTTTGACATCATTATGTATATCTTTATTAATATATCTTTCTTTTATTGCTCTAGCCTTCTTCCTTAACGTACCAGTATTGATGGATGAGGTACATGGATCCTTGTCCTCGGCTAGGAGCTATGATATGAATCTTAAAAAATTGTATTTAATTAATTTCGTTAATTGCTGTGAATCATTTATTACTTATAATTGTTTGTCTTATTTGTGTGAATAAATAGGAAATTGATGCAACACATGGATTCTGGATGTAGCTGTTGAAGTGTTGTAGAATATGTATTTTTTTTTTGTTATTTTTATGTAATCCCATGTGATGCATTCGCCTGTCGAAATTGGCTAATGGAAATTAGGTCAGTTGTATAATTCACCACCCAGTCAATAATAATGGATTAGTTGGATTATGGATTAATCAATCCTTAATAGCCATGATTAGCTATAATTAATATTAGCTTATGGGAATTGATGTCTAAATATTATCTTGTAATTTGGGGGAGATTTTTGATGTATTTTTTTGGGCTGGTTGAGTGTCTAGTGTCGACCACTTATAGCGACCCATTTCCCTGATTATGTGTATTAGGCTGTAGCGTGAGATTGGGCTGATGGTATTGTATTTTATACGGTCTGTACGCCTCCTATAAATAGGGGCATATACGATTGTTATAGAGTTTTGGCTGATATACGACATATTTTTCTTGATTTCTCTCGAGTCTTCTCTCGCGATCTCTCTCTCTCTCTCGGCGAACCTTTCACTTGCTTCTTCTTCTGCTACGTCTGTTCTCTGTCTTCGATCAACTCTTGATCGTTCTTTCTCTCGAATTCAGTTGCCGTTGTGAAACTGTGCCTCTGAATCTTTGGATCTTCCTTTGGGAGTTTTCCTTAGGCTGAATCCGGCGAATCGAACCCCGCGCTCGATTATTTTCTTCGATCCTTTTGTGAAACCCTAACAGGTTTCCATCAAGCTATAATTCCAAAATAATACTCAATTATATTAGCATAGATGATTATGACATTCTAAACATTATAATGTGAAAAAATTAATCAAACAGTCATACCAATTCTTCTTCTAAGCCTGCATAGCCTTTTCAAACCATATTATGATAGTATATTTTACCCTTTACAATTTATTTATTCCTGACACTTTTCTCCTATATTATAAGGCGAATATTTATGATCGGTTATTTAAATATCAATTAGTGTATTCTTAATAAAAAAACATCATTGTTAGTCAAAAAGTATGTTAAACTCCTCTAAATGATGATATGCTATGAACTAGTCCTAACTTTCTTGATCAATAAACCCATAACACTTAGGGGGCTTCGTGCGTAAAGAACCATCCATCTTTTTATACATTTTTTATTCACCAAATATGCCTAAATGTTCTTAGGCATTCACCACAATAACTACAAAGCCACTTTTTGCTCTCCTTTAGGACGATGAAGACTCCCTACAATGTAATAAATAAATATGTATGTCAATGTCATTGCATTGAAATTAATAACATGTAATAGATTAAAATATGACAAACAAAACATATCATTTTACCATCACTTGTTGCCAAATATTTTTCTTATGAACTTTTGGAACCTACTTCCAATTGATGTAAGAGATTAGAACATGATTACGAGTGACGAGTGAAATGTATGTTTAGAATATGTCAATATACTTACTAACGGAAAGATTATATATGTTCCTACTTAATGGCTCTTGTTCTCCTCTTTTCCTCATGTCTAAGAATCCTCAATTTCCTTTTTCATCGCTAGAGTCCCTATCAATTGTGTACTTTACCATATCTCTATGGAATTTGAATATATAAATTAGTATAATATATGTTGTGAATAAAGATATACAAAATGACAAAAATTTCATTTGTAGTAATGATATGAAAAAATCAATAATCATATTTAGTAATGATATGGAAAACATAATAATTAGATATAGTAATGATATGACAAACACATGTTACAATATTATTACTCTCACTACCTTCTTTTCCTTCTTTTTTTATTCCCTCCTTTTTGATTGGTTTTATAATTTGATACATATATTACTTCACGATGACCATCTATTACATAGATTTACTCCTCAATAATGTCATTGTTATCATCTATCAATGATTGAGTTGCTTGCACTATTTCAACACAATTTTTATCCCAATTGACATCATTTTCACTATTATAATCATTCACAGTTCTTTTTTTTTTTTGTGTCTCTAAAACCAAAGACCATCTTATATTGATAGGATTGGTAACAAAGAAAACTTTTGTGGCTTGAGATGCCAAGATGAATGAGTCTTGTTTATGCCCTACCCTATTGAGATCTACTAATGTGAACCTATCTTCATATCTATCCCCATGACTATTATCAACCCATCTACACAAAAAAATAAGTACTTTGAGCATAGTGTAATCTATCTCCCAAATCTTTTTTATGAAACCATAATAATTTATATTTGTATAAGTTGGATTCTTATCCTTTGCACTAGCAATATGGATTGCCTCAGCTAATAAATTAAATCCACTGTTCTACATTGTACTCCTCTAATGTTGTTATTTTGTGTAAAAATTATATTTGTTGATAGCATATCTAGCATATAAGAAGACTTCATATCAAGGCATTTGGGACAACCAATGCAAGGTTGCATAAATATATGTCGGGGAATTTATGATGAGCAGAATGATGCGATTTCATAGCTAATTTATGAAGGAAATATTATGTTTATCAATTACCCACTTCTTAGTCTTTGATGTATTTTCAATCCTCAAAAAATGCATATGTTCTTCAACATATGGCTAAATATCACCATTGTTATATAATACATAGATATGTGCTTTACGGAACATGTTAGGATCTACTTGCCCAAATTGTTTGCTCTGAATACATTTTCCTTTGACTTTTTTGTGCATGCTGAGATTTAGGAATATTGGTAGATTCAGCATTGGACAAGTAATTTATACAAAATTTAATTGTCTCTCCTATTAGGTAACTCTTAACAATGTAGCCTTCTGGCTAATATTGATTCTTTGAGCAACGTTTTATCAACTTCGTAAACCATTTAAAGGGGTATATCCAGTGTCCATGAACATGTCCTAAAATTTTTACCTCATAAACCAAGTGAACGGTTAGATGCACCATAATGTCAAAGAATGAGGGGGATGAGGAATACATTTCAAGTTGGCACAAAGTAATCACAATCCCTCTTTTCAAGACATCTAAACTATCAAGGTGTATGACTTTGGAACATAGTGCGTTGAAGCACTACAAGAATATGGATCAATACTAACGATATATATTGTTGGTATTAAGAGCATATTCGTTGGTAATAAATATTATCAACGATCATTCATTGATATTAAATTGTTAGTACTAGTGGGTAGGTAATAAGCTTATTACCGATGATAACTTTATCGTCGGTATTATGTCTTAATACTGATGATTTTTTCATCGGAGTTAGATAAAATATCGACGATTAAGTATTATCAGAAAAAATAACCCCTTATTACTGACGATTTATCATCGATATTAAACTTAAATACGAATGATATGAAATTTAAATTTGAAAAGAAATTGAATTTAAAAACCCTTAATACCGATAATTTTGTCTTAACATCGATGATTGTTCTTCATTAATACTAATGATTATAAATGATTTTCTCCCTTATTACCAACGATATATCCTTGATATTAAGGCTTACTACAGATGATAGTAAATGATTTATTCGAGCTCTATTACTATTAAAATACTCATTACTAACAATTTATCATTAATATTTTCCTTTTGAAAATATGATAGAAAATGAAAAACCTAAAAATATTTGACTTGTCAATAATATATACTAAATAATTTATTTTAAACACAAACATTGTTATATGAATATAATTTACAAAACAAAAATATTGTTATTACATTTGATGTGTTAATGCTAATATAAAACCTAACAATCTTCCTAATCTTTATCTTGACCTTGATCTTGATATGATGGTGGAGGTGGATGACCTTGAGACCATACAGCCATAAAAGCCCTCATTTGTCTTAATTCTTCTTCTTTTCGTTCAAATACTACTTGTTGGCGAGATATAATCTTGCCCATTTTTTTTATTTTTTTTATTTGAGATTTATATTGTTGTTCTTGAACAAAATCAACATACATCCAACTTGTGTGAGAAGCAGCATGACTTGAGCTCTCCCTTATAAGCCTTTGTCCTACACCTTTTTTATGCCCTAGACGACTACCTAAGATGTCCTCCAATATTGGTTCTTCATCAATTTTAGGAGGTGTAGGATCATTAGAGCTACAAGAAGCCATTTGGGATAAGGTCTCCTCTTGTCTTTGTAGAATATTATTCTGCACATATGAGTAAAAGTTAGAGATATTATAAGGACTGTTATTAATATATATTATAATTAATTACATATAACGAACTTACAAATTTCTCTTTAGCTTGGGGAGTGACCCATTTATTATTTTTGAAATGCATTTCTTTGTAGGTCTCCATGACATACACCAATTTGCTTATCTCTAGATTAGCTTATACATAAGAAAAAATCTAATGCATTACACAATATTACATGATAAATAAATAAAGAATTAAAACCCCAAATTTAACATATCACAAATTTAAAAATCTACTAACATGTTGATTCTAAAAACATATACACATACTAAGATATTAAAGTATATATTAATTACCAGCCATCAACTAAAATGTACTAATATTTTTTCTAATATAACATGCATAATCACATCAAATGACAATATATAATCTAATTATACATATAATCTAACTATAATAATCTAATATCCCAATTATACAAAATCTATTAAATCAATTCTACAAAACTAAAACATAATAATCTAATAAACTAGTCAAACCTTAACTAAAATAACATAATTCAAAAATTATTTCAATTTAATTAATATACCAAATATTACCATAAAGTAAAAAATAATTAATAAATATACCAAATAAATGTTGTAAGATTGCTTAGCAAGTGGCGGCGACACGACAGTAGGGAGGTGGCGACTCTAAGGTGGCAACCCACGATGGTGCTTCGGCATTGGGCTGTACAATACATATAACAAACTATTATTAGCTATTTTGAAACCAAAGCATACTTAGGGACAATATATTACAAGCATAAAAACCTTCAAACAGAAGGGAAAAAACATAGAAATTTGATGAAGATTGAGAGAAAAATTAGCGGATGGGGTCATAGGTAGATAGAGAGAAGAAGAAGAAAGTGGAAGAAGAAAATGATGACTGAAAATTAGGGCTTGCATGTGGTATATATCTGACTCTTAATACCGATGATTTTAATTGTTGATACTCAGAACTTTATCGTCGGTAGTAAGGTGTAATTAAATAGGACGACATCATTTTCATCACCCAAAAAAAATTTATCATCTTAATACCGAGGATAAATCATCAATATTAGGAAATATAAATTTAACCAACATCATTGCTTTAGAATAGGAGTAATTTTTTTCCGTATTACCGATGATAAATCGTCGATATTAAGAGTTTATCGTTAGTAAAAAATATTTCATTATTAACCATTATTTGAAGGTATATTTCTCTCCTATAGCATTTGCCTAATTTTTTTCTATTACCAACGATATATTGTCAGTATTAAGGACCAAATTATCTGTAATATAATTTTCACTTTAATAAAATTTTTTAGGGGAAGTTTTCCCTCCATAGAATTTCATTGAAATATATTTCTTAATACTAATGATACTTATTGTCGGTTTTATTTTCCTAACATTTTAATGAATTTTTTCGTGGGGAAATTTTTGCGCCACTTAACACTGATGATATGTATCGTCGATACACATCGTTGGTATTAAGAACTTTCCAGCCTTTTTTTTTTCAGCTAATTTTTTTTTCATTGCTTATTCAAATACTGATGATAAATAGTTGGTGTTATAGCTTAATACTGACCATTAGGTTTCTTCGATATTAAAATCGTTGTAGTGAAGAACCAACAAACCCTAG
This sequence comes from Tamarix austromongolica, assembly GCA_039764185.1. NCBI lineage: Eukaryota > Viridiplantae > Streptophyta > Magnoliopsida > Caryophyllales > Tamaricaceae > Tamarix > Tamarix austromongolica. Next base: position 73,256,705 of record CM077813.1, read on the forward strand.
TGATGGAATTTCGGTAACGCTTCGGTAAAATTTCACATATAACTATTGGCATTAAATGTTGCATCAACATATAAGAATAATGAGACTTCATATTGATTAGTTTCAACTTTTTTATCGACACTAGCCTTTTGACAATTAAGAATACTGTTCTACAACCTTGATGCTATTAAAGAATTCACAAAACACAAAATCCTTTCTATAGAGAGTATGGCAAGTCAGTGGTAAATAAGTTCTTCTTCCATTGTCTTGTGATGCTAGTTCATGCCTAATGCCCATTTCCTCTATATCCAATCAAGAATTTATGCCATCTTTATTGTTTTATGGAACATTAAGTAATGTGCCAACAAGACTATAAAAAATATTTTTTTTTATATGCATCACATCAAGGGCATACCTTACGTATAGAGATTCCCAATATGGAAGGTCAAAGAATATAGACATCTTCTTCCACCAAACTTATGGTGGCTTATTTTTATTCTTATTCCCAAAATGCACCTTTAAATGTTTCATCTTCATATACACTTTTCCGCCTGTTAACCGGATTAGGGTATGCGCTCCTTCTAGTTTCCCATTAAATGCATTCCTTTTCCTATGATAATGATGATCCCTCGGTAAAAATCTATGATGATTGAGAAAAATAGTCTTCCGGCCACGTGTTGGCTAAACAAATGAAGTATTATCCTCACATATCAGGTATGCATAATGACCTTTCACACTATAACTTGACAAGTTACCATATGTCGGAAAATTGCTTATAGGACAGAATAACATTGCTCTCAAAGAGAAACTTTCCTCACCATAAGCATCAAACACATTAACACCTGTATCCCATAATAACTTCTAATCATCAATCAAAGGCTCTAAATAAACATCAATATCATTCCCTTGTCAATTTGGTCCCAAAATGATTAAAGACTGCATCATATACTTACATTTCATGTATAGCCACAACAGTAGATTGTATATAACCACAATTACGGGCCAAATATTGTATGTGCCTTGATTGTGAGAATTCATACCATTCATAGAAAGAGCAAAACACATGTTTCTTGGTTCTTTGCCAAATTTAGAAAATAAACTGTCAACCATCATCCTTTATGGAGAGTCAAATAGATGTCTTAGAAGCTCGTCATCTATCTTCTCATCAGCATGCCAACTCAAGTTTTTCACATCTTGGAAATCATTAAACATTTGCTTGAATTTGGGTGTTATAAGAAAATATAAGAACCCCTTTATCGATACCTTATTCGTCTTGTATCGAGGTGCTTTGCATTCTTTATTAGGACAATAATCTAAATAGGAATATTCTTTGTGAAATAATATACACTCATTAGGGAATGCGTGTATCTTCTTATAATTCATACCTATAGATGAAAGGATCTTCTTTGCTTCATAGGTATAATCGGGTAGAACGTTATCATCGGAAAGCATTTCTTTCACAAGTGATAATAATTATTTGATACTTTTATCACTCCATCTATTACATGCCTTTAAGTAGCAGAGAATATAGTAAATTGCTTACAATTATTGTATAAAGGTTTTTTTTTAGTCAATCAATAGTTTCTCGAACATTTTTGGACAATCTCAGACACTTTTTTGGTCATCTCCTCTAATGAATCATCCTCATCATTGTCAAATGATCCACTACTATCCCTCCTACCTTCCTCATTATTAATTTCATTATAGTTGAAAATTTTCATTTAATCAAACAAATACAAGCATGGAGGTGCTATCGTCGCGATCATTACAAGATCGGCCTAAGACCAGTCTCGTACCTACCTCAAGGCTAAGGAAAAATTTTCAAAAGACATTATACACACTTAAAATAGAGATTCATAGAAAACTAAAATGTTCATTACAAGAATTTCAGAGCAGGTGATAAAATTTTATTACAACCCAAATAGAGTACATACTCAAAGTTCCCAAAAGGGATAAAAGGTACAATACCATAAAATGAAACCGAAATAGAACGAAAACATAAGTAAACAGGGATAAAAAGAGAGTTTGGTGTACATTGCTCTCAAGCCCCTATGCCAAGTCCAATGGTCAACTCTCAGCCCCATCTGATACCTCATTAGTATCATACCCATCGAAGATGGTGTCTCCTACCTACACAAACTTAGCAGGGCCCTCTGCTTATGGAAATGAGTAGCACCCATGAAACGGGCGGTCAGTACGCTACGTATAGAGTAAGGTAACCATGTAGCTAAGGCAAGACACACAAATTATATAATACAATTAGGATCATACAGATAAACCATACAAGCAATGCAGATAGTAGAGGCCGTGTTACAGTTTAGTTAAACTTAATCATTAGATTTCTTATCAATATGCTCATTTCACACCATGATCTTTACAAGTCCATGTGAGTACAGGAATCCTACTATTATAGCTGGTGGATTAGAAACATATAGGGTAGATGTAACACCCCTAAAATTTATTGCTGAAAAATTTCATTTTATTAAAGAATTAGCAGAAGCGAAATAACAAAGCTGTGAATTCTAGGGATATTACTATCACACTTAGTACCAGACCGGTTTACTCCTACCGTTCTCGTACCAAGATCTTAGGCTGAAGAGGATTATCATCAAACATGAGTCAATACTTAAAACAAGAATTCATAGCATAACTAGAAAGTTTATAATATGGAATTCAGAGTACGTTGAAATGAGTTTACAATCCAGAGTGCATAATTAAAATTCCTTAAAAGGAATAAAGACTACAATACAATAAAAATCAAGACTAAGTAAACCAGTACAACGTAAAAGGACATGAAAAGTAAATTCAGCCACGACGCTCTTGAAACCCCATGCCAAGTCCATGCTCAACACTCAACCCCGTTTGATGCCTCGTAAGCATCGATGGCATCAAAGACAACATCACCAACCTACACAAACCCAAAGGGGCCTTCTACTCATGGGAATGAGCAACACCCATGAAAAGGGTAGCCAGTACGATACGTACTAAGCAAGGTAACCGTGCAACTAAGGCCAACACACAAAGGCATATAATACAAACATGATAACATAATAACATACAATCATTATAGATAAATAAAGGCCAAGCTATAGTCCGGATCAACTTATTCTTTAAATCTTTGATCAATAAACATTTCATACCATGATTTTTTTATCAATTCATACGAGTACGGGAACCCCCCTATTATAGCCGGTGGATCGGTCACTTGTAGGGCAAAACGCACCTGGCCACTATTATATGCCGGTGGATCGGTCTCCAGGGCAATATGCTCCTGGCCACTATTATGCCGGTAGATCAGTCTGGCCCCTACTCTCATGGTGTTCCATTATAAGTATTTAGTATCTTTTATGTGTCATATCAAACTTAGGGTTTGGTTTATCGATCTCGGGATCCCCCCACAATTGTAGCCGGTGGAGCGCTCACTTGTAGGGCAGAATCCACCTGACCACTATTATATGCCGGTGGATCGTTCTCAAGGGCACCTCGGCACTTGGCCACTATTATGTTGGTGGATCGGTCTAGGCCTGACTCAATAATCTTCCACTTTATATGATTAATGTTTTATATTGTCTTATTCAACAAGTTTCGTCCTAGACATGCATAACCAACTCCATCTACTCTTATCCCCCAAGAGGGCTCGTCCCATATCTTAAGACTCCTACACCTCCTAACTGCTCCAACATCCTTTCTTTAATCCATTACTCACACTAGAGGCCCAACTCCTAGGTGTGTAGGTCTAGGCCCACTACCCAACACCACTAAGCCCATTCACAAGATTCCCTAGGGTTTTCTCCAAAAAACCCTAATTTGGGCCTATGTAGCTCATCCTTCTCTGCCTCACACATCCCAAACTATTTTAACACCCCACACATCACAACCCTTAGATTTAATCCTCATCATCTCACATTACTCCCTCAAATAAATGTGCGACCACAAAACCCTAGGTGGCTACACCAAACCCTAGCTGGCCATGCCAAACTGTAGCAACCTCCTTTACACATATCACCCCTCCATTTCTCACCTTCCACTCTTGCTTTCCCATGATACCCATGCTCGCCCCACACATGACAATCCTCCATTCTCATCTTATACTTCACTCACCTTCATTTATTTTTCCTTTTTCCACCTTCTGAAATTATGGTTTTCTCCCAAACCCTAGTTCGGTCTCCTATGCACCCTTATACTGTCCTACATACTATTTTTCACCCAAACAACTCTTCCTTTACCTTCCTCACATACCAAGGAAACTTTCCATACGTAAAGTTCACCCCCATGCGAACTCTATCCATCCCATGCAAACCCTCAAAGTTTTCATTTGAAACCCTCAAAATCCCATGCAAACCCTAGATTCTCCCATGCAAACCTTAGATTCTATCATGCAACCCTAGATTCTCCTATGCAAACCTTAGATTCTTCCATACAACCCTAGATTCTCCCATGCAACCTTAGATTCTCCCATGCAAACCTTAGATTCTTCCATACAACCCTAGATTATCCCATATAAACCCATTTTTTTATTTTATTCATAGTCCTTTTTATTTTTTATTTTCCTTTCATGGATCTTGGGATATTTAGGTCAATTCCACATTCCTTGGTTAACTTACTTCCCTTTGGTCAACTTACTTCCCCATTTTTCTTTTTTATCCTTCCACTCCATATCACTACAATAATTATCCTAGCATTCATGTCCTAATAGGGCCATATCATATCACATCATATTTCACAGCACAAACATATTGCACACATGCCATAAGAGAACATAAGAGCATACCTCAACTCCAAATTGCGCTACACATAAAACAGTTATAATAATAGCACAAGATACATAATATATCATTATACATGGCATCCAAGGAATATAAGGCACATAGAACACATAAGGCCTGAGCTACACCCTTACCTAGCACATCACCGATCTTAGAGCACGCTCCTACGCCTCCTTAGGTTTTAGCTGGTTTCACTTATAAGAGGAAAAAAGTTAAGGATTAGTTTTTCTCCTACAAAAAATATTATTATTTTCTATCTTATTCTAAGATTAGGGTTACTATTATTAAAGGAAATGTTACAAGTGAAAAGTAGGGTTTTTATCCTCAAGTTAGCCTACTAGATTATTACTAGTCAAAATAAGTTTATGTTATTATTTATTGCCATATTTATATTATTAAATCTAATAAATTTATTTATTCTAATAATAGTACTAACATTAATTATAGCAAAAATAGTGATATTAATAGTAATAGTAATACTAATACTCATAGTAATAGAAACTCTAGTATTTTTAGGGCTAAGGGTAATAATACGGTTAAGGATAAAATGATAATATAATAATAGTAATACAAACAAAATACTAATATTGCTAAGAATATCTGAAATACCCCAAAACCCTAATTTTAGAAATTTTAGCCAAATAAGCATTTAATAAGAAAATTAATTAAATAAATTATTTTACTAACATAAAAGGGAATTAATTAGGTCAAATCAAGAAGAAAATAATAAATATTTTAATTAGGAAATTTTTTTGGGTGTTTTACTAATTAAAATGGAATTTAGGAAAAATCTTTCAAAAATTCAAAATTGGCATAAAAAGGGAATTAAATATTATCTTATTGAAATGTTATTATTTTTAAATATCCCCAAATACTAATATATTCCAAATACCCTAACCAACCTATTTTTCCTTTCCTTTTTTCTTCTTTTTCATTCTTCTTCTTCTTTTTCCTTTTTCTTTCTTCCTCTCCTTTCTCCTTTACTTTTTCTCTTCTTTCCCCCCCGAATTGGGCCTATCTTCCCGCGGCCCAAAATCTTCCTTTTCTTTTCTCCTTCGGCGCGGCCTAGACCCAGAACGTCGCATTTTGTTTTGTACGCTCATCACCTGACCCATTTCCCCTTCTTTTCTTTTGTTTCTTTTCTTTGCGGGCCGCCCGATCCATGATCCCCACCTTTTCTTCCTTACCCATCGCAGCCTACAACTACCCCTAGAATCTTGGTGCCGACCATGTCGCTGACCGGTTGATCTCTATCCTCCCTCTTCCTTGGTGACTCGCTTGCTGTTCGAACCAACCAATTCTCCCTTCTTCTCGCGCGATTTCCCCTTCTCCCTAGCCAATCATCCACTCCCATGAGCTGACCTACGCCAGCCTGCCACCTTCGGCCGGAGTGTTCCCACCTACCTGCTCTTATTCTCTCGTCTAAGTGTGTATAATGTCTTTTGAAAATATCCTAACGGTATGATTAAACCAGTCTGGTACTAAGTGTGGTAGTAATATCCCTAGAATTCACAGCTTTGTTATTTCGCTTATGCTAATTATTTAGTAAAATGAAATTTTTCAGTAATAAATTTTAGGGGTGTTACATTTGCCCTATATGTTTCTAATCCACCAGCTATAATAGTAGGATTCCCATACTCACATGGACTTATAAAGATCATGGTGTGAAATGAGCATATTGATAAGAAATCTAATGATTAAGTTTAACTGAACTGTAACAGGCCTCTACTATCTGCATTGCTTGTATGGTTTATTTGTATGATCCTGATTGTATTATATAATTTGTGTGTCTTGCCTTAGCTACATGGTTACCTTACTCTATATGTAGCGTACTCACCGCCCGTTTCATGGGTGCTACTCATTTCCATAAGCAGAGGGCCCTGCTGAGTTTGTGTAGGTAGGAGACACCATCTTCGATGGGTATGATACTAATGAGGTATCAGATGGGGCTGAGAGTTGACCATTGGACTTGGCATAGGGGCTTGAGAGCAATGTACACCAAACTCTCTTTTTATCCCTGTTTACTTATGTTTTCGTTCTATTTCGGTTTCATTTTATGGTATTGTACCTTTTATCCCTTTTGGGAACTTTGAGTATGTACTCTATTTGGGTTGTAATAAAATTTTATCACATGCTCTGAAATTCTTGTAATGAACATTTCAGTTTTCTATGAATCTCTATTTTAAGTGTGTATAATGTCTTTTGAAATTTTTTCCTTAGCCTTGAGGTAGGTACGAGACTGATCTTAGGCCGATCTTGTAATGATCGTGACGATAGCACCTCCATGCAGGTGATGTTGGGAGGTATAAGGGGTGGTGGTTGAGGCGGGAGTGGTGGTGGATGATGGCGCAAAGGTGGCAGTGGCTGGAGGTGTGGCTGATAGGGAAGGGTACTTTGCATGGCCAGGGTCGCTTGTGCAGGGAAAATCGAGGGTGGTGGTTGAGGCAGGAGTGGTGGTGGACGATGGCACAAGGGTGGCGGTGGCTGGAGGTGTGGCTGATAGGGAAGGGTACTTTGCATGGCCAGGGTGGCTTGTGCATGGAAAATCGAGGGTGGTGGTGGGTGCTTCCCAGTGGACGATGATTCAGGGAGCAATTTGGTAGGTGTCTTAGGCTGCGGCGTTGGACGGCGGCGGAGTAACAAGCAGCAAATTAGGCTACGGTGACAAAAAAGGAGGGTTTCTAGGTTGGGAGAAAAAGCTTGAATGAGGGGTGGCAGAGGGGTATTTATAGGCTCAAATTGAGGGGGAAGGAGAGAGGGGGAAGAGGAAGGGTCGGTGATAGCATGTGTTCACTCGCCGGCGGCCAATGGCTGAGGAGAGCTTGGAAAACTTGCAGGTCGGCTACTTGGGAAGGGAAAAGGGGGAGGAGAGATCACGCGTGAGGAGAGAGAGGGGCTGGGATTGGGTGGAGAAGAGAGAAGGAGTGTCAGGGGTGGTGGCCTAGATTGTGGTGCTGCAAGGGCTGTGTGCTTGCGTCGAGAAGTGGAGTAGTGGGGCACAGGGACAGAGAGGAGGTCGAGGGAGGAGGGGAAGGAGAAGGGTACGGCAGACCGGTAGTCTAGAAAAAAAGAAAGAAAAGGGAGGAGGAGAACGGACGCGCTGAGGGTGGAGAAGAGGGTGCAACGCGCGGGCTTGGGCCTCGTAGGAGGAAAGGGGAAATGTTGGGCTGTAGGGCTGGGCTGGCCTAGGTTGGGGGAGGGAAGGAGAAGAAAAGAAGAAGGAAGAGGGAAAGAAGAAAAAGAAAAGAAAAGAAAGAAAAGAGGAAAAAAGAAAAAAGAAAGAAGAGGAAAATAAGTGGGTTGGGGTATTTAAAATATTTTGGAATTTTGGGATATATAAAGATAATAATATTTTAATAAAATAATAATTAAATTCCTCTTCTATGTTAGTTTAGGATTTTTGAAAGATTTTTCCTAAATTCCATTTTGATTAGCAAAATACCCTAAAATTTTCCAATTAAATTATTTATAAATTTCCACTTAATTTCTTCCTCTTATTTTAATAAAATAATTTATTTAATTAATTTTCCTAATAAATCCTTAATTAGATATAATTTCTTAAATTAGGAATGTTGGGATATTTCCTCAGAACACTCCTAACCATTATTATTTGCCGATGGATCAGTCTCCTAGGCAAAGTACTCCTGGCCACTATTATGCCGATGGATTGGTCTGGCCCCGACTCTCATGATATTCCACTGTATGTACTTAGTGTCTTTCCTATGTCTTATCATAACTTAAGGCTTAGTTTATTGAGCTTGAGATCCCCCATTATTATGACCAATAGATCAGAGACATACATGGCAAAACGCCCTTGACTACTATTATTTGCCGGTGGATCGGTCTCTAAGGTACCCCAACACCTAGCCACTATAATGGAGGTGGATCGTTCTAGTCCTGAATCAATAATCTTTCGCGTTAAATGATTAGTGTCTTATTTGTGTCTTATTCAATATACGTTTTCACCCTAGACATACATGTTCTTTGGACTACCCACTCACACTATTTGTCTACTCCTATTCTCTTGAGAGGGGCCCATCCCATATCTTGGGACTTCTGTGCCTCCTAACACATCCATACATACTTTTCCTCTTCTCCTTACTCACCAAAAATACCCAACACCTAAGTGTGTGGGTTGAGGCCCACTTCCCCATACCATCTAAGTCAACCCACTATCTTCCTCTAAGGTTTTCCCCAAAAAACCCTAATTTGGCCTATATGGCCCATCCTTCCTCTATCCTGCACAACTAAAGCTCCTTTACCCCCAACTCATCATCTCACTTAGATTCAACCCCAAGCACTCCACCTTAGTTCCCATTTTTCACATGTGACCACAAAACCCTAGTTGGCCACCCCAAACCCTAACACCTCTCTTTTCTTATTTGTGATCTCTCCATTAATCACCTACCATCCCTTCTCCCACATGACACACACATTCATCCTCCATGTGATATCCTTCCACTCTTACCCTATATTTCAATCCTCTCCATTAGTTTTCCCTTCCACAATCTCCTCCATTTAGGGTTTTCATCCCAAACCCTAGTCAAGTTCCCCATGCACCCTTATACTAACTAACGTACTATTTTTCACCCATGGACACTAATCACCCCAACAATACTTCCCTCACCTTACTTAGACCTTAAGTCATCTTTTCCCACGTAAGGATCCTCCCCATGTAGAAACCATCCATCCCATGCAAGCCCTAGACTTCCCCATGTAAGATTCACTTTACTCTCTTATTTTGTCAATATTTTTCTTTTATTCGTCCCCTCATAGGTCATAAGATAATTAGGTCATTCTCACTTCCCTTAAGTAAATTCATTTCTATTTTTCTCTTTTCATCCCGTCACCCCATACCATATCTTTAAGGCATCCTAGCATGCATGTCCTAGAGGGTCACATCACATAACACCACAAGCACAACATACATATCATTTACACATGCCAGAAGGGGAACACACAAATGTACCTTAACTCTGCTCTACACTACAAGTAAGTGGTCATAATCACATAAGGTACACAAACATAACATAACACATGGCATACAAGCACATAACACACATAATAGGCCTTAACTACATCCTTAAATGACATCGGGCTTGGAGCACGCTCCAATGCCTCCTTAGGGTTTGGACTTGGTTCACCTATAAGAGGAAAATACTAGGGTTAACTTCCCTCTTACCAAGATTATCATTAATTCCTACTTTACCTTTATCATATCCTAGTATTAGGGTTGTTAATAATAATAGTGTCTTTATTAGTAAAAATAAGGGTATTATTCTTAAAGTAGCTAACCCTGCTACTATTAGTGAAAATAGGTCTTGGTAGTTATATTAATCTATGTTAAGGTATTATTAACAATATTTACAACACTAAAGATAATAACTTTAATAATAATAGTAGTAGTAGTAGTAGTAGTAGTAGTAGTAGTAGTAGTAGTAGTAGTAATAATAATAATAATAATAATACTAATAATAATAATAATAATAATAATAATAGTAATACTAAAATAGTGACAATAATGATAATGATGATGATAATAATAATAGTTCCAAAGTTAATAATAATATTAATATTAATGATGATGATGATGATAATGATAATAACGTTAATAAAATAAAATAACACTTACATTAATTATATTTAAAGGTTAGGGAGGTAAGGGCACAACCTAGGGGTGGTGGTAGATAGGAGGTGGCACACTGCGGCGGCGACGTTGGTGGAGGAAGTAGGGGTTGGAAAGGTGGCTTTTTAGGCTAGAAGAGGGAGAGTGATATGTTGGTTGTGGTGGAGTTGGATTCCTTGGATTGAGAGGGTTGGAATGGTGGTGGTGGCGCAGCAAAGATGGCGGCGCAGGTGGTGGTTTTTATGGTGGCCAAAGGTGGTGGAGAAGAAGGAAGGGTGAAGGAGAGGGAGGAAGGAAGAAAGGAAGGTAAGGGAGACTTTACCGGGTGGTTTGGGTGGCAAGAGAGGTGGCGGTTGCGGCAGAGATGGTGGCACACAGCACCGAGAGGCGTGACAATGGGTGCAAAGTGGTAGATTGAGCAGCCAACTTTGCACGGTTGACGCGACTCGTGTATGGGGAATTAGGGATGGTGAGTCTTATGGTTTGGTGGAGGGTTATGCAAAGACGAGTTTGGGAGGTGTTTCGGGTGGCGGCAATGGGCAGCAAAGGTAGGGAGGATGGTGCAAGGAAGGTTGAGATTTCTGGGTAGGGAAAAAGAGGGCCAAATGGGGATCAGTTGGGTTATTTATAGGCCATTGGTGTAACACCCCAAAATTTACACATTTTTTATAAAAGCAATACTCATAAATTAAAACCGTAAATTGTAGGGATGTTACCGCCACACTTAGTACCAGACCAGTTTACTTCTACCGTTCCGGTACCAAGTGCTAAGGCTAAGAAAACATTATCAGTAATACCATACAAATTCACATTTATAAAAACAGAAATCAGAGTACGAGTAAGTCTTACATAATTTGAAATACCGGCTATTGTTTTTCCCGATAACAACTAAACAACCTTAGTAAAATTGTTACGACAATTCAAACATAAAAAAAAATAACATGAATCATAAATTTAAAAAGGAGAACAGCCACGTCACTCTAAAGATTGATCCAGCCCAGCTATCACTCTGCCCCTCCTGATGTCCCGTAGACATCGATAGCATCAAAGTAAGTATCTCCTACCTGAAACAAATTAGACGGGCCTTCTGCTCGTGGGAATAAGCAGCACCCATGAAACAGGTGATCAGTACACTACGTACCGAGTAAGGTAACCAAATACTAAGGCTGGCATATAACACATTAATTCATGTAGGATAATGATCACATACAATTACAGCTCATACATATAATACACAGAAGCGTAAAGTAAAATCCATAACTTATAATCAACAAGTCCACACATAAGGCCCAAAAAGATCCAGATTAATCATTTAATCTTTCTTTTATCAAGATTCAATACACACCATGCCTTTTATATCAATCCATGCGAAAACAGGAACACCCCACTATTGTAACCGGTGGGCCGGTCATACATAGGGTAAAAACCCTAACCACTATTCCTAACCGGTGGATCGGCTTGGTTCCTGTCCGCATCAAATCCATGCGAAAATAGGAACACCCCACTATTATAACCGGTGGGCCGGACACACATAGGGTAAAACCCTAACCACTATTCCTAACCGGTGGATCGGCTTGGTTCCTGCTCGCATGGTGTTCCACTGTAAGTAATTAGTATCTTTTAATAGCATTGATGATCTGGTTTGTCTTTATTGAGCTCGGGATCCCCCACTATTATAACTGGTGGGCCGGATACACATAGGACCTCATGTCCTAACCACTATTATTACCGGTGGATCGGTCACACATAGGGTAAGACCCTAACCACTATTCCTAACCGGTGGATCGGCTGGTCCCGTCTCAATATCTTCCACTTTAAGATATTAGTGTCTTAAGTATTTTATTCAAAAACATTTGACATTCACAAACATTTGCCCAAACATGCATGACTAAATCCATGAAAGCCCTAACTCCCATGCAACCCTACTCCATGCAAACCCTATCTCCACGTAAACCACAATTCCATGCAAATCTTAGTTCCCATGCAAATCCTAACTACACATGACCCACACTTCCATGCAACCATAGCTCCCATGCAAACCCAATCTCCACGTACCACACTCTCATGCAAACCCTAACTCCACGTACCTCACATGTGCAAACCCTAGCTTCACATATACCACCCTTCTATGAAAACCATAATTCATATGCAAACCCTAGCTCCACGTAGACATGCTTCCATGCAACCCAGATCCCCATGCAACATTAATTCCATGTAGGCATGTTTTTATGAAACCCTAATCCACATGCAAAACCCTAACTCCACATTAATTCATGCAAACCCTAATATTATGTTATTTCATGAACACCTTCAACTTCTTGCTATTCCATGCAAACCCTAGTATCATTCCCTTTCGTGTAAACCCTAGCACCATGCCATCTCATGCAAACCCTAGTACCATCCTCTTACATGCAAATCCTAATTCATATATCATTTCAGGTCATACATTAATGACATAAGCATACACATATTTTTCATGGTGCATGACATTCATAATAACATACTTCAACTTCATAACCAAATCACATGCATACTCAATAAGAACAGCGAACATAAAATACATAACATGTCATATTCATAATACATGCAAACACATAAATGGCCTTAGTAGACCCTTACCTAAAAAGTCACCGGTCTTGGTGCACGCTCCTATTCCACTTGGGTAATTTGATTGGGTTCGCCTATTATATCAAAGCATACTAGAATTAGACTCTCTTATATAATTTTAACTTATTTCGAGGTTTGGTTTTAGGATGACATTTTACTATTCAATAATTAACTATAGGAACTAATACTTAAAAATACAAATGAATTATTATTTTCATTAGAAGAGGGTGGTGATCTAAGGGTTTCTACCCTCCACCAAAATATAATGATAGTATAATAATGATAATAATAATAATAATAATAATAATAATAATAATAATAATAATAATAATAATAATAAGGTATAATATTATTAATGATACTTTTATTAGTAGGATATTAATATTATTAATACCAAAATTCTTAAAATTAAAAGGTGGATTTTGAACCACCCTAATTTAATAATAATATTACCATTAGAAATTGTAGTAATAATATTAACATTATATATACTTATAATATAAAGTTAATAAAGATAATAATAATAATAATATAATTAGAAATAATGTTAATAATATTAATGAAGAGTAAAAGTGCGAGGCATAATTAAAAATTTTAGTTTCTGTTCTTCCTGAAATAATTACAACATTAATTAAATAATTACCTTAAACATAATAATATTATTAATATTATTAATAACAATAGTAAACATGTAATAATCCCATTAAATAATAAAAATTCAAGAATAATAATTTATCTTACTCAATAATACTCCCAGACCTGTCAATAAAATTTAGAAATTAGAATATAGTTGATAACAATAATAAGAATACATATACTAATAATAATTAAAGTCGAATTAACACTAAAATTTAGGCTAAAAATAGAATAATTATCAATAATTCAAAGCTAAGTGTTTAAAATGTCTAGGGTTTCACCTTGAGTCGGAGGATGTAGGTGGAACCGGCGGTGGTTCCCGGAGGTGGCCGGAAATTGAATCTAAGAGGGGTAAAAATGAAGAAAAAGGGGTGAGAGGGGAGGAGAAAAATAAAATAATTTTATGTGTCGGTGGAGGAGCCTTAGAAGGAGTTATTGGTTGGCTTGGGATGTGGTAGAAGCGGCGGATGTGGCGGTGGATGGTGTTTCAAGTCTCGGGGTGAAATTTTCTGGCGAGACCACTAGCTAACTTTACACGATTATGGAGGCTTGTACAAGGTGAATCGAAGGTCTTAGATGGTTTAATTAATTAGAGGGTGTTTTAGGGAAGAGATTGGGAGTGAGAAGAGGCGACGATATTGGGTATCGGAGGAGAACGAGGCGTCTAAAGTCAAGGTGGAGCACAGACTGGTACTTAGGGTTTCGGGAAAAAGGAAGCTCGATTTTAGGCCAAATGTGGGGTATTTATAGTAGTGGCAGGTAGTCTCGGGTTGTGGAGGTTACCAGATAATCAATTTCGGTGGGAAAAATGGGTTGGTTTTGCCGTTGGTCGGGCGGCACAAATTCAAAATTTTGCTAGACCTTCGAGAGGGAAATGGGGGCAAACGTGGAGAAGAAATGGAGATTGGAACAATTCAAATGAACGGGCATGTCGAGAGGAAGAAAACGAGCGAGAGAAGAGCCGGTCACGCCACGTGTAGCCGGCGGCGCCATTTTCGGGGGAGAGAAGTAAGCTGGCGGTTATGGCGTCGGGCGGGAGGAGGAAGAAGAAGATGGGGGGCTGGCCGGCCGGTTCGCAGGGGAGAAAAGAAGGAAAAAGGGAGGGCAGGCCGGGCGGTTCGTGCGACGTAAAACATCGTTTAATGAAACGACGAGCTTTGAAGAAACAAAAGGCTGAATCACGGCGTCTTGGGTTAGCTGTTAACGGTTATAAAATTTAAAGTGAAACGCGGCGTTTAGTTGGAAACACGACATGAAACGCAGCATGGGGAGGGACGAGGCAGGCGGCGGTGCGGGCTGGGCTGCGCCGAAGGAAAAAGAATGGATTGGGCCATGCAACGGCCCAATTCCGGTGAGACAAAAGAAAGGAAGAGAAAGAAAAAGAAAGAAAGAAGAAAAAATTTAAAAGGGAAGAAAAAAGAAAATTAAATAATTAATTTGGGTCCACTTAATTTAATACAAATATTTAGGTTATTTAAAATTAATAATATTTAAATAAAATAATTTTAAATTCCTTTTTAGGCTAAATAGTATTTTTAAAGGATTTTTCCAAAATTTTCATTTTAAACTAATAAATCCCTCAAATTTTATTTAATTTAATTATTTATAAAATTAAAATAAAGTTGAAACTATTTTATCTTTCTTAATTTGAATGAAATAATTTATTTAAATAATTTCCCAAATTAAAATCCTTAATTGGATATTATACCAAAATTTCCTTTACTTAACATATTTATAAAATCTCTTATTAATTTACCCTACTAAATTTCCTTTTATTTTAGTAAAAATAATTTACTAAATTAAATTTTCAAATAAAACATTATTTAAATATAATCTTTAAAATTAGAAATTTTTGGGGTATTTCATCACTACCCCCTTAAAAATAGACTTCGCCCCCGAAGTCTCCTGTAGCTACTAGGGTTAGGGTTAGGAATGCTCTAAGTGAATAAGGGGACCATACTAATGCTAATACCTATATACACTACCTCCTTAGGGGTAAACTTATTAAAGAAAAATTAAATCAACTAAATAGGTATCCATAAGAGGATTAGATACGTTCCCAAAAAGACATCTAGTTGGTGGTCCACGTCATTCTAGTTTATCACATGTAGGTGCCTGCCCGAGTGGCTTCCTTTTGGAGAGAACATCTGGATCCTTGGGGTCTTTCCCTATCATTTTGATTGCCTCCTCAACTGGAACAAGTGCGTGTTGTTGGAGCTACTGGTGCTTATATTCTTGAGAGAGAAAAGGTCTTTGACATTCGAAATTTCTGCGGCCCCAACTGCCACATTTTAGACAGGTCACGACTCCGCGTCTACAATTTGTGCCCGGGTGACTATGGCCGCATCTTCTATATACAAGTCCCTTCGAAGATCTCTGGCCTCTGCTATGATCCCGTGACGAATATCTCTTATAACCTTCCCTTCGCGGCCGGTTTCTACTCTTCGAACTCTGGTTTTCATGTTTCCGCTTCCTGAGAATGGCATCTTACTCCTGGATCAAGGTGGTGGCGATGCGGGCACATTCATACAACATTGTTAAATCAGTGAAGAGCACTGCACCTAGCAGTCGGCGCATAATGACATTTGATCCCTGCTTGAACAAGAACACCACTGTTAACTCGTTGGCGGCGTTACTAGGGAAAATTTGAGTAGCTCAATGACACGATCATGATACTGCCGAACCGTCATCGATCCTTGCGTAAGCTGCATGAACTCCTAAAGTTTGTCCCTCTTGATATTTGCAGGATAGAATCTAGAACGAAGAACGGTCTTGAACGCATCCCATGTAGTCGGGGGCCTATTGGGTACGATGTTCCACCCACCAGACGTCCGCTAAGCACCTGAAGAAAAATGTTGCAATACTTGGTTGTTGAGCTGGTGAACGATTTACCACTTTAAAAGTGCGCTCCATGTCTCGGATCCACTCTTCGAGGATTATCGAGTCCTTCTCACCGGAGTAGGTAGGAGAGTGATGTTTGATGACCCTTCGAAGATAATCTTCACCAGTGCCTTTAGCTAGATGAGAGGACTGGTAACGCTGATTAAACTCTAGGAAGTCTGCGATGGCCTCCTCTAATCGTCCAAGGCATTCGTTCGTCATCATCGGAAGTTATAACAGAAACAAACGAGCTTAGAAACGAACCTACTGGTTCGAAGCACACACAACTTCTATTTGTCTCCTATTTTTAAGAAACCCTAATCTACCCATACGTTCCTCACCGTGGCCAACTCCAAAACTTAAAACTGAAGGAGTTTTTGATTAGAGTGGAAATTCTTTTCAAAATTTGAATAAATATTTCAAAATCCATTTCATTTTCCAAAATCAATCTTAAAAAGATTAGACACCGAAAAGCTTTCGAAACACACTTCAGAATCTAATAAAATTATCATAAACCAAATTTAATTTTCGAAAATGAGCGTGGCCAAAAGGACCAACCGCTCTGATACTAGCTTGTAACACCCCAAAATTTACACATTTTGTTTTTAAAAGCAATACTCATAAATTAAAACCGTAAATTGTGGGGATGTTACCGCCACACTTAGTACCAGACCAGTTTACTTCTATCGTTCCGGTACCAAGTGCTAAGGCTAAGAAAACATTATCAGTAATACCATACGAATTCACATTTATAAAAACAGAAATCAGAGTACGAGTAAGTCTTACATAATTCGAAATACCGGCTATTGTTTTTCCCGATAACAACTAAACAACCTTAGTAAAATTGTTACGACAATTCAAACATAAAAAAAAATAACATGAATCATAAATTTAAAAAGGAGAACAGCCACGTCACTCTAAAGATTAATCCAGCCCAGCTATCACTCTGCCCCTTCTGATGTCCCGTAGACATCGATAGCATCAAAGTAAGTATCTCCTACCTGAAACAAATTAGACGGGCCTTCTGCTCGTGGGAATAAGCAGCACCTATGAAACGGGTGATCAGTACACTACGTACCGAGTAAGGTAACCGAATACTAAGTCTGGCATATAACACATTAATTCATGTAGGATAATGATCACATACAATTACAGCTCATACATATAACCAACAAGTCCACACATAAGGCCCAAAAAGATCCAGATTAATCATTTAATCTTTCTTTTATCAAGATTCAATACACACCATGCCTTTTATATCAATCCATGCGAAAATAGGAACACCCCACTATTGTAACCAGTGGGCTGGTCATACATAGGGTAAAAACCCTAACCACTATTCCTAACCGGTGGATCGGCTTGGTTCCTGTCCGCATCAAATCCATGCGAAAATAGGAACACCCCACTATTATAACCGGTGGGCCGGACACACATAGGGTAAAACCCTAACCACTATTCCTAACCGGTGGATCGGCTTGGTTCCTGCTCGCATGGTGTTCCACTGTAAGTAATTAGTATCTTTTAATAGCATTGACGATCTGGTTTGTCTTTATTGAGCTCGGGATCCCCCACTATTATAACTGGTGGGCCGGATACACATAGGACCTCATGTCCTAACCACTATTATTACCGGTGGATCGGTCACACATAGGGTAAGACCCTAACCACTATTCCTAACCGGTGGATCGGCTGGTCCCGTCTCAATATCTTCCACTTTAAGATATTAGTGTCTTAAGTATTTTATTCAAAAACATTTGACATTCACAAACATTTGCCCAAACATGCATGACTAAATCCATGAAAGCCCTAACTCCCATGCAACCCTACTCCATGCAAACCCTATCTCCACGTAAACCACAATTCCATGCAAATCTTAGTTCCCATGCAAATCCTAACTACACATGACCCACACTTCCATGCAACCCTAGCTCCCATGCAAACCCAATCTCCACGTACCACACTCTCATGCAAACCCTAACTCCACGTACCTCACATGTGCAAACCCTAGCTTCACATATACCACCCTTCTATGAAAACCCTAATTCATATGCAAACCCTAGCTCCACGTAGACATGCTTCCATGCAACCCAGATCCCCATGCAACATTAATTCCATGTAGGCATGTTTTTATGAAACCCTAATCCACGTGCAAAACCCTAACTCCACATTAATTCATGCAAACCCTAATATTATGTTATTTCATGCACACCTTCAACTTCTTGCTATTCCATGCAAACCCTAGTATCATTCCCTTTCGTGCAAACCCTAGCACCATGCCATCTCATGCAAACCCTAGTAATGATAGTGATAACGATAGTAATAATAATAATAATAATAATAATAATAATAATAATAATAATAATAATAATAATAATAATAATAATAATAATAATAAGGTATAATATTATTAATGATACTTTTATTAGTAGGATATTAATATTATTAATACCAAAATTCTTAAAATTAAAAGGTGGATTTTGAACCACCTTAATTTAATAATAATATTACCATTAGAAATTGTAGTAATAATATTAACATTATATATACTTATAATATAAAGTTAATAAAGATAATAATAATAATAATATAATTAGAAATAATGTTAATAATATCAATGAAGAGTAAAAGTGCGAGGCATAATTAAAAATTTTGGTTTCTGTTCTTCCTGAAATAATTACAACATTAATTAAATAATTATCTTAAACATAATAATATTATTAATATTATTAATAACAATAGTAAACATGTAATAATCCCATTAAATAATAAAAATTCAAGAATAATAATTTATCTTACTCAATAATACTCCCAGACCTGTCAACAAAATTTAGAAATTAGAATATAGTTGATAACAATAATAAGAATAAATATACTAATAATAATTAAAGTCAAATTAACACTAAAATTTAGGCTAAAAATAGAATAATTATCAATAAGTCAAAGCTAAGTGTTTAAAGTGTCTAGGGTTTCACCTTGAGTCGGAGGATGTAGGTGG
Source organism: Tamarix austromongolica (assembly GCA_039764185.1). Classification (NCBI taxonomy): domain Eukaryota; kingdom Viridiplantae; phylum Streptophyta; class Magnoliopsida; order Caryophyllales; family Tamaricaceae; genus Tamarix; species Tamarix austromongolica. Next base: position 73,276,194 of record CM077813.1, read on the forward strand.
AACCGGCGATGGTTCCCGGAGGTGGCCGAAAAATGAATCTAAGAGGGGTAAAAATGAAGAAAAAGGGGTGAGAGGGGAGGAGAAAAATAAAATAATTTTATGGGTCGGTGGAGGAGCCTTAGAAGGAGTTATTGGTTGGCTTGGGATATGGTAGAAGCGGCGGATGTGGCGGTGGATGGTGTTTCAAGTCTCGGGGTGAAATTTTCTGGCGAGACCACTAGCTAACTTTACACGATTATGGAGGCTTGTACAAGGTGAATCGAAGGTCTTAGATGGTTTAGTTAATTAGAGGGTGCTTCAGGGAAGAGATTGGGAGTGAGAAGAGGCGAAGATATTGGGTATCGGAGGAGAACGAGGCGTCTAAAGTCAAGGTGGAGCACAGACTGGTACTTAGGGTTTCGGGAAAAAGGAAGCTCGATTTTAGGCCAAATGTGGGGTATTTATAGTAGTGGCACGTAGTCTCGGGTTGTGGAGGTTACCAGAAGATCAATTTCGGTGGGAAAAATGGGTTGGTTTTGCCGTTGGTCGGGCGGCACAAATTCAAAATTTTGCCAGAACTTCGAGAGGGAAATGGGGGCAAACGTGGAGAAGAAATGGAGATTGGAACAATTCAAATGAACGGGCATGTCGAGAGGAAGAAAACGAGCGGGAGATGAGCCGGTCACGCCACGTGTGGCCGGCGGCGCCATTTTTGGGGGAGAGAAGTAAGCTGGTGGTTATGGCGTCGGGCGGGAGGAGGAAGAAGAGGATGGGGGGCTGGCCGGCCGGTTCGCGGGGGAGAAAAGAAGGAATAAGGGAGGGCAGGCCGAGCGGTTCATGCGACGTAAAACATCGTTTAATGAAACGACGAGCTTTGAAGAAACAAAAGGCTGAATCACGGCGTCTTGGGTTAACTGGTAACGGTTATAAAATTTAAAGTGAAATGCGGCGTTTAGTTGGAAACACGACAAGAAATGCAGCGTGGGGAGGGATGAGGCAGGCGGCGGTGCGAGCTGGGCCGCGCCGAAGGAAAAAGAATGGATTGGTCCGTGCAACGGCGCAATTTCGGCGAGACAAAAGAAAGGAAAAGAAAGAAAAAGAAAGAAAGAAGAAAAAATTTAAAAGGGAAGAAAAAAGAAAATTAAATAATTAATTTTGGTCCATTTAATTTAATACAAATATTTAGGATATTTAAAATTAATAATATTTAAATAAAATAATTTTAAATTCCTTTTTAGGCTAAATAGTATTTTTAAAGGATTTTTCAAAAATTTTCATTTTAAATTAATAAATCCCTCAAATTTTATTTAATTTAATTATTTATAAAATTAAAATAAATTTGAAACTATTTTATCTTTCTTAATTTGAATGAAATAATTTATTTAAATAATTTCCCAAATTAAAATCCTTAATTAGATATTATACCAAAATTTCCTTTACTTAACATATTTATAAAATCTCTTATTAATTTGCCTTACTAAATTTCCTTTTATTTTAGTAAAAATAATTTACTAAATTAAATTTTCAAATAAAACCTTATTTAAATATAATCTTTAAAATTAGAAATTTTCGGGGTATTTCAATTGGAGGGAGGATAAGAGAAAGGGGGAAGAGGACAAGGGGCAGGTGTGGCAAAGCTTGCCGGCCGGCGGTGGCACACTGGTACAAGCCTATAATTTACAGGTGTAGGTTCGGTAGAATGGGAAAAAGGAAAGGAAAAGGGGGTCACCGAGGGGGCAGGTGCAAAGGGTTGGGCTCAATTTGGAAAGGAAAGGGAGGAGGAGAGAGAGAAGGGTGTGGGCTGCCAGGAGGAAGGATGATGGTAGTTGCAAGTGACCTGCAATCGGGGATGGGGGAGAAGGGAGGAAGAAGAAGACAGGCAGTCGACCGGTCTGGGGTAAAAATAAAAAAAAAAAAAGAAAAAGGGAGGGGTGAACTGGCAGGTGAGGGGAGAAAAAAAAAAGAAATGGTGGACTAGGCTGCACGGGGGAGAGAAGAGAGGGAGGAGGGTTGGGTCGTGAGGGGTGTAGGCCCAACCAAGGAAGAAAGGAAAGAAAAGAAAAGGAGAAAAAGAGGAAAGAAAAAGGTAAAAGGGAGGGAAAAGGTACTACAAAATAATTGACTTTTGCCAACATAAACTTAGGCACATATACTTTTTCTATGGGTAAAAGTAACTAATACCAACAGATAATTTTTTGTGGGCAATAATGTAGTTTTTCCCACAGAAATTTTTTATCTATTGGTATTAATATGTTATGCCAATAGATCTTTTACCATCACTTATATCTGTGGTTATTAGTAGCATTATACCAACAGAACTAATACCCACTTTTACATCTGTTGGTATTAGTTTTTATGAAATTCAATAATAATATTTGTTTTTATATAATTTTAATAATGATTAATTCTATTCTAATTAAGATAATATAATAATAATAATAATAATAATTAAGTCATTAGTCATTATTAGAAATAATAGTTTACATATATTATTATTAATTATTATTTTATTTCTAATTTTTTATATTAATATTGTTCATAATGATGTCTTTTAACAATTATAATGAAATAATATATATTATATCTACTACCATTTACTATTAAATTAATTTATTATTAAATACTACCAATTATCATTCAAATCTATATTATCTTAACAATAATAAATATTATCAATAATCATTCACATTATTAAAAATATATTAGTAATTATTAGATACTATTACTAATAATAATTCTTATTAATATAATTCTTTATTAATTATTACTAAGAATAATTATTTTAGGAAATTATTATTATTATTATTTTAATAAAAAATATTATTACTAATTTTTGGAAATTATGATTAATATTATTATTATTCATATTTGTATTTATTTCCCATTATTAATTATTTTTAATAATAATTATTATTTTATTATAAATTATGATTAATATTATCTTAATAATACATTATAAAATATTAATTTTATATTAAATATTTTTAAATAATACAAATTATTATTTAAATTTATTATTTAATAATATTATTAGATAATTAATAATATTATTATTATTAGCAGTAAAATTAATTATATTATTTGAAAGAGAAAAAAAAACACCCGACCCCCGCCCCGACCCTGACCCTCTTCCTTTTCCCTTTCTCTCTTCTTCTCTCCCTTCTCTTCTGTTATTTCTCGTCGGTCTCCCTACCCTCTGCGCCCCATCCACGTCGCCACCGGCTCCTCCATTGTCAATAGCCGACCGTCGACCACCATCGATGTCGCCACTCCAGCCGCACGCCACCGTTGTGCCTGCCAGCTCCAGCGCTGCAACAACCAGCAGCCGCGCGCAGCAGCAGCACAGGTCGTGCCGCCATCCTCTGGCCACGGCGAGCCTCGCTGGTTGCGGGCGAGCAATTCCCGAACTCTGGCGTATCTTCTCCGGCCTTCACCCATTCAGATTTGTCCGTTTCGTTTGGTATAATTTTCCGAAAACCCTAGCCCTTGTTTTGATTAATTGAGTATGAATTGGCTTATGATAAGCTAAATTGATTGTGTAATTATGTATATATATGTTGTATGATTAATTTAGAGTGGTGAATTGTAGTGCATTTGGTTGATTTGTGAAAATCGGATTTTAGGCCGGGTCGTGTCCAAATTTTTTCAATTCGTCCGATTAAGCTATTTTGGGCAAATTGATTTTAATTTATGCTTTAAAATGTATCTAATTTTATGTTAGAACCGTCAATTTGAGAAATTTATGTGGAATTCATTGGAATTGACTTTCTAGGTCAAAATTCGTGTGTAATGGAATTGGATTGTATAATTGAGTTTTTTTACTCAATTGATTTTATAATATCTTTTGAAATGTATTTAATTTCATATCGAAAGTATTGATTTAGGAAAATCATGTGAAATTGATTGGAATTGGATTTTTGGGTCAAAATTCTTACGGGTCTAAATTGGATTGTGTAATTGGGTTGTTTTATTCAATTGATTATATAAATTACATTAGAATACACTTAATTATAATTCAAAACTGTCAATTTATATACTTTAGGAAGAATTGATCGGATTTGCGTTCCGGGCTCAAAAACCCTAATTATGCTAAATTGGATATTTCTTTTATTATTTTTGAGCAATTGATTATATGTTATGTTACAACATATATCTAATTATATTTCTAAACATTCAATTTAAATAAATTAATATAATTCAATCAAATTGTATTTTTGGGTCTAAAATCTTAGATTTTAAGTGAAATTATGATGTTGGTCATTTGTATGGTTGTTTTTCTAAACTTAAATATATAGAAATAGTTGAAATGGTATTAATTGCATCGTAACACCTTTAATTGAAATTAATTGATTTGAACTATTCAATTTTGTGTCTTGGGCTTTGAAACCCTAGTTTCGAAATCTAATAGTCTTGAATTGGCTACTTGAAAGATTGTTTTATGTCATGCCCTACTTTATATATGTTACATTAGCTCACTTAATCAAGAGATATATCATGGTGTTGTACTCTACCTCAAGGTAGTACATTTGCATGTATGTAGCTTGACCAACCTAAGGAATGAATATCAAGAATAAGCATGCTGAATCTTGGATGTCTTCATGCTAGATACATTGATAGCTAATAAAGTTCACTGTATAATATATCCTATTATTTTACCTATTTCATTTATATATTACCATAACAGTAGCTTTAGTATTTGATAGCTTCTTGGTCATGCGTTATGGAGTTGGTCCTTTCGGTTCTACTCTTGAAGATTCTCATATAATATCACTATACTGCACTATCTCCTTTTACAACCATAAAACCTTCTTAAAACAGTTTTTATGCGGGTCTATTACCATAGATGGTTGATATTTGGAGTTTGATATCCAAAAGATGCATTTGTTGCATTTGAAGTTGTTTACGGATTTCAATGTAGGAGCAAGAGGACAGACTTATGGTCTGTCCGCAGATTCGGAGAGAACAAATTGGGTGCCGGCGGTCATAGGAAGAGATGGGATCAGAATGTGTAGGATTGTGGCGTGTTCTTCCCATAACGGTGGGGGTGGAGTTGGAGGTGAAGAAAGTCTGAGCTCGAGCAACCGTAGTTCTATTTCCGGTCCTTCGGTTTCAGGGTCAAATTTGTTCCTTTCTCAGATCCAATCATATGCTTTATTAAAATAGCAAATGGAAATAGCCGCCAAGTCTAAGGTGTTGATTTTTATTTATTTATTTGTTTATTAGTTAGTATTATCCATTCTTGCTATCCTTTTACAAGTTTCTGGGTTGTAGATGAAAATTTATTTGGCTTAAAATTTTAGAAATTTGGATTATTCTGCTAAAAAATTGATTACTATGCTAAAATTCATTTTGCCAAAAGTTTCTGGGCGCAATGTTTTGGTTGTGAGATCATAAGTATAAGCCATAAAATTCATTAGGTTTCCTTTGCAGGGGATCATTGCTAAAATGGGCATGAAAATAGTGATTATTTGCTTCTGTTTGAATTTATTCTCGTTGGCAAATGAGTCTGCATTGTGTAGGCGTAAAGCGATCAGCAGTGACATAGATTATGGGTCTATCGTGTATAGAGTTAAATAGTTAGTTATACGAATTGAAGTTCATTATATTAAAAGGGGGGTTTCTACTCCTCTAAATTTTCAAACTCCAAATATATTTTGGATGGAATACAAGCTGGAACTTTTGTGTTGGTCAATACTTATTTTCATGGCAAAGTGCTCTTTCTCCTCACACAGATCATAAAAAATAATAGAATGGGCGCAAAAGTCACTATTTTTTATTCTTGTCTTCTGATATTGTTGTGGTTCATAGGTGTGCTCCAGCTGATTGCCTGCGTAATATTAGTCGGCTTGTTTGCCCTGCAGCATTATGGTGACCACAAGGGGCCATTTTTGTTTGCACCAATAGTGTTTATATGGTTGTTCTCTATATTTGCTATTCGGCTCTACACCATAATATATTGGAATCCAAGTATAGTACGTGCAATTTCTCCATATTATATCATAAAGTTTTTCAAGGATACCGGAAAAGATGGTTGGATTTCTCTTGAAGGCATACTTCTCTCAGTTACTGGTATGTTAGATTACTCTTTTTTTTCTTATTTCTTTACTGAGATTTGGTTTTCATTATTATAGTAATAGATTGATCCGAATAATTTCTTCTTCTTCTTCTTCTTATTATTTTGATATGCTTTGATTGGAGACACAAGATGCATTAGCTTTCTCTTCCATTATGTATCCCCGTAAGTCAGAGATAGAAACATGAAATTTTCAAGATGCATTTGCCAATTATGCATAGACTAGATGTTTAAACATACTTTTAGTGAATTGCTAGCGGCAACTACGCCTACATAATATATAGTATATATATACCTTGGAAATTTGTTGTTCTTAACAGCCTTTTGGCCATATTTCCTCTATCTATATCAATTGTTAAGTATATCAACTTGACTCCTAATCTAAAACACATATCCTTGTTTCTTCATCTTCTTGTAATGACCGCTCTTTCTACTACTATCATCATTGTAATTTTTTCTACCCAGCGGTTTGTTTGATTGTTGTTTTGAAATGAGGTTATGTGCTAATCACTTCATTTTTAATACTGGTATTTGAAATTGCAAGTTAAGGCAGGTATTTGATTGTTGTTGGACTTTTGTAGCTAAGGCAGGTATTGGTAATTGAAATTGCAAGTTAAAAACTTGGAATTTTAACTTGCAATTACATGCATATTAAAAGACACCACACCAATTAAATAATATCCTAGGTGAATTTATATTAATCTAATTAAGTTACATGCATATTTTTTTAGAGAATACATCATGATAATTATCAAAGAAAATATTGAAGACGCAAAAGTCATTGGAGATGCTAAATAGGATGGGAATGAAGAGGATGGTGTTTGATATGTTAATGAAGATGTCTTATATGTTAGCATAGGTTACAAGTTGTATATATATATTATACCTATATGACCATTATCGTATTGATAGTTAAACTAAAGAACAATGATTATGTATGGTGTACTACATTTTATATAAAGATAAGTTATTGTTATAAGTAAATATTGCTACAACAGGTATTATGGACATTATTGTTGTTTTACTAACAGATAATATATATATATAGCAATTGATGTAATTTTGTAGATACTACTTTTAGTCATAGATTTTCTTTTGTGGGTAATAGTTTTAGTCACAGATATTGTTTTGTGGACAATACTTGTAGTCACAGATATTGTTTTGTGGACAATACTTTTAGTCACAGATATCATTTTGTGGTTAATACTTTTACTCACAAATATAACTGTGGGTATAAATTTTACCAACAAATAAATATCTGTGGGTATAAGCAACTAATACCAACAGATCTTACGTATCTGTGGGTAAAACTTTTAAGCACAGAGTTTTTACCCACAGATTTGTCATAGAAAAATTTCTGTTGGTAAAAACTTTTGTCCATAGAAATATGGCTTTTACCAACAGATAAGGCCTGTTGGCAAAAGTCAATTATTTTGTAGTGAAGGATAAAGAAAAAAGGAAAAAATAGGTTGGTTGGGGTATTTAGAATATTTTACTATTTTAAATATTTTAAAATAATAAGAAGTAGGATATTTTGAGTAATTTTTCCTAAATTCTATTTTAATTAGAAAAATACCCTAATTTTTCCTAATTAAATTCTTTATTATTTTCCTCTTGATTTTACCTTAAATATTTCCCTTATTTTAATAAAATAATTTCCCTAATAAATTCTTATTTTAACATAACTTTCTAAATTAAGGTTTTGGGGTATTTCAAATGATTTTTCAAATCATTAGTATTGACACACTGAATATAAGCACAGTTCTAACAGGGACATACTATTCTACTAGCGTCCAAAGTATGTTCTACTACAAACTTGATGAAAAATTCAACTCCTTCATCATATTCTTTAGACAAATAATTTGCAGACGTCTATTTATGATCCATAGTTTTCCAGTCTATATGTATCCCATGAAAAATATTATTATAAATCAGTTCACTTCTATAAACTAATTGATATATTGCTGATGCTTTAAAAGATAAGAGATGTATATATCATGCTATTTTGAAGTTATATATATAAATAAAGGGATAAAAATATACAAATACACAAATTATTGTTGCTTCAAAAGAGCTCTTATGTATATACATATCAAATATTTATACAAGGGTTATAAATTGGTTAGTAAACTCATACTACGCATTTAAAATAATACCCAAAAACTAACAAAAAACCTAAGGCAATAGTAACAATATATACATTAAGAGGTTACTACAATCCAAACAGCTAACTAACAATACCCCCTAACCATCCTATATAATTTGTCGATAGCCTAGCCTAGCCTGCGCCGACTATAACTCATCACTCTCAGCGTCCACTTATCATGATATGTCATCTGCTCATCAGCAGAGAATTCAGTAACATATACTCTCAGGTAACCAAGGTAGATACTCAAGGGTAAGCTACGATGAAACCTCTACTCGTCATCTATGACTATAAGCTATCTAGCAATCTGATCATAATCTCTCGCAAAAACATTACCCTCAACAAATTGCGGGTGTGGTGCATCGGTAAGGTTGATAAATAGATCAAAATAACTAGTTAATTCCTCTAAACATGGCTCAACATGAGGAAATGTTAGCAGCAAATGATACAATCCTAAATGGAATGGATCATAGTTCAACCTACTGAAGAAAAAATGATGAAGCTCCTCATATAACCATGTGACATGACTCTGAAAATCTGAATCTGGTATCATGTAAAAATATGCTAGAGGAATATATATAATAGGCAAATGTGCCATGTCACCAGTCCACTGCTTATAATAGAGAAAAACCACTAAATCATGTTACTAAGATTGTTGCCTAACTTTTTAAATTATAAAATATGGGTCTCTAATGCTAGCAAAATTAGTTTTTTTTCATTAACATCAAACCCTTCAATATTATCATGCATGCATAAACATATAGAGAGGCAAACAATAACCCATAGAAACAGAACAACAAATAGCAACAAAACATACAATAATACACATAATACACACTAAATAGTTAACATGCATGCATATATATATGATAAAAAAATAAAAAATTATAATAAGCAAGGTTCTTGGTAGGCAGGTAGCTAGGATGCAGGGTCGACGGTGGTTGTTGTAGTTGTAGGAGCCATAAATGAAGGGGAAGGGCTGTGGAAGAAAGGCAGGAGGCTAGGCATGCTGCAGGGCGGATGAAGGTTTGAATGCTTGTGGAAGGGCACACAAGACATGTGAACCTTGACAAGAAGCAAAAAAAAGGACCACAATGAGGACAGGATGGAAAACAACGGTCGATGAGCAAGGGGAAAACATGATGGATGTAAATGAGGGAGCACTAAGAGCAAGTAGTAAGGAAAAATGAAGACAAGCAAAGAGAGAAAGAGAAAGCAAAGTTAGATTTCAAGTTTCTGTAACTAACGTAAAAAATAAGGGGGAGGGAGAGGTGTTTAATGCTATAGTTTTGATAACAGTTCTCGATATAACCATTATTAAAATATTTTTTAATAATGGTTTTAGTAATAACTGTTATTAAAACTTAGGCAAAATTTCTGTTTTTTAACAGTTAAATTAAAACCGTTATCAAAAGAATAGATGCTTTACTTTCAATAATGATTAATATCTAGAACAGTTAATAAAACAAGAACTATATTACTGCCTTAAATTTTTTTGTGTTTTTATCAATGGTTACGATCAATCTGGAGTAGTACGACAGTTTAGGTGATTGTTGTTACGAAAAATAGTGTTTGGAGGTCATGAAGAAAGTATTGAGGAGGTAGATCCCGGTAGCGGCGAGAGGGTTGCAACTTGGAGGACGATGGTGAAGACTAAAGTGATGGCAGGTGACAAGCGATGAGTGTGGAACCAATACATCACACACGTTAGCATCCTCAGGACCAGAGATGATGGTTTGGTGTGAGTTGATAGTTTGGGCTGGATGGGTTTTGTGGAATAATTCATAGGAAATGTCGTTTGGACTTCTCTGCTTTCTTTCGCTCCTCCTTGTGGGCTTCTAGGATTGGGGTGGGGCTTTTGGTTCGATTAGACTTGTTTTCTTGTTCTGCTTAAGAATGGTGTTGTTGTTGTTGTTTTTTTTTTTTTTTTTTTTATTGGGGTGTGTGTGTGTGTTCGTGCCCGTTTGGTTGGATTGCTTAGCTTCGGTTGGGGCTGTTTTGGCCTGCGTCTATGGCGTTCGTTTTACCTTCTGCTATTGTCAGCAAAGTTGTAAGAGGAAGCAACTTATCTGAAGGAGAAAAAAAAAATTTGAAACAGGCGTACAAGGACATTTTTAAATGATCCTACAATTCATTTATGAGGCATGCTGGCTGGAGGATGAGGATGGATCATCGTCAAGAGCAACTTGTCACGGTCCGTGACTTGCCCCAAGCATCTAGCCAATGAGCCATGCGGATATGGGTGCTCCCTAGTTGCCTGATGGTTGCTAATGTCGATGTTATGTCTCAGGTACGACTCGGTGTCCCTCTTATGCATCTCTTTGTGGTATTATTGCGGGATGTTGCGCATATTCGGCATGGTGCTCGGCGGTTCGTAATGTGGGATGCTGGCCTCGCCAGGGGCGCTGGGGCCGAAACCTCTGAGCACGTGACAAAGTGGTATCAGAGCAGCTCGTTGCCCGTGTCAGTCAGCAAGCATTTTGCCGTGTTGTTGGCTACCCCGAAGGATTGTGGGTAGGCCGTGGGTGTGAGGCACGTTGTGATACGACCGGCTTCGAAGGAGTGAAGCCAAGGGGGAGGTCGTGAGTGCCGCACGGGTCCATTGACAAGGGTGTTGGTGGACGTGGTTTGGTGTGGGATCCAGGCCATTGAAATGGGTTGCTGAGGGCCGCGCGATGAGTCGATCTCGGGCGCGCAGGTGTGTCGCTGCGATGGGGTCGGATATGCCGCAACAGATATGTTGAGTACGAGATGTTGGTTGGACTACGAGCCTTGCGGGGCAACGTATGGTAGTTGTACGATGTTTTCCCAACATGGGGCGAGCGTTGAAGGACTGTCGCCAGGACAGCGCTTGAGATGCAGGGAAGCAATGTTGGGACCCCTCTGTGGTGCAAACGAGGGCGTTTGCGATTTTGGGTGGGGGAGAATGTCACGGTCCGTGACTTGCCCCAAGCATCTAGCCAATGAGCCATGCGGATATGGGTGCTCCCTGGTTGCCTGATGGTTGCTAATGTCGATGTTATGTCTCAGGTACGACTCGGTGTCCCTCTTATGCATCTCTTTGTGGTATTATTGCGGGATGTTGCGCATATTCGGCATGGTGCTCGGCGGTTCGTAATGTGGGATGCTGGCCTCGCCAGGGGCGCTGGGGCCGAAACCTCTGAGCACGTGACAAACTGCTGACCACAAGTCGGAATAATATCGGAATGAATGCGTTAGGAGGTTGCTCCTGTTCCTAGCTAGGAAACAGTTTCCTCGCAAGCTCGTTACATAGAAGCCATATGCCAGACGAGAAACAACGAGTTTCAACACGTGAGTTGCTAGGAAATTAACTCTCTTCATTAAACTTGAGTTGGTTAAATCGTACAATAGTCAGTAATGCGTCTTAACAATATGGATTGCCATAAATCGTACGACCTGTGGTACTATTTGCTCTCAATATAGATTAAATTCAAGAAAATCATATGTTGACGATTGCAGAGATAAATATGCAGTCTGGTAATTCAATCGTAAAACTTTTACCGTGGGATAAATAATAATAATAATAATAATAATAAAGTTACTACAATCCTCTATTATAATTTGGGATAAATATGGACAAATCTACTTAGAATTATTGTAAAAGTGAACCCATTCTACTTAGAAGGTGTATACCCCTATAAAGTACCTTCTAGACAATGGTTCAAATTAAATATGAGTTGAGCTCCGGATACCAATGGCAAATCTAGAAAAAAAGAGGAGGCTAGCAAAAATTTTCTTCTGTAATTGTAAGTTTTATTATATCCTACAACCCGCAACAGGAAAGGGATTTAAATATAGTACCGAAAATAGTACAGAGGTAATAAATCGCACTCAAAATATTATGGTTTCAATCCCATTTCTTGCTTCTGTAGAGGCAAGTCTACTAGGTTTTTGCCTCCCATTGGCTATGCTGAAACTAACCTTCTTGAAGCTACTGGCCAGTATGTAGATTGTTGAGTTAATTTGTCCTAGAAGGAAGCTAATAAATTCTACACAAAAGTATTCATTTTCCCCTTCAATAGCTGTAAAATTATATAGGAGTAGTTCTAATTGACTATCCCATGTTTGAACCTACTTTTGAAAAATAATTATTTAATAAAATTACCTATTTTAAAATTTTATTAGATAAAAATTTTTTAAAATAAATAATTATCTTATATAATTTTTTATAAGTAGATCTAATTAGCTAAATAAGAGCCCCATTCTGAAATAGATAGTTACCATAGTAGTTGGCTCATCATCAGTCTTGTCCATTCATCATCATATACAAATGGAAATCGTGCATGCTAGCTAGTAGGAGAACATGAGTAATAGCCCGAGATAACTTCTCTTTGTTGATCAAATACAGCAATGTGTGAGACGTTATGATCGTCAACGTGAGTAGGTGATACACGTTGAGTTGTATTCTGTTGGTATATAATTTTGCCATAACTGTTATATAGAAAAATAAAATTTACTATACAGAAAACAATTTTATTTCTTTTTACCTATAATACCCTCTTTTTCCTTCACTCTCTCTCGCATCTCTCTCATTCTCTCCTATCTTTCTCACTCTCACCCTTTCACTTCTCTTCTTGTGTAAGGTACGTAATTTTGTAGGGTTTGGATGGTGGGGGTTATTGGTGAATGTTTTTAATTATATTGATTAAAAAATATATTAGATTTGTTTTTTTTATTAAATCTGATTAAATATATTTATATTTTTATTAGATTTATTTACTTTGCTAATTTTTATGAAAGATCTTTAGATAAATTTGGTTAGATTATCCAAAAAATATACCGAGAGATGGGTATGGGATTACTAGTGGGATTGGTTTTGTAAAATACCATAATTAAATGTATTTAGTTATTATATTATACTAAACTGCTGCTAGTCATTAATATAATTATTTTTGATGTATTTAATTAACAAAATATAGGATTAGTTTAAGAGATTGCATTTTAGTTATAAGGTTAGGTATATATCTCTTTAGTTATCATAATATGAGTTGATATTATAATATTTAACAATTACATTACTCTGACTTTTGTGTTAATGTTTTATTTCTGTGATGACTTATTACCTACAATTCATATACTTAATTTTAATTAACTTAGTTTTGTTATTGAAATTCAAATGAGTCGCTGACAAGATAGAGTAGTAGATAGAATTGAAGATCGTCTTATTATTACTTCTTTACAATGTAATAGAAATGCTACGAAACAACCTACTCCAATGTCTCGCCTAAGAAGTCTAGAAAAAAGTCTTACCAAAGGATTATGACAAGGCAAAAAAGCTGGCTAACAAGAATCGAAAGAAGATTTGGAATAACAAGAATATAAAGAAGCTCCCAAACAATTAAGGTCTAATTATCAGGCTCCTACTATTTCAACATTTGCAGACTATGTAGGTCGTCCATCATTTATGGCCGATGTTAGCATTTTAGGTATGGAGGTTTGGAGGTTTTCCATTATCTACAGAATATATAGATTTTCTTACATCACCGTCATAAATTGACATAGGATTACCATCATTCTTAGTTCACCCAACTATTGGGGGTGGTTCTAGATCATCATTAGATTTTCTACCATCATTAACCCATATGACTAATCAACCATCCTCATCGACATATGTATGTCATGATGATGATGATGATGATAAGGATGTTAGTGAAAACGTTTCTTGGGCCATGTCCCAATGATCCAATGATCCCTGATTTGATCCCAAGCATTGGAAGTCACGTGGCTTTAGATTTATAGTTAGGAACTATAAGTTTATCATATTTATTTTTTTCTTATTTTACATGTAACCAATCACATATTCATTGCATTTGTTTCTTTTATTTTTCAAGATCATGGTTGTCCCAAGATTCACAAGAGACATGATGAGGTGTTGAAAACTTTCATGAGAAGCATTCTTGAGAGGATGATCGCTCTCATATGCCTGATAAGATTTTCACACCTTTTAGTCTACACATTTGAGCACGCCAACGTGCCACTTATATCAACATTTATAAAGAAATATCAACATTTATAGAGAAATGATAGCTAGACACCAACATCTTTCATATGTCATAGGTGAGATGAAAATCACCCTTTTAGACGTACATTGTATATTAGAGCTACTAATTGATGGTCATCCATTACATTTAGGAATGACAGTTGACACGTGTGGGAAAATGATTAGTGCATTTGGTGCTTTATTTGGGATGGAAGAAATGCAAGTGAATGAATTCAATCGAAAAGGTGAGCTTCCATTGAAATGGCATACTGGTTAGGGGATGAGGAAAAAGTGATCGGGTATCTATTATGGTTATTTAGTCTATCATTATTTGTTGATAAGTCAGTTGATAAAGTCAATATATACTATATCCATTTTCTTCAAGATCTTAGTTGGGTTAAAGGTTATGTATAAGGTGCAGTCACACTTACTTTTCTATATTGGCAACTTAGTATGGCTTTTAGAGCCGACACTACTCGAATGTCGGGATGTGTCACTCTATTACAAGTATGTAATATATATATATATATATATATATATATATTACATACATGGATACATTAGTTATAATTCTAACAAATGAATATTATAACAGACATGGATATATGAATACTTTTTGAGGTTTGGATTAGAACAATCCGGATATGATCTAGACCATCCCCATTGTATTAGGTAGTTTTGTGGACATAAATTTATTAATAAATTGAGACACTTGAGTAATTTCGAGATAAGATTGATCTTATTCCTACGTTAAACATATGCTCAAATTATCATATGCTTACTATATTATGTTAGAGACATTTGTATATAGTTTGACTTTTTTGTGACAAGTCATTTGGGATCCATACGGAGTAGTTAATTCGTATAGGGATTATCCTATAGTATTATGTCATGGTTGACTATTTGGAGAAAGTGGAATCATATATGCCAAATAGACTAACATGCTAGTTTAAATATACACAAGTGATCCTTGAGGAGCATATCAAGCCCATTAGGGACTCACATAGAAATCCTTCCCTCAAGAAGCAAAAAGTTTATTATACACGCATGCTTAGCCAATGGTTCTTGAAGCGTGAACACATATTAGGCTCAGATGTTTTTGGACCACCAGCTCAATACTCATGCGACTTGGCTTATGACTATGTGGATTGATATGCTCCTAGAACTCATCAGTATGTATTGGCAACGACCGATGAATATTTAGCTGAACATCCGAATGTTGAACATCAAGTTCTAGTCAAAAGACATCTTAACAGATCACGTAAAACTATCCATTAATTCTATTAGAGGAGAGAATCGACTCCAAATTATCAGCACCTAATTACATATATTAAAAATCTTGTGCATGATTTAGGAGTTACTCTACCAGGGTGTAGGCATAGGTGTTTGCATTACGCTTGATTTATTGCTATATGGTTATGTACTTTGGTTAAAATATGTTTGTTACAATTATAGAATGTAGTTTTTATTTTATTACATGATGAAGAAAGTATAATCCAACCCACATTGAGTACGTCGAACACCGATATACTTAAGCTTAATAACATAAAAATATATCTTATTACCATAGGTCATATACTTCAGCTATCATGAAAAGGTAACAAAAAAATAGACATAAATTGGTAAAAAATTAATTATGTAGATGTTTCAAAAGTCAGATACAAATAAACTAATAAAAAATTAGAACAATTTTAGATAAAAGTGAGTCCAAAGATATAGAATGTGCTTCTTGTATGTCATCATGTATCAGTGAGTGCCATTGTTAGAATCTTGAAAAATATAGTGCATTCCATATTGAAACATTGCTATCACGGTATCTGCTCCAATCTACATATAGTAGTGGGAGTGGAAAATTGTCCAAAAGATATACTTGTCAAATACAAAAGTATAAGAATTGGCATTGATATAATATTAATATGGAAAAAAAAAGTCATAAAACACCCACATATCGATATGTGTTGACCCATTTTCTGCAAATAAAAAATATATATATATATAGCCACTTCATTTTAAGGACCTTGAATTCCATGTTGTGCCACTAAAGACAGGAATAAACGACATGCATTCAACAAGTAATATGTAAACAACACACAATAACATGACCAATATCTAGCATTTTCATCTAGTGTGCCATTGGAGTCGGCCCTTCCTAGTAGGCAATAGTATTAAGAACTTGATCAATGCTATCATATACAAACATGTTCTCGCACAACTATCATCTAGCTAATATTTCATGATATAAGTCAGTACGAATCTGAACCCACCATTCCTCATCTCCTATTATAATATATGCCAATGCTCTAAAGCTAGAGTTTCCATATCCTAACATATTGTACCAAGCACTAATATATGGAACTATATGTCGATTCATCTAACTCACATATGGAAATTTTAATTGGCCCGATAACATAAATGTTGATTATCGTCCTTGACCCAAACCCAAACCCCAAGCCTGACCTTATGTTGATCTCTAATGACTTAAAGATTGTTATTTTGTGTACTCCCAACTAGATCTTTCCCTTTTGGTGGATTTCCTTGAGCGACCCCTATGCTATAGTACCAGTGGCTCCTAAAGACGTAATCTCTAGAGAACTACAATATCAAATATCTCTCTTGCCAACTAATTCTGTGTTATTGGTGGCTGGCTTATAACAGTTTCCATGAAAATAAGGAGTAAATGAGGAGAAACCTCTATTGGTTCTTATGGTGTCGGTAGATTAATAGGCCCATCTATGCTGAGATTCTTCCAAAATGGTTGAAGAGACAACAAGGAGATTGAAATGTAGTTGTGAATGTATGTATTAATCATACACGCACATGGTATCCTATGCGTACGACACATATAACATCCATATAAATCATCATCAATACCTATAAAATTACTTCTTTGACACTATTTATTAACCAACACCATTGCATATAAAGCAATGTGACCTCTCACATTGATATAAAGGACACGTATAGCATAATAAGGAGTATTAAATCAAGACCTCTCTAAAGATGCTTTTATCTCATTAAGTTACAATTCTAGGAATGTGTGCAATTGTTTTAATACTATATTAAAGGTGTTTTGTGATGTTTCTAGAAATCTCTTCAAACATCTGTGAGCATAAAAAAAAATCACTAAAGTACTTTATTAGTAGAAAGAAGTAAAACAAACTATACTATGAGATAAAATATAATTCATACATATTCACTATAATCTGATGGATATAAAACACATTACCAAAGAAAACATAAATGATTTTGTGTTTATATGTTTATAGTCAATTCATCTTTAGATATGAAATTAGGGTAGGCATGTTTCTGTAATCTTCCTCTAATGACAAGAGTCATTCCTCGTATATTTGTTCCTCCGTAGCATCTATCATATATTTTCATCATAACATAAAACCACATGCAAATGATGAACTTCTAGAGAATTTCTTATACCTTTCCTTCACATTCTTATTAACACAAAACCTATATAATATATATTTTGAAGTGAAAAAAATACATTCCACGGCTGAAATGAGAGCAAGTTTCTGGTTAGTAATAATGGTGGTTGGAAGCATAGATGGATTCATTAATGTCTTCTACCTCTCAAGTGCCCTACAAATAATTTTCCTCATTTTCAGATGACATGTATGCGTATGCAATGTATAAATTCAATTGTGTTGATGTTAGACCAATAATTTCAAGTAAGGGACTTCCATATTTATTCATCTTATACGTGCAATCTATTTGTAAAATAAAATAAAATGCACATACAATATTAACAGATACGGGATATAAAAATAGATGTTCACTTATTACATTTGATTTCGGCTTACTTTGATGCCACTAAAACTAATGATGCTCAACCGACATACTCATAACATTTTGTAACATTATTTGATTGGCCATTTCTTCGGACCTAAGCTTCTGTCAGGTATTATAAATATGCTTTCTTATACTTACATTTTCTTCAAATTTTTTTTGAACAAGCATTATGATTTGTCGTAGCTTTATGTTAGCTGTAATAAGTTCATCAACAAATTGAGCTTCATTTTCTATCAACATACCTAGAACAATATACCCTTATTCATAATTTGCTAATTTGTGATTGTGTATTCCGTTCCTAACTACCACTTGTCATTTAACATTATTATTTTCAACACCAATAATAAAAAAGAAACAATCATTCTTTTTAGAACTTGTATTACATGCACATTTAGTATCTATAGGTCTAGTACGGACGTACGTTCCACTTCTTTCACATCTGATCAAAACTCTACCTACCCCTATAACATTTCCTTTTAAAAGAAGTTTAATGATCAAAATTATCTTATAAGTTCTACAAAATTTTTTAACCTATATTACAAGTTCGTTATGGTCATCAAATATTTGCTCTATTATAAAGAACTCTGATAATTTTGGATTATAAAACATGTATTTATATGTTCCATATCTTAAAAAAAGATTTTAGCATAATAATATAATAAGAAGAAGTATTGATTTTATCAAACCAAATTCATCTACACAATTTACAATAATAAAAATCAATACTCTTCTTCTAAGTTGTAATTAATATTTGGAGAATCCATTTGTATTTATTCTGTGTATTCATAGTTTATCAATATTCTAAATCCATCATCATAATACATTGGGTTTCTGAACCCTTAATTGTAGTTCATTAGAGTTCCAAACTCATCGAAGCTTGTCAGAATTACAAACTCATCATAGTTTGAAGTTCTTCTAAATTCATTATTCATTGTGAGTATTTTAAAAAAAAAAGAATTTGAGATTTTATAGGAAGATTGAACAAAGAAGTTAATTTTTAAAAAATTTATATTAAAATGTATAGCTGATTTCTCTACAATAAAAAATAAAACTTATGAAGTTGTTCGTAATTTGAAACTTATATAAACTTTTGAACAATACAAACCAAAAGGATAAATTTGTATTGGATAAACTTTTTTTCCTACCCATACTTACGCCTATGGCTGTCCATATCTTGTATTTTTGACAAAGTTTTTTTCTACCTATACTTCAGCCACTGGTCTTATATAACCATACTGTGCATTTTTGGTTGATATTTTTTTTTCATTATTTATAATAATTGTCTAAATAGACAGAAAATTGGGGGTAAATTGGCTGCATAATTTCATTCCTCTATAATTATCTATATATAATCTTTTTTTTTATGGAGGATGGAAAAACTTATCATTTGGTGGGAGGGGGAACAACATTATTTGTTGGTGATGGGGTTAGGACGGCAAAAAATATTGGTGGCGGGGATAACAGGAAAAAAAATGTCGATGGTAGGAGTAGAGTAACAGCTAAAATTTTTAGTGGTGGGGGAAGGGGAAGAGCAAAAATTAGGACTATGCAAAAAATCAGGGATTCAAAAATCTGATCTGATATTTAAAAATCAGATCCAACATTTCAGATATCCGAATCGACTTTAGTCCAAAAGGATATTTGACATTTGGATATCTGATTTTTTTTCCTAAATTATCCGATGCGAAAAAATATATGATATTTTATTGATTATTTCAACAACACATCATATTATTATGCTTTTATAGTTTTAAGTTTTAAAATTTTATTTATTTTTATATTTTAAATATTTATAATAATATTTTAATACTTCTTTTAGATAAAATAAGATATTTCTATGAATATTAATTTATATACTATCTATATTTTTAAAAATATTCTAGCAAAAGTTATTAAAATTGATAAAGTAGTATTTTCATACGGATATTGGATATATCCGAATCCGATCAATATCCGGTCAGTATTTTTTAGATATCCGCATCCCAAATATCTAGTCTAAAAAATGCGGAGCGGATATCCAAAATAAATATCTGAACAGATATGGATATCAGGTTTTGCACACCCCTAGCAAAAATTACCGGTGGTGGGGGTACAAGACTAACAAAAATTGCCTCTAGTGGGGTCCGGTAAGGATAAAATCGGTCATTGCTTTTCATGGAGTGAAATCATATTTGTTGAACAACAATGACTAATTTTGCTAACTACTACTGTAGTTGAGTGACGATTTGTTGAAGGTCGGGCATATTTTTATCATCATCTTCTTCATCAATAGCATCCATTAACTATTGTTCATTATTTTTCAAATGAATTTGACATTTGTGATGACCATGATATATTGTTTTATATTTTTCATGGTTATCTGCATTTTTTCAAACTTGTTTTGTTGCTAGATAATGTTGCCCAGTCTAATCTGTGCATATGAAGTAGTTTCTTCAATTATCAAAATTTGAAGGGTAGTGTGACACTTGTGAATATATACTTGGCTCACCAATTTTTTATTAATCAAATAATCTTAATAACAAATTGTGGGTATAATCTTGATTCACATATGAATCTATCATAGGATT
Organism: Tamarix austromongolica; assembly: GCA_039764185.1. NCBI lineage: Eukaryota > Viridiplantae > Streptophyta > Magnoliopsida > Caryophyllales > Tamaricaceae > Tamarix > Tamarix austromongolica. The sequence continues at coordinate 73,296,761 of CM077813.1, forward strand.
TATATATTCTCTCTTCCAATCTCCTAAGCTAAAATTTTCTAATAGGGTTTTCCATTACATTCATATTAAATTTGAACATTTCGTGATTAACTTTATTCGTTTGTATAAAATTGCATTTATACGCGATTTCTGCTATTTTATCATTTTCATTCATTCTAAACCTGTGAATCATTCCTATTTGTTCATGCCACATTTTATTCGTAATAAATTCGATTCTTTCACAATTCATTTTATTCGTTTGCAAAAAGTCATAGTTTTTGCAATTTTTTTGATTTAATTATTTTCGCTTATTTTAAAACTTTTCAAGATTATAAATCATTCTTAAAAATATTCTCAAGCATATTCTTTCATTTTAATGCTTTCCACATAATTTCTATGATTTTTTGTTGATTATTTATTCACTTGCAAAAATATTTTATTCGTTTGCAAAAAATCACAATTTATGAGATTCTTCAATCTAAGTCATTTCTCACCTTTTTGACTCGTCCAAAATTTATCATCACTTATAAAAATATTCCAAGCTTAGATGTCCATCCCAAAAAATTTTAAGTTTGTCCATTCCTTCTTATACACAAAGTCGCAAAAGTTTTCATTTCCACAGTAAAATAATTTTAGCTTATTTATCTATTGTAATATGTTTTAGTTTCAAATAAATTTTGAAATTAAATATTACATATTTGAATTTCCAAAATTATTCCGTATCAATCTGAACCTTTTTGGACCCTGCATTATTCATTCCACCATTTCTAGTGCAAATTAATTGTTCTTTTAGTAGAAATAAGTTGTACTTCTAGTAGAAATTAATAGTTTGTCTACCTATTGTTAAAGATTTGTAAGTAGACTTGATGTTATGATGAGGCATCATAGTGGGAATAGATATAATGAACCCTCAATATCCATATATTTATAGTATCCCATCTCAATGTAGCTTGAGTAGCCTGAAGAGTTGTCACAATAGAATGATGATTTTTTTTTTTAAATTTGGCTTTTGTGATGACAGGTGCCATAGTAACCTAAAAAGTGATCACAACAGAGTGGAAGAAATTTTTTGAACTCTACTTTTATGAGAGGTCCCCATAATAACTTGAAGAGTCATCATAATAGGTCATATAGAAAAAGAAGAAGAAGGTAATTTTAGCTTTTAGTGATGATGGAGTTGCTATATTAACCTAAAAGTTGTTACAATAGGTAATTTTTATTTATTTATTAAAGCAACTATTTTTAAATAGTTGTCACCATAGTGTTATAGTGACAACATCATAGAAATAGATAGGGTTTTCATTGGTGACACCTCATTATTGTAAACTTGGATCTTCTACTACAAAGTATTTAGACAACCCTTTTGTAACAACAGGTCATTGTAGTAGCCTTTCTGTGATAAGCTTTTTTTTTTTTCTTTTAACTTTCAAAGATGACTTTAGTTGTCATAGAATATTTTCTCATTTTCATGGTTAATTAATCTTGATCAATCAATTTATTTGGTCGGTGGGTCATATGTTCCCATTATTTATTAAAAAAATATATAAAGCAACGAAAATCTTATGATTTTTCCATAGGTATATAGAGATCTTCAAGAGAGAGTTTTATGATGATTCATGTCTTCATATAAATATTGGTCTCGACGACTACTTGTGAGCCTATGTGGCATTAAGCCCAATTTTTTCAATAGTAATTGGTCAAATATTGCTATTGTTGGTTTATCATCCATGTAATTATGTATTGAAAAAAGAAAGAAGCACGAGTAACATTTTAATTTGAATCAATCGTAATTTTAACGATTATGATAATGTTATTGTGAATGTTTTATGCATCAAGTGTAATCGGGTCATTGGCTTATAAAGTAGCATATAACAAAAGATAAATATAGATGATATGATTATACGATATTTAACATTGTACTTAATACATAACTTTTATAAAGGAACTATATATTGCATGCTCTTGTATTTACTTTTATGTATTTCAAGATCTAAATACGTATGTTTGCTTAATAATAACAATAGGATTTTGAAGTTTTATGAAATTGACCGTTTTTTTTAATTCATTTTATTGAAATTTACTTAATAATATATTTGCTTTTTAACTTTTCTTATTCTTTTTTTTTTCATTAGTTTTTGCCATAAACACAGTATTTAGCATTTTGGGTAATTTCCTTAATTCATCTCATTACTCGCCACTTTCCTTTCTAATAACAAAATAAATTTTATGATATTGCTATAATGTAAAAACTAGTATAAGAGAGGAATACACATAATGTAAAAACGCATTTCATATCATAATAGTACACGTTTGTTTATTTCTACATATTTAATGAAAAAAAATACACATAAAGATATCTCCTCCCACACAAGAATACACATTCTTGCTAACGAGGAATACACATATCCGATCATAAGAATACACCCCCTTTATTTTGTAGATTGCAAGAGCTGAAAATAAAATGACAACATGTAGGGATCGGACCTCCAAAATGCTAGAATATTGCTTTTACCTTGTACATTTAGATAAGCTGGCGCGCAGGAGCTCATAAGATCTCCTCACGGTCACCGTATGCAGCGATTGAATGACCCAGAAGGTCACTCCATCACTCCCTTAAAGACCGCTCGTTAGTACATTAACAGAGACTAGGTTGTTTATTTTCGCAGCAGATACATTTGTTCCTTTTATTTCATGGCACGGGTTCTTCTCGGATATGAAGTTTATCCAATAGCGACTTCACTCGCGACAAAAAAATAAGCCTCCTTGTATTTTTGTCGTCGACACTTCCGATTGGAGGATTGTCGTATACAAAATGGACCTCTATCACAAGAGTATTTCCAATTTTTTTCATCAGCACACCAAGAGGATCTTTCTTGAACCCATCCTGATTATTGTCTAAGTAACTGTCGAAGTAGAAAAAAAAAAGTAAGTTATATCCATTTCCACGATTTTGCAAAATTTACATAAAAAGTCAACGTACAGTTTTATTTCTGTAAGCAGCCGCTCAATATCGTCCATATTCGTAGCAGGGTCTATCCTCAACTCCATATGGTCAGATCCTTGTTCCGGATCCTGTTTCCCATTGTGTTTGACGATTGGCACGGTGGCTAACATGGTGTTTGGGTATATCACTTCATCCGTGGTCTCTTTAACACGGGAGCATATAGTTCTCCGTATACCAATTTTTAGGATCTTCACCTGCCAACATATAGAAATTAATTAATATAATCACGTCGTTAAGATTAACATCATTAAAAAGATGCTATGGCTTTAGTACTTATACGACAGCAACATAAACATGTATTGGCAAAAGAAGTTCTGTACGAACCTGGGTGCCTTCAATTGTGCATATTTGTCCAACTTCAAACGGACGCTTCACGTAAGTGAACATAATTCCTTGATAAAAATTCTTACAGCTCTCTCCAAAAATAAAAGATGCCGCTAGAATCGGTGAAGCAGTAAGGACAACTACTTTCGTTGTTGCGATTCCCGTTAGAAAAAGCCAAACTATCATCACTGCACCAAATAATACTGCAGTCATGATATTATTTAAGCAGTGCACCCATTCTAACTCACCAGCTAAGATCCGTCCATGATCCAAACATTGCCTGAGAAAAATCTCCTGTTGAGAGAGAAGAGCAGTAATCGTCAATACAATGATGCTGACCATCAACCTTTGAACAGTGATATGTTATAACCAAGGGAGTGGAATTAAAGGGCACCCGAAACCAGATGTTAAAAGCCGGGGGGGGGGGGAATTTATCGAAATTTGACTTACTATGCATTTTTCGAAATCTCCTACATTATTAAATCCGTCTTTCGTCCGCAGCGTATCAAATAACTTAATATCTTCCGTAATGTTTTGTCCATACCAATTTAGAGTTTCATTCTCATTTGGAGTTGGCTCCCACCCATTCCTGAAATAAGCAAACGACAGAACTAAGACTAGCTAGAGAATATTGTCGGAAGAAAGAAAGGGTTAGCAAAATAAATTATAATAACACTGTCAATTTTTACTCTTGTTCACGCCGCGTCTTCTTAATTTCTCTCCGCCACTTTTGAGCAAAATCAGGTGCATAACCAACTTTGGAAAAATGTTGCTCAGCTTCTAGCAAGTATCTAGTCATTATCTTTGCATCATATGCACAAGGCAGAATATCGTGCTTCTTCTTCTCTGTCGCACAGGATTTTTGTCTTTTCTTCCCCTCTTTTTCTTCTTCGACATTTCGTTTTAGAATATCCATAAGACCTGAGAAGTCGATGGTGGGACCTGAGAAGTTGACAAAGGGACCTGAGGAGCGCTTGAATTTACCAGCGATCATGCCAATGAAGCACAGCTTCTTCGCTGCACATAGTGTAGTTTCACAGAATCGGCCGTGAACTATACGGGCTTCCCATGTTAAGAATATGCCCCTCTTGACTAACAAAACAAATGCACTCACCAAAATACAGAAAAAAGTCCAGAAGCCAAAATCATAGACCTCTCTAATAATGCTATGCGATGAGGACCGATTGAGATGGGAGCCGAAGTATAGAATCCAAGTAAGGAGCGCCAACAATGATGTGAGCACGAAGTTGATGCTCCACCTTAAACCTTCAGCGTAATAAATTATGTACCTAGTCCACACTAGACTTGGAGACTCAGTGATCGCCTTTACAGCCTTCACGGATTTAAGTAGGCAAAACAATACCACCACTGACGAAGTAAGTATGCGAACAGCGAAATGACCGAGAACAACAAGGATGATCTCCCTAACCCATTTTTGGGTTGGATGGCCAAGAACTGTGTGCTCTTTTAGGAGAGGAGCAACTCGGATAATTGAGAACAGAGCTAACAGGTAAAATAAAGAATTGATGGCTCCAATTATCCCCTCATAAAGGTGGACCGCTTCTTCGCTCTGCTTCAGCCGTTGAAGCCTGCGATAATCTAAGAGATAGCGGACAAACATACAACATGTGAGGAAGACACAGATTATGTCCAATACCCCTATCCATCTGGCAATGGACACACCATGAAACGTAAGATGCTTCAAGCTCGGTGTAACTCCGAAGATTAACATGCACAGCAGCAAGTCTACGGAAATGACCGCAAAGAAGATGCAAAGCCATTTGGCGACAGAACCCAAGAACCCGCCCACTTGTTTGTCAACATCAGGCCGGAACGCTTGGACTATAAGGGCAATGTAATAGACAGCAAGCATGGGAGGAAGTATGGGAATGACAATTATGGGTGCTATTGCTAGGATTATGACCGCGATGAGTATTGGTTCGGGTCCAGCGAACTTCTCATCAGTTTTCGTTTCTGGCTCTATTGAGATGAAAAGACAATCTTCCTGTGTCTGCGCCATGAGAAAGCCTTCGAAATAGGGGGTGAATATTAATTAAGGACACTAGCTTGTTTGGTACAAAGGAATGTGCAAGTGTTGGGCTAGCTTTAGAGAAGATTATATAGAGAAGATTGGAAAGCTACTTTGAAAGTGCATTTTGTTTAAACATATATTTCTCTCTTTCGTCACAAAATTCCACTTAATATAAATCAACTGGCATTGAATGTTAGATAACTGATCTTGAATGTTAGATCACTTATGTATGTATATATGTTTGTATGTACCGTTGAAAAAAGATGTATGTATGTATGCACCGTCCGAAAGAAATGCATGTATGTATGTGTGTCCAACTTTTATATTATGTAGTGTTTCATATTTCTGAATAATCAGCTAGAAGTTTATGCTATCACAAGTAGTTGTTTGCCTCTTTGTGTCTTTTTCCATAATTTTTTCTTTCGACCATAGAAGAAAATGATATTTTGTATTTTTCCAAATTGGGTAAGTTCTAAATTCACCTCAATGTTTTATGTAAAAATAAAAAATTACACCTAAATCCCCCGCTATATCATTTAAAATTTTGAAGTTTGTACTAAAATTTGAAGTTTTATGTTTCAACTATATTAATGTTTAAAAAATTTGTACTAGAGGGAAAAAATCTATTAAAACATATACCTTATTTATAAATATTAATACTAAGTTCTACCATATTATATTAGTACTTAAATATTTTTAATGAAAATATTAGGTATAGATGTGATAAAAATTAATAATAACATTATTAAAATATGAAACTAAGATAACATAATTTGGTAGATCCAGCACCCCAAAAAGGGGTTTTAATAATAGTTTTAAAAGGATTTTATTAACCATTTTAAACCATGTATTATTAAAATTTTAATAAAGGTTTAAAAACCATCATAAAATTCTAAAAAATCCACAAATTTTGGGTCAAATTGCGGTTTTAATAACAGTTCTACCTATAAGCTGTTATTAAAACAAATGATTCAATAACCTTAAAACCCGAAATAACTAATGATTAGCATTAAATGCATGATTTAATAATGGGTTTCTTCAAAAAAAAGTTATTAAAATATTCATGTTAACGGTAAATATCTGATTACGTAGTAATTAAACCCTAGTTAGTATTTAATGAGCATTTAATTCACCGTTTGTCAATGTTCTTTTTAATAATCGTTATTAAAACTTTGTTTTAATATCGGTTTTGCTTGAAATAGTTAGTAAATCACTTAAAATATCTAATACAGTAGAGTTTATAACATTTTATCAAGAATAGTTATGAAAAAATATTCTTTTATAAATTGTGTAGTTTTTATAATATTAAAATCATTAATTTCATTTATATTAATAATGATGTCATTATTTATGTTAACATATTGTTAATAATCATACTAACACTATTATTAATTAATTAATTATAATAATAATAATAATAATATTATTATTATTATATAATAGATATTATGATTAATAAAAAAATAATGTTATTATTATATTATTTAAAAATATTATTACCATTAATTTTTGTTAATTATTATTTACATTTATCATAGTGTTATTACTAATATTAATATCAATAATAATAATAATAATGTTATGAATATTGATATTATGATTAATAATAATAATTTCAATAATATTAATAATAATAGCATTGTTATCATTAAAATAAATATTATTATAATTATTTTGATTGATATTATTATGTTTTATAATTATAATTCTTAATTCAACATTAATATTAATATTAATAATGTGGTTTTCTTTTCTTCTTCTTATCATCATCATCATCGTTAGTGATAATAATACTCATATTATTACTTGATTACTATTATGATTATCGTTAATATATTTATTAATAATAGTATATTTTGTTACTCTTATCATTATTAATATTATTGTTGTTGTTGTCGTCATTGCCCCCGTCATTATTGTTATTGTTTTTATTTTCCAAACTAAGATAATATTATTAAATTTTTAGAATTCTATACTTAAAGTTGGTTTCATAAAAAAGGATAAATGAACATATTTTTATTTTTATTTTTGTATTTATAAAAAATTATTTTCTTGTCTTCAATATGAAACTAAAGATAGAAATAAAAATTATTTTGCAAAAGTAAACACATTGTAAAAAATTCCATTTCTGTAGAATTTAATTTAATTGTGTCTGTCACAATCCTCTTTTCGTTTCTACCATTATATCTACTAATAAGAGATAAAATAAAATATAAAAGTATAAAATTTTTGAGATTATTTCAATAAAGGTATGAATATTTTTGAATTTTTTTTTTTATGTTAAGATATAAATGTTTAGACTTTGTTCCCTTTAAGACATAAACATTTTATAAATGAAAAGTTTAAGGCATAAATGTTTAAAATCTATTTCAATGAATTCATAAAAAATTATATTTTATTTCTATTAAGACAAAAATAAAAATGACCAAATTATTTTAAATTTAATGATTTTAAAATATTATGTCTTAATGGGTATAAAATTTAAACATTTGTGCCTTTACAGAAAACGCAACAACATTTATTCCTTAATGGGAACATACCTAAAATGTTTATATTTATAGATATATTTTTTCTAAAATAAATTTACAACTAAATAATCTCTCTTAACCCATAATATGTAGAAAATTTTAACAAATTATTTATTGAGCTAAAAAAGTAGAGCGAGCATGAAGTTTGTGAAATTTTAACACCCTTGGTATCCAAACTAGAAACCATTTAGGGAATAAGATACATCTTCCAAAATCTTAAAATATTTCTCAAGAGCATTACTGCCAAACCTATTATGAATAAGCATCATTGTCCCACTCACATTAAATGCTAAGGTTAATTAAAATAAGAAAACACAAAAAATTATTTATTAATTTAAACTATAGAGGAAACATTAACATCTAATAAAATAAACAAAAATCAAATTAAATGGAACAAAAAATGTGAAAATGTTAATTACAACTAAAAGTTTTAAAAATAATCTAATGAAATCAATAAAAACAAATGAAACTCTAGAAATGGACACCATTCTCACTCTTTCCCACCATGTATGTCATGAATACCTTGAACATGTTAATATTCAATCTGTATTTGGATATTTGCTCACCATGCACATCATGATTATCGTAACCCCATTCAAAATATTTAATGAGTTGGTTATAAGAATAATTAAGTAACCCATTGTATAAAAGAAAGGGATAATAGTTAATATGGTATAAAAAAAATATTGAACACTACACTCAAAATATTATGTGAAAATTTAACAAATTACCATTTATTAATCTATATTATTAAATAAAAAAACAAACACATCAACCCATTTTACTTAATTAAGTAGGTAACCAACATCTAATAGGAAGGTCACTAGGAAAATCCAATGGAATAAATCTAAAAGGGAAAATATCCATATAAAACAACCATAGGATAACCACCTCCTCAGCATACCCAATGGAATCAATCCAATTGAGGCAAATCCCACATAGCTCATCCAATCCTTAAGGATGCACATCATCTAAGAGGTATGTTTATGTATAATCATTATAGAGTAAACATAAAGCCTAAATTGACTCTTGAAAATGTAAATAAACCAAGTAACTATATGCCACTACAATATAAGGGAAAGGCTATTAATAATTGCTAACTCTGGGAAGTCAACCCTAGAGGACCCTAAGCCCAACTCATGTCCTTCACTTTAAAATTTAGTATCTTATTCAAGGTAACCATAGAAGTAACCAAAGCACAAAACCATAGGCATATTCTTATCTATTCCTTAACCACTTCTGTAAAACTTAGTACATTCCATATTTGGTGTTTTCCAAAAACAAGAAGTTTCTCATAATTAGCACCTTTCAAAACTAATATTTTTTTATATACTAATTTTATAAAAATATATATGTCATCAAAAAAACTTTTGAATTTAAGCACCTTTCAAATATATACCACTTGGGTCATAATATAACTGATATCATAATTCAATACCAAATAGGCCATAGGAGCTAGGTTATATATAGGAAGATCATAAGATAGCATGTATAATAAATTTCAAATGATCACCAAATAACACTTGAGATTATATAAACACCATATAATTAAAATGAGTTTACGAAGAAATTTGTAATACACTTACACACGAACACCCACACACACACATGCACACGTGCACATGTGCGCACACACGCACACACACACACACATACATTCATCCATAAAGCTAATATCTTTAAATAAATATTTAGAATCAGGTTAACAAAACGTAATAATTTTATAAAATAAAGGTTACCACATATGTAAAATTAAAGCATCTTAAATCATATATGAAAAATATAGTATCAACATATGAAAATAAGGTTTGTAATTTACCTATGAATATTTTTTTTTTAAATGTATGTTACATGAAATACAATCCAATCAATAAAGGCTTACTAGATAAAGGCCTTATAAACTAATATCAAATAGATATTGCTATTAATAGATGTCTCATTTAAATAAATTTATATATTGTAGTCTAATAAAAATTATCCACCTAACTATATTACATATAAACATGGACATAAGATATTAAACATAGGAAACCCTAACAAGAATTTCTAATATTGTCCCATTTCATGCACCACATGCAATATAGATTAAGGCATAATTTGACATTCAAGGTAGTGATTAATATCATGACACATGCATTGAGGATTTCTAACCCTATGGAATGTAAAAAAGGATTAACACAAAACTAACCTAATTATGCTTGAATATTGTCATGTTTTATAATAAACTTTATTATGGCATGCAAATAGGATAAAATCACACTACCTACCCTATATTAGATACAAGGATAAACTTATCAAAATACTTAGAACAACATAGTATGCAAGAAAACAATTTAATTAAATGACTTCAAAGTGTTTACATCAAAGAACCCTATTAGGTTCTGACCAAAATGTTACAAAATACATGCAAATGAAATATGGAGCTATAATAAAATGAGATAGGGTATAGTACCCAACTTAAAACCTCGATCCTTCACGGACCCCACCAATGCCATTCAAATATTCTTGCTTTCAAGCCCTGACCCAACTAAGGTAGGCCCTTTAGTAGCCATCCTCAAATACCCGTATAGGGTTTTCTACTTGTGGGAATGAGCAAGTGACCGAACAAACAGACATATCAGTACGCTATGTACTAAGTAAGCCAAGTTGCTTCCTTAATGTACATAAGTATATAAATATAGCTTACAATATGCATCATGAAAAGGCCATATAAATATAAAGGCAGAAGTACATAAAGATATATTATCATAGATAATCCCAACATGTAGAATACTTCATGCATAGACTTGCAGCCTTCTCAAATAAGCATGTACATACATAATAGCAAGGATAAACCCAAGCAACCTCTAGGGTTGATTCCAATCAACCAATTCATTAGGTTATACCACTAACTTATTTATATAAGAGATAGGTGAGTCAACCAATCAATATTTTATTCCATAACAAAGTAGTCATATCAACTATTTGCCAAGTATGATAACTAGATCTATTCTTTTTCAACCAATCATACCATTACTTCCATTTTTTCCCAATATTATCTATTCTCTTAATCATCATTCATAATTGATTAATCAATTACTTATCAAGCATATTTTATTATCATCGAGTGATGGATTATACACCACCATGGTCTCAAATACCATGGAAGTCAAACCAAATAAGGGACATAAATTCCAAGCCAAAGCCAATCACCAAATGGGCATAAGTCCATGCTAAAACCAATCATAAAAATGAATATAATTTTAGACTAAAGCCAACTAATATGGACATAAGTCTAGGCCAAATCCAATCATCTAGGTAACCAGACCCTTTAGTATCGATACCTCCTAGTGCATCATTAGTGTTTAGAGTAGGTAAGGTACTAGGACCTCTCATGATCCTACTTGAAGGAAAAGCCCGAAGGTAGACTAACCCTTAGTAGCTAATTGAGGATCGGGTAATCCAAACCCATACTTAACTCAACTTTCTTTCTCTTTAGGTATTTAGTATTTTATTCATAACAATGGATGATCATATAAGGACCATATAAGCGAACAAGGTAAATTCCATATTAAACTATAGTAACCCTTTCTATTTCCATTTTTCCAACTATGTGGGTTATCCATTTTCCCTTGGCCAATTTTATTCATGTCCACCATATAGTTTAATTCATGTCCATAATGCTTTCCATTATTCTTATATCATTGTTGTCACTTATCATAAGTGAAGTATCTATTTAACCTTTACATTACTCATAATATATGCCATAAGATATGATCCATTTTAATCTTTTGATTATGCCTTTGATCCATGATAAAATCTATATTTCATCCCATTAATAATCGTGGTATAGTCCTAAACATAACCACAAAGCATAAAACCACTAAAAGGAAACAAATCATGCCAACCATCTGAACGAGTCGATATCAATTGGTTGCACCAAATAATCGATCGGTTTAGGCCAACCAATCAATTAATTTGACTTAACCAAACCAAGATTTCTTCAAATTGGTTGATTGGGTTGGGAAAACTAGTTGGCAGACTAGTCAATTGGTTTTGCCAAACCAGTCAATGGGTTTAAATAGAAAGCAAGACCAAGGTCTTTGTAGGTCTCTTAGTCGATGGGTTGGATAAACTAGTTAACTACTCTAGGCATTAGTCAATCTATTTAACCTAACTGGTTGATCGGTTTGCCCTAACATAGCACCAAATCACAAATTTCATGTAGATTCTTGCATATAAATCATTTTAACCACATTAAAACATATATCAACATGATCCAACATAGTTCCAACCAAATTCCATGCATTACTCATCATGGAATCCTATTATAGCCTACCTTTACTCATTTTCATGCTTTTTACCAAAATCATGTCATTTAAGCATGCAAATCATATATACCACTGCATTTCTTTGTGCCAACTTACGTTAAAGAAATAAAGATAAAATTTATCATGTAGGAACACATAATCCACATTATAGAGGCAAGATTCACTAACTTTATATAGGCTAAATCCTCTTATAAATAGAAATTCCAAACCTATGAAAGCTTCAACTTTTAAAACCTTAAAAACTAAAATCTTAACTAATATATCATACCAAGAATCTCATCAAATTTTGAAAAAGTAACATAAATAAGGGCATACCATTGAGACAAAGTAGAGAAAGCTTAATTGGACCACTCAATCGTTTTTTATGGCAAGATTGCAAAAACTTAAAAAAAAAATTGGTGGTTGATTGAAAGTAAAATACAGGGATGATTGAGACTCTTTATAGCTTACCAATTGAAGAAAAACACTAAAGGTTCGAAAATAAACTCAAAACCCTACCATTGACTATTAATATTCAATAAGAAAAGATGGATTTGTCTATGATTTGCTAACCCATCATCCCTAGCTCAAATGATGACCCTAGGGAACTTAGGTCAAATGAATCAAAATTAGTATACATGAATGAAGAAATGGGAGGTCAACATGGAAGCAATCCTCTAGTTGATTAGAAGCATGCTTGAGATTGAAGCAATAGATCTCAAAATTAGATAGGGGAGAGGAGGGAAAAGACAATGGTTGAGGACATATTTCTCCCTCATTTGTCTCAATCAATCTCGAGAATAAATTGAGGTAGTATTTTGGGTTAAATGCATCATGAAATTGGTTAGGAATCTTTTAGGGATAATCTGCATAGGTTGGTAAGGTTTCATTTTAGTGTAAGAAATTTTTTAGAAAATTCCAACTCAAAAAATATACCCAACTTGATAAACTAGTCGATTGGTTTGGGACCAGTCAATTGTTCTACCACCAGTCAATCGGTTTTCCCCAACCATTCAATCGGTTTTGTCGAATAAAATAAAATTTACTGAAATGACAAACCAGTCGATCAATTTGTTTGTATAACTCAATAAATCCATTTTATAACATCATTCCAAATCAATCTTTGTTTCAAACCAAATTATAACATTAAATCAAAATCAAAGGCCCAAAATTGGCACCATTTCTCATTCAACCATTTTATAAAAATGTGGGGTATTACAATTAAACCCTACTCTAGCATGTTGTCATACACTTAATAACATGACTTATTGAACATACTCGAGACACATAACTTCATAATAACATAATTAGAAAAATAACTATAGCATAATAAGAAATGATTAGGGAATTAAATTTACCATAATACATCAATACCCTAATATGTTATCATGTGATTTCTATATTTTAGTAGAGCATATGGTTACCTTAATCTAAAGCAAAAATAACGAAAATTTAAGCAACTAATGCCACCCTAAAATCCACTAAAAATCTCCTTCTTCACCTAAAAGCAAACCCAATAACACATTATATTAGCATTTAAGCAATACAATAACAATTATTAACCAAAGTAAAACCAAATAGGGAAGCTAAACTAAGGGGAGATGATCACATAAAACTTGAGAGCTCTACATAAGCCACTCATGTTGCAAAGGATAGCAAATGTGAGCAACTTACGTAAGGTGGGGTTAGCGATGCAAGGCCTAAAGCTACACAAGCTCAACACACAAGGCTTGCATGGAACACATGATTAGGAAAACACAATGCATGCTCAACAACATTGAGAAGGGACATTAAGGGGGTAAATCAAGTGGAGGAATCACGTTGAAGGCTAGAGAGTGCATGAGGTTAGGTGAAAAACTATTATATGAGAGAATCATGTAGTTGGGGGTTGTGTTAGGGTTACAAGGTTAAACACAAGTTAGCCATAAAGAATGTACATGAAATCAAGGAGATTAACAAAGGAAAACTATAAAACAAAGGCTTAGGAAAATGGTGTTAATGAATTCTATTTTGGGGTTGAATCAAACACACACAAAAAAATAAAGGAGGAAAATGGATTATATAGATGTGGGTGACATGAAAAATGGAAAATCAAGGGGCATGATCAATTCAGACAATCAAGAATGTACATCTAATAGAGTAGAGACATAGGGTTGGCATAAATGTTAAATATGCATAGACAACCATGCTAAGGGGTCGAGTATGATGTAGTTGGGTTAAGTTGGGTGCAAAATAGAAGAAAAGGTATCATGTAGTAATAAATGCACAAACAAACATGCAGATAGGTAGAGTGTGAGGATCAATTTGGTTAGGGGTTCAGTTAAGATTTTTGGTTACACAAACTGAATTAAGGAAGAGGAAAACTGGATCATAAGGTTTAGGGTTTAGAATTTTTAGTTTAAAATAAAGACTAAGTAATCTTCCGAATTCTATGCAAATTTTAACCTAATTAAACTTATAATATAATTACCCATAAAAATAAACATAATAATAGTGCATCCAACCCCAAATATGCTATAATAATTATTATAAATAATTATATGTAATTAATAATTGTATTAATTAAGGTTCCTAAAAATGGTATTTTATAATAACATCATTATCTATATTATCACTACTACGAAAACGGAAAATAATAATGGGGCATTAATAACGGTCGTTCAAAAACCATTGTCAAACAAGTGAAAATTAATGCGCGGGATAGTTCAAAACTGTTATTAAAAGGGCAATGTTAAAATTTGCACGGATGTTTTCATAATAGTTCAAGTAAAACTGCTATTAAAAGAGGTTTTAATAATGGTTCATATAAGAGCCGTTATCAAAAGTCTAAAGGTTTTAATAACGGTTCCTGATAGAACCGTTATTAAAAGATGTTTTAATAAGGGTTTTAGGAACCGTTATTAAAACTCCAAAATCAAACTTTTATTTTGCTCAGTTCTGTTTCGTGCCAAAAGTTTCAGACTCCCTGCACCTTCATTCTCTTACTCTTCGTCTGCTTACAAACCCTCACACCACCACACCGTGCACCACCACTCCGGCTCCTCTCAAGTAAGGGAAACCCTCACACTACCAACTCTCCACCAAGCCTCTTCCATTGCCGGCTTTGCATGTGCGTGCTATCATTTTTCCGAAGCTAGCTAGCCAGCACTTGTACCTTCATCCTCCATCGTGTTTGAAGCCCTTGCCTCTCTCAACTTTCTCGCCGTCGTGTTTGTAGCTAGCTCATTTTATGTATGTGTTTGTTCTTCCTCTTGTAACTTTTTATCTATATATATATATATATAAATGCATGCATGTTGCTATGGGGTTTCATTTGTTTGTTATTGAAAGATTGTGGTTTGTCGTTTGAAAATGTGTTGGTTGAAAATGTTGTTGTTTGTTATTGAATTTGTTGTATTATTGTTATATATTAACAAATGCATGTGTTGGCCGAGAAGTTTACATATATATATAATATGAATGTGAGTGTAGAATTATATACATTTTCACTCATAAAAACTACACACACACACACACACACACACACACACATCTTCATTACTAAGTAGAGGACACTAGCAATAAGATATAGGAAATGTCATATAATGAAATGAAAATATATTTTACATATGCACATCATTAAATGAAAATTTCAATTGGATATGCATATGTGTTAATGATTGCTATTTGATGAGGATTAAATAGATATAGAAAATAAGGAATATAGAAAAGTGAATAATTAAATAGAGAGAAATAATTATGTATGATAATAATAATAATAATAATAATAATAATGATAATAATAATAATAATAATAATAATAATAATATGATTTATATATTATGGTTTAATTACAGTTAGCTAGGTTTAGGGATTAGGGTTTTATGAGGTTTAGGATTAGGTTTTATTATAATAAATTATGTTTAATTAGTTAGGATTAGGGTTAGGGTTAGGGTTTATCATTTATTATGGTTAATTAGGGTTAGGGTTAGTATTAATATCTTTTTGGAAATGTGTTAGCATGATTATGGAAGAAGGCTAGAGCAACAAGAGATGGAAGAAGGCTAGAGCAATAAGAGATGGATATATTAATGAATATGTAGATGTTGCAGCCAAAAAAATTGTAAGTTTGTAGATATTTAGAACCCTACTTAGTTTTCTTTTAGAAAACTATTATATTATGCTTATTCCTATAAGTTAAATTTACATATATTATATACATTATAGGACGAACTTGAAATGTCATATGGTGAGGAGGGGGTGGACCAATATAGCATTGTGTCCCAAGTTACGGGAATTGTAGAATACCCTAGAAGACACAGAGGCCTTGGATTAGGTGTTATGAGAATGAGCATATGTGGTCGATCTCATGGTTCTCGTAGCACTAATGAACAAGTCGCCATCCTCACCAAAAAATTGAACGTGGCATTTGAACGGATGGCAACAATGGAGCAAGAGTTGTCATTTATTAAATCTCAAGGTATAAGCCATCCAATTCAGTAGACCATGATCAACTCCACATACCTAATGTAAATAGTGTCAGAGATAGTTGTGAAGCTGATGCACGTCTTTCTACTCTTCCCGAGGTAAGCATTACAAACTATGAAATGTTAGTAAATGTATTCGATGTAATAAATGATTAATAATGTGTAATATTTTTGTTTAGGGTTTGCATAAATGTGACTTATTAGCGAATGACCTTTCAATACTTTTGGTGAAAGGAAGGGTCCGCATCAGTTATAGTACCCAAATGCAAACAATCTACGGGTACAAGTTAGCCCTAAATACAAGGCCGCTGAGTATTGACACTCAAATTATTAGCAGTGCGCACTTACCTTTTTATAAAGAAGGCGATGAGGCAACCACAGTACTAGAAGCTCATGGAAGCCTCATGGCTTAGCTTGCGGATCAAATACGTCTCACTACTGAAGAGGTATTGACATTCAACATCATCATTAGACCTTATTTAGTAGTTACACTATTCATACCTTTTTCATATATATATTTATATAATCAATACATATTTTGTTTAATATTATCAATTAAGGAATCAAAGAAGGAATAAAAAAAGAAGATTGCTCCTACTAGTAAAATCAAGAGAGGTACTAGCAGAACGAGTAAAACAAAAGAGGGAACTGCTAAAGGAAAGAGAGCTAAATCTGAAAAATCAATTGCCCCATAAAAGATTCCTTCTTTAGATTAGAAAAGCCAACCTCCACAAGCAATAGCTTTATTATATTTTTATGCTAAAAACTACCTCAGGGACAATTATATTTTCATTGATTGTTGTCCTGAGTATGTTGGGAGGGACAATGCTACTTACATGGTATCGGCAGTTGAAATAAGTGACATTTATAATTAGGAATGAATGTCAACCATGAGTGTCGCTGTCTATGTCACGTAAGTATTATTTCATCTTGAGATTTTAGTACTCTTAACTTGTACAATTGAAATTTTTATGATCTCTTATATGAGTTATTAGTTATTAACAAATATGCACTATTTTTTTTTGTCCATAGGTTGGTAGCTAATCGCACTGTGATGGAGGATGCTATCCTCTATTGTGTATGTGTGTCCATACTACATAGCTGACGGTAGTACAATAAAAAAGGGTAGGCACATAAACTATTTACCAGATCGTATTTTGATTGAGGGACACAACAAGCTCTATCTCATTCCTCACATCGCAAGTAAACATTGGGTTTTGTACGCCGTCCGACTTGATCGTTTTGATTCCCTTCGAACCGATGACATGCCTTTTGAAGTCACTCATCATGGTGGGAATGAATTTATCAACATGTTAGTATACTTTTCATTTCTTACTTCATTAACTTATTTATACAAATATTCTACTAGCTTTCATTATTTGAGGTATATATACTTACAATATTGTGTATCTAACTCTATTTATTAGGGCAATACACACAACGTATCAAAGGAGAGGTGGGAATGATGTCCCACACCCAAAGAATGTTCAATACGAGCCTGTCATAGTAAGTAGGAAGATAACTATTTTTATTTTATTTTAATTCAGATTAATATCTAATAGTTAGAGAGCGAAATAAATTCATTTGATAGTCTCCACAACAGCAAAATAATAATGATTATGGATACTATGTATGTAGAGCAATGGATCTGATAGTCTAGAACATATCAATCAACATAGATCCAAGCCATGTATGGTTTCTTTTCAATATTTTTCCATTAATGAATCATAACATATATGTTTGGTACTTGACGTAAGTACTAACTGTATATTAATCGAAACTTGGTTATTGTAGTTTTTCATTGATGACTATGCACGAGGCCAGCAATACAATATTGATGAAATTGATGGAGTTAGAGACCAATGGGCCAAACATGTGCACTCATTCATTCGGTATTAGGTAGAGATCTATATATTCTACATACATGTTTAGATTTGTATATTGTCTATGTCTTTCAGTCTTCTAGGCTAGATTTATGAACTTTTCACTTTGGGGTGTAGAGCTACCAAGTTGCGGTATGCCTACTAATTTTGATTCTTAAGTATATATGTCCGATGTATTAAGAAATGCATATTAATTAGAGATTGATGGAAATTATGGTGTGATTGCAGATTTTTTATGAATTGATGTTGTTTTACAATGCAGATTTGGTAATTATTTGAACATACAAATGTGTATGTGGGTAGGAACAAAAGTGCAAAAACGTTAAGAAAAATTTAGTTTTAATAATGGTTCTTATGAAAACTGTTATCAAAACTTGGCTTTAATAATGGTTCTTATAAAAAACCGTTATTAAAACCGAGGTTTTAATAACGTTTTTCATAAGAACCGTTATTAAAAGTGTAAATTTAATCTCAAATTTATGCTCATTGAATACATATTAGGGTTTAATAAATGTGTAATAAATGTCTGAAACCCTAATTTGATGATGTTTTAACAACGCTTTTTATAATAACTATTATTAAAACAATTTTCTAACAACGGTTGTTTCTTAAAACCGTTATTAAATATACATTTTATGCTCATATTGGCAAGTTTTTTTTATATTTTTGATAACTGTTAGGAATCATTATTAAAGATTTAATAATGGGCAGTTTAATAACGGTTTAAAACCGTTATTAAAACTATAAAATAACCGTTATTAAAATGCCTTTTTGAGGTAGTGTATCTACCTTATATTATTAATTCACGACTTATCCCATTATTTTTTATTAAATATTTTAACTATCTTATTAAATATACCCACCTACCATTATCTATTAAATAAACATTGAAAATTGTCTATATACATCAATTCATTTCAAATCAAATAAATTGTCAAATACCATTTGTAACACCGTAAGTCGATATAACCGTGTAAGGGTCATTTGGTAGTCAACTAGGCCCATAAGGTTTGACCTTATAGATCAAAAAATATCCTTTTAATGTGCTTTTTTTTTCACTCATCTACTTTCCAAGAAATTTAAAAAAAAAATAAACTGCCCAAGAGGGTCACCCATCCTAAAAATTACTCCACAACTAGCACATTTAACTATAGAGTTCTCAGGATAAAATTACTAAGAGGATAGTATACCATTTTGATATAAGTAGTTATATCAATTCTTATAACACTCCACTCAATTTTGGGGTATTTAACTATTATTACTTGAGCAAATATTTAAGACATGTTTACCAAATATTATTATTACTTTATCCACATTATTAATTCTACCTCATTATTTGTTCAAATCAAAAGTTAACTTAGCAAACAAACAACTAGTCAACACACTTATGAGAGAGGCTATAATATAGGTGTTATTCTCTCTAGGGGGATTTGATCCTGGGAACTCATGTCTGCATGACTCTGACTTCAACTAATAGTGTATGAAATTACTTTTTATTTTAATGGTGTATTATTAAAAAATAATTTAAGTAATTTGATAGAAATTTAAAAAGAAATTAGGTATATGTCCAGCCATATAAATATAGCTTTTTTTTATTGAGTAGATTTTCCTTTCAAACAAAGCCTTACTATATAGCCAAGTACCCAATTAGTTGAAGGAAATTATAATTTTTCATTAGATAAGAAGTAAATTTTAGACCGAAAGGGTTTAAAGAGTGTGTTTGTATTGAGATTGGATTATTTTAATGGAGGTTAATGTTATATGTAAAAATCATTTGGTAATTTTTTTGGGGTTGAAACTATGTTAGGTTAAGTTAAAAATTAATTTAGCTAAATTTAGGTTCACCTCAAAATTAATCTATGAATGGGTGGTTAGAATAGCTTAATGTTAATATTTTAGTGATTTTTATGTATTCATCGTCATTTACCCCAATCTAAAAAAGGATATTACCTATTCACCTAGATTAGACTAATAAATACTTAAATTAATATTTTAAAGTATTCACTTAGTTTCACCTAACCTAAATTTATATATCTTATTTAATCTAACCTAGGTTCACCTTAATTCAACTAGACTATATATTAATGGGATTCATGCCAAAAATTCTTTATATATATATTATATATATATATCTTCTAACCAAATAACCCCTTTGCCAACCTACAAAACAAGTATTTACCCCCCATCCACAAATTAGGAGTATGGACTGTTAATCACTTTATCCAGTAGAAACTAATTTTTTTTAAAATAATTATCAGATAGGATAAATTTGTAACCTAGTGCAAAAGTTTCATGTTGAGCCCATGCATATTTGCACAAGAAATTATGATTCTATATCATTTTTTCTCATTCAAATTACATCCATATGCACACATATTGATGATGATTTCATCTGTAAGTATGCTAGAATTTTAATTTCATTAGTATAAGTCAATTTGTTGTATAGTTGTTTATTTGAGGGTTTATAAGTTGTTATCCCACGTTGTTTAATGATGAGGTGTAAGAGAATTTTCCTAGTATAAGTAAGTCTTTATTTTGTATACCAAAACTAGGAATTAGATGAGATTTCAAAGGTCCATAAAAAGACCATTTTTCCCATCTTTTGGCATTTGGTATTAAGTTTGAGGCTGAATATTTTATTAATGAAGATTACTTTTTTTTTGTTTAGTGAATTCCTCATATTGATTAAGGTGCATTTGAATTATGCATCAATATATTCAATTAAAGATTCAAACATTCTAACAATGGGATTCAAGTATTCAATTATGGTGGCTTTTACTGATGGTTTTTTTAACTAGTATCAAATATTAGATAACCCTTACTTCGATGATGATGATGCAAGACTGTTATTAAAGATTAATTTTAATCGTTATCTCAGTCCATTTTTATGGTGGTGAAAGATCAAGTTATGTAAATGTAATTTATTCTAACACTTATTTAGTAAAAAAGTAATATTCATTGTTAATACAAAATTAGCCACTAATTAAACTATCATACAAATTCAAAATTCAAAATAATTTGTAATACAATATATCCTTCAATTATTTATTAAATAAATCATGAATTTTTTCATAACATAAGTTGTTTTGTGATGGATTAAGTTGGATTTAACATATGTTCTATTTTTTTATCCTCATTTTTTATAGATTTATTGCATTTGCTCACTTGTGGTAACAATAATTTCTTGAATATACTTTTCTTTTGGTAAGTAAGTAGATTTTTATTACTACCAAAAAATGAAGATATGTACAAACTAAATTATACCACTAATGCATCTATACAATCTTTCCATTGGTCATACTTATTGTCAAAATGAGAAGCAAATATCCTGCTTGACACTACAAAGCAAATATCTTTAAGAAGTAGATTAGAGAGTTAATATTCATTTCTAAAGATTCTAGCATTCCTTTTCCTACCAAATGGATCCTATGAATGTGACAAAAGGGCTCTGAGCATGTCCTTTCTCTTGCACTTCTTTGTGTTGTTAGCCAAGATCTTATGTTATGTCTCCCATGAGTGGATATGATCACTCCTGTTAAAGGATTTCCTAATCTTCATCCAAATCTCCTGACTATAAGGGTAGTCAAACATAAGGTGCTTGATATCCTCCTCTTGTCTTTTCATGAACAAGATTTATTTAATATCCTTAATAAGATTTAGCTGCTTCAATCTTACCTTGGTCATAAACTTGTTTTGAATACTAAGCCAGGTAATAAATTGGTTTCTAGGAGTAGCCAAACCACACCAAGGAATAGACCACCACTAAACGTTTTCACCATGGTGCCTAGTAAGATCATACATTCTCTTCATACTATAATATCCATCATGCTTTATAATTTTTTCCACAAACTGAGAGTCAGAGAAGAAGTCGTGAAAATGATGTTTGAGTTTGAAGATTTCCTGCAGATGCCAAGAGCACTTATGAACTAAAGTAAAGGACCACAAAGATTGAGAGCTTAAGCAAATAGAATGAACCCATTTAACCCAAAAAAAAAGTCCTTTTTGTAGAATAAGTTCCAAAGCATTTTCCCCACTGCCACTTTATTCTATAGATGCACATAACTTAATCCCAGACCTCCTTCCTTTTTAGGTAAGCAAACTCGCTTCCAAGCTACCAAAACTTTCTTTGAAGAATTTATTTTCCTAGTCCAGAGGAAATACCTGCACATATATTTAATTTGTTGGATCAACTTTCTCAGGAGGATAAAGACTTGAAACCTGTAAAGTTGGAAAGTAAAAATAATAGACTTTAATAGCTGGGTTCTACCAACATAAGATAGCGGATGGGAATGCCAGCTTGTAAGTTTCTTAGCTATTTATTACACCATACCTTAGAGCTTGGAGGTTTATAGCCTTGTAAAGGATAATTAAACCCCTAAATATGAGAAGGAAAAACTACCCTCAGAGAAATTAGTTTGGTACAAGATATGAGATCTTGTTGCATCATCCACACCCCCAAAATATATGTGTAACACCCCCAAATTTACTACTGAAAAATTTCGTTTAAATCAAAGGTTTAGCGGAAGCGAAAGAATTAAAACTGTAAACTTGGGGGTATTACTGCCACACTTAGTACCAGACCGGTTCATTCCTACCGTTCCGGTACTAAGTGCTAAGGCTAAATCTGATCATCAATAAGTACAAAGTATCATAAAATGCAAGACGACATTTAGCATAAATCATTAATAAGATATAAGTCAAATAGAAGTTTGAATACGATTTAGGATCACAACCCCATAATACTTTTTTTCCTTAAAACGGGAAACGTAATACAAAATATAGCTAACAAAACAATTCCCACAAAGGATCAGTATCCGGATCGCCTACTCACTCAAGTCAAGCCATCCACCCCAAAATATTACCCGATCATAGACCGGCACAGGAGGTCTGCTCCCCACCATCGGTGGATCATCACAGGACCCATTCAATCAAGGTAGTATCAGTATGGGTCCAATACTGAGTAAGGGCGCAGGTGCACTAAGGCCAAGCATACCATCATACAACATAACACGCACAACACAATCACATAAGCAACATGTAATATTATGGATGATGTAGGCCGGTTATGGTTCAACCCAACTTCTTCTTTTCATAACTCTGATAATTATAGTCGATTCACATCGTAATCGTTATGAATCCATGAGAATGCGGGAACCCCACTATTATAGCCGGTGGATCGGTTACTTATAGGGCAGAATGCACCTAACCACTATTTTACGCCGGTGGATCGGCCTCCAGGGCAGAATGCTCTTGGCCACTATTATGCCGGTGGATCGGTCTGGCCTCGACTCTCATAGTGTTTCACTGTGATTATAACGTATCTTTCCATGATTTATTTGTAAGTCATTTCACACCATAACCTTTATTAATCCATGCGAGTACGGGAACCCCACTATTATAGCCGGTGGATCAATCACTTATAGGGCAGAACACACCTAACCACTATTATATGCCGGTGGATCGGTCTCCAGGGCACAACGCTCCTGGCCACTATTATGCCGGTGGATCGGTCTGGCCCCGACTCTCATGGTGTTCCACTATAAGTATAGTATCTTTCCCGTGATTTAATTACAACATAATATTTGGTTTGTTGAGCTCGGGATCCCCCACTATTATAACCGGTGGATCGGTCACGTATAGGGCAGAACGCACCTAACCACTATTATACGCCGGTGGATTGGTCTCCAGGGCACCCCGGCACCTGGCCACTATTATGCCGGTGGATCGATCTGGGCCCGGCTCAACAATCTTACTCTTTAAGTAATTAGTATCTCATTCATGTCTTATTAAAAAGCTTTCCACCCTTGACATGCATATCAACTACCCTCTACTTCTTTCCTCCCTAGGTGGCCCGTCCCATATTTTGAGACTCCTATGCCCCTTATCACACCCCGACATCCATTCCCTTTACACTTACCTTTAGATGAAAGAGTCAACCCCTATGGGTGTGGGTTAGGCCCTACACTCATGACATCAACTCCACCTCCCATCACCCCCTAGGGTTTTCCCTTGAAAACCCTAATTGGGCCGATGTGGCCCAACCTTCTCCCACTTACGCTACCTTTACCTCATTTAACGTCCCACATTTTACCTCAATTAGATCCTCTCCCAAAACATATCACTTTACCTTTCGATTCAGCACATAACCATGAAAACCCTAATTGATCACCTCAACCTTAGTACCTTTCTTCCCCCACAAGTAACCTCTCTCTTTTCATCCCAAAGTCTCTTTTTCCACATGGGAACCCATACTCACCTTTTTATATAACTGCAATCTCGCTCTAACCCATACTCCATCTTTCCTTGACCATTTTTACCCTTGTGCCCTTCAAATTGCTCATTTCCTCCCAAAAAACCTAATTGGAACCCTTAGACACTCTTACACGTACCGACCCACGTAAAATTTTGCACCCAAGTCTCCGATGGGTCCATAACTTTGACATTATTTTATTCACTTCCTAATTCAACTTTCCTCACGTAAGATTCATTCCCATGCATAATTTAAGCACTCCATGCAGACTCTCCAACCCCCCACTTACGCCCAAAACCCTAATAAGGTCGCTTATGCACCAATTCACGTACTATTTTTCATACCAAGTTCCCAATCACTCCAAGACTCTCCCAAGCTCTTACTTACGACCCAAATCTACTTTTCACACGTAAGGATCATGCCCATGCAAGGTCTAGTCCCCCCATGCAAACTTCCCAAACGTCCACTTCCCCGTTGTTCTTTTATTATCATTTCATGCTACCCAAAACCCTAGCATGCATGTCCTAGAGGGCCATAACAAGTCACATCATCAACATCAACATCAAACATGGAACATGTCATACACATATAATATAAGGCACGCACAACATACCTCATGATCCACGCTGTGCTACACAAAACAGGTTATTCATAACACATGCATAATACACATCAATATGGCATGCTCATCATCCATCAACACATCACACATAGCACAAGGCCATAGCTTCGTCCTTACCTAAGGCGACGCCGGGCTTGGAGCACGCTCCTATAACTCCTTAGGGCTTTGGTCGGGGTTACCTATAAAAGGGGAAAATGCTAAGTATTAGTTTCCCTTGCAAGTACCATCAATCCTTATTCTAGTTTAGGATTAGGGTTTATATTACTAAAGAGGGTATTATACAAAAACTAGGGTTTTTACCTTAGAATTAGTATACTAAATATTAGTAGTCAAAATATATTTATTTTTGATACTTATTGTTACACTTATTTTATTAAACCCATTAGTTCTAATCTTGTGGTAATAGGGTTCATGCTAGCTATAGGAAATAGTGTTAGTATTAATAAAATAGTGACACTAATGTCTAGTGATAGAAACCCTAGCATTTTGAGGCTGAGTCTATTAATGGTGTTTTGTTTGAAATGATTATATTATAAGGTCACAATATTACGAGTAAACTATTCCTAAGGGTGATAATGATAATAGTTGTATATTCTTGAATAATAAAAGGGTTCAAATGATTTTGATTACAACAATAAGGTAGTGATAGTAGTAATAATAGTAATAGCTAATAATAGTGTCATAGTAATGAGGTTAGGGTTAATGTTAAGTGGTATGGTAATAAGGTTCAAGTACTCTTCTTAGTTAATAACCACATGATATTTACTAACTTGAGTTAAGTAACATGGATAAGAACAAAAGTAGTATTATTGTTAACAAAATAATAAGGGTGTTAAGTACAATAATAATAATAATAATAATAATAATAATAATAATAACACTAATAATAACGATAATAATAATAATACTCCTAGTAGTAATGATAATAACAATAATACAACCAAGTAAGGTTTAGCAACCACAATAATAACCGTAGTAGGGATAATAGAAGTAATAATAGTAATATTATTAATAATGTTAATACTAATAATTATAAAAATTAAGATTAAAGTTAAGTATAATAAAAGTTAGGGTTCAAAAGGGATGTTAGTATTACTAAGAAAATAAGAACATTAATAATAGAGACAATAGTAATGGTAATAATAATAATAATAATAATAATAATAATAATAATAATAATAATAATAATAATAATAAGTAATAGTAATAATGATAATAATAATAATAATAATAATAATAATAATAATAAGTATATTAGTATTAATATTAGTAGAAAATAGTAGCAGTTATATAAAAGGGTATTAGGGTTTGGATGAGTGGAGAACCACCTAGGGTCGGTGGTGGTCCGGCGGCGGCACGTGGCCGCGACGGCGGCGGCGGTGGAGGTGGAGAAGAGAGGAAAAGATGGAGGTAGTGGTTAGATGGGAGGGGAAAAGGAGGAGTTTGAAGTGGGGAAAGAAACAGCAGGTGAAGGGGAGTGGAGTGAGGGTGGTGGCGTGGCAAGGGGTGGCGGCGCGCGGTGGTTGGCGCGACGGCAGAGGGTGGTGGAGAGAGGTGGGAGATGAGGGAGGAAGGAGGAGAGGGAGGCATGGGAAGTTGAAGGTAGGGAAAGGTAGAGGGAGGTCTACTGGGAATTTTGGAGGGTGGAAGAGGCTCTGGTGGCGGCTGGGCTGACGGTGGAAGGCGGCGCAAGGGCGGCGAAGGCTGGAGGTGGTGGTTTCGGGATAGGAATTTTGCACGGCTAGGGCGGCACGTGTAGGGCAAGGGGAGGGGTGCTGGTGGTCTGGTTTCGTAGAGGGAAGTGCAGGGATGATAGAGTTGGGTAGCGGTAGCGGTGGCGGTCACCGGTGGCGGCGGAAAGCCCGTCTTTTTGAGGCGGCGGAGAGGCGGTGAAAGTCCTAGTATTCAGTTCAATCTAGCAAAGAAGTATTTATGGTTTGCCTCCCCCACATTCAACCAATTAATTTTGGATTTCTGTTTGAGAAAGCATTCATAACTTCTTGATATTTTGTTAAAGTGGTCTTCACAGTCATGATTTACAGTTCTAAGATCATTATTACTAATGTCCAGCAGTACCTTCAGTTATGCCTCAACTAATGCCTTCCTTACCTCCTCCATTTTATGCTCTAGCGAACCATATTTAATCCTATTAAACTCTTTAAGGATAGGTTTTAATCTTTAAAAAGTTTTGAAAATATGCAGTAGAGGGTTACTACTTGAAGGCCCATCCTAGTGTGCCCTTATGATGTCCAAGAATTTAAGGTCTTTAGACCAAAAATTATTAAACTTGAAATGTTTCTTCCTAGTAGAATGTACCCCTTTATGAACTTGGCCAATGTAATGATTAGATAATATAGGAGGGTTGAAGGTAGCAAAGGAGTTAGTGAACACATTAAGCTAGGGCACATTCACCATTTCCCTATCAAGCTTACAAGCAATAGCATCATCCCCATTCCTTTTATTCATCTAGGTCAAAAATAACCATAGCCCTTAAGATCTCTCAGACCCAACATATTAAGGCAATGAGAAAAAATCAAGAATGTCCTGAGTAGAAGGATTGTCCCCTCCTTGCTTTTCATAATGGTGAAGGATGATGTTAAAATCTCCCGTTAAAATCATAGGTTGTGAGATCTTATTATTCAGTTCTAACTAATTCCACAGGCTCTTCCTCGCTGAACCAGTATTCAAAGCATAGATAAAACCCACAACAAACTGCACCTTACCATCTAAATTCTTGACATCACATAAAATACCCTGAGCACAGGAAGAAATATGGGTCACATTCCAAACTAAAGGATCCTAGAGCACCCACACTCACCATTGTCATGACTTTAATAGTTATTTAACCACATCTAATTCCTTACTAAACGTGCTTTAATATTATTAGCTTTATTTGATTTAATTCTATTCTCCAATAAACCAACAAGGGAGCATTTGCTTTTTTTGATCCATCCGCAAACCTCCCTTTATTTGGATGGATCATTAATGCCTCTCACATTCCAACTAGAAATCATGGGCACCTATATCATAAGGGTGCCCTATCAGTTCTTGAATCTGACCAAGGGAAAAATCATCACTAAAGTCATAGGGAGCATGAAACCGATTACTACTACTCACATTGATGAGGACATCATGAGAACTGGAGTCATTATCCTTTGGAAAAATAGAAAAATTAGTCATGTTCTCTTTCATTGATCCAAGAGGTGCAAACTCCCTCTGCTCAGACTTTAGAACTCCATCTGAAGAACCATCCTTATAAGATGAAACATGTCTTCTGTCCCTAACCACCTTCCATTCTTAATGAACTCGTGGCTCTACAATACCATATTTCTTTTAAAGCTTCCAATAGGTTTGTTCATTATAGGAAGGATCAAGGAAGTGATGACATAAGGATGGTTTCTATTCAAACTGAACTTCTTGATTAATAATAGAACCATCAAAATCTCTGATCAAGATGTCCTCGCACAATGATCTTTTAATATCAACTTCAACTAACATCTAAGGATAAGCAATCCTATCCTTTCTACATGTGATACCATCAGTGAAAATAAGAGATCCTATTGAGCTAGCAATCATACTCAAAGATTTAGAAGACTAATGCTCTAAAGGCAGCTATGGTAATTTAACCCACAAAGGAACAAATTAAAATTCAAAATTTGAGAGCTTCAACTTCCTTTGCCATCTTTTTACAATTAATGTCATGCTATAATAAGACCAATATTGTGATAACATTCATTCACAATTTGTAGCAAAAGCAAATTTAAATAAAAAGAAACCATCATCATGGCATATAATTTTAGGAGGAGCCACAAGAATCCATTAAGATTTAACAAAGCCTAACAGTTGATTGAAAGTGAGATAATAACCATAAACATAGCCTATCAAAGTATGCTTCTATTACTCCAATTCCTTATCAACTTCCTCCTTGACCAAATTTACCACAATTTGTCCCTCTTCAATCTATGGAGGCATATAACTTAGGGGTATACATTGATTGGGGCTATGATTGAAAGCAATTTTATCCCTACAAGAAAAACCAATTGAATTCCTAGATTATTGTTGAACCAGGTTTTGATTAGAAACATTCACACTTCCCTTAACACCAAAACCTCCAACCATTGCATGATTATGGTTCAAAGACATAGAGGAAGCAATAGGTACACTTGCAGTATCAATCAAACTATCTCCTGATTTAGGTAACAAAGTAGCCTTAGGAAATTTAGGTGTCAATTGTGAATTCAAATGATGATAATCAGAAATAGGGTTTGGAAATTGATCATTGAATTCAGTTCTATTTGTAGAAACCCATTCAAGTTTGCATCAAGATTTCTAGGTCCATCAAGAATACATCCACCCGAAACAACAATAGGACCAGAAGAGGTCGACAATTAAAACTTATCACCTCCTTCATCTAAAACATCATTAATTCAAACCTTCACCATATATAGTGAATTGTTCTCAATTTTCGAACTTTTTAATACTCGTCGATGGCTGGCTTTACTAGACCCAACCACCGACTTCCTGTTCTTGGCCATTAACCACCATGAATTCCACTAAAAGGAACCAGGGTAGGCAGTAGAACCAACTAAGAGAGAAAATTTAATAACTAACTTTAACCTTGTTCCAATCAAACCATAATTTCTTAAATATCAATAGTTAGCAATATGCAATTTTGAGTAACATTGCTTATAACGAATTTAGATGGTGACTTACGCATCCGAACACTTTTTTTTTATATGGATGGGGCTTTCATCTAAATTGTTTATATTAGGATTAAATAAATTTGTATTTGTTTCTTCTTTAGCTAGCTCTTTAGAGGCACATTTATACTCTTAATTTTATTAATACATATTCAGGTTTATGGTGCAAATGGTTCCAATCTTGTAATAATAATACTAATAATAATAACCTCATTCAATATATATTATCTCAAGAGATCTTCCTACTATATTTTATTCTTCTCAACAAGGTATAAAGGGGAAAAACATATTATTTACTAGTTAATTAATTATGTAATAAGCTTGATATCCATTACATTTGTTAAACTTGTAAAACAATCATTTAAAATACAAAATACTTATAAAATATCATGGAAGTTGAATATGAATGAGGTCATTTATAACACCACAAGTTGAAATGACCATACTGAAGCTACTTGAGAGCCACCTTATAGCATTCGAGGCTTATAAGGGTTGGGGGCTACCCTAGAGTACTTTTAGATTGATTGGCTGACTCCATAGATCAACACAAGACCTTTCAATAAACTTTTTTCCCATTCACACATTTTCCAAAAAAAATATTTTTTTAAACTCGCTTTCTAGAAGGGTCATCCATTTTAAAAATTACTTTACAATAAGCATGCTTAACTGGGATGTTTTTGAGATGGAATCACCAAGAAAATGATATACCATATTGATATAAGTAGCATTAGCAAATCTTATAACACTTCACTCAATTTGGAGGTATTATAGTATTGATGTCATAGCTAGTGTAAGTAGATGTTATTGTTTAGCTTACACTAGTTGCTAAGACTAGTTAAAATAAGAAAGATACCAAAATTTAGTAATTACTAGAGTAAAAGGAAATACTAGTGTTTAATAAGTTAAAAAATCAACTAAATGAAACAAAAAAAATGAAATTAAAATTAAAAACCATGAAAATAGTCTACTAAAATTTATAACGACAAATAAAATTTTGAAAATAGCTATCACTGTAACTCTTCCCCATCATGTATGCCATCTACGCCATAAATAGGTTCATGGATCTTCTCACTATGTTATCTATTCACCATGTACATCATAGATCATCATAATCCCATTTAAAATATGTAATATGATAGATATAGGGAACAACTAAGTAATTCATAAGTACAAAGAAATGGTATATATATAAGTATATATATCAATGCATATACACACACGATTATACGGGGAAACTACATGGAAAAAATATCTGATTATTGATCTTTACTTGAGGTGATCACGTCCTCTAGTTACTTAAGTAGGTAAATTTAAACTTTGATTTGTCAAGTAACCTTCTTATTGGTTTACCTACTTAAATAATTGGATATAATGATCACGTAAAGTAAAGATCAATAATCAAACACTTTTTTTTCATGTGTTTTCCTATATGATTGTGTGTGTATATGCATTGATACACACAACCCCTATTCCTTTATACTTATGTGTTACTTAATTGTTTCTATTTCCATGATGTACATAGTGAGTAGATAATCTATTACACATTGAGTATGAACTTGTTCAACGTGTGGATGACATGTATTATGGAGAATAGATACAGTGGTGACCATTTTCAAAATTTTATTTATTGTTATTAATTTCAATAAACCATTTTTATGGTTTTCAATTGTAATTAATGCTTTCAGTTTTTGTTGTTTTGTTCAGTTGATTTTTTTGTTGAGTTTTTTAGATATTGATACTTCCTTTTATATGAGTTATAAATAAAATTTGATGTATTTTATTATTTTAACTAGCCTTAGCATTTGATGTAAACATAACAATAGTATCTATTTGCACTAGTTGTGATAGTCATATATCCTCACGTATATTAAGCTTCTACAATATTTTCTAAGTATTTTGAGTTTTGAAAAGGGGGTTACAAGATGAACAAATGTAATGGATCTCATATTTATTTAATAGCAAATACTTCCTTAATTAAAAAAAATTATTTTGTCAATTTTCACACTTTTTAAAAAAGTCATACAAGTAATATTAATATTACACTTACACCCTTCATTAAAAAATAACAAAGCATTTAATGTATATATAATTTAAAAAAAATGGAGGGTATAAAAATGAGGCTTTGAATTTTATAAAGTGACTTTCTTTTTAATATAAAAATTTAATAACATAATGATTTTCTTTTTGATACAAATGGAGTAATTAATTAAAATTGTAAATAATATTTTTCCTCTTTATACCTTGTTGAGAAGAAGAAAATATAGCAAGAAGATCTTGTGAGACAATATGTATATATATTGAATGAGGTTATTATTATGATTATTATTGTTGTTGTTGTTGTTGCTGCTGGTGGTTCTTGTTGTTGTTGTTGTTGTTGTTATTATTATTATAAAGTTAGGATCATTCGCACCACAAAGCCAAAATATATAGTAAGAAAATGAAGAATTTATACAAAAAAAAACTAGGGGTATAGATGTGCCTCTAAAGATCTAGCTAAAGAAACTAGGGATAGCTTCTAATATAAAATAGTCTGAATTTTAAATTTGTATGACAATTAAATTAGTGGGTAATTTTGCATTAATAATGAACATTACTATTTTACTAAATAGTTGATAGAATAAATTCCATATGTATATATTGATATTTTTCCAAATATTTTATAGTCATCCTATATTTTGTATAATCTCAATTACATTATTTTATTATATAAATTATGTACCTTTTAATTTAATAAAGTTAGATTATCTTGAGTTCATTATAACTAAGGCAATTTTTTTAACAATGAGTACCAAAAATTATATCAAATTCCTAAAAAAACATTGATAAATCTAGGACAAAAATGAAAATGAAGAAAACTAATTTTTAAAAAGTCTAACTTTTTTCCTTTAAAAATCCATTTTTAATATGCAAATATTTTTATAAAACTAAATTTTTAAAAAAATAACTATGTTTTTCATTAAAAATGTCAATTCAAAGATAAATTTTTTTTAAAAAAAATAATAATTTAGGAAAATAACTTAATTTTTAAATAATATTTACAATATTTGATATTTTTTAAAATTGAAAAAAAAAATCTTAACATCAACCATAGGAAGATTATGAATTACACTTGAATTATCCTAGATGACATAATCCAAAGAGGATAATAAAAGAATGAAGACATACCATATCAATCATCCCGTCTTTATGCATGGGCGCTCCATAATATGATTAGTAGAATTTTAGTAGATAGGGTCTTAACCGGATACAGGTGCCAAATAAATAAATATTCATATAAGAAAAAGAAATGTTATTGCCAATCCCTAACATAAGAAAATCAAACCTAAACGACCATAAGTTAATGTATCTTAATTAAGGGTTCTCACACCAAAACACACACGCCACTACATTAATTTTTCTTTCTCCGCTTTTCACAATGAGTGACCTTCCACGTTAGGAAATCTTCCATATAAGATGCCTTTTCCAAATTAAATAGAAGTGTACCCATGGGGCTTCACCACACTAATTTTACAAGATAACAAAAAAAAATCATCCATCCAACACTTTGAATCAAAAGGGGTCAAAATATTTTGGGATCAAAATATGCCCTAAAATAATTTAAAATATTTAATTTAACTATATAAGATATAAGATTTGTTTACTATTTATTATAAGTACAACACTTTTATAAAATCAAATCAATACAAGCTAATCATACCAAAAACTATATCTCTATAGCACACTTATATTAAAACAATCTTTATGTCAAATCCATTAAAACTACACATTTGAATTAAGTTTGAACGAAAAGGAGAAAAAAATATCATCCATAAAGCTTAAGTATAACAAATCATAGATATCCATATAAGGTCATTTAATTAGAGGATGCCATTTACATCAAAACAACATATAATTAATGTGCACGTACACAAGCACATATACACATGTATACCTATATAGCTTGAAATTAGTGTTATCTAAAAAGTAACACTCACAATACTAACTTATGAGGTCGACCCTCCCATAATAGAATTATTGTAATATTAATATTAACTAAATATGATAAGTGCATTTGGTTCATAAAATTAATTTACATTTTATGGTATACCAATTAATAATTATTCAACTCTATTAATTAGGTTGACCCAAGGTTTATTTACAACTGTATATATTGTATTATATACATCCAATGCCACGGAACATCAGTTGGTAATAATTTATAGCATGAGTAGTATTATATCCTTTTTAGAGTATGATAAGTAACTAAGGCTATGCTTGGAATGGCTGTAAAGGCCCCTAAAAAAATACGGGAGAAAATATCTCCCCTCTTATACCTGTTTGGTATAAGTAAAACTTTTTACTCGTGTAAAAATTTTATGTCGGCTGAAGGAAAATAATTTTGCCTTTTCAACTCACGGGTAACTTGATTCTCCTTAACTTCCCTATTCACTGCCTTCCTGCCTCTTAAAGCTGCATGTCGAAGCACTCAACCGACAACCATTGTCATAAAGACTTCTTCCTCCACGGTTGCGTCGTTGATCCACTCGACTGACATCCATTGTCATCCACGTCGGCTACTATATCGTCCGTCGTCGACAACTACAACAATTACCTCAACGACGACGCGGCTGACCACAGCGGCAACTCCTCCTCCTCTAATGTTGCCCACAAAGACTATGAAGAGAAGAAGGCTAGCCTCGAAGTAGCCGACTATTCTTATATTATGCCGGAAAGGCGTCGCTCCATGAAGTTGTTCCGGGAACAATACATGTATTATTCGTACTGTTACGACACAGTTTAGGACCCAGATGGTGGAGGGCTAGAATTAGAGTTGCTGTCGTTGGTTGCCACACTGCTTTCAAAAATAGGGTTGTGTGGCTAAGGGGTCATCGTTGTGGGTTTTTTAAAGTTGGGCGACTCTGTTCCTTACTCGACGGGAGGAAATTCGTAACTTGGTGGGAGTAAATGGTTAATCAAGTTGGTTAATCATGTCCTGAGGAGGAAGAAGAAGAATATGAATATGTAATATGCAAACCCAAATAAGAGCTAAACCAGATCATTCGAGCATTCTTAAACTGTTTGATAACACAACGCAAGCATTCCATTAGAGTTAGAAGATGTAAGGGCACCAATTCTAAAGTAGGCATCGATGGCCAAGTAAACATAAGAGTTTGAAGTGACAACTGAGAGTCAGAGAGAGAGCGAGAGAGAGAGAGAGAGAGAGTTGTTTTGAGATTCGGTGTGCGGAGAATCTGAGCAGGTTAAAGATTGTGGGTAAGTTCTTCTATGTACATGATTCGAAAATGTTAATGTATAGTCAAGGAAATATTTTTTATTTATTCAGATCAAGTAGACCAATATCCATCCTATAATTAGAAACTTTGAATACGATTCATCTTCCTTCTAGCTTATCCAAACAATGAAAATCGCCCGCTGCAATACCTGAGAGAATCAGCTGAGAGTTGATTAGCAGGAAATGAGTACAGATAGCAAGAGCTCCAATTGTTCGAGTGGTTTGATTACTTCATTGGTCAAAGCCTAGGAGGCTTTATGGGTCCACCATTTATACAGGTCGCAGCTTGTAATGTGCCCCCTTGAGACGAAGGATTGAGGCTACCATTAGAGATTGTCATAGATTGAAGAAAGTTGGGTTGTCCTTAAAAAATGTGATAATTGATTTTTATATCGGTGGTGTTGGAAGTTGAGGTTGTGATGTCCTGCCCAAGATAATGAAATTTGAATTATCATAGGAAGCTCACGCCACATATGCTGAATGATAAAAGTCGCGTTTTACAAATTGTCAAAAATTTGTCCAATAAGCATATTAGGTCGGGTCCGTACTTTTTCCATCATCTGAACATTTTCTTAGGTGTGCAGAAAGAGAGTTCCACCTTCCTCTCTATACTTTCATCCACATATGTGTGTGTGATTAGAATCAGCCGATTTGGTTCATGTAAATGGTTAATCAATAAGTAATTATATGGCTGGTTGGTTTATAATTATATGGTATTATTCTCTATGTATGATGATATATGTGTATGAGTTTCTTCTTCTTCTTCTTGTTTTTTTAGTGGGGTTTATCTGTTTTGTTTTGTTTTTTTTTTCTTCTTCTAGATTTATAAAAATTAAATTAAAAAATGTAATATATTACATTTTAATTTATTTAATAAATAATTATTTATATCTAATAAAAAATATTACTAATTTTTAATGCAAATAAAGTAAAATAAAATATTATTCTAATATAAGTTATTTCTCTCAAACCAAACATAAGAAAAATATTCCCTTAAATAATTTACCCTTACATACCAAACAAGAATAGTGGATAAATTCTCCCCCTTAATCATTATTCCCTTAATCATTTCCTCCTTAATCATTTCCTCTTAATTAATTTTCCTCGTTCCAAGCATAACCTAAATGTGGTTCTTTCCCCCTCGATATCGCATTGATATAATTATTGAGCATGAGAGTTATATATAGTTTACTAAGTCATAAGAAGCATATGAATATTAATAGTATTGTAAGCTTGCACCGATGTACACACCAAGCTATTATTGTAACTAAGAGACATGATATTATATCAATATTTACACCATAAACTAATGCTACACGTACCAACGTCATAAACTAACTTCTAATGTACTGGATAACTAATACTGTGAGAAGATAATGTGTCGTACTATACTATTACTATAATCTAAACCCAATGTAAAGTGAAATACCACACCACAAAGCTTCGTAGAAAGTGAATATATAGGAATCAATTTGAAGGATCCACTAACGGGAATTTGTAGATAGTACAATTGCGATGCATGACGCAAGTAGGCAAATCAATTAAGTTGTTAGTTATTCGTTGTTTCCTGCAGAGGTATAAATGTTGGAATCCATGACTTTCTCCCCTGAGTCTGAGTACTAATGACAATGCGCAGATGTCGTCCCAACTTCTCTCTTTCTGCCTTTATTTTTTTTCCCAGTAATGCTATATGTTTTGATTTTAAACCTAATTTCAAATCTAATTTATATATATATATATATATATATATATATGTATGTATGTATATTAGTGCACTAATTTTATTTCTTATTAATAATTAAGTAAAATAAACTAATAATAATACACTATAAAAAAATTATATTTTTGATGGAGATTACTCATCCCTTTCTTGATTCTAAGGCCATTAAACCTACACATTACCATTGCTTAGCAATTATAACACCCCAACTGAGTTGATATGAACACATCGGGGGGGGGGGGGGCTACTTTAAAAGGCTTTCATATTGATCGGTAGACCCTACAGATTTTCACAAGTCCTTGCAAACCACATTGTCCTCACTCACATGTTTACTAAGAAAATTTCATAAACTTTCCAAGAAGGTTACCTATACTAAAAATTGCTCTACTGCCAGTACACTTAATTGTGGGGTTCTTAAGATAAAATTACTAAAAGAATGGCATACCATATTGATATATATAGCCATATCAATCGTTATAGCACTCCACTTAAATTGAGGATATTACATTCACCCCCACTCAAAGAATGCAACATCCTCGTTATACCTTGACCACTAACTCCTTCAATACACTTTATTCTAATAATCATCCCGCTAGGTGGCTAATTAACTCATCTAAGTTAAGCTCATAGTTATAATTTTGCTTTGCTACTATTTTTAATACCTTGAGTCAATATGACCTCACAGGGGCTACCCCGAAGAGCTTTTAAATTGATTAGCTAACCCACAGATCAATACAAATCATTTTCATGCATTTTATCCTCACTCATATACTTCTTTAGATATTTTTAGAAAATTTCCTAAACTTTCCAAGAGGGTTACCTATCCTAAAAATTGATCCATGAGCGGTATGTTTAACTGTAGAGTTCTTAGGACAAAATCACTAAAAGAATGATATACCATGTTAATATAAGCAGTCATATTAATCCTTATAATACTCTGCTAAAATTAGGAGTATTACAACATTCCCTTCTAGTTTTTTTTATCAAACATTCTCCCTTCATGCTATTACTATATATATATATGTGTGTGTAAGAAGGGCTTCGGTAAGTACGATTACGATTTTCTTATGTATAAATTGGACGAAGCCTTTTTTTTTTTTTTTTACTATAGAACATCATAACAAAAATGATAAAACATAAGCATAATAGTAGTGAAACATAAATACAATTACGGAACAACATCAAATTAGTAACGATGAAAGATTATATAAAAATAGTAAAACACAATCATGGTGAACATAAGCATAAAAATGGTAAAGCATCAACATAAAAATGATAGAATATAAGTAGAAAAATGGTGAAATATAATTATAATTATAGTAAAACTTATGCACAACGATGGTGTAAAAGAAGTATGGTGAACATCAACAAGATAATAATAATAATTAATATAACAGTGGTGAAATATAAACACTAACAACAACTGAACATAATATAATAATAATAGTGAAATACATGCACATTGAATATCAATTCAATAATAATCAAATTTTTATAAAGGAATTGTGAAACATAAATGCATAATTTTTTGTATTTCAGAAGTAAATCAATATAGATGTATACTAATAATTAAAAATATCATCATGAACATCATGGTATTATTTTTTAAAGTTTTTTATTATCCAAATTTAAGATACACTAGCTTTAAAAATACAGATTAATAAAAAAAATGTTTAAAATGCTAATGTGGCACCGGACATAGGTGCTTTACCATGTGACTGGACACATCATAGTATTTGAGGATATTTACTGCTAGATTTTAACTACTGTCTGATCACTTCAGTTGAAAAACTTTAAGAGCTGCACACAATATTTTATAGGCGGAGGAGCTAGCTTCCTTAATAATGTATTATTTTGTTCCGGCCTTCCGCGAGACGAACACGTTCATGTTTCCAAACACACCCAGTTGTGTTTGTTACCACGATGCTTCCTTCTGTCCCATTTTCTTGGGCGTAAACCACCGTACCACTTCAAATGCAAGTTATAATCCTGAAGACTATATATAAAACAATAATATTAATTTTAGTTAGTTAAAATAATTATCATGCAGACCTGCTAATTTTCTAATTTTTATTTTGATCATATTCATCAAAAAGGGGAAAAAAATTTAGATGACCAGATTGAGCCATAAGTTATTTATTTTCCTTGTTTAGATAGACTTTTGTTTCTATTTCACATTGATTTGCTGTTTACATCCGATGACGTTAGAGACAAGAGATTGGACACAAGGAATTTCTTTGATATGAAGTACATCGGCAAAAAAATTCATTTGTAATAGAAATGCATGCCTGCTTTCACATTGGTTCTGGAGACCATCAATCGACATCATAACTTTTATTGTACTCTCATCATGCTTATGGAGAGCCGTTAGCCCGTACTAGCCAGCATGCACGATTTTCATCTGAATATGATGATGATTGGACAAGACTGCCGACGAGCCAAATGCTACTATCTTTCTCGGAATGAGGCTCGTATTTAGCTTATTAGGAATTGCTTATAAAAAATAATTACATATTTTAAAAAAATTTATAGCTTAATAAAATTTTAAACTAAATAATTATCTTAAATAATAATAATCTTTTAATAATAGATTCAAACATGGGGATAGTCAATTAGAACTACTCCTATCTAATTTTGCAGCTATTGAAGTGGGAAATGAATACTTTTATGTAGAATTTGTTAGCTTCCTTGTGGAACAAACTAATTACTTCAACAGTCTACATACTGGCTAGTAGCTTCAAGAAGGTTAGTTTCAGCACAGCCAATGGGAGGCAAACACCCTAGTAGGCTAGCCTCCACTAGAAATGGAGATTGGAACCACAATATTTTGAGTGTGATTTATTACCTCTGTACGATTTTTAGTACTATATTTAAATTCCTTTTCTGTTACGGATTACCTAGAAGAAAAACATTGGTGTGGTTATTATGTTCAAATTAAACAACGTGCTAGCTTCCTCTTCTTTTTTCTAAATTCACCATTGGTAACCGGAGCTCAGCTCCTAGTTAATTTGAACTATTTATTAGACGGATTTTAATGGCATAAATCGTATAGTTAACACATTATTAATATAAATTCATGTATAGTTAAATTAAAATTTTATGTGAAATCTTAATATATAAAATAACAAATTTTATGTGAAATTATATATATATATATAGTGTACCTCCCACCATTGACGGACTAATTGCACCGAATTCACATTTTATAATTTTTAGAGTCGAATTTTATGGTTCTTCTCCCTTTTTCTCAAACTCGATGGTACGTGCTTATAATAAAGAATGAGAATGGTGTCATTTTTTATATTTCTTAATTTCCTTTGATTTCACGTAGAAATTACTAATAAAATTGAAGAAAAATCGTCTCTTCCTTTCTCACTAATGGATATATGTATATGTATTGAAGAGGAAAAATTTTCTAAAAGAGAGAGAGAGAGAGAGAGAGAGAGAGAGAGAGAGAGAGAGAGAGAAAGCAAAAAATCTGCTAATGTCTCAATCGTACACATGTCATGTAAATATGACAACTAATAATTATTTTTCCTCCCTTTAAATCAAATTTAAATTTGAGAAAAAACATTTAAATTAGAAAATTAAGATAATCTAATTAATAATATAATTAAATTATCTTAATTAATTTTTCCATCACACAATACACATGTCTTTATCCATAACAATATAATTCTAATTCTACCATCAAGAATTAGATAGAAAGATATAAAATTGGGCTTAATTACTAACATATTACCATACAATATAAACTTTATGGCAAATAACTTTATATCTAATTTAATATGGACCACATTAAAGGTTAATATATGCATAAAATATGAAACACTTTATTTATAAAATAATAATAATACTTTTATAAAATAAAAATATATTACCACCATTCTCTATAGAAGGCACTTTATAGGAGTACACACATTCCTTAAGAACATTGTTGCACTCTTAGAGACTCAAACTCGAAACATAATCTTGGTTAATTAAGCTGAATAAACCCGACTGATCTAAATGCTCTTGGGTTGCTAGCTTCCTCCTCTGTTAAGACATTTGATTGGTCGTGTGCTTTTTTGTCTGCATCCTTCTTCCTTTTGTCATCAGGTTGTTAGTGTTGGGAAATATCCGCGATTACCTCAGTTTTGAGATCTAAAATAAAATCTTCAAAACTAAGAATACAAGCACTATACAGAATAATAACAAATCAAAGAAGAATTTATCAAACTTGAATCTTTATTGCTATCCTTTCAAGCTATACAAGAATCAAGAACATTCTCCCCGTGTTTTTATTCTTACTAATTAATCAAGAACAACCCTCTTGATTAATTCACTCAATGCCGAAACCCCGTTTCAATTGAGAATTTCCTAGATCTACTCTTTAGATCTATCGCACACCCTCGGGTTGTATTGTGCATATGCCTCACTTTGCATATCTCTCTACTCTAAACAAAAGAGCCTTTAAATAGGCTTCAGAAAAAACCTAGAACTAAATGTGAAACGTTACAAACCTGAGGATTAAAAACAACCATAAAGTTTGGTAAAAGTAACGGACGAAAACAATCAATACCTTTAATAAAAGGCCTTAAATGTCAATTAATACTCTAATTGACTATACCATCCGTTTCCTAAGGACTAATTAAACATTTGTCATAAATGTATTAATTGACCATAAACCCTCCTTAAGTTACGCACACAATCCTCCACTCTAGGTCCTTCCTAACCTCCATCACATTGGCTTGAACCCCGGTTTGAAAACCAACAAACCTCCCCTTCAAGACATATGTGACCGCATTCATGATCAATTCATATGATCATAGCATCGTCCTTCACCAAACGATGCCTCCCCTCGAGCCAAAGTCCCTGCAACGCTGCTTCCTGCAAGCTTGAAGAGATTCCCTTTGGTCTTTGTTCCTCTCAAGATCACCTTCCCTCGTTTAGTGACCTTCATCCATCCAGACTCCATATGAATGGCATAACCCAATCCATCCAATCGTCCTAAGGATATCAGATTTCGACCAAGTTTAGGAACATAGCTCACATCTACTAGCTTCCTCACTTTCCCATCGTGGGTCTTGATCTCAATCTCACCGGTTCCTTCAACTTTGACCTCCTCTCCATTGGCCAAAGCAACAGACATCCCATCACATGCCTCTAAGGACTTAAACCAATCCTCCCTGCAACATACATGTTGGGAACATCCTAAATCCAGGATCCAACTCTCTTTCCGTGCATCCATCCCATGCACCAAGAGAACATCAACATTATCATCCTCATCTATAGCAGCTCCCGCGCAATCCATCTCCTTCTGGTCTTTCTTGTAATCCGGACACTTCCTCTTGAAATGCCCGACCTTGTTACAATAAAAGCACCTGATATTTTGGGTTAGACTTTTTCTTACCCTTGGAGCGCCCTCCTGCATATAGACTGGATCCATCTCCAGAAGTAGATCCCCCTTGTCCTGCCAATTTTTCCGCCTCAAGCAAAACCAAAATTGTTTCTTCCAGAGAAAGTGTCTTCTTCCCTATCAACAGGCTAGTCACCACTGGACCAAACCTCTTCGGAAGAGAAGCTAATAACAAGACTGCCTGATCCTCATCCTTAAAGGATTCATCTAAACTCTTCAATTGGGTGATCAGTTAATTGAATATATTTAGATGATCTTGTAGGTTGCCTTCATCTGCCATCTCGAGCGAAAAAAGATCCTTCTTCAAGAATAACTTGTTGGCTAGTGACTTCGACGCATATGTCTTCGCTAGCTTTTCCTATAATTCTTTCGGACTCGTTTCCTCAAGAACGTTATACTTGACTTCAGGAGCAAGGGCCAACCGGATCGTACTAGTTGCACGCAGCTTCATATCCTCCCACTTGGAATAATCCACATCTGTGGGCTTCTCATCGTTCAGGGTAGCATGCAGTCCCTGCTGGATAAGAACATCTTTGATCATATTCTGCCATAGCGCAAAATTGTTCCTTCCATCAAACAATTCCATCACTAACGTCCCTCCTCCCAAGATCTTGTCCATCTTCAATCTGACTTGAACCAGCAGATAGATCCGACACAAACCTCGGCTTTGATACCACTTGTTGGGAAATATCCGTGATTACCTCAGTTTTGAGATCTAAAATAAAATCTTCAAAACTAAGAATACAAGCACTATACAGAATAATAACAAATCAAAGAAGAATTTATCAAACTTGAATCTTTATTGCTATCCTTTCAAGCTATACAAGAATCAAGAACATTCTCCCCGTGTTTTTATTCTTACTAATTAATCAAGAACAACCCTCTTGATTAATTCACTCAATGCCGAAACCCCGTTTCAATTGAGAATTTCCTAGATCTACTCTTTAGATCTATCGCACACCCTCGGGTTGTATTGTGCATATGCCTCACTTTGCATATCTCTCTACTCTAAACAAAAGAGCCTTTAAATAGGCTTCAGAAAAAACCTAGAACTAAATGTGAAACGTTACAAACCTGAGGATTAAAAACAACCATAAAGTTTGGTAAAAGTAACGGACGAAAACAATCAATACCTTTAATAAAAGGCCTTAAATGTCAATTAATACTCTAATTGACTATACCATCCGTTTCCTAAGGACTAATTAAACATTTGTCATAAATGCATTAATTGACCATAAACCCTCCTTAAGTTACGCACACAATCCTCCACTCTAGGTCCTTCCTAACCTTCATCACATTGGCTTGAACCCCGGTTTGAAAACCAACAGTTAGACACTGTAGAATAGGTTTACTTTTACAGTAATTCTAAGTAGATTAGTGGTAAGTTTTCTATTATT
This sequence comes from Tamarix austromongolica, assembly GCA_039764185.1. Taxonomy (NCBI): domain Eukaryota; kingdom Viridiplantae; phylum Streptophyta; class Magnoliopsida; order Caryophyllales; family Tamaricaceae; genus Tamarix; species Tamarix austromongolica. The sequence continues at coordinate 73,340,625 of CM077813.1, forward strand.
ATTAATATTATTATTATTATTCTTGTAATTATTTATTCCACGGTCAAAGTTTTAGGCTTGAATTAGCAGACTGCATATTTATCTTAAATAACGACCCAACTTATTTTGGTTTTTCTGTTCCCATACATTAATCCAATCTTACTTTTCGGTCTGCACGTATTATTAAGAGCGGCAAGGACCAAATATCCATGATCCATTGAAAAATAATACTAAATTTCTGTATCAATTACGAACAAAAGAATCGATAGTGAGAGAAAATATTGTTGTCATGACGCATAACCCACTATTGTACAATTTAAGCAACTATTGTACGACTTAACCAACAAAAGTTTAATGAAGAGAGTTAATTTCCTAGCAACGCACAGGTTGAAACTCGTTGTTTCTTGTCTGGCAGATGGCTTCTCTGTAATGAGCGAGCGAGGAAACTGTTTCGAGAGTTAAGTACCTCCAACCGCATTCATTCCGAGATTATCCCGACTTGTGGTCAGCAGTTGCTCTTCACGACGATCTATCCTCATCTTCCAGCTAGCATGCCTCATAAATGAGTTGTAGAATCGTCAGAAAATTGTCCATGGACGCAACTTCGCTGAAAATGCCAAAGCTAAGACGAAATACATCGACGCAGGCCAGAACAGCCCCCAACCGATCGAAGCTAAGCAATCCAACCAAACATGCACGAACACAAAAAGGAAAAAACAAACGCTCTTAAGCTCAACAAGAAGACGAGCCTAACCGAACCATAAGCCCCACCACAATCCTAGAAGCCCAGAAAAAGGAGGGGGAAAAAAAATGAAACAGAGAGTCCAAACGACATTTCCTAAAATGTACCCATCCAGCCCAAACGTTACAAAATTCAAAAGATACTAACGTCTTCATGAGATCCAGCCACTATTTTCAGTAACAACAAACACCCAAACCTGTGGGTAGCACCCGTTACCCATTGATGCCCACATCTCCATGACCCACGCTGTCATCCGGTACTTCTACAGCTTAACCAAAGACTGATTTTAATGATGTTGGTCCAATGGTAGAAAAGATACGGAGGCTGCCTAACATAAGCATAAACCATTTACCCTTTTAACTCTGCGCATCCTATCACTATTCTTTCCTAAACCTATTTTTTTTCCTGCAAGTCGGGGAGTCGATATGATAGTTCCCGTATTCACACTGTCCTAACAAATTTTTCCGGCGGATGTACTTTTCTGATGCCTTTATTTGTCACTCGTATGTAAACATTAGGACGATATATGCAAGACATTTGTTAATATGACAATAAATCTGTAATTCAACAGAAAATATATCATAATTTCATGCACACAATTGCATATTTATTCATCAAAACCCTGATGAATGGTACTCAAACTTCATGCAGAAATCTACTTTTGTTACTAAGTCAAGGAGTCTTAGTAACTTCCCATTGGAAATAAATTAACTCAACTAACCTCTACAATACATCAACCTATACTACTTATTAAGGGCAAATATATCTAACAAAATTAATAAATTCGACTGTCGCCCACTTTCTTTCGGTGTGGAATCACAAATGCAATTTAAATAATTTGAAAAATGGGGGGCAGAGAAATTGGCTTTCTTCATCTCCGTTTCAAGAATATGGATTAGTACTTTTCCTTAGCATCAGTAAATAAATTTTCCAAATGATTTGTGTGGTGGTAATTTCACCCATTACGGTTTATATAATTATATTATAATTATATAATATTAATAAAATAATCATTTTATTACTATATTTAGTAAAATATTTGATAAAAATTATAATAATCATAACAATATTTATAATAAGAAAAATAAAAATAATATAATGATGTTATTTTTAATTATATAAATAATAAAAATTATTATAATAATTATAAAGATAATAATAATAATATATTTAAGCATCTACATGTATATTTCCTTGACTCATATTTTTATTTTCATTGATTCATTATTATATCTACATGTATTTTATGTAATAAAAAATAGGCATATTTCTAATGTCTATATTCTTATTTTTTTCTTACACAAAAATATACTTTCATTGATTGCTGAAAATTTAAGTACATGAAAGCCGAGAAAAATATCGACTAGGTGGACATAAGACCCGGACTTCATACATCATGGTCCACTTAGACATCTTCGACTAACAATAACATCAATACAGCGAGCTAACACACCCCTAAGTGTAGATTTCTATTGGAAGACTTCACCATTCCTCGGACACCAAACTTCGTATATAATTATCATTAAGAGCATATTGGTAGTTTAGTTTTAATCTTGCCTTGTCCATGAGCTATAGCTTCAACTGTGATAAGACATTTCTAGTTTTGAGACCCCGCCTTCCATCCTCCCACGTGTACTACCACACCTATAAGTTGCTTCATTTGAGGGAACTCAATCATGAGATGCTGCATACATTCCTCACATTGGCAACATAAACAGTTATTATATAAAGAGAGTTATAGCTTGAACTACTGATTTTTGCAGCTAACCGCTTATAAGTTGCAACCCACATAATGAGCTAATATTTAAGCATAGAAAGATTAACATATATCATACACCACCATCGCTGAACTATATCCCTTCTTTTGATTTTTTTTTTTTTTTTTTGTACGTAGAACTAATACTATAGAAGTCATTTGCTGACAACGTGTTAACAATAAGTAAGAGGAGAGATTGCAATTGGAAGATGCACCTGGTAGGGCGTAACATTGTGAGTGGTGGCCATAGGGCACTGATCCTACTCATTTAAATATCACCCGTGTATCTATTATATCCAAAAAGTCTGCTTATGAGTCATCAGGTGTCAAAGAAGCTTGCCTAAAATAGTAGAGTTTCATGTTAAATATTCTTTGGCAGACACATGGCCCAGGCAAGAGGGGCTTTATGGCTAACGTCACTCTGGCCTATCCAAAGAAAGTTGTGATATATTGACATAATGAACCTCATCATGTTTTTTGGGAGCATGAGAGTCCGACACAAAAATATCTATACACTAAATGGGATGCCTGTGATCAATCGAAGACAACATGCATATGAAAGAAGGTTAGAAGACTAATGTTGGATATTTTATGTGAGATTATCTACCAACACATTCATTTATTGGGATGTTACCTTGACGACGAAATGGGCAAGCTGGGATAACGAAAGGGAAAATACCCTTATGGAAAGATAGAATATGGGTCATTTCCTCCTTAACTTGATCATGAACACCCCCACAATATAAGAAACTCTTATAAGGGCTAATATACAGGCCCGAGAGTGCACTAAAAGCAAAAAACTAATTAAACAAGAAACAAAGCAAGCTTATATACCATCACTAAAATAAGAGAATACTGTCTGCAATTGATAGATTGATGATTCTCATACTTTTACATTGTGGACACCCTTGGAACTTTGTGATTTCCTATAAAGACTTTAGCATTCATGTAAAGTATTCCATGGCAATGACAAAAAAAAAAAAAAAAAAAAAACATGGTGAGATGATATCACGCTCACGTAAACTCTTTTTCCTTGGAATGGAGGAAGAAAGGAGCCATTTAGTGAGATAGAGAAGCTAATTTTGATGACAAAACCCATGATAACCCATACAAAGCGAGAAGGAATTTGAAGAGCCAACAAGAGTTGCTCTTGAAATTTCTTGTTCAAAGAGTCATAGGCCTTTGTCGAGTTAACTTGCAGTATACATCTCAATGTTCGTTTGGTACGAGGGTAATAGAGGTGGAAAAATTACCCTTATATTTTATATATCTTATATAATCTATTTAAAATTAAATATTTTTATTCTAATAAATGCCTATTTTAGATCTTAATTTAATCTAAAATGGATATTTCATTAAAAATATATTTATTATTATTAAATACTTAATATAAAAGATACAAAATAGAAAAAAAAAATTCTACCTCTATTACCCTCATACCAAACAAGCCCCCAGGGCTATGTGCTTGTGATTATAGCAATGTAGTATCTCATGACCCAACTATACATTTTTAGTGTCCTTTAGGCTTCATTTGGTTTATGGAAAACTAGAAGGAAAGGAAAAAAAAAGTTGGATGGAAATTTATTTTCCCATGTTTGGTTGCCAAAAAATTCTAAAGGAAAAAAAATAAGAAGAAAAATATTACGAAGAATTACCCTATACTACTTTCTTGCGCTGAACGGGAAGAAAGCAAATGAAAATTTGCTCGTCCTTTGTGCCACCTTTACTACTTTTTATATGAACCAACATATTTAGGGATAGCGACTCCATGATGCAACATGTATTGTAATGGAGTGATGCACAGGGACAATGGTCAGGTGCTGTCCCTGAATTGTTTCCTCCGAAAAACTTTTTATGTTAGAATTTATATTAAAATTATTTAATTAATTTTTTATTAAAAAATATTATTTAATTAATTTTTTATTAAAATAAAATTATTAATGATTAAAATTAATTAATATAGATAATAATTTTAGAAATTTTTTTTATTTTTCTCTCTTAATTTTAGTAGATTTAAATCAATTTAAAAAAATATATAAATATATATAATTTTTTTTACATTTTCTGCTGTTTCTGTTTTCTAAAATTTTAAGAAATCATATTTCTATGTTTCTTCTCATCCCTGTTTCCCCCATCCCCATCCTTGTGTAGCGCTGTTGTAACGTAATTGCTCACCATATTCCTTCGTCGTAAGTGTTGCCTCTAACTTTTGCTACTCTGCACAATTAATTGATCTGTCAATGTTTTTCCACATGAATTAAGATTATGCAATATTCGGACGAATATTGATCTAGCTTTCACATCATGTTTACGTCAAATGTCTATCTACTTTCTCGTCGGCCACCGTGTCGCATCCCGAAATTATTTTCTAATCAAATATTTATCCTTATGCTATTTTCTCATCTATCGCCGCATGACATCCCATAAACTTTTTATTGAATAGAGGAATTTTTTTTTAAGTGAAGATTTGGCCTCCACATCATGCATGTAATATTTTAGAATTTTTCTAAAAAATTTGGAATTAGTATTGAGTTTATATAATTTTTATAATTTTATTATAAACTTTATGAAAATTTTTATGTATCAATATAATATTTTAATTTTAATAAATATAAAAAATTTAAATAATAACATTTAACTTTTCTTAGAATTTTTTTATACACCAAACACTAAAAACGTTTTCCAAGAATTCAATTTTCCACAAAATTTTCTCCAACAACCAAACAAAGGAAAGAAAATTAATTTCTTTCATTTTCTTTCCTCTACATTTTCATTTCCACTTAACTTTCTAGAAACTAAATAGGGCCTTAGAAAAAGCATATTGGGATATATCTATGATTGTAAGACTCCCCATTTTTAGTACCAATTTTTTTTTTATGAAAGTGTAATAAAAAAAAATATAGGATGTTACTACTACATTTAAGATAAGTCTAGTATGCCTATCTTCATGATGCTAAGTGTTCAAGCTAAAAAGGTCAACTAAAAAAAAAAGCAGTAGAAAGAAGAAATAATAATATAAATAAAGGTTATAGATAAAAAAAAGTTGTAATCAAGATAACGGAAATACATCTTGGGACATAAGAGTCTATAAGAAAAATCGACTATAAAAAGCTAGTACCCAAATATGTAACACCAGTTTTTCCTAACTCTTAAACCCAAATTCCCATTCCTCGAAAGAGATCTAGTCCTATAAATCCATGTATATGCTTTGTGCCACTCCATAGCCCACATATAATCATTTGTAATTGTAGTATCCTTACAACTTCTTTATGTTGAGTAAATCAAGATGCCTTTAAAGAGGTAGCATATACTTATATTGCATATAGACATATACTAATGAGAGAAATAATTAATAAATGATCATATGTGATAACAACATTAAGAATAGTCTGCTTTCACAATTCCAAGTAATAAAATAACCAATCGAAATCATAGTAATGTCAACACATAATACCTTACAATAGCTTTTATAAATAAATACACATAAAATGCCAAGTTATAATTGGAGTTTCACTTATGGTTTATAATGAATGTGATATTACATTTATACCCCCTTAAAAGAGACTTTGTCCCTAAAGTTAACTAAATAAAACTAAAGCATAAAAACTAGGGTAGCTTATAACAAAAAGGTTAAATAAGCTAAGGGTCAAAGGAAAAAAAAACCCTAATTAAGCACAATGATTTAAGCATAAAAATCATATAACAAAAACCACATCAAGTAAGCATATATTGTATGATTAACAAGAACTTACACGATTAAGAGCACGATTGTATACCAAAGGTAGTATCAATGAAGCTACCTGCACATGCATCACTAATCACATTTAGATTACTAACCATTAGACTTCCTCAGCCACCTCTAGTGCTTGAATTCTAACCTTAACTTGTAATATGCCATTTTTAGAAACCGTAATTATAAATTAGATAAGAGGTAATAATTATTGTAGGAGGTTTAATTTTAAACATATTATTATGTGTATTATTATTACAGTTAGGATGTAAATTTAATCAGGTTAAAATTTGATAGAAATTAGGTTATTAAATTTAATCCTAGTTTATACCCGTAAGTCTTATCTTAATTATTTTACTAATAACTTTTGATCCATAACCTAAAAATAAATTTCTAAAATTTATCCTAGATTATTTTTATTAATCTTCTTGTTCCTTTTTAACTTATTTGAGATTGAATTATTTTTTCTGATATATTTTTATCCTATACCTTAACCTACGAAACAAAACCTCAAATAAAAATAAAAATAATATATATTTTCTATCCTACCCTCTTTGCCGCACTCCTCCCTCATGATACTTGTGCTTAGTTTTCCTCACCTTACTCCACTTTCCATATTCCCCTTACCTCATGCAACCCATCACCTATTCATTGATCACCGCAACCTCTCTACATCTTTATAAGTAAACACACTGTAACACCCCCAAATTCACTACTGAAAAATTTCGTTTAAATCGAAGGGTTTAGCGGAAGCGTACAAGTTAAAACCATGAATTTAGGGGTATTACCGCCACACTCAGTACCGGATCGGTTCACTTCTACCGTCCCGATACCAAGTGCTAAGGCTAGATCAAGAAAATCGTGAAGTAAAACCAACAAAGCGTAGATGCATAGTCAACATAAATATCCAAGAAAGTTATGGCGCCAACAGTAGTTAAAATATCGTTAGGATTACAATTTAAGAGTTCCACTCCAAAATACGAACATAATGTAAATACGAAAAACTACGATAGATGAAAGCAAGGGTCATAAAGGAGTCCGGCCAACTCGCTCTCGGCCCCAACTAGGATGGGCTCAACACTCGGCCCCACCCGATGCCTCGTAGGTATCATAGGCATCGAACACGAGGTCTCCTACCTGCACAAGGTCAGATGGGCCCTCTGCTCGTGGGAATGAGCAGCACCCATGAAACGGATGATCAGTACGCTACATACTAAGTAAGGTAACAGACGAACTAAGGCCCACACACCAAGATACACAACATAGCAGACATAGCATATTTACGTAGACAGCATGCAATAACACAGATAAACAATACAGGTTACGAACCAGATAACTTATTCATCAGGTCTCTGATAATCATAATCGATTCACACCATCGTCTTTATTAATCCATGTGAGTACGGGAACCCCACTATTATAGCCGGTGGAACGGTCACGAGGGCCATGCCCTGCCACTATTATAGCCGGTGGACCGATCACGAGGGTAACATACCCTGCCACTATTATTGCCGGTGGACCGGTCAGGTCCCGACTCACAAGGTGTTCCATTGTAAATTTTTGTATCTTTCCCATGTTTTATCATTATTCTAATTAGTTTGTTGAGCACGGATTTCCCCCACTATTATAACCGGTGGAATGGTCACGAGGGCCATGCCCTGCCACTATTATAGCCGGTGGACCGGTCACGAGGGTAACATACCCTGCCACTATTATTTGCCGGTGGACTGGTCTGGGTCCGACTCAACATCTTTCTCTGTATGTGGTTAGTGTCTTAACATGTCTTATTCAAAAGGGTATTCACCATGCGGACCCTAATACCACCATACAACCATAACACCACCATGCAAACCCTAATACCACCATAAGCCATTAATACCACCATGAAATCACAAATACCACCATACAAACCCTAATACCACCATACAACCATAACACCACCATGCAAACCCTAATACCACCATAAGCCATTAATACCACCATGAAATCACAAATACCACCATACAACCATAACACCACCATGCAAACCCTAATACCACCATAAGCCATTAATACCACCATGAAATCACCAATACCACCATACAAACCCTAATGCCACCATACAACCATAACACCACCATGCAAACCCTAATACCATCATAAGCCATTAATACCACCATAAAATCACAAATACCACCATACAAACCCTAATACTACCATACAACCATAACACCACCATGCAAACCCTAATACCACCATAAGCCATTAATACCACCATGAAATCACACATACCACCATACAAACCCTAATACCACCATGCGAACCCTATTACCACCATTCTAACCATAATACCACCATGCAAACCCTAATACCACCATACAACCATAACACCACCATGCAAACCCTAATACCACCATAAGCCATTAATACCACCATGAAATCACACATACCACCATACAAACCCTAATACCACCATGCGAACCCTAATACCACCATTCCAACCATAATACCACCATGCAAACCCTAATACCACCATACAACCATAACACCACCATGCAAACCCTAATACCACCATAAGCCATTAATACCACCATGAAATCACACGTACCACCATACAAACCCTAATACCACCATGCGAACCCTAATACCACCATTCCAACCATAATACCACCATGCAAACCCTAATACCACCATAAGCCATTAATACCACCATGAAATCACACGTACCACCATACAAACCCTAATACCACCATGCGAACCCTAATACCACCATTCCAACCATAATACCACCATGCAAACCCTAATACCACCATACAACCATAACACCACCATACAAACCCTAATACCATCATAAGCCATTAATACCACCATGAAATCACAAATACCACCATACAAACCCTAATACCACCATGCGAACCCTAATACCACCATAAGCCATTAATACCACCATGAAATCACACATACCACTATACAAACCCTAATACCACCATATGAACATTAAGACTCCCATGATGGTTCCCAACTCATATTACCATTTATCCTAATATGCATGTCCTAGAGGGCCATAACATAATACATCATAAAACGTCATACATAAGGTACACATACAACATACCTCCATCTCCAAGCTGCGCTACACATAAGGCAAGTTATCCACAAATCATATAATACATGGCATAGCATGGCATATACAACATTCAACACATCCATGTCACACATAACACAAGGCCATTAGCTTCGTCCTTACCTAAGTAGGCACCGGGCTTGGAGCACGCTCCTCTAGCTCCTTAGGGCTCGGATCGGGGTCACCTATGAAAAGGGGAAAAAGCTAAGTATTAATTTCCCTTATAAATACTATCAACCCTTATTCTAGTTTAAGGTTAGGGTTTTTATTACTAAAAAGGGTTCTATACAAAAACTAGAGTTTTTACCTTAGAATTTGTATACTAAATATTAGTAGTTAAAATATGTTTATTTATGATACTTATTGTTACACTTATTTTATTAATCCCATTAGTTCCATTCTTATAATACTAGTGTTCACTAGTCATAGTAAAATAGTGATAATAATAATAATAATCATAATAAAATTACTAATAGTGACACTTATGTTTCAAGTAATAGAACTCTAGCATTTTTAAGATTAAGTCTAACAATGGTGTTGGGTTTGAAATAATAATATTATAAGGTCACAATATTACAAGTAAATTATTCTTAAGGGTGATAATGATAATAGTAATAATACTAATAATAATGATAATAATAGTAATAATAACCATAATAACCCTAGCAATAATAACAACAATAACAATAACCTAGTATGGTTAAGTATTAATAATAATAATAACCTTAGTAAGGTAATAGAAATAATAATAATAATAGTAGGGTTGTTAATATTAACACTTATAAAATAACTAAAGTTGAGCATAATAGGAGTTAGGGTTCCAAGAGATGTTTGTATGGTAAAAATGATAACTTTAATATCAGAAGTTACAATATTAGAAATGATAATAATAATAATAATAAAAGTAGTAATAATAATAATAATAATAATAATAAAATAATAATAATAATAATAATAATAATAATAATAATAATAATAAAGGTATTAATATTAGTTAACTTAATAACAACTATATGGAAATAAAGTTTAAGGCTTGGGATGAGTGGAAGACCACCTAGGGTCGGTGGTGTTCCGGCGGCGGCGCGTGGCGGCGGCGGCGGCGGCGGTGGAGGAGGAGAAGAGGGGGAAGGATGGAGGTGGTGGTTAGATGGGAGGAGAAAAGAAGAAGTTTGAGGTGGGGGAAGAAAAAACAGACAAAGGGGAGTGGAATGAGGGTGGCGGCGTGGCAAGGGGTGGCGGCGCGCGGCGGCGACGACGGCGGCCGAGGGTGGTGGAGAGAGATGGAAAAAGGGGGAGGTAGAAGGAGAGGGAGGCAGGGAGCAAAGATGGTATGGCCAGGTAGGGTATGACCTGCTGGTCACTTTGGGAGGTGGAACGGGGGCTAATTACGGCGGAGGTGGCGGCAGAGGGTGGCGCAAGGTGGCGGTGGCGTTTTTCGGGGTGGCCCCTTCGCACGATTGTGGTGGTTCGTGCGGAGCAGGAAGGGAAGCAGGGATGGTTTGGTTGCGTGGAGGGTGGTGCAAGGAGTGTTTTGGCACGTGGCGGTGGTCGCAGCGGTTGCTAGAGGCGGCGGAACGGACGTCTGATCTGGCGGCGGCGAGGCAGGGTTTCGGCAAGGTCCAGAGGAGAGGACTTGCCTTGGCCGTTCGGGGAGGGGTATTTATAGGCAATTGGGGAGGGAAAAACGACGAAAGGGAAGAAGGTCGGCACGCGGGGACAAGCACGGTAGGTGGCCGGCCAGCTGTGGCAGTGTCGCGTGCCCTACGGTTTACAGGGTACGTTTGGCCATTTGCTTGAAAAAGGAAGGGGTAGCAGGACACGTGAGGGAGTGTTGGGTCGAATTGGGGAAGAAAGGGACGGGAATGGCACGGAGAGGACGGTCGGACGGCAGGCGGCAGGTGCAGGCGGCAGGTTGCAGACCTGCGCGGGAGGGGAGGAAGAAGACGACTCCTGGACCGGCGGTCCAGGAGGAAAAGAAAATAGGGGGGGACCAGCCGGTTTGGCAACGGTTATAATGTGTATAACTTCGACGCGTCGTTTCATTAATTATACGGTCGAAACGCGTCGTCGTGATGGTGGCTGGCAACGGTTAAAAGGTTCCATAATCGCGACGCGGCGCTTCGGCGTCCTCGGAGTCAAAACTCGTCGTTGCGGCATCAGCGGACGAGGGCCAGCGCGCGGCGCTGGGCCGTGGGAGGGAGAAGAAGGAAGTTTGGGCCGGGCGAGGCCCAACTCCGGCGGGAACGTAGAAAAAAAAGGAAAAAGAAGGAAAAGGAAAATAAAAGGATGTATTTAGGGTTTTGGATTTTACATGAATTATTTAGAATATTTTTGGGCTATTTAGGGTATTAGTATTTATAAAATATTAATTAAATTCCCTTTTTACTTATTCTAGGCTATTTTAGATAAATTTCCTTAACCTCCATGCTAACTAGGAAAAATACCCAAATTTTCTTCCAATTAAATTCTTTGTTATTTTCCTCTTAATCTACCTTAATTAACCCTCTACATTTTAATAAATGAATTTATATAATTAATTTTCCTAATAATTCCTTATTTGGCCATAATTTTGGAAATTAGGATTTTTGGGATATTACACACACGCATGCCATCCCGAGAACCAAACAACCCCCAACTCCCCCTCTCATCATCATGCCCATTCACATCCGTCCCCTTCTCTACCCTATTTGGTTTTTCAACCAACACTCTAGTGCACCATATTCCTTCCTCATCCTTCTCCCCCTTCTCTTTCTTTTTCATTTCTCCCAGCCTCGACCAGCCCTCCTCCTTCTACTTTTTCTCCACCCATCGCTTACCTTTATCCACCCTAGCATATCTAATAATTTAAATTACATAATAAATAATTAAATTATTTTATTTTAGCCTTTTCATGATAAATTAATAAATAAAATAGTTTTAGTATATCAATGGATGATAATTGGATAATTATTGGTCCCAAGGGCATTTTAGTCATTTTTCACCTAATATGCCTAAATGTGAATAATTAGACTTAGGATAGCCTTAGTTTTTAATAGGTTGACCTTAGTGTTGACTTTGTCCTTATTTTGGACTGTGGACCTAAGGGTACACATGGATAATTAGAAATAAAGAAAAAATGAATAAGTATGAAAATGAAAATAATTGTGCAATATGTGATATCCCTGATCACCTTATAAAATAGTAATACGGAAAATGGACGGCCTTGAGTGTGTGAATGGTTTCTCTTTAACGGTAGTTACCCTAGAGATGAGGTAGGAGTCCTTGCTTTTTTTAGTTTCTAGTGTGTCGATTGTGCTCTAATAAGGCCCTAGTCTACTCTATAGATGACCTATGAGCCCTATAGGGGATATTAATAATTAACGGTTAGGTGTTTGAGGTGAGGAGGATACTATGTAGCGTTGTGCTCCAGTATAATTAGAGTGTTGTTATGCCTCTGGGTTGGCTAGTTGGGAGGGTACCGTGATACCTTGGGTTCCGGTATGATCGGTGTACTTTTATGTCTTTGGGTTGTTGTTATATCCTTCTCAAGTAAATAAAAATAAAAATAACATGATTTGATTTGGAATGATTATTATTGGATTATTGGACTGGTTGGTAGTAGCCCTTATGCCTACCTATGATTTTAGTAGGAGCCTTCGTGCCTATCTGTATTTGTTATTATACCTTTGAGTCATACTTGTATTATTGTGGACTCTATTGGGATTGATGTTGAGATGTGAGTTATACTCTGAAGGTTATGGTTGTTGTATCAACTTTTGGTTCTATTTATTACTATAGAAAACATCTTTGGATGCTTGGTTCATAAGTATTATTATATTCTAAATGAACACACATAAATCGTATGTAGTGTGTTAATTATTGTTTACCTGTCATGACTATTATATTATGATCATCTTGTGTATGTTTTAATGTTTATCCCATGTGTTAGTATGATGCCTTATGGTTATTGGATTGGGGTTGTTCCTAATCATATTTCAGAGAGAATCCTTGGTATGTTTGTTTGGTAAGTATTTAGTTATCCCAAATGAACGAATATGAGCAATGTGTGGCCTTCATTATCTAAATCATTAATATGTATCAATCCTCGTATGTATATCTAAAAGTCTTACACCATGTTAGTTGTATCATTGTATATGTTTCATGCTGTTTTTTCATATTAGCTCTATAAAAAGGGTTATTCAGTACCGTATTACTAACCTATTCTATTTCATAGTCCCTTACCTATTTAATGGGTAGTGATGACCCTATAGGAATACTTTGAGGGTTCGGCTTGATGACTTTTAGTGGAGGGTTGAGAGTCAGGACTATCCATTGTTTGCCCCAGCACCTTTTGATTCGGATATTTCATGGGCTCTTAAGTCCCTTGTTTTTTCCTTTTATTATATTTCAACTCTTTACTTGATCTTTTTGTACTTATCAAGACGACGTAAACTTTGTTGAAATTTGCTAAATTACCTTTTTATAAATATTATTTAAGTAAAGTAATGTTTTAGCCTTAGTACTTAGTGTAAGGATGGTAGAGGATGCTAGACTTATACTAAGTATGGTAGTAACTCCCATTATTTTTATAATTAATGCTTCTAGGAAACAAAATTTTTAAGTAATAAATTTGTGGGTGTTACAGGTTGGTATCAAATTAAAGCTTTTGGTTTTAAAATTCTCTCTTCTGGTTTCAAAGACTTCTATTCATAATAGCTTTAAAACCCAAATTAGTCGTGTGAGGAAGTGTGTTTTTTTTTAGTTTGGGCTTAGAACTAGTTGTGATTACTTGTTAGCCTTTATGTGATTAGTTGTTTATTACTTCTCTTGGTTGCCTTATTATGTTACATTTACTATGTGATTGTCTTAAAGAGTGTGTTGAACCCTTCCTTGCCCCCATCCTAAAGAATCATGACTTAGAATGCGAGACTTGCACATATGGAGGAGCTTTTTATTGCCATGGATGAAAGGGACTTACATCAGTCACTTCCTCCACCACCATTTCATATACCTATCCACATTGCCACACTAGCTCCATAGGAGGATTGGTTGCAAAGGACACAATCACACTCACTACCGATGTTCTTGGGTACTGAGGAACCATTATCTTTGGAGTACTGGTTTCAAGAATTTAAGAAAATATTTGAATCTTTAGAGTACCCACCTAAGAAGAAGGTGATGGTAGTTGCATACTTTTGAAAGGGTTTTGTCAATGAGTGGTGGCGTAGTAAGCAGGTACTAGGTGCACCCATTGAGACTTGGGATCACATGCTATGGAAGATGAGAGTTATTTTTTGTTTGACTAGTGTTAAGATGGGATTATATGATAGATTCATGGCACTACGCCAGGGTTCCTCCACAATTGAGTAGTATTACCTAGAGTTCACTGACTTGATCTGTTTCACACCCGATGTAAGGGTAGATGAAGAGATGAAGATGCACTGATTTGAGATGAGTTTGAATACTTGCATCTAGGAGTTGCACTCGAGTTCTTCTTTCCCCACCCACTTTGACATGTTTTAGAAGGCGACCACTACTACGGAAACAGGAAATAATAACGGGACATTAATAACGGTGGTTCGAAAATCGTCGTCAAATGCATGAAAATTAATGCGCGGGAAGTTTTAATAACGGTTTTAAGTAATAACCGTTATTAAAAGTTTTAATAACGGTTCAAACAAGAACCATTGTCAAAATTGGCAAGGTTTTAATAACGGTTCCTGAAAGAATCGTTATTAAATCATGTTTTAATAACGGTTCTTATAGGAACCGTTATTAAAAGTTCCTTTTATTTCGTTCTCTTCAGTTTCATGCCAAAAATTTCAGACGCTGCCGCTTTTCCCTCTCGTACTCTCTTTCTCTTACAAACCCTTGCACCACCGCTCCAGCTCCTCTGAATTAAGGGAAACCGTCGCACCGCCATCTCTCCACCACCCCTCTGCCATTCTTGTTAACGTATCCAGCATTCGTCGTTACCGTTCTCAACTTGTACACCGTCGCTCCCTTTACGTATGTGTTTTTCTTCCTTCATTGCTTAATTTGTCTCTACTGATATGTATATATATATATATATATATATATATATATATATATATATATATATATATATATATATATATATATATATAAATGTATCCCTGTTGCACCGAAGAGGTTGTGTTTGATGTGTTGTTCGAAAATCTGTTGTTTGATGTGTTGGTGAAAAATTTTGCTGTGGCCTTTTTTGATTGTGGCCGGCCGAGACCTTAATTTATATATATATATATAAATGTGTTTATAATCTATTTTATAAAAATATGTATTATTATTTTAAGAGAATCTACAAGCCTAAAATATACATTATTATCATAAGATATGTACGTTCTAAGTATAAAATTAAGGTGTATATATTTTTTTAGCACTCACATTATTATGTAGATCATGTGTATTTATATGCTTTTTTAATATATATTTTGTAAGACGTGTATTTATATTTCGTAAAATGTGTGTTTATATGTGTTCTATTATATGTATATATATTTATAATATATTTATATATAATATGTGTATATATAATCTAAAATAATTGTGGTTAGGGTTAGGGTTGGGGTTAGGGTTAGGGTTAGCTATAGGTTTAGGATCATTATTTTATGAGGTTTAGTGTTATTTTTTAGTATAATTTATTAGGGTTAATTATTGTTAGGGTTACAGCCGTATATTGTGACCGACCGAAGATTACTATTATACAAACACCACATTTCATTCACCGTCGGTCTCGAAAAGGCGGAACTAATGGAAAGTTCGAGTCGGAATCCGTGGATTCATATCTGAATACGAGGAAGTGCTCGATGGCGATGGAATTGTGTGCGACGAAATCTTCCCATCCATTTTGAAACCAGACTCTGCCTTCTTCCTTAACTAGTTGTACTGGCCATTTTGCTCATTCGGGACGTTGAGGTATGCATGAGTGGGGAGACCCTTGCCATGGTTCTTCACGAATTTTTCTGGAAGTGCCTGTGATCACAAATGCAATGCAGAGATTCCACCATTTAGTTTCCAAAAGTTTACTATAGGCTCCTTTTGGTATGTTTTTGGAAAGTTTCAAGTAAAAGGAACAAAAATTAATTGGGCTAAAAATGAAATTATTTTTTTACTTTAAATTATGATTTCTTCCAAAATTTTCTAACAAAAATCAAAATAACATTTTTATTGCTTAAAATTTATTCCATATCATCTTTTTAAGTAACCCATAATTTAAAATAAAAAAAGATGTCATTTATTTTTTTCCTTTTACTTGAAACTTTCCAAAAACATACCGAAAGGAGCCTATAGTAAACTTTTGGAAACTGAACGGTGGAATCTCTGCCTTGCATTTGTGATCACAAGCACTTCCAGAAAAATTCGTGAAGAACCATGGCAAGGGTCTCCCCACTCATGCATACCTCAACGTCCCGAACGGAGCAAAATGGCCAGTACAACTAGTTAAGGAAGAAGGCAGAGTCTGGTTTCAAAACGGATGGGAAGATTTCATCACACACAATACCATCGCCATCGGGTACTTCCTCATATTCAGATACGAATCCGCGGATTCCGACTCGAACTCTCCATTAGTTCCGCCTTTTCGAGACTGACGGTGAATGAAATGTGGCGTTTGTAGATATTAATGAAGATGTAGATGTTGCAGCGACAAAAATTGTAAGTTTGTAGATATTTGAAACCCTGCTTACTTTTCTTTTAGAAAACTATTATATTATGCTTATTCATGTAAGCTAATTTTACATATATTATATACATTACAAGACGAACTTCAAGCGTCAGATGGTGAGGAGGGGGTAGACCAATATAACATTGTATCACAGGCTATAGGAATTGTAGAACACCCTGGAAGACACAGGGGTCTTGGATTAGGTGTTATGAAAACGAGCGTACGTGGTCGATCTCGTAGTTCTCGTAACGGTTTTAATAACGGTATTAGGTAGCGATCTATTTATTCTACATGCATTTTCAGGTTTGTATTTCGTCTACATCTTTCGGTCTTCCAGCCTAGATCTGTGAACTCTTTACTTTGGGGTGTAGAGCTACCAAGTTGTGGTATGCCCACTAATTTTTATTCCTAAGTATAGTTGGTGTATTGAGACATGCATACCAATTATAGATTGATTGAAATTATGGTGTGATTGCAGATTTGGTATGAATTGATGTTGTTTTATATTGCAGATTTGGTAATTGTTTGAACATACAATTATGTATGTGGGTAGGAACAAAAGAGAATTTAAAAAAAAAAAAACATATAGTTTTAATAACGGTTCTATGAAAACAGTTATTAAAGCATAGGTTTTAATAACGGTTTCTCATAGAACCGTTAGTAAAAACTGAGGTTTTAATAACGGTTTCTCATAGAACCGTTATTAAAAACTAAGGTTTTAATAACGGTTTTGTTTAAGAACCGTTATGAAAAGCTCCTTTTTAATAATGGTTTTTACTTAAAAACCGTTATTAAATATGAAGTTTACGCACATATTCGCGGGTTTTTGTGTATTTTTCATGACGGTTATAAACCGTTATTAAAGATTTAATAACGGGCGATTCAATAACGGTTAAAAACTGTTATTAAAACTATAAAATAACCGTTATTAAAACCCCTTTCCGTGGTAGTGGACCAAGGTCGCAAAGGTTATTTATATCAAGGTTGGCAAGACCTTAGGGAAGAAGAGGAAGCCAGAGGTTCCAGATAGTGATCGCAAGATTCAGCGTTGGACCGAAGGTCAAACTAGTCAGCACTAGGGCAGTCAGGTTGGCTTCTATAATGGAGGAGGCCAAGGATAGAGTAGGTACTACCACTATAAACATTGTGGATGAAACATCCCAGGGAGAACTTGTGAGGGTCAGCAAGTCCAGTGTTACAACTATGGCAATAATGGTCATATGAACTTTTAATGTTTCCAAGCACCCTGAGATGGGCTTCAGAGAATGTGCTGCAACCATCAAGACTAGTCCCTTACCATCAGCTAACTACATAGAGGATTCCCTAGCTAGTACGGAGGACCCCACAACCAATAGGCAGTTCATAAAGTAGAGAGAGTAAGGGTAGGGCTTCGAGCTATTGTTCATCGCCGTAAGGTAGCAGTATGGGTTAGGGATCCAACACTAGGAATGCCTAGAGAGATCCAACATTTGGGGCAATTCGCCTTATTAGCTACTCAGAGGTAGATGCTCAAGCCAGGGGTCTATAGCCATTCTTGCTTTGACTGCTTGAATTGATTTACTTTATGTGTTATATGTTGGATTATTCTAAGATGATTATGATAGGGTAGTTCCATAAGGGTAATGACCCTCGTGTGCTATGTGGGACTTATATGCATAGTCTATGTAGTGTGGTGTAGACTTCGAGGGCAAAGTTCCTTTTTAAGGAGGTAGTAATGTAATACCCTATTTTTAGAAACCTTAATTATAAATTAATAATTATATGTGCTTAGTGGTAATGATTATTTTAGGAGGTTTAGTATAAAATGTATTATTATAATGGTTTAGATATAAATTTAATCAAATTAAAATTTGATAGAAATTGGGTTATTAAATTTAATCCTAATTTATACCCGTAACTCTTACCCTAATTATTTTACTAATAACTTTTGATCCATAACCCGAAAATAATTTTATAAAATTTATCCCAAATTATTTTTATTACTCTTTTCATTCCTTTTTAACATATCCAAGATTGAATTATTTTTTTTCGATATATTTTTATCTTATACCATAACCTACCTAAACTAAATCTCAAATAAAAAAATAAAAATAATATATATTTTCTATCCTACCCTTCCTGCCACCCTCCTTCTAGCGTTGCATGGGGACGGGGACAGAAAAACGAGAACGAAAAAGAATGCAGAAACATAATTTTTTTTTTAAATTTAAGAAATAGGGACAACATGATACATAAAATATAAACACACACATATTAAAATAGACTAAATTTACTAAAATTAAGAGAGAAAAATAAAGTTTTTTTAAAATTATTATCTATATTAGTTAATTTTAATTATTAACAATTATTTTTTAATAAAAAATTGATTAAATAATATTTTTTAATAAATTTTTTTATTAAATAATTTAAATTTAAATTTTAACTCCAAAAGATTTCTGGAGGAGGAAACATTTCCCGACGGGGACGGGTCTCCTCCCTTACGTTACTTGTACCTAGTTTTCCTCACCTCACTGCACTTTCTCTATTCCCCTTGCCTCACGCAACCCATCACACCTTCACCGCTGACCTCACCCTCTCTGGATCTTTATACGTAAACACACGCACGCCACCCCGAGAACAAAACAACCCCCGACTTCCCCTCTCATCTTCTCCTCCGTTCACAACCCTCCCCTTCTCTACCTCGTTTGGATTTTCACCCAACACACCAGTGCACCATCTTCCCTCCTAATCCTTCTCCCCCCTTCTCTTTCTTTTTCATTTCTCCCAACCTCGACCAGCCCACCTCCCTCTTCTTTTTCTCCACCCGTTACCTGCCCTTGTCCACCCAAGTATCCGCCATCAACTCCTTTCACAGCCATCACCACCGACTCCCAGCCCCCTTTCCTTGTCTCTCCCATCCGAGCCACCGCCACCCTCACTCGTGCACTACCCTATCCACCATCGCACCTACCTGCCTTTGTCTCCTCTCCTCCTACGCCTTTCTACACCCAGCGGAACCACCACCACTCTTCTACCTACATGCATCCTTGCCCTGCACCTCCCTTCGCAGCTGTCACCACCGAGCCCCAGTAACCAAACACACCACCGCCCCTTCCCCTACATCACCAACTATCCTCTGCACCACTCTCCCTGGCCCAAAAGCCATGCCTGCAATCACCCATTTACACCCGAGCCACCCATCCCTACGCCTTGCCATTACCATCCGCAGCACCCTAACCCAGCAACGACGTCACCTTCCACAGTCAACCCTGCACCTACCGGCCGAGCTTACACCACCGACCACCACCCCAGTCATCCCACACATTCTCTGTCCCTCCATTTGTGTAGTCCTCACACTGCATGTGCAGCGTGCAGCATGAGTAAAAATATAATGTTTGGATTTTTGTTAACTTTGGTACCTATTATTCTTAAGGGTGTTTTAGTAATTTTGAAAAATAAATATTTTAATATTATAATTATTATTTTAGCTGGTAAATATTAATTCAACAAATTTGGTATTGTTTTTAAGTACAAAAGTTGACTAGCGGGATCCGACAATTTTTATAGGATACTATTATTTTACGTTTTTGCTGGAATTCAAGTAACTGTTATACTTTACTAAAATAATAAATATTATATAATAGCACATTAGGGTTTTTGTACGTGAAATATGTTAAGCATAATTTGTTACATTATAATTATGTGTTATTTGTTGTTATCATAAAGATCGATAAATTGAGCATGTCATCTAATGTAAAATATTTTGGGTACAAAAGTAAGATTAAAATGATTCTATTGATAGGAAAATATTTTGTCCAATAAGTATGTATAAAATAATATGTTGAGTATGTTTATATATAATTTGGGAATAATAATTATGGATGTGTGACCTAGGGAAAATTTAGTTATTTTTAGTGTATTATGATATTTATCCTAAAAATCATGTCTAATATATATTATTAGTTTTTGATTATGCGATCACGTATTTTGGATATTTTAAAAGTGTATAATAGGGTTTTGTGTGTAGAAACATGCGTAAGGGCAAAATAGTCTTTCAGCATATCTGATAATTTAAATTATATAATAAATAATTATATTATTTTATTTTATCCTTTTCATGATAAATTAATAAATAAAATAGATTTAGTATTTAAATGGATGATATTTGGATAATTATTAGTCTTAGGGGTATTGTGGTCATTTTTGGCCTAATGTGCCCAAATATGAATAATTGGATATAGGATATTATTAGTTTTTAATAGAATGACCTTAATGTTGACTTTGATATTATTGTGGATGGTGGACCTTAGGGTTAAATTAGATAATTGGAAATAAAAGAAAAATAAATAAGTATGAAAATGGAAATAATTATGCAATATGTGATCATCTTATAAAATACTAATATGTAAAGTGGAAGGCTTCTAGTTTGGGAATGATTTCTTTCTAGGGTTAGTTATCGTAGAAATGAGGTATGAGTCCTCACAATTTTTAGTTTTCTGGTGTGCCGGTTGTGCTCCAGTAAGGCTCTAGTCTATTTTATAGGTAACCTACAAACCTTCTAGGAGGTTTCGATACTTAAGGATTAGGTGTCCTAGGTGAGGAAGGTACTGTGTAGCCTGGTATGCTAGTATGACCAAAGTGTTGTTATGCCTCTGGGTTGGATAGCTTGGAGGGTACCGTGATACCTTGAGTGGCGGTATGACCGGTGTACTTTTATGTCTCCGGATTGACATTGTATCCTCCCTTTGAGTAAATAAAAATGAAAATGACATGATTTGATTTGGAATGATTATTATTAGATTATTAGACTAGTCGGTAGTAGATACTTTGCATACCTATGGTTTTGGTAGGAGTCTTTGTGCCTACCTGTGGTTATTGTACCTACGAGTCTTGCATGTATTGTTGTGGACTCTATTGGGATTGATGTTGAGATGCGATTTATGTTGTGAAGGTTATGTTTGTTGTGTCAGAGTTTGGTTCTATTTATTACTCTAGGTTACATCTTTAAATGCTTGGTTGATAAGTCTTATCATGTTCTAAATGAACACACATGAACAGTATATAGTATGGTTATTATTGTTTATCTATCATGACCATTATATTGTAGTCATCTCCTGTATGTTTAGATGTTTATTTCATGTGTTAGTATGATGCCTTATGGTTATTAGGTTGGGGTTGTTCCTAATCATATTTTATAGAGAATAATTGGTATGTCTGTTTGGTAAGTATTCAGTTGCACAAGATGAAAGTATATGAGCAATATATGGTTATGATGATATTTGATTATTTAAATCATTAACTTGTATCAATCCTCGTATGCATATCTAAATGTCTTACACCATGTTAGTTGTATCCTTGTATGTGTTTCATGCTAGTTTTTCATATTAGCTCTATACAAATGGTTATTCAATACTGTATTACTAACAGGTTCTATTTCATGGTCCCTTGTCTATTCAACGGGTAATGATGACCCTAGAGGAAAACTTTGAGGGTTTGGCTTGATGAATTCTAGTGAAGGCTTGAGAGTTAGGACTATTTGGTGTTTTCCCTAACACATTTTGATCCAGATATTTTATGTACTCTTAAATTGCTTGTTTTTTCTTTTTATTATATTTCAACTATTTGCCTGATCTTTTTGTACTTGGGACAATATAATCATTGGTGAAATTTGCTACCTTGCCTTGTTATAGATGTTATTTAAGTAAAGTAATATTTTAGCATTATCATTTAGTATAAGGAGGGTAGAGGATGCTAGACTTATACTGATTGTGGCGATAACACCCTTTATTTTCGTAATTAATGCTTCCATAAAACAAAATTTTTAAGTTGTAAATTTGGGGGTGTTACATGACTACTCTTCTAGTTGGAACATGGACTATAACCCTTGACCTTAGCACCCACACTCTAGATATAACTTATTTGTATTTGAGTTGTTAGATGTGCCTCTTGCTAAGAGGTAGCTCTACCTCGAAACTGCACCTTGCTATGTTAAACTCCATATTTGTCTATATAGAACTTGTACCCTCTGCAGCCCATATTTCCACGCTTCCAACACTTAACTAAGTTACCCTAGTAGTCCCTATCCTAGTGGTTCCCTCTATAAACCTTTTAGTTATAGTACCTCAGGGGGTAAGAAATTTCCAACACATCCTTCAGAATGCTACAAGTGATGACCTTCACTTGGTTAGCTTTGTTGAGCACCTACTTTAACCCTATTATTACCAACATGACACTGAATGCTCTCTAGCAGCCTCTTAGTCCTACTAAGTATCTTCTTTACCTCTTGAATCTATCATAGGGCACATGCCTTCTTGTATGCCATCAGCACATCTATCATCACATCACCTCCAAACAACTCCTTAGTGTGAAAATCCAAAAACTATCCAAAATAATGTGTGATCATCTCTTCACTCCTAGCTATCTCTAATCTAAACACTAAAAGCTTGGAGAACTTGCTAAAGTAGTCCTCGACCACATGCTGCCCTACTAAAGAGTCTGAAACTCAATATGCTTTATAAAACAAACATGCAAAGGATAGTAACACACCTAAAAAGCTACCAACAATATTTCCTAAATTAGCACTAGCTTTACAACTCAAAACTAGTATCCTTTCCACCAATCAACAACCTTATCTCCTTAGGTCAAATGTATTGACATTACCCTCGTTTTTGTTGGGAAGTTTGATGCTCAGAAGATCTTCTCCATATTGCTTATTAAATGCTTTGACATGTAAGAATCCACAATACCCTAAAACACTGATAGGTGATGGAACCTAACCTCTCTAACTTAGTTCTGAGCTTACATAGAAACCTGAAGTGGTGGTTGGGTTGCAGTTGAGGCTATGGCTACTTTGCAAATATCTTAGAAACTATGATGAGAAACTCCCCCATACACGTTAGATGATGGTTTAATTCCATCTTGATATAGAAGAAAAGAATGAAGGAATAAGGTTACAACCCTACCTAGCATAATCAAAGGACACCTATTGAATGCCAAGCACAAATCACACAAAAGGTTAACAATTAATACAATTATCGCACACAAGCTAAAACTCTAACCCAAACATCACTTCCTCACAAGGCTAAACTAAGTTTTCAAATAGTTAGGAACATAAGTTTTTGAAAATACATCAAATAATTTTAAAACCAAAAGCTTTGATACCAACTTGTAACACACCCATTATTAGTACTTAAAAAATTTATTTTGCAGAAGCTTAATTAAAAAATATATATTAGGTTTTACCACTACACTTAGCATAAGTCCAATCTTCTTACCATTGGTATGCCATATATCAAGGCTAAAACAAGTCAAATCAAAAATATAAGTAGTAGGAATAAGAGACAATAGCATAAATAAAATTTATGGATAAACATTTTTTGTAATCAAGATAATCAAAATATATCCTAAGACATATGACTCTGAAAGGAAAAATGATTGCTATAATCTAGCACCTGAAGGTATGACACTAATTTTCCATGACTCTTAGACTTGCATATCCATTTCTCAAAAGAAATCTCTTCCTATGAATCCTCATTGCTCTTATATGCCTCAAGCCACTCTATGACCCACATCTACAAGAGTAGTGTCGGTATAAGAAATTCATACTAATTAAATCACAATGTATTTGCAATGGTAGCATGCTTACATTATATATAGACATATAATAATGAGAAACATACTTCAAACATAATCACACGCGATTATAAAATTAAGAATAGGAATGCTTTCATAATTTAACATAAGCAAATAACCAACCATAGCTTGAAGAAGGCCAAAAACAACCAAGATTCCCACACAACATAACCATTACTAAGGTAAGCCCTAATCTAATTATTAAGGAGAGTTATAATTCCATTTCAACCAATTATTACTTATTGAGAGGAATATGATCGCATAATCCAAGAAGTGATTGCTATAGAAGAAATAACAATCCAATAAATTAAACCACTAACTTTTTGAAAAAACATGAGAGAAGTCACTCAACATCAAGTCATGTATAATCAAACCACTAAATTTTTGACATGATGTAACACAAGTTATATGACATAAGTTTTGTATACATAACCTAAACACTCAAGTCCTGATGTACATGTACTTCTTATAAGGTTTATGATTTTCTATGAGAAGAAATGACCCCTTTGAACCAAAGACCGAACTATGAAATCGGTGGCTTACTAAGGCATGATATCCCTTTTATAACTCAAGTTCTTCACTTTTAGTGATTAAGGTTTTGTTCAAGTCAATATTTTTATTCCCTAAGGACACTAAAGTCACAAATAACAAGTTATTTAATCAAGTACCTCAAGGGCTTCCATAATTAATGCCATCATGGCCTAGGGTTAGGCATCATACCATAGCCTAAATAATTATCTCAAATTAATCCAAAAAATCCCTTTTAACCATTTATTCTAAATTATTCAAAGGCCAACCCTATGGTTAATTACCAATATGAATGTAAAATGTCAACTCTAAAGTTAAATAGAGGAAAACTAAAGCCAAGCTAGTCAAATTATTCACTAATATATAGATTCTAGTCACAAATGACCACAATACCCTTAAAATACTAGTTTCCACAATTTTAATCATTTTAGTACTATCCTTATTATAATTTAACAATTTCTCATGAAAATACTAAAATATAATATAATATAACACATTCAAAAGAGTAATAACTCTAAAACATGCAAAAGATAAATACCATTACACACGATTTTAGTAAATTAAACATGTAAATCCTATCTAACATATTATTTATTTCTTGCAAATCATATACGATAAATTAGAGAATAAAGTAGACATTCACAGTGGCAAATAAGAATAAGGCATAAGCAAAATTTCATTTCTTTCCATGAAGCATACAAATAAAGAATCATACAAAACTAACCCTAATCATGCTCAAATACTATCATTTTATAAATTAAAAATTAACTAAAACATTCAAGGAATATAATGTAATAACTAGACTAGCTAGAAAAGGCTTGGAAATTTAAAAAGCCCTAACCCTAAACTATCATCAATAATGTAACACAATTACACCTATTATCACATGCATGTAATTTTATATCTTAAATATAATAAAAAATATACATTATACTTAAATGTCAACATACTAAACACTATATTTTAGAAGCATCATATGTCATGATATTCACTTTTCTTACATAAAAATCATAAAATCTTACATTAAACAAAACTTATCATGATTCTAGCCCTAACAAAAGCGTAAGAGAAGATGCTCACAACCAAAAGTTTACCATCATCATCATAGTTGGATTTACCTAAATTGAAATATATACAAAAAGCACAAAATTTTCCTTCTCTAAGATTACATTAGAAAAAATGTGGCTCACCTTCAAAATATATAAAACCTTTAAAAAATATAAAAATAACAAAATAAGAACAACCACTAACATAAATTTTTCATCTAACCAACTATATAATAAAATTACATTGTTACAAATAAAGCACATAAAGTGCTATGAGATTTTCAATAACTATTTTTGCTAATATTTTAATATATAGACTTCTTCTTCTTCTTCTTCTTTTATTGTCATCTTGAGATTTAAAATTTAAACTTATTTATTAATATTCAAATTTATGTATACTAATATGTGGGATCCTCATATTTGAGGGCCCTATTTGAGTGTCCACCTTGCACTTGATATTAGATAAGGGAAGAGGGGGGAAGTTAATGGAAATAGAAGTTGTGGATGACACAAAAACATAGATTCCACCTCCATTTTATTTAACCAAAATTTTAAATTTATAGAAATAAATATAGTATCCCCTTCATGTCCTCTATTATACATGCTACATATATACATTACTTATTTCTACTATCAAGAAATAGTTAAAAAAAAAGATAGGGTAAATGAATTGCTAACAATAGATTATGTTTTATTCAATACTTATCAACTTTATATGTATAATTCATTTTACTATTGACCATATCAAGACTAATGTTTTGTAAAATAGAAAAGGATACTAATGAAAAAACCAAGCAAATATTTTATAAAATTGTAAGGATTTAGGATTATATTCTTCTTAATATTAATTACATATAATTTATTATCCCTAAATACAATCATTTCTTTAGCAAGATGAGGTTCGAGCAACAAAAGCACCATCAAATGACTAAAATGATGCCCTCGCTCAAAATTTAGGGATCATGGAGCATAGTGGTCAAATTAAAGGGTTGTCTCATGGTGCCACATTGTAAACCACTTTTTCATGATTTCTTAGTTTCCACACTCTTAAAAAAAGGTCAATCGTCTAAGAACTGAAGTGGAAACTTTAAGAGCATGAAAATCAAAATTAATTGCCAACCAAAAAGGATTGATGAGCAAATGCAAATGTACATGAAGGAAAGCACATCCAATTCAATCGTTGACATTATTGTGCTCATTTCTACTCCTACGTATACACTTATGACCACTATTATTAGAGTTATCCTAGAAGTACATAAGGTAATATACTTTATTCTTAAGTATTTTATTAAAAGCATATCTGTAGTTAGGATATATGAAATTAATGGAACTTTTCGATGCATGGAGATATACATGCAATCTCAAGACATGAGAGCATAGTGTAATTATCTATAAAGGAATCACACATGGCTTAGAGGAGAGATCATTGGAGCTCAACATAGTTTGAGTTACTTTCAACAACATCCATAATAAATATTTTCTTAAAGTTATCCTCTTTGAAATATGACGATTGTGATCTCCTATGATTCTTAGGAAAGACATTTAAATGGCCATGCCATCTAGTTATCTTTGAGGAAAGAAATTTACTTCTTTTCCATTTGTTTTTACTATGATGGTAGCAATTTTTTTTGGAGGAAGCTAAATCTTAAGGAGTAATGAAGGAAGACATTTGAGGACATGGGAAAGAAATTATGTGCAAGGTACAACACACCTCTTATCAACTATCAAGAGTTTTTTCGTAGGGTGAGGATGTATTATGATGAACTCTTGCACGATCAATATTGTAGCATAGAAGTTGAATTACCAAAGAAATTGTTTTCCAAGACCAAAGAAATCAATGTATATATATTATGTAAGGACTTATTTCATTTGTTGACTAGAGGTTAGCTACAAGTTTAACATATAAAGACATACATAAGGTATAATTTCATTTATTTTTAAATGTATACCTATATTTTGAATTATTATTATAAATTTTAATTAAGATATAATTTCCTTATTGGTTTTTAGAAGAAAAAGATTTATACTTGATAATGATCAACATGAGTATGGATTTTTATGTCCTTAAGTGATTTTCTAGGGGGACCATAGAAAACAGGTGAAGTATATGGTCTAAGTAATGAGGGTTTCTCCCATTTTTTTTAATAACTTAGATTGGGTTTTTGTAATTTTACATCCATAAAAAAGGATGGTATGTTCATTTGACTCCTAAGGAGGAAGATGGCATTACATTACACTAAAGTTTGTTAATAAGTAATTAATTGATCTCTAGCTTTAATAAAAATATGTTATAAGTTATGTATCATACTATATAATTAATATTTCTATATATATGCATTAATTAGGTTATTTAGAAACATTTAGAGAAGCAAAATTAATTAATTAGTACATACACATATAGAGTCCCATGAAGGTATGTAATTAGTAACATCTTTTCTATATTTTAATGCTACTATTTAGTGTAGTTATAACAAATTAATTCATACATTTCACTTAATTTAGTGTCTAAAATAAGAAGATAATGACATTTGTGGCTATTTTGTCATGAAATTTATGAGAGATGTCACTGTAAAATGATGGAATGAAGATTTGGAGGTATTTATTGATCACTATATACATACAAACATACATACAAACATACATACATACATTCATATATATATATATATATATTAGTATTGTTAATTGAATTGAATACTAATCACCATGTAAATTTTGATACTTTTTTAGACATCAAAATTATGAGCTTAAATTTTTAGATATCCACATCAACAAGGTAAAAAAAAAAAGTGGCTAGGTTTTGTCTTTGAGCAAGCTAGATAACAACCTCATTTGTAGGTAGCATTTTCATTAATGTACATAATTTTTTTTATGTATACTTGATTATTTATAGGATTTTAGGTAGCTAAAGAACTAAATACTTATAACCATTGATGCTTGTGTATTGGTTTTATATATATGATTGAGTTCACTTATTTATTTATTATTAATGTAAGAGATTTTTTTTAAAGTGTGATCATATATGTACTTTATTTTTTATAGATAAAATTTATTTTGTATATATTCATTGGAGATAAAAAAATGATGTTTTTGTATTAGTTTTCAATATATATATATGTTTTTGTGTGTGTGTGTGTGTGTAGGTTTTGTATTTGGAGTTAGTTGTGGTACTATTTTACACTACCACAGTACCAGTTAATTTTTGTATTAGATAATGATATCATGCTGCCATTATCTTTGGGGTTATCAAATATTTGATAATGGGGAAAAAATGTCATTTAAAATATAATAAACATACTTATATTGTGATTTTAGATGTTGGTTCTTGATAATAGTTAACTAAGATTAAAAATCATGTAACTTTAGATAGTGGCTTCTGATACAACCATTGTCCAAAGTTTAACATTTGAAATTATTTTTTATACTTTTGACCTTTTTTTGATGACTTTAGAAAATGATTTTGTAGAATAATGTTTTCTTGAACTGTTAGAGATCCACTCCCCATTTCTTGTGTGAAAATCTCTGTAAGTTTCAATCTCTGATGGCAGCTGTCAGGTTTCTGAATTAGCCTTTCATTTTAGTAAAACAACAAGTTGGTAATATTATAATAACATTATAACAAACAAATATCATTAAAATATGATATTCTATACCTTCTCGTGTTAATATATGGAGATAGATCTTGAACCATGGAGACTAGGATCAACCAAATTTACCCTATTAATCTTGTTCTTTTTTTATCATGCTTATAACAAATGAAGTTAAGTTAATAAAGCATTTTAATATATATATATATATCCACTCAAGAAACTATAGCTTGAATAAAAAATACATTTATGTTAGTAGAAGACTAGAAATCAATGCATCGCTTCAATACATCCTCATCAAATTCATTTGGCCTCTAGTTATTATCCACCATCCACTTAGCCTTGATCTTATTTTTTCTATTGCAGTAGGTGTCCTAAAATAAGCACAAAAGACCTTTAACAATCATATCCCACTCATTGCTTTACCTCCACTACTCGATATTAAAATATTACTGCATAATAAAATAGAATATAAATAATTGTTAAAATAAAATAAATATTTATTTTATTTTATAATTTATTATTATTTCCTCAAGCTTAGGCAATATCTTAGTCTTATCTTGCTAAGGAACCTCTTTCCATGACTTATAGCATGGTGGAATCTCACCAATTGCATTACCCACATACTTATTAAATTGTCTAGCACGTGGTGCTATAGCGTGCAGTGTGTCATTAACCATAGAGAATTGGATAGGAAATGACATTTTTCCATTTTCCACCCAATCTCAATAGAGATTGAGGTCTTTCCCTTTTTTCCTACCTTTTCGTGGTCTTGTAAGTTGTGTTGCAATAATAAATCTATTAGTAATAAATATCAGTAAGATAACAAATATATTAAGTAAAATATCAAGTAAATAATAATTAACTGACTCACACGTGGATAGAAATTGACCCGAACCTTCAAGGGGATCATTGCCTCTATCCTTTCCATGGTAACTTGCATCGGCATCAACCATCGCTATATCTTATAATAATTAAATTATGTATACATAGATATATTAATATACATACAATAATTAAGAAGAAATATGGTATAACACAAAATACAAAATTTATATAACAATAATATTATATAGAGTTTAAAAATACTCGGTGGAAGAAATCTAAATACCATGTACATACTAGTTAGAATAATAATCAAAGCCATCCTTATAATTATTTTCATATTCTTCAAAACTATCCATACTGGAATACACAAACCCATGCCCTCATCTTCCATGCCATCATTTCCAATGTTGTTTTCGTCATCCTCCCAATCATTGGTGGTCTCCATCTGATCAACATCTTGGACCCCCAATATTTAAGTCAAAAGAAGCTCAATCAAGTACATCCACCATATCAACCTCATCATCACAATATTCTTTTGTTGGAGTCTCTACGATGAGTTAAGTATTTAACTCCATCATTCACATAGATATGATAGGTTGATGCCACATTGAATGGAAAAATAGATAAATAAAATAATTCGTCATTGCATTTAGGCGATCCACTTTATTGTAATTGGTACATCTGTATATATTAGATATAAGAATATTGTTATGAGGGAATATAATTTAAAAAAAATTATATTTTAATTGATTTTGTTATTGGTAATACATTTTACCTTGGACTTAAACCAAGATGCAAATTATTTCTTTTGGATATCAGCCAAATTACCGCCATGTTGGCTAATCTCAATCATGTGTTCACTAAAACATGCAAATAGATTAACATCCCTTAAATATATAGAGGAAAGGAACATTTTTAATTAATATTAGGGTGTTAGTTACTCTAAATATATTTATATCTCAAGGCAATTGTTGAGAACATACCATTCATTCTCCCTCAACTTCTCAAGAGGTGCACTGGTCCTTGTTATCTTACCAATAGAATGAGCTTGTGATTGAAAGATAGATAACTAATAGTTTTTGACAATTGTATCTTCATTTCTCTCTACTTTGTTAAACCATATCTCAATGACTTGTAAATAAATAGAATATAAATTCAATGCTTAATGAGATACATAACCTTAGGAAATAGAATCTTCTGGCCGCACATGATTTCTGATATAGTCCTTCAAATCCTTTAATTTTGTCTCTATCGGATACATTAATCTCCCATGCACTCGTCCACCAAGTTTTGCATCCTCTATTAAATGCATTATTAAGTAATTCATGAAACTAAAAAATGTTGGGAGAAATATCCATTCAAAATTACAAAGTCAGAAGTCATAGTGTCCTTGAGAAAATTTAACTAAAGATGCCACATAGTTCAATGATGGTGTTGTTAATATGTTTGTTTATGAATGCACAAACACCAACCACTACTGAGCATTTTAATTTCATATAATTACCATGTGACCTTAAGCTTATAATCTTACCATCATTTTCACTCATGATCTTTCTTACGTTCACATCCTTAAAGAATCAAAAAAAATTTCTCCTATCATTGGGAAAAAAAGTATACAAATCCTTTGGTTTTGTCAACTTATTTCGCTCATAATACAAATGCAACTCTGGTCAGATACTCGTATCTTCAAAATCACACCATGCATTGTTAGTGTCTTTAGACATCTCATCATCAAGCTATCCTTCCCAACAAACTTTAACACACAATTTTCTCAATATACATCACATATAAAGTATGCTTCAATAGTGTTGATAACTAGTATGGTAGTTCATAAAATATGTTCTTTTTCTTCTAATTAAGTTCAGTGACATCTCTCTTTCTCTTTGGAATTTTAGGATTCTTTCCTGGCAAATAGTTAGAAACAAAACTTAATTGTATTAAAATATCATAAGCCAATAATTTCCTAGGAGATTCTATTTTCTCCAACTTAGCATTAAACTATTAATTTCTCCTAAATGGATGATTACTAGGGAGAAACTAATGTTGACTAACATAACCAATCTTATACCTCAGACTTATAGAAGGAATGTCCTAATTATAATTCAGACATGCTAAATATTGTTGACTAGACCCCACTGATAGATATGATCGTGTTGAGAAATTATTAATGGTCTAAAGGAATGAAACGTGGATTCGAAACACCTTGTTAATTACTACATCTCGTGTATCAACCCCTAACATCCACATCATCTATACTAGGAGAATTTGAACAAAGAATTAACAAATTCAGCATCAAGAATGGGTCTTCCATGCACTGCCACAGAGGTAAGTTATGAATGGTCAACATAATTGGCCACATACTATACTTTGACCTCATGCCAACCAAATTAAAACCATCTAATGCTATCCTTAACAGTAGATTATGAGAGTTTGCCACAAAACTTAGATCATTTGCATCAAAATATTTCCTTGATTTTCCATCAACTACATGATGTAATACACTCGATTCTCTTAAACGCTCCTTCATATGCCATATTATATCTTCAACTATATATCTACAAGCATACAACTTTTTTAATCTTGGTGTCAAAGGAAAGTATCACATAATCTTATGTGGAACATTCCTTGTGGATGTAGCTTCATCCATCTAACAAGTACTATAGACAAGACACATATCTTGATTAGTATTTTCTTTCTAGTAAAAAGAAAAATCATAATTGCATACATGAATTTTTTTCGTATTCTAAACAAAGTTTTTTCATCCTCTTCTTCCCCGTATATTATGATTTGGGTAACTTATATCCATCTAGCAGTGCTTCTTTTATCAATTTTAACAATCCATCAAATGACTTGTTATGACACTTGTTCAACACCTTATGATATCAACTTCACAAAAAAAAATTAATGACGAGAACTTCTTACATTCCAGATATAATTAAGTCTCCATCTTCTAGAATGATTCATCATAATACATATCTGATCTATTGTTGAAGTCATCATCTGAAGGGGCATCAATATTACCACCATCAATATGCATGTCATCATGGGTAGCTAACAAAGTTCCCGATATACCTGCCATCTCATCTATCCTTGACTCAGTAGTATGCACTGACTCTAGCTCCTATTCCACTTTGCCATGATATACCCATGTGTTGTACCTTTGTTGAAAACCATTATTCAATATGTTATTGTACTTCTTACATGGAGAATGAATGTGCCCATTTCCATTCCAAGCACAAGGTCGACCCATCCTTAGGAACGATTGAAGCCCATTCCAAAATTCATTTAACCATCGATTCTTTAATAGTGTCCAACTTTTATCAATCAACATCTAATCTATATGAAAAATGAACATTAATAACCTATTTAAGGTTTTATTATTTCTTCATATTCACTATATTTTAATAATGATAGTTCAAATGTATGTATTCAAATAACACAAGGATATATTTTCTTTATATACATCATGAAAAGGGGTTTAATGATATAAATACTACATAGCTTAATGAGATAAAGCATGAACAAACATACTATATTATCGATTTCTAATACATAAAAGATCAAATCGTAGTTCCACCTCAAATACGATTGATCACCCAGTTATTTCTTACTTATTGTAGAAACATCTGAAATCCCACTTCTTTAAAAGACTTGTAACCGTCATTTGGTTAATCAAGGTACATACTCGGTGACATCCTATGCAAAGACCTCCACTCATTATCAATTACTATCAATTCCCTTATAATCTAATTATAATATCTTATAAAATATCCCTCAATAAACATAGAATGTGGAAAATTATCATGGATAAATAACTCTATATATCTAGCCCTCACTTAGAACAATAGTTGATTCTTTGGCATGGTGTGCAAAATATGGTACAACCTGAACTTGTTTGCTCTTACATACAACCCCCTCTCCAACATGTAGCCTAGATCATCACGTATCCATCTCATACGGTACCTAATATTTTTGTCAAGAGACATAAAAAAATAGGCTAAAAAACACGCGAACGATAAGGAAGACATTTTATCACCTACAAAAGGACAAAATATCTAATGAATTATTATTATTACTAAGATTAAACGAAAATTTTATTTAATTGGGTTTATAAGGGGTACTGTTTGGGGTTAAGGTTAAGGTTTAGGGTTAGTGTTAGGATTAGATTTAGGGTTTGGGCTTTTAGGGTTTAGGGTTTAGGGTAGAGGTTAGGGTTAGGGCATAGGGTTTAGGGTTAGGGTTAGGGTTAAGGTTTAGAGTGTGAGCTTATACTTTAGGGTTTAGGATTTGTGGTTTGGGTTAGGATTTAGGGTTTGCATTTAAAGTTTAAGGTTGTGTTAGGGTTTAGGGTTTAGGTTAGGTTTAGGGTTAAGGGTATAGGGTTAATATTATATGGGTTTAAGGTTTTGGTTAAGGGTTAGGAGTTAGGGGTTAGATTTAAGGGATAAGAACAATATTTTTTTAGTTCTCATTTAAACTTGTAGTTTTCTTTTGAACATCCCCTATATAAACACACACATCATACAACAAATATTCAAGTTATACAAATTATATTACTAAACGATATGAAATATATAAAATAAACTATTATTTTGACCTTCTTTAGTGATATATTTTCTTATACTTAATTAATTATATTCAATATGTTATGTTGAATATATTTTATTATTATTAATCTATCATATTAATCATTTTGATTACATTTTATTATACTTAATCTATTATTTTTAATATATTTAATATAATATATTTAACTTATATATATATATATATCTACTTTTATTAATTATACCTAAATAAAGAATTTTTGTTTAGTTTTAATATAAATTATATTATATTACGTTATTAGTATTCTTAATCTATATATACTAACTTATTTATATCTACTTTCCTTAATTATACTTAAATAAACCTACATATATAGGTTAATATATATAGATTATGTATAATAATAATATATATTATACTCAATCTATAGATATCTACTTTTCTTGATTATACTTATATCAAGTATTATCTTTTTTAATTTAAAATTATATTATGTTATTAATACACCTAATCTATTTCTTATTATTTTTTAAAATAATGTATTTAAAAAATATGAGATATATAAACTTAATCTTTAATATTTCACTTTAATATTTTTGTAAGCTTATTTAATTATTTCTAATTCCCACGTTATTTAATTTTTTTATTCAAATATATTACCTTTATATCTAATCCAATCAAATATAATATATTTAAATATTAATACAATAAACAAAAAAACTAATATAATACAATACATTATGAAATTATCACAAATCAATATCATTAATCCATATCATATATTAATATCACAAATCATCAAAAAACACAAATTAATATCTCAAATCCATACACATTACTATACATTATCACACACACACACACACACACACACACACACACACACACACACACATACACGTATTAATAATAATAAAATACTAACGGAGGTGGAGAGGAGTAGCAATAAATGACGGTAGAGGGTGACGACGCTCTGGTTGACATGTATGAGCGGGTGTAATCTTCAGTCATGTGGATCTAATAGTTTGAATGGAGTTTCAATGAGATGATAAAGACTCGGTGAAGGTGTGTTTAAAGACTAAAGGTTCGAAAGTGATGCAAATAGGATGATGGTGGTTCGAATTATGGTAGAAAAATGATGATGGTGATTCGTTGATGGTGATGATGATTCGATGGTGATGAATTAATGATGAATGTGACTGAATATGATGAGATGATGATGATGAGGTTTCGAAAGTTAGGGTTTGGATGATGGTTAAAGTTGTGGTTTAGGGTTAGGGTTAGGGTTTGGGTTTGTTTTGAAGAAGAGGAAATAAGGTGGTGTTTGATTAGTATGGATGGTTAGGGTTTCGAATGAATGTTTTAGGATTTCAATTTTAGTATATGATTATAGGTTTTTTTTAGACATAAAATAGAGTAGGAATTTGATGGTAATTAGGGCAGGAAAAAATGGAATAAGAATAGTTAAAAATATATGGATTAATCTCTAGTTCCCATAGATGAAGAGATTAAAACTTTCAAACCAAATTGATCACACAGATTCGATTTTCTTGAACATGAACTGACACAGAATTCATTCAATGTTGATCTTCAACTTCAATTATTCATTCAAAAATCATAATACATGCCATATGTTTGGCATTTATGTATAATTTAACCTTTCTACCACTAGCTAAAGCATATTCTAAAAGATTCCAAGCTAAAAGATACTATGCTACCTTTATGCTAACTTTATTCTCCTTCTTTATTACTTAATTAATAAATTAACTAAATAACTTAATAGGGCTCGATAATCCTTCCCAAATCCTTCTCATTCACTTGGTTACTCCCTCCTTGCATGCCATGCATGCCATGCACATGAACGTATATATTTAATTACTTGTTTATTACATTTTGAGCAATGTAAACATCTATTGGTCTTCAAATTTTCGGGAGACACTTTCCAAATGAATAATAATTGGTTCCATAATTATGAAAGCTAATTCTTGAGTATTTTCTCTTGGATCATTCTCCCCTTATTGATTTGAATTTTCCATTAAATATGTACCTCTATAGTAAGGGCTAATATCTCCAACATTGAATTTCCTTGACACCTTACCATATGAATCTAGAAAATTGAGCTTATAATCTCTCTTTCCAAACATTCAAAGTACTTTCAAAGAACCATATGCCCTTGGAATGAGCTTATGTTTCCTTAGATTAGGAAATCTCTCCTTCGTCAAGTGTAACTATACCAAATCTCCTGGTTGAAAAACATGTTGGCTTCTATGCTTGTTTTCTCTTATCTTATACACTTAATTTGCTTTCTCAATATTGTGCTGGATTTGATGGTGTAGTTTTTGAAATAAATCCACTCTCTCTTGTGCAACATAACTCTTCACTTCGCCCTTCTTTAATGGCACCATATCAATTAGCACATATGAATTAGTACCATACACTATCTGGAATGGACTAGAGCGTGTTTTAGTAGAAGGACTTCAATTGTAAGCAAACTCCACATGTACTAACTTGACATCCCAACCCTTAGCACTCTTACTCACCAATCCCCTAAGCAAAGTACCCAAAGTTCTATTAGTAACTTTGATTTGTCCATCCATTTGAGGATGATATGACATGGTAAATATAAGCTTCATTCCTAGCATGTGCCATAAATTCTTCCAAAAATAGCTTAAGAACTTGACATCTCTATCTAAAACAATACTTTTCGGAATTCCATGCAACCTCATTATCTCCTTGAAGTATAAATTTGCAACATGGGTAGCATCATCGGTCTTGTGACATGGAATGAAATAAGCCATTTTTTAAAATCAATCTACTACAGCCATAATAGAATCATTGCCTCATTGTGTCCTAGGTAATCCTAAGATCAAATCTAGACTAACACCTTCCTATGGTTAAGTAGGCACAGGTAAATGTTTATATAACCCTTTGTGAAAGAAATTATTTATCCTTTGATACATATCACACCTAACAACCATGGGTTGTACTCCTTTTTGCATTCTCGACCAACAGAAATGTTCTTGCAACAACTCCAAAGTATTATGAACGCTAAAGTTTCCTGCAATTCGTCCTTCATGCACCTCTTTGATTAGCTAGTCTCGAACTAAAGTCTTCGACAAACATAATTTTTTATGTTTGAATAAGAACCCATCTTGAATAACATAAGCTCCAAAACTCCCTTGTTTCTTGCACTCTTCAAAGATCAGAGTAAAATCATCATCCATGGTATATTGACTCTTCAACATCTCAAACCCCAAAAAATTTGCATCTATCATGGTAAATACCATGGTCCTCCTTGATAATGCATGCACTATGACATTTTCTTTGCCATCCACATGTCCTGTGGAGAACACAAATGTCTATAAAAAGCTTATCCACTTAGGATGTATTAGTCTCACCTTCTTTTAACTATGCAAATACTTCAAACTCTCATGATCTAAATGAAGTAAGAAAGGCTTAGGTCTTAAGTAATGACTCTATGTCTCCAAACAACGTACTATAGCATATAACTCTTTATCGTAGGTTAAATAGTTGAGTCTTGCACTATTAAACTTCTCACTAAATAAAGCAATAAGCTTCTTTTCTTGTGAAAGAAAACCCCCAATGCCTATACCACTCCATCACATATTACTTGAAATAATTTATCAAAACAAGGTAAAGAGAATATAATGGTACATTTGAGAGCTTTGTCTTTAAGTCTTCAAAAGCCCTTGTTGCTTGATCATTCCAATGGAACTCCCTTTTCTTCATTAACTATGTGATAGGTGCTTCAATGATGGAGAAGTCTTTGATGAAGAACATTCCAAGGGGATGAGGTCAGCCCATGGAAACTTCAAACTTCATGGACATTAGTAGGAATATGCCATGATTGTATAGTTTCCACCTTTGACTGATTAACTTGAATACCATCCCCACTCACAATATAACCTAGAAAAATCACCCTTTCCATCATGAAATCATACTTCTCCATCTTTCCATAGAGCTTCACCCCTCTGAGCTTATCAAACATCCTCTTCAAGTATTGTATGTTCTTGAACTCGCTCTTACTATATACCAAGATATTAAGGAGGTAAATAACAATAAAGACCCCAAGAAATGGTCTAAGTACCTCCGTCATCTGCCTCATAAAGGAACTTGGTGTAGTACATAGTCCAAATAGTATCACCAACCACTTATACAACCTATAATTAGTCTTAAAATTTTTCCTCCACTCATCCCCTTTCTGTATCCTCATTTGATGATAACTGCTACTAAGCTAAATCTTCAAGAACACCTTCGCATCATGCAACTCATCTAACATGTCATCCAGTCTCAGCATCAAAAATCTTTACTTGATTGTGATGTTGTTAATGGCTCTCTAATCAATATAAATCCTCCACATACCATCCTTCTTAGGCATAAAGAAAGTTGGAACACCACATGAACTCATACTTTCTCGAATATAACTATGGTCTAACAACTCTTGCACTTATTTTTGTAGCTCTTTAAACTCCTTTGGATTACATCTATAAGCTGGTTTGTTTTGTAATGGAACTCCTCACATAAGATCAATAGCATGCTCAATACCTCTCAAAGGTGGTAACTCACTAGGCAACTCTTTCAAAAACACATCGGCATACTCTTTCAATACTTATTGTAATTTCATATCCATATTAGCATTTTCCTTTCATTGGACCTCTTTTATAACTAAAGCATAGCATATATCCTCACCTATGATGGCTTCACTCATCTCATATATCTTAAGTATCAACAACTCCATGCCACTCTTCTTTTTTCCCTTTCTACACTCAATCTTTTTTTTCATTCCTCAAAACCTAATCCTCCCCATCCAGATTAGGTTTCGGCCTAAACTTCTTTTGGCCCTTATACACCACATGCTCATTAAGGACCCCGTCATGCACAATCTTCCTATTAAATTCCCACAAAACTTCCTAAGAAAATGTGGCAAGCATCTATAGGCATAATATCGCATAAAACATCATCAAAATAAATTTCAATCTTAAAAGAGATAAGAGTTTGTTTAGTTACCCTTATGCCTTTATCTTTGTTGATCCATTGGAGTGAATATGGTCTTAGATGACCCTTGGTCTCCAAATTGATCTTTTTGACTATCTTCTCACTAGCAACATTAGTTCATCAGCAACTATCAAAGATGACATCACACACTTTATCACAAATTTTACATTTGGTCTTGAAAATCTTCTCTCGTTGAGTAAGTAAAGGTTGTGGTTGTACTTGAAGCACCCTTTGTAACACGTAGCAATCCACTTAACCTTCTTCCAAAGCATCCTCC
This sequence comes from Tamarix austromongolica, assembly GCA_039764185.1. Lineage (NCBI taxonomy): Eukaryota > Viridiplantae > Streptophyta > Magnoliopsida > Caryophyllales > Tamaricaceae > Tamarix > Tamarix austromongolica. The sequence continues at coordinate 73,381,039 of CM077813.1, forward strand.
CGGATATCACTCTCCTCTTCTAGGTCTTCGTCAAAGTCTTCATTCTCTTCACAAGCCTCCATATTTTCTATCTTCTTCAAAGATAATATCCTTTGGTTTGGACAATCCCGAGCAATGTAGCCATATCCTCTACACTTAAATCATTTCTTGTTTACCTTATCAACTAATTGAACCTTTCCCTTTTCTTCAAGAGTGAACTTCTTATCATGGTCTTGACTTGCAGCTTTAGAAATTGGTGGCTTGGACACACCCTTGAAAGTTAAACCATATGGAGAATTGGTTGAATTACTTGGTAGCTTGGTCCTCATCAACTATTTCTCAAACTTGATGGCTAATTTAGTTAGGTCTTTAAACACTTCATATGGGTACACCTTTACCTTCTCCAAAAGATTCATATTTAAACCCTTGATGAATTGTGTACACCTTTGTTTTTCTCATTCTTAGACATTGCATATTAGAGCTAGCCTTTCAAAATCCCAAATATATTCTTCAACTCCAAGTAACCCTTGCCTCAATGTAGTCATTTTTATAAAATTTTCTTGCTTGTATTCCCGAGGCACAAAATTCTTCTTCAAATGTTTCTTTAATTTCTCCCATGCCTTAATCTTCTATTTTCCTTCTCTTTTCTATCTCCTTGTTAAATTATCATACCCTACTCTAGAAAACTATTTAAAATTTAATATCGCTATGCGGAACCATTTCTCATCATCAATTTCCTTATATTCAAAAATCAACTCAACGATTTGCTGCCATTCAAGAAAACATTATGGGTTGAGATTACCTTCAAAGTAGGTAATATCAAAGCATAATCATTTTTCCACATCATAATCTAAGTTCTCCTCAAAGTGTCATGTGCCCTTACATAATTTCCCATACTCTCTTCTTCTTCTTCCACCTGGTTTTGTGCCCTTCTCACATGCCCTTCCTCTACTTGTTCCCTGCAGTTTTGTGGTTTCCCATGGGACTCATAGGCTTGGGAAGCTTATATTCTTCCCATCTACAATTTAACCTCCTTGATTTCATTCATCAAGGTCTTGAAAAAATCTCTCAAGTCTTCTCCTTGGTTCTTCATCCTTCTCCTTATCAACCAATTATTATCCTTCCAAACAAGCCCTTAAATGCTCAGCCCATTTGTATTTTCTTGATGAATTACTGGAGATTCTTGAAGATAATACACTTTCTTGATGAATCTTGATGAATATCGAAGAATCTTGAAAGAAAGAGTGAATCTTGATTGTAACTCCACCAACCTAAGGCTTTAATACCAAAATTAATGTGTGTGGGAGGGTGTAATATTCAATTATGTGGATCTAATGGTTCGAATGGAGTTTGGATGAGATAATAAAGGCTCGTTGAAGGCGATTTTAAAGATTAAAGGTTCAAAAGTGATACAAAAAAGATGATGGTGGTTCGAATTATGATAGAAAAATGATGATGGTGATTCATTAATGGTGATGATGATTCAATGGTGATGAATTAATGATGAATGTGATTTGAATATGATGAGATGATGATGATGAGGCTTTAAAAGATAGGGTTTGGATGATGGTTAGAGTTATGATTTAGGGTTAGGGTTTGGTTAAAAGAAAAGGAAATAAGGCGGTGTTTGTTTGGTATGGATGGTCAGGGTTTCGAATGAATGTTTTAAGGTTTTGGTTTTGGTATACTAATTTAGGGTTTTTTAGCAAAAAAATAGAGTAGGAATTTAATGGTAATGAGGGAAGGAAAATATGGATTAAGAATAGTAGAAAAGATATGGATTAATCTCTAGTTTATATAGACAAAGAGATTAAAACTTTCAAGCTAAATCATTCACACAGATTCGATTTGCTTGAGCTTGAACTCACATAGAATTCAATCAATGTTGATCTTCAACTTCAGTTCTTCATTAAATAATCATAATACATGCCATATGCTTGAAATTTATTAATAATTTAACTTTTCTACCGTTATTTAATGCATATTCTAAAATATTCTAAGTTAAAAGATATTATGCTACTTTTATGCTAACTTAATGCTACTTTATACTAAATTTATTCTTTTACTTTATTACTTAATTAATAAATTAGCTAAATAACTTAATAGTGCTCGATAATCCTACCAACATCCTTCTTATGCACGTGGTTCTTGCATGCCATGCATATGCACGTAGACATTTAATTCTTTATTTGTTACATTTCGAGCAACGTAACCATTTGTTATTATAAAATTTGCGGGAGACACCTTTCAAATGAAGAATAATTGGTTTCATAATTATGAAAGCCAATTTTTGAGTATTTTCTCCTGCATCACTGGTGGTCTTCTAGAGGCTCTTGTAGAAAGGAAAAAGAAATACTTCTAAAAATACACACCCCCCACAAGAACAATAAAAACATGACAAAATTGAAAAAAACACCCTAAAAATATTGTGAGAGGTTACAATGGTGGTGGAATTGGCAGCAATAGAGGTGCTCAAAAATTTACCATAAACAACTAACAAAAAAATAAACAAAATACTACAAACACTTTGTATAAATGATTAATTCACAAATAAATAACATGAATGACAAGAATTTTGAGAAAGAATTCTAAGAGAGATAGCCAGAGTCAAGATAGAGAAGAGAGAAACTAGGAAAATAAATATGGTGAAGGTGGAGGGGAAAAGAGCTCAGTCCATCTTTTTAATAGGGTTTTATAATAATGACAATTGTCGTCGCTATAATGGGTTTTAGCTACGACAAAAAAAATTAGGGTGTTCATGGCATGTGACATATGTCATCATTATAAATTCCATTAACTAAATTAAATTTTCTAGAAAAATGAATCGCTAAATTTTTTAGCAAAACTTATCATGGTAGTAGAGAGCTATAGTGATGAAAATTTTCATCGCTAGAAACCTTTTTGGGAAATAAATTTTTAGATGAATTTTTTTTGGGGGGGGGAGGAATTCCTATAAAATTTATAACTATGACAATGTCATTGCAAAAAACTTACAGCGACGACAAATTTCCTCCAATTATTTAGCATCGCTGCTATATTTGTAACTATGACTTGTTGTCACTATATTTCTTTTATGGTGATGATAGTTTGTTGTCGCTATAGATGTCATCGCTATATGTCCATTAGCTTTTAGTGATAATTGTTATTCTTTGGAATACATTAGTGTGGTTGAGTATGATCAACATTGGATAGATTTCAGAATTACAAGATTTAATAGAGGAAATGAATCAAACATAATTGGAGAAATAAAAAATCTTTATTATGTGTAGAATAAATAATTATAAGGAGAATTAGTGTACAATCCTCACAACTTACTCAATAAAATAAGTTCTCTCTTAGGGTTCTAAGAATATAAGAGAAACTATGGGAAATTTTGTATAGAGTAAATAATATACATTCACAACTTATTTATACTAGTATGGAATGTAACTAATAACTTTGAGGCGGAGGCAAAACACTATACAAATCATCATCTGTGTTAAGAAACACAAGACCCCTATGCTATTCTCTTCATTCTTTGGTTTCATCTAGATTAGCCAAAACAAAACACTTGTTAGAGACTACATGACCCATGTAGTTAAACATGGTCTTCTCATGTTCTCTCCTTTGGAAAGTATTTAAAAATAAACATATATGGAAGCATCTATATAGTTTTTTTTAATGAAGATAGAGGTAGATAGTTGTTCGAATAAAAATAGTAATTGGGATGAAAAAAATACGGAAGAAATAGATGACAGTTGGATAATTATAAGCATGATATATAGTGTGAATACAATGAGGTAAGATATAGACAATGGTTGTAAACTAAAGACATTATTTATAGCTCATCTCGATTTTCTTTTCCAATTTGTTTCAAGGGTATAGACCATGGTTTTAGGTTTCAACTACTATCTACACTGTAGCATTATTATTTTTTCAAATCTTCTCCTATCTATATATTAGTAGGAATTTTTTTTTCCTTTTTACATTCTTCAATTTTAATCTAGGAACATTTTTTAATTCTTAAATTTGTATGAACACACACAAAAACCTAGGGGCCTTTTTCAATTTAATGATTTCTCATCTATACTTCTTCCCCAAAACCTTTTATAGTTGTTGCTTCCTCTACCTCCTTAGCCACTGCCACACATCCTTCTTTTTCTTCTCTCTTTATTATTTTATTAATAAATGTGCAATATTTCTCTAATATTATCATTGTTTCTCCTCTCTTTCACATGAATACACATAACGTGAATGAGATTCCTCAAATTTATATATATCATTAGAAGTTTTTGGTATTATTATTTTAGCCTTTAAAATGAGGAGTTATGTTTTTAATTCTTAAAACCTAATCTAATAGTACAACATGTTTGCATGTGTAATTTCATAAAAGCACCACATTCTCTTATAAGAAAGTAAGATCATATGAGTTAGATGTATTTATAATAGTCATGTATTATAGATGAATAGAATGTCATGATAGTGGAATGTATATATATAGGATTCTTTTATTATAGTTGGATAGAATACTATAGTAGTGATATATATTTATAGGATCATTAAAGTGACTTAGATAAATGATGTATGTCATGGCTGTTGAAATAATATGTTATTTGTGAATGATACATATTTGTGAATTTCATTTTTGTTAAAATTATGTTAGTATGTTAAACTTTTAACCAACCCCCAACTAATCTAAGTAGATTTTGATTCATTTATTTTTCATTTTCTCTAATATTTTATGATAATATGTTAGAATATTTCTCTAATGTAGTTTACATTTGGTAGCTTACCATGATGCAAAATGGGCCATTTTTTTATATCGAGCTACTAATCATAACTATGGTAAAGAGACATGCTCAACCAACACTGCCTTTATTATCATTTCATATTCCAATCTATATTCTCACACTAATTCATTAAGAGGACTAATTGTATAGGACTTTTATCATTCAACACCATTGTTTGTAGGAACTAAAGATTCATTAGCCTTAGTAAGCTATATCTTTGAGTTCAAGAAGTTCTTCAAGGCATTTGAGTTTCCACTTGAGAATATGTTGAAGGTTATGGTATTCAACATTTTGATGATGAAAATATTCAATAAGGGTTCTTGAATTGAGCGCTTAGAATTTTATATCTTTTTCAAAACAAATGAAGATATAAATAAAAATATCTTTAATGAATGAGGATATTTAATATCAAAGTTCCTTGGAATTTTTCTTGTATTGATTTGTTTATAGCAATCTTCTATTTCTAAAATTTTGAGATGTAACATAATATAGGATAGGCTAAGCTATGGTGTAGGTTTTTAAGGGTTTTTGCAAGAAAATAATTATGAAAAAGCATGACAAGAAAAAAGAAGAAGAAGAAGAAGAAGAAGAAGAAGAAGAAGAAGAAGAAGAAGAAGAAGAAGAAGAAGAAGCAGCCACAAAATTTGGGCAGATGAAGAGGGGTTTGATTTTAGTCAATGAAGATTCGAGAGAAAAGTTAAAAGTAATAAAAATGTTTAAAGCAAGTAGAATAAAATATAAAACACCATAAAATGTTATTACAACTGCGTGGGATAAAAATTTTGTACCATTAAAACATTTTTCCAAAATTTAAAATGAATTTGAATAACAATAATATCATTTAAAAGAATTTTATTAGGTAAAATAGTGATTGCACTCCAAAAATTAAGAAAGTTTGTGGAAACTATAAAAAATAATACTTCAAATTCAATTATAGATTTTCATGAATTTCTTATAAGAGAATATACATAAAATGTAGTGTTAAATGTGGAATATCAAGTATTTAAGGAATTTCTAAAATATATATCAAAAATATTTAAAAATTAATAGAAATTTTCATTACATAATTTTAAATCATTTATAACTCAAATATATATTTTTTATAATTTTTCATAAACATATAATTCCTTTTAACAACTTCAAATGCCTAGATAATGGTGTTAAAGTTAAAATTAGCAATAGTAAAAGTAATTAGAAATTAAATAAAAGTTTCTTATCTATATAATAAAAAAAATTAGAAATTTAATATGTCATTAAGAAATATTCCAGAAGAATTATTTTATAACCATGCAAATATAAATAGTAAATAGTAAAAAAATTGTGTCTAAATAGAAAAAAACTTATTATTCTAATCATTTGTGTTGCCTTAAAAACCATAATTCAACATAGAATAATATTTCAAGGTGAAATAAACTTAGAAGTAATACTGATGTGAATTAAATACCAATGGATAACTGCATTGGTGGAATGAGATTGCAAGACTCACTTCGTTTCAGGGGATTAAACTCGATGAAAGTTTCAGGTTGGAAGCTTGAGTTTAGTTCGAATGTTGAAGTTACATTCAACTTCAAACAAATAATGTGAAAGAAATGCCCGACACTTATGGATATCTACTACTCCAAAGGAGAGACAAACGAGTTCTTAACTCGGTAATTTTTATTCAAATAATCTTCTTCTCCCAACGTATGCGTGTACAAGGGTATATATAGGGAGGGAGGGTAGTCAACACAATCAAGGCTTAAACCAGCCAATTCTTCCCTTAATTCAAGCTAAATCATTCTACTTGAATTAAGGCCATATAATGTCTAATCTTAATCACAATATCATTTTCTAAATGATATTAATTAATAACATTCTAAATCCACACAATCAACTATGATACACACATGAAATTACATCAAACCCTATCTTACGTAAAATATACTTAGGGTTTACAACAAGTTTAATATAACTAATGATAATCATCACCATATATTGTTGTAGTGTCATTCCATGTAGGCCATATCTTGTATTCTCTAAATTTTTGTACACTTTAAGGTGTGTTAACATCTTCTCCTTGCAGATATGTAACATACCTGCAAGAATACCTTGAATTATTTTCAATACCAAGCATAGACATATTATCAAGAACATTTAATATGATTGGATCCAATATTAAGATAGCTAATTCTTCCTTACCTTGAGAATCAATAGGAATATGAGAATCATTAGATGCTCCTGCATCATTCTCCCTAAGTTGAGAAGAATTTGCCCTCAAATTTTCATCAGTATAATAAGGAGATAAATCACCAACATGAAAAGTTCTTGAAATTCCACCATAATGATCTGGAAGTTCAAGTTCATAAGCATTATCCCAAAAATTTCTTAGTAATTTAAATGGTCCATCGGCTCTTGGCATTAGTTTATTTTTATGTAAATTAGGAAATCTTTCTTTATGAAAATGTAAGCAAACTAATTCACCAAGAGAAAACACATGAGGGTTTCCATGCTTATTTGCTTGAGCTTTATACTTAGCATTAGCTTTTTCAATGTTATTTTTGATTTTCTCATGAAGCTGTTGAAAAAATTTCACTCTATCTTCGACTTCATAATTTTGTGATTCACCTTTTTTCAAAGGAATCATATTAGTAGGCATGTGTGGGTTCACTTCGTACACCACCTCTAACGGACTAGTTTGAGTATTACTAAATGGACTATGATTATAAGTAAACTCTACATGAGGTAACTTAACATCCCAATCTTTAGTACTTTTATTAACTAAACCTCTTAATAATGTACCAAGAGTTCTATTAGTTACCTCAGCTTGTGGATGATGTGAAGTGTTAAATAACAATTTAGTACCAAGCATATTCCATAAAGTTTTCCAAAAATAACTCATAAACTTGACATCCCGATCTAAAACTATGCTTTTAAGCACACCATGAAGTTTAACAACCTCTCTAAAATACAAGTCAGCAACATGCGTGGCATCATCGGTTTTATTACATGGAATAAAATGAGCCATTTTAGAATATCTATCTATTACCAAGAGAATATAATCTTTACGATGTTGTGTCCTGGGTAACCCTAGGATAAAGTTCATACTAATTCCTTCCCATGGTTTATCAGGAATGGGTAAAGGTGTGTATAATCCTTTATGAAAGTAATTCTTACATTCTTAACATGTAGAAAATCTACTTATCATGGCTTGTACATGTTTAGCCATTCGTGGCCAATAGAAATTTTCTTGCAATAGTTCCATAGTCTTATGTATACCAAAATGTTCCATAATGCTACCTTTATGTATTTCTTTGATCAAAAAGTCTTGAATACTAGATCTTGAATTACAAAGTTTATTTAGTGTAAACAAAAATCCATCTTGTATGACATAATTTCCATGGTATTCACTTTCTTTACATGCACTAAATATGTCATTAAAATCTTCATCTTTAGGATATAAGTCTTTTAACATTTCAAAACCTACGATTTTTACATCCATCATAACAAGTAATGTAGATCTACGAGAAAGAGCATCGGTGAGTACATTTTATTTTCCATCTAAATGTTTGACGAATAACACAAAGGATTATAAGAAACTTACCCACTTTGCATGTCTCAGATTAACTTTCTTTTGACTATGTAAGTATTTTAAACTTTCATGATCCGAATGTAATATAAAGGGTTTTGGTCTCAGATAATGACTCCATGTCTCTAGACTCTGTATGATGGCAAATAATTCCTTGTCATAAATTGAATAGTTAAGTTTGGCTCCATTCAACTTTATAGAAAAGAATGCTATAGGTTTCTTTTCCTAGGAAAGTACTCCTCCTATTCCAACTCCACTAGCATCACAAGTTACTTCAAAAAGAAGATTAAAGTTGGGTACGGATAGAACAAGGGCATTACAAAGTTTAGTTTTGAGGGTTTCAAAGGCTTGAGTAGCTTCTTGTCCCTAATAAAATTCACCCTTTTTCATGAGTTGAGTAATAGGTGTAGCTATAGTAGAAAAATCATTAAATAATCTTCTATAGAAACTAGCTAAACTATGAAAACGTCTAACATCATGAACATTTTTAAGGATAGGCCATTCTTTTATAGCTCTAATCTTATTAGGATCTACTTTAATACCCTCTTCACTAATAATATAGCTTAGGAAAACTACACTTGGAAGCATAAAATCACATTTCTCAATTTTTCCATATAGTTTAGCTTTCCTTAGCTTATCAAACAATTTCCTCAAATACACTGGGTGATCATAACCATTTTTGCTCTACACAAGAATATCATCCAAATATACAACAATTAAATTACCAATGAAAGGTCGGAGAACTTCATTCATAAGTCTCATAAATGAGCTAGGTGCATTACATAACCCAAAAGGCATAACCATCCACTCATAGAGACCATATTTAGTTTTAAAAGCAGTTTTTCATTCGTCTCCATCTCTAATCCATAATTGATGATAACTACTTCTCAAATCAATTTTGGAAAATACTTGTGCACCACAAATTTAATCAAGAATATCATCTAACCTAGGAATAGGAAAACTATATTTGATACTAATGTTATTCACTGCCATATAATCTATACACATACGCCAAGTACCATCTTTTTTAGGCACTAGTAAATCAGAAACACTACAAGGACTCATACTTTCTCTCCCAAATCCTTTATCTATAAGCTCTTGAATTTATTTCTATAATTCCTTAGCTTCCTCTAGGTTACATCTATAAGTTGGTTTATTTAGAATAGGCATACCAGGAACAAGATCAATGGCATGTTTTATTCCTCTTTTAGGTGGTAATCGAGGAGGTAAATCATTAGGAAATACATCATTATATTCATCAAGCAACTTAACTAGATTAGGATTTTCAAATTTTTGCTTCTCAAGGTTAGAATATTTAGAAAATAAAGCATAACAAATTCCTTCTTCTTCTATGCACTTTTCCATAGCCTTTTCATGTAAAAATAATCTCGTTTTGCCATCACTTGAAAGCATATGATCACATATAGAAGGTGTCAATCTATACAATTGTTGTTCTTTTTTCACCACATATTCATTAGTTACTCCATCATGAGTTTCTTTTCTATCATATTGCCATGGTTTTCCTAAAAGTAATCCACAAGCATCCATAGGCAAAACATCATATAGAACTTCATCATGGTAATATCTAATGGAAAATGTGACTAAGGTTCTTTTCTTTACTTTAGCTCCTTTGTCTTTTTTTAGCCATTATAAAGAATAAGGTTTAGGATGATTAGTAGTCTCTAAAACAAGTTTCTTAACCATTGCTTCACTAGCAACATTCGTACATGAACCACTATCAATAATGAGTCTACAAACCATGTCACCTATTTTACACTTTGTATTAAAAATTATATTTCTTCGAGTAGGTGTCATAGTAGGTTGGATTTGTAAGACTATTTGAATTACAAAACATAGATCTCCTTCTTATTCATCCATGGTTAAGATTTCATTAGGAGATTCAATTTCTATATTCTCATCATCACTACATGGTTCCATGCTTTCTATTTCATACAAGATAAGGCTCTTTGGTTAGGACAATCTCTAGCAAAGTGTCCATATCCTTTACATTTAAAACATTGTTTATTTGCCATTTCAACTACCTTATTTTTACCTTTATCATCTTGATTATTCTTTTTATCATATGAAGATGTTGATTTAGGTGTAAAGGTGTTAGAATAGGCTTTAGTTGAAGTTGAAACATTAGACTTAACATAGGCTTTGATTGATTTAGTTTATCTTTCAAATTTTAAAGCCAACTTGATTAAGTCATCAAGAGAATCATAATAACACATGGCAACTTTATATCTTATCAAGTTATTTAAGCCACCTAAGTATCTAGCATATTTTTGTTCTTTTCTTTCTTGAACATCACAAATAAGGGCTAGTTTTTCAAATTCTCTAGTGTATTCTTTTACAATAAATAAGCCTTGCCTTAGAGTTATCATTTTCACATACATATCTTGATCATACTCTCTAGGCATAAATTTTTTTCTTAGGTGCTTCTTAAGTTTTTTTCAAGATTTTTTCTTTAACTTCTCTTGTCTTTCTCTTGTTCTTTTTAAATTATCATACCATATTTTAGCAAACTTTTTGAACTTAAGAGTAGCTAGCTTTCATTTTCTCTCATCATCATACTCTTTAAATTCAAAGATAGCTTCAATTTCATGCAACCACTCCCACATTTGAATCACCATAAAATTCAGGAAGGTTAAGTTTAATACCTTGATCTTCATTATAAGCATGTCTTACTTGGAATGTATGTGGCCTTCTTTGGTTGCTTGAGTCAAAGGAACTCATCTTATATTCTACACCTTTATTGTGATGCATGTCTGAATACCCACATCCACCTTTTGCATGGAATATAGGCTTAATTTTTCCTTCCACACTATCCTGTGTGGTCTCTATGCAATTTGGCCATGGTCGATGCACCTCTTGATCGGCTAGTTTGGCTTCCACACTTTATAGGTGGTGTTGAAGTGTTGTTTGATTATGTAATTGAGCATCCATTCATGTGGTTAGGCTCTTGATAGACTCTACCAAGGCATGAACCTCTTCAATTCTCATAGTGAAGGGTGACACACACTTTTTCTTTCCACAAAAGAATTGCTACAAACGTGTATGTGCTGGAATTTCCCTACAACCAAACAAGACAAAAATATTTTGCCAATTCACAAATAATTTGAGGAACACTGCCTACTATCTTGATCACGTGCAAATGTAGGGAAATGTAACCACTAGATCAGACCATGCACGCATGAACCAAACTGGCTAGAAGGTATTCTTCTTGTGTGGTTCAAAACCAAGCCACATAAAATAATGATGGTTGTCGGTTTTTGTAACACCCCCAAATTTACTACTGAAAAATTTCGTTTAAGTCGAAAGGTTTAGCGGAAGCACATGAATTGAAACCATAAACTTGGGGGTATTACCGCCACACTTAGTACCGCCCCGGTTCACTCCTACCGTCCCGATACTAAGTGCTAAGGCTAAACCAAGAAATCGTTAAGTAAGAACCATCAAAACATAATTGCATAGTCATCATAGTTCATTCATGAAAACAAGATGCCAACCACGGTTAGAATATCGTTTAAGATTACAACTTAAGAGTTCCACTCCAAAATACGAACACAATACAAATACGGCCAAATTAAGGTAAACGAAAACGGGGATATCAACAGAGTCTGGCCAGCTCGCTCTCGGCCCCACCCAGGATAGGCTCAACACTCGGCCCCACCCAATGCCTCATAGGTATCGTAGGCATCGAAAACATGATCTCCTACCAGCACAAGGTCAGATGGGCCCTCTACTCGTGGGAATGAGCAGCACCCATGAAACGGATGATCAGTACGCTACGTACTGAGTAAGGAAACAGACGAGCTAAGGCTAAGCATACAATCATACCACATAGCACAATCATATAGACAACACGCGATAACCCGCAAGATAAGACTTGGATACTTTTCTGGTGACTTATTCTTTATTCTCATTAATAATATGTTCATTCCACACATATTCTTCGATAGTCCATGTGAGTGCGGGAACCCCACTATTATAGCTGGTGGACCGGAAGTAAACACACAGGGCAGAATGCCTCTGACCACTATTATAGCCGGTGGACCGGAAGTAAACACACAGGGCAGAACGCCTCTGACCACTATTCTGACCGGTGGACCGGACTGGCCCCGACTCACATGGTGTTTCGCTGTAAGTATTTAGTATTTTTCCCATGAATTAACTTATTTACTTGGGTCTATCGAGCCGAGAACCCCCACTATTATAGCTGGTGGACCGGATGTAAACACATAGGGCAGAACGCCTCTGACCACTATTATAGCCAGTGGACCGGAACGAAACACATAGGGCAGAACGCCTCTGACCACTATTCTAACCGGTGGACCATACTCGGCTCGGCTCAACAGTCTTTCACTTTACGTTATTAGTGTCTTATTCGTGTCTTATTAGATCTCACATCACCCTTGACATGCATGCCCACTATATTCTACTACTTTCTTTTCGAGCGGCCCGTCCCATATGTTGAGACTCTTACCCCCCTTTTTCACACCCCGAAATTATTTTCCCCTTAAGCTCACGCATATTGACAGACTAACTCCTGGAAGTGTAGGTTAAACCCAACACCCTATGACATCGATCTCGCCTATTCTCAACCTCTAGGGTTTTCCCCTTGGAAACCCTAGTTGGGCCTATGTGGCCCAACCTCTTCTCACTTACCTTACCATTACTTATTCTTCACCCCACATCTCACCCTCATTAGGTCAAACCCCATGGCATATCACTTTACTCCTGGATCTCACATGTGATCGGCAAAACCCTAGGAGGCCACATCAAACCGTAGCACCTTACTTCTTCCACAAGTAACCTCTCTCTCTTCATCCCCAAGTCTCTTCATTCATTTGGAAACCCATACTCATCTTTTATTAATAGAATTCTCACTCTTAACCCATACTCCACCCCTCCTTAATCATCTGCACTTTCGTACTCCCCAAGTATTCACTTTCTTACCGAAACCTTAGTTAGGCCCCTTATGCACCCTTGTACTAACCTACGTACTATTTTTCACCCCAAGTCCCCAATCACTCCACAACTCACCCATTCTCTTACTTACACCCAAATTCAACTTTTCTCACGTAAGACACACCCCCATGCAAGAGTTAGTCACCTCATGCAAACACCCCAAGTCACCATGTAGATTTTAAGGCCCCCATGCATGGTTCCCAACTTTCATTTACTTTGGACCTTCTTCTCACTTAAAACTTCTCTCATGGATTATGAGGCACTTTGGTCAACCCCATATCCCCCTTACCGGTCTCACTTCCTATTCCTCTCTTATTATTCTTTTAGTCCCATTTCATAATACCAAAACCATAGCATGCATGCCCTAGAGGGCCGTATCAACACATCATAAATATCACACATAAAACACGCCATGCTCATGTCATAGAAAGTACACACGACGTACCTCAAATTCTAAGCTGCGCTACACATGAGACAAGTTATCCATAAATCATATAATACACATTAGCATGGTATACACAACAATCAACACATCACATCACACATAGCATAAGGCCATAGCTTCGTCCTTACCTAAGGCGACGCCGGGCTTGGAGCATGCTCCTCTAACTCCTTAGGGCTTGGATCGGGGTCACCTATGAAAGTAAAAAAAAGCTAAGTATTAGTTTCCCTTATAAGTACTATCAACCCCTATCTTAGTTTGGGATTAAGGTTCTTATCCCTAGAGGGGGAATTATACAAAGGCTAGGGTTTTCATCTTAATTTAGTGTGTTAGACTCTACTAGTTAAAGTGTACTAATTTTGGTGCTTATTCTTATCCTTATTTTATTAGACCCGTTAGTTCTAATCTTGTGGTAATATGGTTCATGTTAACTATATGAAAATAGTGATGGTATTAATAATAAGTTAATGTTCTAGTGATAGAAACCCTAGTGTTTTAAGATCAAGTCTATTAATAGGGTTAGAGTCGAAATGATACTATTATAAAATCAAAATGCCACAAGTGAACTATTCCTAAGGGTGATAATGATAATAGTTGTATATTCTTGAACAATTCAAGGTTTCAAATGCTTTTGGTTACAATAATAAGGTGGTGATAGTAATAATAGTAATAGCTAATAATAGTGCCTTAGTAATGAGGTTAGGGTTTAAAGCATTAGGGGTAATGTTAAGTGATATGGTAATAAGGTTCAAGTATCCTTCTTAGTTAACAACCACATGATATTCACTAACTTTGAGTTATGTCACATGGATAAGACAAAAGTAGTTTTATTGTTAACCAAAAGGATAAGGGTGTTAAGTAGAATAATAATAATAATAATAATAATAATAATAATAGTAATAATACTAATGATGATGGTAATATTAGTAAAAATAACAATAATATCCCTAGCAGTAATAATAACAATAACAACAACCCAGTATGGTTAAGTATTAATAATAATAACCTTAGTAAGATAATAGAGATAATAATAATAATAATAATAATAATAATAATAATAATAATAATAATAATAATAATAATAATAATAGGGTTGTTAATATTAACACTTATAAAAATAAAACTAAAGTTGAGTATAATAGAAGTTAGAGTTCGAAGAGATGCTAGTATGGTAAAAATGATAACTTTAATATCAGAAGTCACAATATTAGAAATGATAATAACAATAAAGTAATAATAATAATAATAATAATAATAATAATAATAATAATAATGATAATAAAAGAATAATAATAATAATAATAATAATAATAATAATAAGTATAATGGTATTAATATTAGTTAACTTAATAATAACTATATAGGAATAGAGTTTAAGGCTTGGAATGAGTGGAAGACCACCTAGGGTCGGTGGTGGTCCGGCGGTGGTGCGGGGGAGCGACGACGGCGGCGATGGAGGAGGAGAAGAGAGGAAAAGATGGAGGTGGTGGTTAGAGGGGAGGAGAAAAGGGGAAGTTTGATGTGGGGGAGGAGACAGCAGGGAGAAAAGAGTGGAATGAGGGTGGTGGCGTGAGAGGGGCAGCGGCGCTCGGTGGTTGACGCGGCGGCCGAAGGTGGAGGAGGGTGGTGGAAGATGGTGGAGGTCGGTGGAGAAGGAGGCAGGGAGTAAGGATGGTATGGGCAGGTAGGGGAGGACCTGCTGGTTACTTTGGGTGGTGGAAGGGAGGCTGATCACGGCGGAGGTGGTGATGATGGTTTTTGGGCAAAGGATTTCGCACGATTTTGGTGGCACGTGCGGGGTAAGAAAGGGAGTAGTGATGGTTTGGTTGCGTGGAGGGTGGTGCAAGGAAGGTTTTGGTGTGTGGCGGTGGTCACGGCGGTCGCGACGGTTGCTGGCAGCGGCGGAAAGGGCGTCTGATCTAATGGTGGCGAGGTAGGGTTTCGGCAAGGTCCAGAGGGAAGGACTTGCCTTGGCCATTCAGGGGGGGTATTTATAGGCAATTGAGGGGAAAACGATGAAGGGGAGAAGGACGACATGCGGGAGCAGGTGCGGCAGGCCGCCGTCCGATGGTGGCAGCCGGTCGCAGGTCTGGGGTTTGGTAGGCTTGTTTAGCGATGTGCGGGAAAAGGGAAAGGAAACAGGATGCGTGAGGGGTAAGAGGATTGTGCTGGGTTGAATTGGGAAAGAAAGGGACAGAAATGGCAGGGAAAGGATAGCCGGATGACAAGGTTGTCGGCGGTGGTAGGCTGCGAGTTGCAGGCCTGCGCGAGGAAGAAGACGACGGGTGTGGGGTGGACCGGCGGTCCAAGGAAAAGGAAAGAAGGAGGCAGGCCGGCCGGTTTGGCAACGGTTATAAAAATTTTAAACCAAACGCGGCGTTTTAGTAAATGGGGGACAAAACGCGGCGTCGCGTTGCTGGGTGGTAACGGTCATAAGGGTCATTAAGCGTGACACGGCGTTTTGACAGCTTCGAGGGTGAAACGCGGCGTTGCGGGCGTACGGTAGCCAACGGACGACGCTGGGCTGTGGGATGGAGAAGGAGAAAGAGATTGGGCCGGGCGAGGCCCAATTTCGGCGGAGGAGAAAGAAAAAAAGAAAAAGAAGGGAAAGGAAAAAGGAAAAAGGGGGAAAAAGGATTTCTTTGAGGTTTTGAATTTTTGCACAATTTATTTAGAATGTTTTTGGGTTATTATACATTTATATATATATATATATATATATATATATATTTATCTATTTTCTTGAATATTTAAAAATTATTTAAATAGTAATTTAATTCTCTTTTTAGATTAATTTTGGCTATTTGGGTAATTTTCCTCCACTTTCATATTAATTAGTAAAATGTCCAAAATTTTCTAAATAATTTATTTATTATTTTCTCCTTATTTTCCTCAATTAATTTTCTCTTTATTTAATGAAGTAATTTATTTTCTTAATTTTTTTTCCTAACAAATCACTATTTTGCCATAATTCCTAAGTTAGGGTTTTTGGGGTATTTCTGTTTTCTTCTACACATGGAGATCCTCAAGTTGAAGATTTTAGTGCTACACACCATAGAAGATGTGAATAAGAAAAATTAGAAGAGTATGGATTGGAATTGGAGAGGAAATGGGCTGGACTAAGCCGAGGCACACACAAAAAGCTTTTTCAACCCTGCGAACCTGACTATATGGTACCAGGGGTCGGGTGTTTTCTTACTAGAGTTGGTATTTGAAATAGAAGAATGGACCTGGATGGATAATCAGCTGAGTAACTAGAAAAATGGGGATAGAAAATAAAAGAGAAAGGGGTGGTGGAAGTAGAAGTAAAGGCTCAAAGTTAGAATAAGGCAAACACACAGGTGGAGTTTCGGCAGATTGAAGGAAAATGTTGGCCGAAGGTTTTAGGAATTTTGTTGTATGGCTGTAGAAGATTGCAACAAGATGGTTGTAAGAATTCAAGATCATCAATCAAGAACTCAATGAAGAATCAAGAATGACAACAAGCTGCAAAGGAGGGTCAAAGAATGCTGGATGATTATTTTCTTGTAGGTGGTCTCCTCGCATACAGCTGCAAGAAAATTGCAGGAACTTGCACTGACGCATGATGCAATAGATTTAGAGGCTTTGATACCAAAATTTGATGTGAATCCTAGTGGAGGGACGGAAGAAGGATCTAATAACAATGGATAGCTGCATTGGTGGAATGAGATTACAAGACTCACTTCGGTTTAGGGGATTAAACTCGATGAAAGTTTCAGGTTGGAAGCTTGAGTTGAGTTCGAATATTGAAGTTACATTCAACTTCGAAAAAAGAATGTGAAAGAAATGCTTGGCACTTATGGATATCTACTACTCAAAAAGAGAGACAAACAAGTTCTTAACTTGGTAATTTTTATTCAAATTATCTTCTTCTCCTAATTTATGCGTGTACAAGGGTATATATAGGGAGGGTGGGTAGTTGGCACAATCAAGGCTTAAACCAGCCAGTTCTTCCCTTAATTCAAGATAAATTATTCTACTTGAATTATGCCCATATAATGCCTAATCTTAATCACAATATCATTGTCTAAATGATATTAATGACTAACATTGCAAAGCCACACAATCAACTATAACACATACATGAAATTACATCAAACCGTAGATTGCATAAAATACACTTAGGGTTTACAACAAGTTTAATATAACTAATGATAATCATCACCATATCTTGTTGTAGTGTCATCCCATGTATGTCATAGCCTATATACTTTGAATGCTTGTACATTTTAAGGTGTGTTAACATCTTCTCCTTGCAAATATGTAACATACCTACAAGAATACCTCAAAATTTTTTCAATACCAAGCATAGAGATATTATCAAGAACATTTAATATGATTGGATCCAATATTAAGAAAGCTAATTTTTCCTTACCTTCAGAATCAATAGGAATATGAGAATCATTAGATGCTCCTGCGTCAAATACCCATTATAGAAAGTTATCAAAATGTTCCCTTAGCTAAAGTTGGATTTAATAGCCATATAGGCATAAGCTGTATAAAAGGTTCTTTAACCTAAGAAGTAATTTTTGGAATAGTTTAACAATGTAATTACCCACGTTCTTAACATATAATATATGATAGATTAAAAAGAATAATTTAGTAAAACTTTTAAGGCTAGATTCACATAAAATATTAGGTTTTCTTTTAAAATAGTTTAATTAAGGTTTGAAAAGTCATGCATTACAAAGGGTTGAGGCACTCGAAGAAAGGGTGACTAATGGTTGACTGATTGGGACCTAAAATTTGTATTTTGTGATTTATATTCATTCTTGGTCCCAATTAATTTATAAATTAAATAATTTTATATATTTAATTATAGAAAATTATTTTACACATTTTTATAATATTTTATAATTTTTAGAATTTATTTGATATTTTTATTAATAAGTATTTATTTAATCTATTATTTATGTATAAATATTATTTAAAAATTAATTAAAGTCAACCATTGATCTTGATACCTCTTTGTGAATAACTCCTACACAAAATTTAGATATAAACCTTTGTCATGTTTCTTTTGCCACAAAATCTTCCTTAGATACAAATCATACCTCTTATTTAAATCCTAAGAGCAAGGACAATGGGGTAGCTTTAGGGGATTTAGCGGGTAGTTTAGCATTTAATAGGCCAATATTTTAAGGGCACCTAAAATAAGAAGTAGTATCATTGTAAAATGGGAGCATTATAACATATTTAAATACTTAAAACTAAATACAAGAATATTTAATCATATAAATTATTTTATTATTAGTAATTATACTTAAAAAATTATTAAAACGTTAGTGAAATATGTAAATAGTTTGATGACACATTGAAGTTTGTGTCACCATTGTAAGTTATTCTTTTATCAAGTACCTAATGGGTAGCTCAACATCAATTTTTTTTATTTTTATTTTAAAATGGCTTAAGTTGCCCACCTAAGCTCATTTTACTATTCTAGCCCTAACAACTTGAACCTTCTTTGCTTGCACTCAAACTTGTTTCTAATCCTTCCTATGTCAATTATATGATACTTGTCTCTCTTTGCTATTAATTTATAAGTCCTTTGTGAAGTGAGGGAGTGTTTACTTAGTTAGTTACATATTATACATAGACTACAAGTCTTTCTCCTTTACTGTCAAAACTTTCTAAGCATTGAAAACTATTTTATCCCTTTGTTCTTATCCTACCTGAGCCTTCATCATCTAAATTATCCATTGTATTCCTTATCATTTTTACATAAAATTTCATATATAATACATTTAATTTAAAGTGGTTTAGGGTGTCTAATGAAAAGTATAATTTTATAAGTGTTTTAGGGAATTTTATTATTTTTCATTAAATTGGAGTGTCTCTAGAAGTAAAATATATGTTGAGGTGCTAATAATATAAGTATAAAAAGTTTACTTTATGGATTGTAATGGATATGTGTGTGTGTGTGTGTGTGTGTGTGTGTGGTTTTTAAGTGAAATGGACATTTTAAAGTATAATGTCATTTTAGGTATAATAAAAAATGTGTATAATTTAGGAAACTTATATCCATAATTAATATGGTTGTATTGAATGCCATTGATTAACATTATATCATATAAATATCCTACACACTTAGTCATTTTCTCTTATCATCTTATTTCACTTTATTATCAACCTAGAAGCCCTTAACCTTCTTCTCCAATTCACCATACTATTCTCTTCTTCTCTCCATTGATTCTTCTTCTTTAATCCTCATCTTTGATCCTTTTCTTTTGATGATTTGTGTTCAATGCTTACAATATGCCATTTTCAAGGAAGAAGATTGATTTGGGTGTATTTCTCTTTTTCTAGGGGCATTGTATATTAAGCAAACATTTCTATACTAATAATAAATAGAATATAAGGTCTTAAGCATGCATTTGTCGTGATTTTGGTCAGATGACCCTTTTTACCCTTTATGTATTAGCTCAAGGCCACTAGAGATTTTTCATGTCCATGATTTTTTTTCATTTTATATTGGTGTTGCCATCATATTCATTGGTGTTTTTAAATAAATTTTAATACATAACATGTTTAGTTTTGAGCATGATTAGGATTTGCTTGATTATTTTGAAGTTTAAACATGTTTAAGTGTTCCCTTTTTTTCTTATGATTAATTATTATTATTATTATTATTATTATTATTATTATTATTATTATTATTCCAATTGGTGCATAACCTTGTTTATGAGTGATAATAGTAAATATATGTAAAATTATTGGTAAAGATAGTATTTTGATATGTTTCGGGGGATTATGTGATACCGGCATGAGCTATAAATATATTTCATTTGTGATACTTTATTTTGTGCATTAGTATTTATTTTCTATAGGTTTTTTGCTTTTGTGCATTTAGTAGCTATCGACCTCAATATAATAGTATATAATTCGTCAAGTGTTATACATCTCTATGTGCTAGTGTAATTTGTACTAACCATTAGTATATATGCCTTTAGTTAGGGGTCTCTTTCTACTCTATCAGTGAAGTGTATAATATATTTTAGTGGAAATAATGAGTTGAGTAGATTTTGGGACATATTTTAATGACGTAATATACTTAGTGATATTGATTAAATATGTAATTGTGTGAAATTAAGTGGAAGGATTTCATGAAAAAAAGTGAATAGTATAAATAATGTGAATAATATAAATAGTGTTCCACAAGTGTAGATAACTATGTTTTCTTATAATAACATGATCTTTCATTTTTTTTCTTATGTTACCATGTTTAGTATGATCTTTAGCTTAAAGCATGTCCTAATATGACTTATATATTAGCATTCTATCACTTTTAGTAGATTATGTTTACTAAGTACAATTGTCGTACTAATGCTACCCTTCCTTCTTTTCTAGATGATGTATATAGGTTTATTATGGATGCCTATGCTAATAACATAAGGTTTTGTAGATTTTAGGGTGGGCTAAAATATGTTATCTAGTACACTATGTTGGTGTTTATGTTTTTTATTCTAGTCTTACTCTGTACCTTTTGTCTGTTTCAGTTTTATACCTCCTTTGAACATTTCTATTATGTATATGCTTCTATTTCTTCATTTTTTTATTGTCAATCTCCTTTATTCTTTTGAGTTATTTTCAAATATCCTATGAGTCTACTTTTAACCTTCCATCTGGCATGATTTAGATACTTATAGTTTTTTTTCCTATGTTGGATGTGGAAATAACACCTTATATTTACTATTTAGCTTCCATAAATATCCTTTCAAAATGAAAGTTTTTCAATAGTGATAATGTTGGTCTTACACCTAGTGACAAACAACTAACAAGTTTTCACTTGTTAGTTATAATATGCTCCAACAAGTAATTTATTTAGATATAGAACTTTGACATGAGAGACTGATTAGTGAAACTATCAACTAAGTTGCAAGTCTATAGGTTTAATCCATTATTAAGAATCTCCATTTTGGATCCAATGGCTCATTCCATGGTTAGGACATTTCCTCACTAATTACTTGAATATTTTTGTAGTACCTCATTTCTAATTAATTATTATTTTGTATAATAATATGAAAGTGTATTATTTTATGTGTAATTAATTTCATAAATGATTATAGGATATTTTATGGCTTTCTAAAAAATTTTTGGGTGATTCTATAGTAATTGTAATTATGTGGCTAGATTTACTTTACTTATAAAATACTATTTATGTCTGTTAACTTTTAAGCTACTTTGAAAAATATTCATGTAAAATTTTACTTGTGTATGAAATGGGTTGAAATATAAATCTAGGAAAACTCATATCAAATGTATGTTAACAATTTTCAAAAATTATATATATGTTTCAAATGGGAAAATATGTTGATCTAGAAAGTTTCATAATTTTATGAATAATTTTGATATTTATTTTTGTAATTATTTTTGTAAGCTTTTTAGTTCACTATTAAGTTGATATTTTATATATCAAAACTTTTTGCACATTTATGAAAATTTACATGTACATTTAGAATATTACGTAACTTTTTATAATTTTTTGAGGTTATTTACTATTTTCTTAATTTTAGTCTCTTTATTAACCTTATCACCACTAAAAATAATCTATAAATCTAAAAATTACTTTTGACCCATGAAATTCCTTACCTACACTTCCATGATATGATTTTGCATCAAGTTGACCTTTCTTCCATTCATTTAACCAAAATTTGAGCCAAAGTCACTTCTTTACACTTCCTACCTATGCTACTTGTGTCCTTTTAGGTTTTCTTGCATCCAACCTTCTACATTTGTCATCCCCATATTTAATCTTAACCTCACCTGACCTTATACCTTGGACTTGCACTTCTATACCCATTTGGCTTGATTTCTAGGTTATCATAACGTTTATACATCCACCATACTTTATCTTATACACTCTACCACCTATCCCTTCATTCAAGTGTTGAAGAAGCATGCTCCCTCTCTCCCTTAGCATTAGATTTTAGTAGCCTCCCTCCCCTATTTTGTACCTTAACTGTCTTTCATTTTTTCTTTCTTTTAATCTTTCTCTCATTAGCTCCTCTTGGTTGCTCTTATATATATCTTTATTTTTGTTATTTTTGCTAAGTGTTCTTAAGCTTGTTGAGGCTAACCAAAACCTACACTTCTTTTGTCTCCATTATCCTTCTTCTTTTTCTTCTTTTGATCCTTTGTCGAGCCTTGTTATATTTTATTGAATATAAGAGTGTTATATTTGGAAGAAAATTTGAAGAGTTGTTTTATCCCTTTTCTACTTGTGGTGTTCCATTCTTTATTAGGTATAACAATCCTCCTTTTGATTTTGATTATTTTCTTATACTATAATTTTTTAAAATGTTTCAGGTTCTAATTTCTTTTTTTTGGGTTCTGCGTTTTCTAGGAGAAGGAATAATAGTTGAGAGCTAGGGTTTGTATTACTTCTTTGTTCTTAGTTTTACTATTTTTCTTGGAAATAAGGTAACCCATATACTCTTATTAAATATATAAAAATAAATTAATAACATGTTTGGGGGTTCCTATATTATACTTAAGTGTAATTTATGCTTCCTTATAATTTTATGAAAAGTATGCATGTAACATTTATTATTAATAATTTTTCTAAGTATGTATACATGTATTTTTACACAAGAGCATGTTAAATTTATGTATTTTAATACATGTATGATAACATGTTCGAATAGGGTTGTTTGTGGTAAAGTAATTATGCACGATTAGGGTTTTATGTGTAAATAGGCTTAATTGTATTTTAGGAGCAAAATGGTAATTCTTGTCACTTGTAAAATTTTCTAAAATTATAATTTTAAGTTAAAGTCCTATTTTAATTTTATTTATTTGTGCCATGAATTTTTCTTAATTTTAATAACAATTGATATCAAAGTGGAAAATTATTGAGTGTATGATATATAAGGGCATTTTGGTCATTTTATTGTTTCTTATGCCTAAAAGTTTAAACAATTAGACTAAGATAATATTAATAGATTCCTAGGTTGACCCTAGTATTGACTTTGACTTTGGCTTGGATTATTTACCTTAACTTGAATAATTAGAAATAAAAGAAAACACTTAAGTATGGAATTAGAATTATTATGCATTATGTCATATTTTATGATCACCTTATTAAGATATTAGTATTTAAAGTGGAAGACCTTAAGATTAAAAAATGGTTTCTCATTGAGGTTAGGTATCATAGAGATGAGGTAGGGACCGTCAATTTGGTCTGTTGGTTTTATCCAATGCCTCAACATTTTTACTAAGGCCCTAGTCTACTCTATGGGTGACCTACGACCCCTATAGGGGATATTGATACTTAAGGATTAGGTATCTTAGGATGGAATGATACTTTGTTTCTTTATTCCACCAATATGGCTAGAGTACTTGTACGTTTCTAGGTTATAAGTTAGGAGGATATTGTATTGGCCTAGTGTGCACGTATGATTGGTGTGCTTTATATGTCTTTGGATTATTATCGTATCCCCTTGAGTAATTAAAAATGGAAGCAACTTGTATAAGGATTTAATTAGATTATTTTGGTTTGTTGGTTTAGTAATTGCCTTTGTGCACTACTTAGTTTTAGTTAGTTTTGTAGTTACCTCTATGCATTTCATGCATTTGGACTGTTGGTTTGATAGTTGCCTTCCTGTATAGAGGTGGTTGTTAGAGAAGGCCTTAATAATGGTTTGGTGTTTTCTCTTTCTTGGGACACCCTTATATAATTAGATTAATAAAATAGTCATAATATGGTTAAGTTTGATATGACGAGCATGTGGCATATGGCATGATATGAGTTAGGGTATGAATATGGTGCTTAGCTATGATATATGTTTTATTACTTGCTATTCCATAACCTTTGTATTACGTTATATATACTACTTGTGATATTTGCATGATTAGTGTTGTGTAGTAGTTTACTTAGCATTGTTGTACTATTGGGTTCCATTTTATGGTCCCCTACCTAATCAATGGATAGTTTTTATATTTCAAGAGTATTTTGAGGGTACAACTTGATGGATTTTGGTAGGAGTTGAGAGTTAGGACTATGTTGTATCTACTCTAGCATCTTTTGATCAAGATACCCACTTGGACTCTTATGTTTCATTCTGTATTTCTTTCTTTTGTCACTTTCTACTCTTTTATCCAATCTTTCTTTATTAGAATATTTTAATACCATAATGAAGCCTCTATCTCATTTTTATCAATTATTGTTTTGAATCTAAGTGGATAAACATTTTACCTTTAAAACTTAGTTTGAGAAAGGTAGAGGAAGCGGATTTATACTAAATATAGTTGTAACACCCTGCATTTTTAATGGTTTAACTTCTTTAATTAGCTCTTTTTAAAGAAAATTATAAGTGCTAAAAATGAGGGTATTAAAATGTCTGACGCATCATATAATGTTTCATCATCCTATTACTAAATGTAGTGATTCCATAGCACATCATATAACACTTCACTAAAATATTCTATATTAAATCATCTAAAAAAGTAATAGTGTCAACTAAGAGGGTATTAACTTAATCCATTTCCCTATCTCTTAAAGAAATTGAGAAGAGTTTTAGCATAAGGACATCTCAGTTAATCCTTGAATTTTGGAAGAAGCTAAACTTCTACAAAAGATTAAAGGTTAAGACATCGACCCTTATTGGAAGCTGCACAAAAATTGACCTATTATTTAAAGCATTTATAACATAATAGGCTTGAGTTCAAAATGTTGAGCTTGAATTCCTTATTTAACAATGTAAGGATTTAGTTAATGGTTAACTAATATGATATAGTCACATATAACACTATGTAACACCCCCAAAATTCACTACTGAAAAATTTCGTTTTATTTAAAAGATAATTGCGGAAGCAAATTAATGAAACGTGAACTTTGGGAGTATTACCGCCACACTTAGTACCAGACCGGTTCACTCATACCGTTCCAGTACTAAGTGCTAAGGCTAAAGGAAAATGAAATACAATTTGCAAGAAATGCAACATACTGAAATCAGAGTAGCACATCAAATCATTTATCAGAATAAAATCCACCAATGGTGGTAACAGTAACAACATATCATTAAAACCAGGAATTTAAAGAGAAAGAGAAAACCCTAACGATACCGGATAACTCCTTACTCTCTTTCCCGTAGCCCACTTGAGTAGCACCTGAAAAGACCTGTAAGGGCACTGCCCATTGAATAGGCAGGGGCCCCATAAAGGGAATCCCTTCAGTACTACGGTACTGAGTAACCCTTTAATACCACACTTAAAGACAGGCCCGCAATGTAACACATAATGCAAACTATGTACGTATGGAAACAGGGAGCATACATAACAATCACACATAAAACAAGTTATGATTCACGGTCGATACTTTGGGCCTTAAGCCATGTCATATTGTAAGATCAATACATTCGGGCCTTAAGCCATTATTCCGTCATCATTCAATCAGTATCATATTTTATATCCATGTGAGTGCGAGAACCCCACTATTATAGCCGGTGGATCGGAAGTAACACACAAGGCAGAACGCACCTGACCACTATTATTGCCGGTGGACCGGAAGGTAAACACACAGGGCAAAACGCACCTGACCACTATTATTGCCAGTGGACCGGAAGGTAAACACACAGGGCAGAATGCACCTGACCACTATTATTTGCCGGTGAACCGGTCTGGCCCCAACTCACATGGTGTTCCACTATAAGTGATTAGTATTTTTCCATGATCTTATTCACATACATAACTCATTTTATGAGCTCGAGACCCCCACTATTATTGCCGGTGGACCGGAATATATATAAACTCATCATCCAGGGCACAACGCTCCTGGCCACTATTATAACCGGTGGACCGGGATATATAAGAATCATCATCCAGGGCACAACACTCCTAGCCACTATTATAACCGGTGGACCAGGATACATATAACTCATCATCCAGGGCACAACGCTCTTGGCCACTATTATAACCGGTGGACCGGTACTCAGTATCATAATCATCTGGGCCCGGCTCATTAATATTCCACTTTCAATAATAGTATCTTTCCTTTCTTTAATCAGCACATCAATCATATTTATTTGCCTCGATTGGGAGATCAATAACCCGGGACACAAAGGTACACCGGTCGTACCGGTGCATATCAGCTATTCAGTACCCTTCAACCATGAACCCAAGGATGCAAAGGTACCCTGGTCGTACTGGTGCATAAAGCTAACTCAGTACCCTACCGACAAGGACACCTAATCCATAAGTATGCATACCCCCTAACTAGGTCCGTAGAGCTAGAAAGAGTAAGATATAGGGCCTGGCTGGGGCACAAAGGCACACCAGCAAATACCAGAATAATCGTGGACTAAACCACGTCCTTAGGGTAGCGACCCCTAAGGAGTCACCATTCCCGATCTCGAGGTCTTTCACTTTAAGTAATAGTGTCTTAATTAAGGTGATCACGAAAAGCACGATAATTCGATACTTATTCACTTTCAACCGTTTTGATATCATTAATCGTTTCTTATTCAGAGGATTATCCAGGATGTCACAGAGAAATCATTAAGGCCATACTAATTATCAAACACTCTTACTTGGCTAATCAGCATTATTTGGATCATATTATAATGTTCCACAATCTCAAAGACATGTTAGGTACAAACTACTTATTTTCCCTTTACTTATATAATTGTTAAGTATCCATTCCTTACTCACCAAATTACCATATTACCCTTTAGGTTACATAATTATCAAATTACCCCTTATACGGTTTAGGTTACCAAGTTATCCCCTACACTTTTTAAATCACCATTCACTCCTCATAATTGCTACATTTATCATATTTCCCTTTTTGGTTGCTTAGATTACCAAATCGCCATTCTCCTTTGTTATAATTACTAAATTACCCTTGAGTTGGATAAATTACTAAATTACCCTCCTTCATTATCATGATTACTATTTTGCCCCTTTAGTTGGTTAAATAATTATCACTTTACCCTTCAATCGGCTAAATTACGAAATTGCCCCTTTAGTTGGATAAATTACCAAATTGCCCTTCTCCTTTATCATAATTATCATTTTACCCCTCTCAATTATTTTTATTGCCATTTTACCCTTTTTAATTATCATAAATCCCAAAGTACCCTTCTTCATAATTACAAATATTAATTTACCCTTCTTCATAATCATAATTACCAATTTACCCTTCATTTCCAAAATTACCGTATTACCCCTTACTTATAAATTACCATTTTGACATTCACTTATACAATTACCATATTACCACTTATGAAATTACGATTTTGCCCCTCTACCTTCAAAATTACCATATGCCCTTTTACTTGAAAAATTACCATAATGCCCTTTTACTTGAAAAATTACCATAATGCCCTCCTTCATCCAAAATTACTATTTTACCCCTACTTCCAAAATTACCATTCTTACCACTTACTTATAAAATTACTATATTACCCTTTGACTCCAAAATTACTGCTTTACCCTTTTCTGCAAAAATTACTATAATACCCCTTTACTTATAAAATTATCATTTGGCCATTTAGTCATAAAACTACCATATTATTCTTTTATCTCAAAAATTACCATCATACCCTTATTTCTCACAACTTACAATTTTATCCTATACTTATAAATTATCATTTCACCTCTTTCTGTTTAAAATTACCAAAATAACCTTTTTACTTATAAACTTTCCACTCAACCCTTTTATTCACCATTTTATGAATTTACTAACACTACATAAAATAATAATATTAATACTTCATTTTTATCATCTAAGTCCACCAACTTATCATTATTCAACATAATACTCATTAGCAACTACCTACATTAGGTCACATACTTCATAAGCAAAATTACTAAAATGCCCTTAAACGATAATATTATTCATACATTAGCAACATTTTACATCATATACCAACATTTAGCATTTCCATCAACAATCAAACTCCTTCCTTAATTAACATACCTACATATGGCACAAAAGTTAGCATGCTTTTCCTTTTCACCCAACAATATAAGAAACCATATATATATCATGCTAAGCACACCAAACATGCATAAAATCATACTAAACCCCTAATGTGCTAGCATACGTTTTTCCATATATTTAAGGGAGGATTAACTGTTACCTTAATCCTGCAAAATATCAAATCTTACCAAGCATAATTAGGAACTCAACACCTAAAAATAATATCCATCATTATTGTTAGAAATAAGATGTTAAAAAGGATAAAACTTTATAAAAAAAATTTATTTAATAATAATACACTTTAATTAAATATGGATATACCTTAAAACTTTTCCAAATTAAATCCAAAACAAGGGGGAGCTCACGCTGCATGAGCAGCGTGAGTTTCATGCATAATCATGGGGAGAAAAGGGCTCAAAGAGGGTGAAGGGAGAAAAATAAGCCATTTTCGGGTTGGGGTCTTTGGGCTAGAAAAGAAGGTGGTTAGGGGAGGTTCTAAGGCAAGGGAATGGTGCAGAAGTAAAGAGGGGGTGTAGGTGGAGGCTAAGGGTGGTTTCAAAGCGGCATAGGGCGGCGGAGACGGCGGCGGCAAGGCGGAGAAGTTGGCTGCCGAGAAGGGTCGAGGGGAAGGGGCTGTGAAGGAAGGAAAAGGAGAGGGAAAAATGGAGGGGTGAAAGAGTTGGTTTCGGCCAACTAAGGCATGGCGGTTGTAGAGGGGGTTGTAGGGTGTCGAACGGTGGGTTGGGTGGTGGGAGAGGTGGCCGGAAGGCGGCGGTAGAGGCGGTTGCAGGTGGCTCGGCGGTAAGGGGAAAAATTGGGAAGAAAATGGAAGAGGAGGAGAAGGGAGGAAGTGTAGGGCTTGAGGGGCGGCGTGGTGGTGCAGGGTGGTAGTAGGCGGTGGCAGAAGGCGGCGCAGGGGCTGGGCGAGGTGGTGCAGGCGGCGGTGGGCTTCGGTGATAAAAAAAACGTGGAGGAGAATGGAGGGAGAAGGAAGGAGAGAAAAGGGAGCTCAGGGAAGGAGAAGGGCTCGAAAATGAGGGGAATGGAGGGCTGGGGAGATGGAGAAAAAGAAGAGGGAGAAGAGAGGGGGCACGGCTAGCCGGCGATCGGTGCTGCAGGTTGCAGGCCTGGTAGGGTGGCAGGGGAAAAGAGGGGAGAAGAAGGAAAGGGAGAGGGGCATGCGGGGCTGTGGTCTAGGGCCGGTTTGGCTCGAAAAAGGAAGGAAAGTGACGGGGGAAGAGAGAGAGGGAGAGGGAGGTAGGTGGTGGCCGGGTTGCAGGTGGCGACATGCTCGACCATGGCAGAAGAAATGGTCAGGTGTGGGAGAAGAAGGGAGGAGAAGAAGAAAGGGACTGGCGGGCGGATTGGCGCAGGAAAAGAAAATAGTTAGCCGGCCGGTCCAGGGGGAAAAGAAGGAGAGGCGGGCTGGAGGGACGGGCTGGACGTGCGTTAGGCATGGGCGAGGGAAAGGCAGAAGCGGGCTGAAGGCCCAGTCCGCGGGGAGGAAGGAAGCAGGCCGGTGCAGGCGGCCCAAGGAGGAGAAGGAAAAGAAAAAGGAAAATGAGAAAATAGGGGAAATAAATTAAATTAATTTATAAAATCCTAAAATGTAATATTCTTGATAAAATATTTAATTTAATAATTTAATTTATTATAATCTAATATTTTAGTTTAAAAAGGATAAAGTTGGTAAAATATTAGTTTTGGAAAATTATTTAGATAAAATAATATGATAAATGGCAAAATATTTATTTTTAATTTATTAAATACTTTTATCCAAATTTACATACTCTAAAATCCATGAAATAATTAAAATAAATAATTTTACAAGCTAATTTTATTTCAAATAAAGTTATTTATTAAAATATAGGTTTTTGAAATTTTTGGGGTATTACACACTATATTTGTCATCAAGGGTGACAATGTTGTATCATTAGTTATAACAAGTTACTCTTGACAAGATTAATAGTAACACCCCTATAATTATGAACTAAAAAATTTGTTTTAAAGAATTTCTTATAGAAGTTTAAACAATAAAAATTAGGGTGTTACTACTACACTTGATATAATTCTAGTTTATTCTACTATTCTTATACCAAGTGTTAAGGCTAGCAACATTACTCCACTTAGAATAATAATAATATGGTTATAAGAATTAAAGCAGAGAGACTCGAAGCAAATTAACATCAATCTAATAAAACTAATTCTCAATGGTTACAAATTTAGCAAAATTAAAGTATATAGAGACATAAGAGCATTCGAATTTAAAGATACCAGGCAAAACAGCAGATAACTCTAACTCTTAAACAAAGTACTAAGCTTCAACTAATCTCACAAGCTAACTTGCAAAGATAATTTCCTATTGAATAAGCAGAGGCCTATAAAAAGGATTCATTAAGTATAAAGGTACTAAATAACCCATATTACAAAACTAATATGAAAAGCCTACATGGAACATATAAAAGGAATCACAAAAAAACATGGTATTAACATTGAATTACACCTACGATGATTAAAATATCATAATCATATTAGGTAAACAAATATTACGAAAGCCACATACTGCTCATACCCATTCATTTCAAAAATAATGAAACATACCAACCAAACATCAAAAAGATATATTCTAAAAAAATTATTAAGACAAATCTCAAAACAATAACCATAACAGCCAAAATATATCTTATATCTCAATATCAAAACAAGTAATATCCATCATACCATAAGTAGGGCCCAAAGTAACAATACTAATAAACTCCATAATATTATTCTTAACTACAAACCAAACCTATCAGTGATTATGATCATTCTAGTTATTTATTCATAATAAGTTTAGGGACTCCACTATTATCAATTGGTGGAATGATATCAATAATGCATAACTCCAGGGCAATAAGCTCTAGGTTACTATTTTCAACTAGTGGAACAATTTTGAAATATACAAACCCAGGGTACAAAGCTCCTAGTTAATATTTTCAATAAGTGGAACGGTTTCAATAAAATACAACCCAAGGATAAAATTCTCCTAGACAGTGTCCTTATCCAAAAGAATGAATAAGTGCAACAAGTCCTGACTCATATAGTATTTCACTTTAAGTGAATAATATCTTATCAATGGTTATAATCATTTAAATAAATTATTTAATTTGAGTTCAGAGACCCCACTATTCTCAACCGGTGGAACGATTTCAATAATTTACAACCCAAGGTAATAATTTGGTGGCCATTATTCTCAACTGGTGGAAAAAGCTTAAAAAATGTACAACCTTGGAGCAAAACCTTACCATTATTCTCGTTTGGTGAAACGAACATGTACAACCAATTATGACTCATATGATCATTGATTGTAAATGATAAATATCTTATTTGTGGTTATTTATTTTCAAGATCAACACAAATATACACACACATACCCATGCAAGGCAAAGTTCCAACATATCCCCCAAGAACTAGCCGCACACCCTTAAAAACTCTAATTTCACAAACCTAGAAAAACTTCTCTATCACCAAACTTCATACCCATCCTTAAAATATTATTATTAACCACATACTCAAAAATTATGGTCTAACTCTCACATCTTACACATGCAATAATGATCTAACTTCAAGGTTATTATTCATATCTCCTATAAAACCCTAATTTCACCATTTAATCACGACTTTCCCCATAAACCCCATATAGACACCAAATTTAATATAAATTTCCAAGATGTTAGTATTGACATCATGTATGAAAATTGGTGTTCAATTTCCATATTTTATATAAACGATAATAGTCTCCCCCTTAGGGTTACTATTCACCTTCTCTCCTATATGGTAATTTCATATCCCAACCACAATTTTTTCCTTGAGACTCATATAACCCCCAAACCTTATATGCATACCTAAAATGCCAACGTCAACATAATATCCAAAGTTTATGGTTAGTTTCCAACATTTTGTACACATGATAATGATTCTACCCATATGACATACTATTTATGCTTAAAACCACTTCCCTCATTTATTAGACTTATACAACCAATATTCACTCCAAACATTCCATATATCATAGTTAACCTATTTTGAACCATTTATTACATTAAAGAAATTCATATTCAATTTTTAAAACATATTAACCAGCATTAAGATTACAAAACTTTGGGATGTTACACTAATGTTTTGGACTTTAGAATCACCAAATAAGGATAAAGTTTACAATTCAAAATATAAAAGATAAATTTGGTTCCACTTAGACCTAGCAATTGAACACATAAGCAAATGGTTTTACAAAATGCAATACCTATAACTTAGGTTAGGTGTTAAGGATGCTTGATATCTTTAAGGAGCTTGAGAAAAATAATTTTGAAATCCATCTTGATTAAGGTAGTAAAAAAATATCAATTTATCGAGTACTATTATATTATTTTTTCCATTTTTTATTCTACTAAATGTGAATACTTACAAAGAAAGTGGACTAAAGATTGGAAAATAGAAATAAAGCATATTCATTAAGAAAAAAATAGATAGATCAGAAAACATGTTACAATTGAGTGATAAAGATCTATCTCTATAATTCAAAGAAATTGATCAACATATGTATATGTATAATAAAGTGGAATCCTATCACTAATTTTGGAAAAAGTACATATTTTCTTGTTGATATAAGAACAAACTATCTAAATGGACTAAGTAAAATAGAATCATTGTTATGAAGAAATCATTCAAAAAAATATAAATAATGGCTCCTTGGCAGTGCAATATATTTTGTTGTTGCCATAGACACATTTGGCAACAAGTTTTTTTCATTTCTAAAAGGCTTTGGCAACTATTACTTTCTTGGTAAATACCATTCCAAATAGGAATCGCAATGTTTTCTCCTTTAAAAACATTTAAAAAAAAAATTATAGACATCTTTTGCAATGAATTTTTGTATCTAAAGATATTTTTAATAATTTGAGAAATTATATCTTCAGTGATGTATATAATATAGAAAAAAAATATCATTGCCAAAAATAATTTTACTTTTAGCAACACTTTTAGCCACTGTGGACTTATAATGCAATCTTTTCATCATAGCACTAGTAGCATGCACGAAACTTTTGGCACGAAACAGAATTGAGCAAAATAAAAGTTTGATTTTGGAGTTTTAATAACTGTTCCTGAGAGAACCGTTATTAAAACCTTCGGACTTTTGACAACGGTTCTTATATGAACTGTTATTAAAACCACTTTTAATAACGGTTTTATTTAAACCGTTATTAAAACATCTGTGCAAATTTTAACATTGCCCTTTTAATAACAATTTTGAACTAGAACCATTATCAAAACTGTTCTGCCCATTAATTTTCACGTGATTGATAACATTTTTTGAACCACAGTTATTAATGTCCCGTTATTATTTTCCGTTTTCGTAGTAGTGCGTTATACTCTATCCTATAGGCCCTATTTGATTTGAAGAAAATTAAGTGGAAAAGAAAATATAGAGGAAAAAATTTTTTTTTTGGAAAATTAAATTTTTTAAAAATATTTTTAGAATTTGGTATATAGAAATTATTAATTTTTGTGAAACTAATTCAAAAGTAGGATATTTATTTCATCCACCTCAAGAAATTAAACAATTTATAATATAGTAGTCATTAATAGGTAACTATAATAAATAAATACAAAATTCTAAACAAAATAGTAGCTTAAGGTCGAGGGCCGGCGCATAAGAATTTTACTATATTATTTTTATAGAATGATGAAGCCCTTCAGCTGCGGCTTTGGTTGCTGGGCTATGGGGTTTGGGAATATTGTTTGCCGTGATACTCGAGCCCACAAAGCCGAATCAGAAAGGCCAAGTGATAAGAGCAACTTTCTTCGCCTTGTAAAGACGACCATGCCCGTTTAATTGCATTCATGCGGTCGAGGTGGAATAAGAAGGATGACTGAAGAAGAAGAAGAAGAAGAAGAAAGATCGAAGAAGAGCAATGACTGAAGAAGATGAAGGTTGAAGAAGAAGATGGACGAAGTTGTAACACCCCAAAATTCACTATTTTTTAAAAAACGGAAGTAATTAAAATACATAATTTGAAACCCGTGAATTCTGGAGATATTACCGCCACACTTAATACTAGACCGGTTCACTCCTACCATTTCGGTACCAAGTGCTAAGGCTAAGAAAACACTATTAATAATACCATACAAATCCAAATTTATAAAAACGAGAATCAGAGTACGCGTAAGTCTTACATAATTCAAAATACCAACTATTTTTTTTACTAGATAATAACTAACAACATTAATAAAATTGTTTCGTCAATTCAAACATAATAAAAGTAACATGCGTCATAAATTTAAAAAGGACAACGGCCACATCACTCTAGATATTGATCCAGCCCAGCTATCACTCTGCCCCTTCTGATGTCCTATAGACATCAATAGCATCAAAGTAGGTGTCTCCTACCTACAACAGATCAAACGGGCCTTCTACTTGTGGGAATGAGCAGCACCCATGAAACGGGTGATCATCAGTACGCTACGTATTGAGTAAGGTAATCGAGTACTAAGGCCGGCATATAAAATATTAAATCATGTAGGATAATGATCACATACAATTACTACCCATACATATGATACATAGAAGCATAAAAGTGAAATCCATAACTTATAATCAACAAGTCCACACATAAGGCCCAAAAAGGGTCCAGATTAATTATTTTAATCCTTCTTTCATCGGAAGTCGATTCACATTATGCCTTTTTATCAATCCATACGAGTACAAGAACACCCCACTATTATAACCGGTGGGCCGATCATACATAGAGTGTCATGCCCTAACCACTATTATTACCGGTGGATCGGTCACATATAGGGTAAAACCCTAACTACTATTCCTAACCGGTGGATCAGCTTGGTTCCTACTCGCATGGTATTTCACTGTACGTAATTAGTATCTTTTAATAGTATTGACAACTCTGGTTTGTCATTATTGAGCTCGGGATCCCCCAATATTATAATCGGTGGGCCGGTCACATATAGGACCTCATGTCCTAACCACTCTTATAACCAGTGGATCGGTCACATATAGGGTAAAACCCTAACCACTATTCCTGATCGGTGGATCAGCTGGTCCCGTCTCAATATCTTTCACTTTAAATAATTAATGTATTAAATATTTTACTCATAAACATTTGTCATTCACAAACATTTGCCCAGACATGCATGACTAACTCCATGTAACCCTAACTCTAATGCAAACCTTAACTCCACATAAACCACACTTCCATGCAAACCCTAAATCCATGTAAACCACACTTCCATGCAAGCCCTAGCTCCCATGCAAGCTCTAGCTTCATGTAGACATTATTCCATACAAACCCTAATCCACATGCAAATCCTAGCTTCACGTAGACATGCATCCATGCAAACCCTAATTCACATGCAAACCCTAGCTTCACGTAGACCATGCTTCCATATAAACCCTAATTCATATTGAAACCCTAGCTTCATGTAGACCAGGCTTTCATGTAAACCCTAATTCATATTCAATTCCTAGCTTCATATAGACCATGCTTCCATGTAAACCCTAGCCCCCATGCAAACCCTTTCTCCATAAATTTTATGCAAACTCCAACATCATGGCATTTTATGTAAAACCCTAACGCCACATTATTACACTCCCCCTCATTATTTTAGAACCCTAGCATGCATGTCTTAAGGCCACATCATACAATAACAATAATATAAATGTACACATAATTCTCATGCCACAATTTATTCATACCAACATGCTTCAACTCCACTTTATACCACATACGAAATAATTAATAATGATAGGCATAGAATACATGGCATATGAATCACATAATACATATAAACACACAAATGGCCTTAGTAACACCCTTACCAAAAACGATACTGGTCTTGGTGCACGCTCCTATTCCACTTGAGGGATTTGATTGGGTTCACCTATTATATAAAAGTATACTAGAATTAGGCTCCCGTATAAAATTTTATTATTCTCTAACTTATTCTAAGATTTGATTTTTAATTAAAACAATATTACACAATAATTAACTATACAAAATATTACTTAAAAATACAAATAAATTACTATATTCATTTGAAAAGGGGTGGTGATATAAGGGTTTCTACCCTTCACCAAAATAGTATTAGTAATAGTAGTAGTAGTAGTAGTAGTAGTAGTAGTAGTAGTAGTAATAATAATAATAATAATAAAAGTAAAACATTATTAATAATACTCTTATTAGTAGAATATTAATATTAATAATACCATAAATCATAAAATTACAAGGTGGCTTTCGAAACCACCCCATTTAATAATAATACTATTCGAAAATGTAATAATGATATTAATATTATATATATATATATATATATATACTTATAATATAAAAGTTAATAAAGATAATAATAATAATATAATTAGTAATAATGTTAAAAATGTTAATAATAGTAATAAAAAGAAAAGGTGCGAGACTTAATTAAAATTTTAGGTTTCTACCCCTCCTGAAATAATTACAATATTAAATAAATAATTACACTAGTAATAATAATATTATTAATATTATTATTAATTATAGTAAACATGTAATAATTATAGTAAATAACGAAAATTCGAGAATAATAA
Source organism: Tamarix austromongolica (assembly GCA_039764185.1). Classification (NCBI taxonomy): domain Eukaryota; kingdom Viridiplantae; phylum Streptophyta; class Magnoliopsida; order Caryophyllales; family Tamaricaceae; genus Tamarix; species Tamarix austromongolica. The sequence continues at coordinate 73,418,323 of CM077813.1, forward strand.
TTTATCTAACTCAATAATACTCTCAAACCTACCAAAAAGACTTAGAAATTATATTATTGTTGATAATAATAATAATAATAATAATAATAATAATAATAACAATAATAATAATAATTAAAATCGAATTAACATTAAAAATTAGGATAAAAGCAGAATAATTCTCAATAAATCGAAAGGAAGTGTTGAAAAGGTCTAGGGTTTCACCTTGAGTTGGAGGGGATGGGTGGCATCGGCGGTGGTCGGAAAAGTGATCTAAGAGGGGTGAAAATGAAGAAAAAGAGGGAAGGGGAATGGAGAAAAAGAAAATAAGTTTATGGGTCGGTGGAGGAGAATTAGCAGGAGATTTTGAGTGGTTCCGAGGGTGGTAGAAGCTGTAGATGTGGTGGTGGGCAGTGGTTTAAGGTTTTCGGGTAAAAATTCTGGCGAGATGAACAACAAACTTTGCACGATTATAGAGACTCGTGCAAGAAGAATCAAAGGATAGGAATGGTTTAATTAATTAGAGGACGTTTTAGGGAAGAGTTTGGGAGGAAGAAGAGGCGGCAAGGTTTGCTAATGACGGAGGATGGTGCGTCTAAGGTGACGGTGGCGCACAGACTTATACATAGGGTTTCGGGGAGAAGAAAGCTTGATTTCAGGCCAAACGAGGGATATTTATAGTGGTGGAGGGTAGGCTCGAGTTTTGGAGGTTACTAAGAGGTCAAAGCCGGTGAGAAGGGGGACGGTTATACTGTTGATCGGGTGGCACAAATTTCAAAATTTACCCGACCTTCGTGAGGGAAACGGGGGAAAATGTTGAGAAGAAAAGGTTAGTGGGGCAATTCAAATTGAAGTGTGCACAGACCAAGGGGAAGAGAATGGGTGGGAGAAAGGCCTATCACGACATGTGTGGCCGGCAGTGCTATTTTCGGTGGAGGTGGGAGGTTGCAGTTATGACATCAGGGAAGAAGAGGAAGAAGAAGATGGGGGGAAAGGTTGGACCAGGCGGTTCAGCGTAAAAAAGAAAGAAAGAAACAGAAGAGGAGACCGGATCAGGCAACGGTATTTAAAGGCATGAGACAAAACGCAGCGTTTCGATGGATAAGAGAGGGAAACACGGCGTAGAGTTTAATAAGGATTTCTGGGCTACGGGAAATGACCCGTGCTAAAGGAAAGGGAAAGGGATTTGGGCCGGCGCGATAGGCCCAATTCGGGGAAGGCAAAGAAAAAAAAAGAAAAAAAGAAGAAGGAAAAGAAAGAAAAAGGAAGAAAGAAAAGGAAAAAGGAAAAAGGAGAAGAGAAAATAGGAAGGTTGGACTAAATAAATAAATTAAAATATTTGGGATATTTGAAAATAATAATATTTAAATCCCTTTTTAGGCTAATTAGGATTTTTAAAATATTTTCCAAAAATTCCATTTTAGATTAATAAATCACTCTAATTTTATTCAATTAAATTATTTATAAAATTAGCATTAATTTGAAACTATTTTCTCTTTCTTAATTTAAATAAAATAATTTATTTCCCAAATTAAAATCTTTAATTAGTTAAAATACTCAAATTTCCTCTAATTAACATATTTATAAAATTCCTTATCAATTTGCCCTAATAAATTTTCTTTTATTTTAGTAAAAATAATTTATCAAATTAAATTTTCTAATAAAACTTTATTTAAATATAATCTTTAAAATTAGAAAATTTTGGGGCATTTAAGAAGCAATGATCGGGTAACTTTTCCTGAGTTTTCTTTCAATTTGCTATACTTTCTGTGAGGAAATGAGTGTAGTGTATTTTTCCTAACTTTTTTCTTTCTTATTTTCTTTACTTAATTTTTTCTCATCAACCAAACAGACAAAATTCATTTTCCGTCTTATTTTATTTTCTTTCCTTCTTACTTTCAACAAAACAAACAGACTCCTAATCTTGTTTACTTTCTCTCTTTTTTCTTTCGACAATGGTATTTTATTATTCAATTAGAGGCCTTAGATTAGAAATTAAATTATAGTATTAGTAGTGGCTATATGTGAACAATAGTAGTTATCATTACAAAGTTGACATATGATTGATAAGTGGAAACATTATAATATTAATTACCAGATAAGGGATGTATTAAGATAGAAGCAAGGTTGCATGTAGAGGGGAAAACGACACTTTTCAGAAAATGAGGAAATAGAAACTTAAGAAAATAGTCATAAAAATCAAAAGAAAGAAATTAATATATATATATATGTTAAGGATTTTCACTCAATTCTTGGCTCACATATTTTATTTTTTATATAAACAAAAAACTAAATAGACTCGGTCCATATTTCAAGTCTAAAATAAATACTTAATATAACACCGTGAGTTGATACGACCACACATAGGCTATCATGGAGTGCTTTCAAATTGATCAATTAGCCTCACATATTAATATGGATCATGTTAGCGTGTTTAAACATGCTTAATTGTACAGTTCTTAAGATCGAATCACTAAAAAAATGGTACACCATGTTAATATAAGTGGCCATATCAATCCTTATAACACTACCCCTCAATTTGGAGGTATTACATTCACCCCCACTCAAAAAACACAAAATTCTCATTGCGCCTCAATCACTAACTATCTCAATATAGTTTATCTCCAGAATCGTCACACTAAGTGGCTAATTGGCTTATCTAAGTTCAGCTCATCATTGTAGTTTTGCTTTGATACCATTTGTAGAACCACGACTCAATATAATAATAAGAGAGGCTACCCTAGAGTTCTTTCGAGTTGATCGGCTAGTCCCACATATCAACATTATTCCTTTTAGCGTACTTTGTCCTTACTCACATACTTTTCAAAAAAAATTTAGAAAATTTTAAAACTTTCAGGAGGGTTACTCATCTTAAAAATTACTTCACCACAAACACACTTAATTATAAAGTTCTTAGTACTGAATTATAAAAAGGATGGTAAACCATATTGATATAAGTAGCCATATCAATCCTTATCATACTCCCATCAATTTAGTGGTATTACACTTAATCCTAAAACTAAATGTTACCCCTCCCCTATTCAATACTGAGATTCCCATCTCAATTTGACAAGAACAACAATATGAAATTTCTTACCTAGCCCTCTTTGTATCTTCTCCTTTCTTCCTTGCTACATGTTCATTTTAGGCTTACATTGACTTCTTCCTTTCTCTCATCCTTTAATATCATGCCTTCCCTCTCAATCTCTTGGAGTAATGAAGCATATTTTAATGTTCAAATTACAAGGTAAGTTTGAGTCATTGTTGTTGGCTCAAAGGTCATCCACTTTGATTTTGGAGAGGGGAGAAGCTAGGAGAGGTCGATTTTGACTAAGGCCAAAGTAATCTTCTCATAGCCGGGCACATCACATAATGGATAGAGGTTACTTCCCTCCCTTTTTTCCATTTTTGAGTAAGTACATGGCTAGAAACTTCATAACTAGTTTTCAAAGTGGGTTAGAAATGGGGAACACACCTAACCACCGTTTTTATGCAACATAGGATAAAAAGGATGCAAAATGTATTCTCCCTTGATCAAATCCTTTTTGTGCCTTCCATGAACATATTTCATGAGGTAGTAAAAGTAGTGGTTTATCCATGACACAACCTATTCACATAAGTTTAATTTCGTAATTCTCTACTCTATCCAATTATTACTTCAACAAATGGGTCATATTTCATATCCTCTAATTATTGTCTCCCCTACCATTTTACATTTGGTCTTTGCCTTTTTTTTAGCTATATGGTCTATACTCTATCCACTAATCATTATTTACTTAATCCCACAAAATATTTTATTAGTTAGTTTTAGGCTTTAAATTAGAAATGAAACAATAGTATTATTGTGGTTTTGTGAATAGTAGTAAACATTATAGAGTTAAGATATGATTGATTAGTGGAAAAATTATATGACCAGATAATAAACTTAATTGGTCAGAAGGGCTCCAAGTTCTTAAATTATGTCCTTCCATGAACATAATGAGTGAGGATACAAAGGCATAGCTCGCTAAGGATGACACTATAATAATAATAATTCAAATGACATTACATGGAACATGAGGATATTTATAGGAATTTATGAAGTTGACTTGTGAAATTTTTTTTATGCTTTCTCCTAGGAATATGGAAGTTGTTTGGAATAGGGAAGAAGAATAATATATGTATTTCTATAAACAAGACTCCAAATACTTAATATCATGATCGTTGTCTAAAAGCTTCCATCTATCAAGTAACTCTTTCTTTTTACTTATGGTGAAAATTAATAACTTGTACAGGAAAACCAAAATAAGAACTTGTATGCAACCAACTACAAATAAACTAGAATCAATTGAACATACTCTAGGAAACCTATCAAACATGATCAAATATTCTTCCATATAATTTTGATTTGAGACAACACTCCAACTAAATATGCATTTTACTAATCAAAATCTTCACCGAGACTGAAGTCTCGCAAACACTTGCCTCAACTAGAAAATTACCTAATTTCGACTACGCACTATCTTGTATTCTATATACAAGAGCTATAAGGGCATATAAAATAAGAAATACATACAAATTTAGGTTGTCCATAGTAATAAGTAATACAGACAATTTGTCTTGCAAAATTATATATATTATAAAAAATGGGAGGGACGATTATCATCTATAATGAGCTTTACGGATGACATTGTCATGAGAAAATATTTAATGGGTTAAATTTGCTCCATAAATGTTATTTAGAGATAGAAAAAATTGAAAGAGAATTTTTAAAGATAAAGGGATCTGAAATAACAAAACTTTGAGACAATAATTTAGGTAGAAAGAACTAGTGGAAGAAATTTTGTTAAAAAATTTTAGTCAACATTTAACTTTTCAGATGATATGTCATCGAAAAATGTCCAATAGTCATCAATAATGGGTCAATATTATCCAAATGTAGGCTATTTATGACCCATTTCATCCAAATATTCTCAATAAAAAACCCTAGCACTCTCTTACTTTACCCACCATTCCCTTTATTCTTTCTCTCTTCTCTCCTTCTCGGTCAGGCGAAGTAATGAAGTATAATTGGATGAAATTTTTGTGTATTCTATCTTCAATTTTTGTTAGATTATTGTTATTCCATCATTTATTGTTCTTATTTTGGATGATCTAAATTTTTTGTTCTATTTTTTTTTCAATCTCACCTAAATAGTCACCGCCACCTTCAAATCTTCTCCACCACCACCTTCTACAATCTACCAATATCCTTGGGGCTTGGTTTGGTTTATTTGAACTCAATTTTATATTTGTTATGATTAACTTATTTGTTTGATTAATCTATTTGTTATGTTTGTTAATTTATTTATTTATTTATTTTTGTACATTGGACTGTTGCCCACCATTCATTATTGGTGACTACTATTGCATACTTTTGTTTTTGGTCAACTGATGCTGCCATCGTTGATAAAAGCTTCTTCTTCTTCTTCTTCTTTTTTTTTTGGTTATTATTGAACACACACACACACACACATATAGAAATTAGTTGTATATGTTATTTGTGTGAATTTATGAATATTTGTGATAAATATTCAACTTTTGCAGATATATTATATTGAATATATTATTGTGGATATACCATTAAATGTTATTATTTTAAGTATTGGATTTTATGGTAATAATTATTATTATTCTAAACATTCAAAATATATGCCAATTTTGAATATGCTATTTATTTTATAATTTTGAATATATTATTTTGAGAAAAAATAATGTTGGCTTTATAAATAATTCACATTAAACAATATAATAAGTTATTGAGTTAAGAAAATATAATATTTCATTTAATTATAAGAAAAGAAAGTAACCCCAAACCCTAACCATTACCTTTACTTATACCTTAAACCCTAAACCTAACTCTAAGTGTTTGTTTGGTATGGAGGTAATAGGGGTGGAAAAATTACCCCCATATTTTATATATCTTGTATAATCTATTTAAAATTAAATATTTTTATTCTAATAAATACCCATTTTAGATCTTAATTTGATCTAAAATGGGTATTTTATTAAAAATATATTTATTATTTTAAAATACTTGATATAAAATATATAAAATAGAGGGAAAAGTTTTCACCCCTATTACCCTCGTACCAAACAAGCCCTAAAAGATATAATATTATGTAACTATAATAAGATATTTAATAAGTTGATAAAAAAAATATATGGTAAAATATAAAAAAAATCATACTATTAAGCTAATATAATATTATCTTATATAAGATATAGAATAAAAATTAAGTGTGTTTAGCCTTAGAATAAATCAATAACATAAGTTACATAAGTATATTTGGCCTTTGAGATAATTCACAGTACACCCTAACCCTAAATCCTAAACACTAACCCCAAAATCTTACCACCCTAATCCCTAATTTAGCTAAACCCTAATCCATTAGTGCCTTCAATTATAATAATAACATAATTTAAGAGAAATAGAATATTGAATAATAAAACATATTAAAACTTTAAGATGATAAAATTAATTGGAAATATATGAAATAAAGTTGAAACTAACTAAAAGATGAGCCTTGATATTAAGCTTGGAGATTATTTCCTCTATTATAGGATGTAGAATGTCTATCTTACATGATGTGTGCCTTGTGTCCTACTTTTTGATGTCTTTGAATAAAGATATTAGGTACCACATGAGATGGTTATGTGTTGAGCTAGATCACATAGTGGAGAAGGGGTATGTATTTGGGACCATACTTTTTTATGTCTTATTATCTTTTGCAAACATTGCCACATATTTAACCATAGTTAAGGGTAAAGGCTAGAAATATAGATTTATTTGTTACTGATGCTCCACATGATAGGTTTTTTTTTATTATAGGTGATTTATGAGACACTATGATCAGATAGTAAAGAGGTCAATAGTGATTGATGATGAGTGGAGTTCTCGACATTGGATATCAGCAAACGTATACTTGAACTACCCTAGTGACTCCTACGAGGTAGATAAACCCTATTTTGAAGAAGTGAGATAGTAGAGGATTCTACAAGAAGAGTGAAATCAATGGGTGATCTTTGAGAGTTGGGTATTGGATGCTTCCATAAGCATTAGGAAGTGACCAATAACATCTAAAGGGGAACCTATAGCTAATCTTAACGAGTGAGTTTGGGTCGTAGTAGCTTTCTTCCAATATGTATGATTCTACTTTTATACATTAGGGTACTTTATTAAATGCTTGTTCCTAGAATTCATATTCTTGTTGTATATAATGTTTGTAGATTGAAACTTCTTAGTATAGTGTCCCTAAAAAACTTTTCTTAAAATATTTGTTTGAATAATTAATATAGTATAGTAAACCATTATCAAATTATTTTTCATATAGAAAATATGACAATCGATAACACTTAGACGTTGCTAAAAACTAAAAATGTGATGAATTTTGGAACCCCTTTCAATCATTTATTAGTATAGTAGGACCTTATATTCGACTAGAAGCTTGGTACATTTGTTATCCCCACATAGAGTGTAATAATATAGCTTAGTGATCAATTGAAGAGGTTGATTATGTAACACCGCCATTTTTTACTCCTAAAAATTTTTGGAAACCAAAACCTATAGAGTAGAAAAGGTACTCTCTGGACCTCATAAGACACTTAGATTCATATAATAGAAACACCGGAATGGTACCAAGGGAATACCAAACCTAACTTGAAAAGCTACACCGAGTGGTTCAAGTCTTGACTCAAGCTCTTTTACTTTAAGTGGTTAATATTTTATTTAATGATTTGAAAAAGCATAAATCAAGCCCACCTAACACCACTTAAATCACTTCCATTACACAATGAAATTCCATTCTTATATCCATTCCATATGACATTAATATATGTGTTTGTTAATATATTCTTCTGAAATATTTTTCAAATTCTTTAAATAGTTTTTATATTGATTTTATACCTTTGGGTCCTTACGAAAAGGTTTTTCGTGAAATGAGTTTCAAATAAAATTTATTTATAAATATTTTTTAGTTATTTTATACCATCTATATATATATAAGAAGCTAAACTCTTGTTTGTCCCACCACTTTTCCTCTTCTCTTTCTCCCTCTTTTTTTTCTCTTCTATCTCTTCACTTTCTATCCTTCATACGTGTAACCCATAACCCTAAACCTCAATTCTTTCTCCCATCCTCTTCCTTGCTTTGCTTCTTTAGCCACAATCGTCGTCTGATCTTCTCCACACCACCTGTGCCATGCCAAACCGCCACACCACTATTGCAGCCTTCTCCCTTGACTCGCTATCACAAATTACAGTACTAGTAGTAATGGGAGAAAAGGTGCAAGCAACAACCCTCCACCACGTTCGGCCATAGCGAGCCCACTTGGTTGCTAGAGAGCAACACTCAACCTCCGCTGGATCTTTCCTAATCTTCACCCATCCCTATTTGTCGACTTTGTGTGGTATAAATTTTAAGAAACCTTAACTTCCAAATTTAAATAATTTTTTATGGTTTGGATTTAATTAAATTAAATTAGTTGTTTAATTATTTATATATATTCTGTATGAGTGATTTGAAATGGTTAATTGTAGTGTATGTTGTTGATATGTAAAAATCAAAATTTTGACTCAAATATGTCTAGATTTGCATATTCATTTAACTAAGCTACTTGTGATAAAGTGATTATACAATATGTTGTAAAATGTATCTAAATTCATATTGGAATTGTCAATTTGATAAATTTATGCAGAGTTAATTGGAATTGGATTTCTAGGTCAAAATTTATATGTAATGAAATTTAATTACCTAATTGAGTTGATTCATTCAATTTATTTTTCTATATGGTTTGAAATGTACTTAATTTTATGATTGAAGCATCAGTTTGAAAAAATTGTGTAAAATTGAGTGGAATTAGATTTTTAGGTCAAAACTCTTACTAATCTAAATTGGATTGTGCAATTGAGTTATTTTATTCAATTAATTATATAATTTATATTAGAATACATTTAATTGTAATTCCAATATGTGAATTTAAATATTTTAATTGAAATCAAGTTGTGTTAAATTAGGTATTTATTTTATTACTTTTCATCAATTGATTTTATAATATATTATGAATATGTCTAATTGAATTTCCAAAACTTTAATATAAATAAATTCATAAAATTTAATTAAATTACATTTTTAGTCCCTAACACCCTAGATTTTAAATTAAATTATAAAATCGGTTATTTGTATAATTGTTTTCCTAAAAGTAAATTTATAGAAATAGTTGAAATGACCTTAATTTCATTCTAACACCTTCAATTAGAATTAATTGATTTAAATTATTCGAGTTGGTGTCTTGCACTTTAAAACCCTAATTTTAAAAAATGATGATCTTGAAAAGGCTACTCGTAAGATTATTTTAGTCAAATTGATTATCTGGATTTATGTAAAGTTAGTTTAATTATAGTCTTAAGCTATCAATTTGAGGTTATTGAATTTAATTAGTTGATTTACAATTCGAGCTTATAAACCTAAATTTTTAGAGATAGTTTTATAAAAATGATTTCATTATGCTTCTTTGGCCTAATATATTACTAGCTTTGATTTAAAATTATTTAAAATATATTTTTATGTTATCAGGTTGGATTTGTTCATAGAAAATTCTTGGTTTGTCTCTTTCGTTATACATCCTAATTAGTAAGTCATTTTTGATAAAATCAACTTATACTCTTTTGTCATTTCCTCAACTTTCCTAATCAATTTGAAATACTCTAAGTAATATGTGTTGAATCCGATTTGGTTAATATTTAATTTTAAATCATAATAGAGCTACACTGGCAAATCTTAAGTTTTGGATACATTTTCCAAGAAAAAAATACTTGTGTCTCTCTTTATTGATTAAATTATATTATTTGAATTATAAATCATTAAGATAGTTTCTAACCTGGTCTTACGATTTCTATCGGTGATCAAGAAAACATTATCGTGGATTGTCAACCTGTCAATATCTCTCTTTATTTCTCAATTTTATTAGCTAGCTTTAGATTTAGGTAAGTCATTACTTACCTTTACTTATGATGGAATCTGAAATGTATGTCTTCTTAAAGTGGAAGGTGATGAGTATACTTTATGATTATTTATGTATGTCAAGTGTATATTATGCTTTTGTGTGGTAATTCTATGAATGTATGAGTTTATAACTTCAATGCAAACACATGTTAGTACGCGTCTTGAATAATGTATGTGTTTGAGTATGTGAAGGGTTGAGCATGATTATTTAGTTAACATGTTCAAGTAATTATAAAATATTTGGTAATTTTAGAGTACATTATTATGTGTCTAAATTATAATCAGTTTGGAAATCATATCATTGGTTCAGTATGAATTGAAATTGTAAAACATCTTATGCTGGATTTTTATGCCATGGAATTATTCAAATTTAATGCCACTTGGATTGGTTTAGCTTTAATTCCGCTTGAAACTTATCAGCTTTAATGCCACTTGGATTAGATTGGATTTGATGCCCCATGAAGTTTATAAGATTGAATGCCACTTGTAATGGATATAGTAATGGTAATTCATTATATTCATGGAAGTGATTTACAGGCTATTATGTGGGCCTAATTTATACTTGGTTAAATCTTTAAATAAAACATTAATCATATAAAAGTGAAAGATCTTGTGTTAGGACTTGTATCACTCACGGTAGCTATCCGAGTTAGGTTTGGTATTCATTTGGTACATTCTGGTGTTTTTCTCTTCTGTGATCTTGGGTACCTTACAAGATCCGGAGAGTCCCTCTTCTAATTTATAGGCATCTCGATATATTTTGGCCCTATAATGGGTATGTATATTTTAATTAGGTGTCCTATTTCATTTCTAGTCTACTTAAATGATTGGTGGTCTAGTTATGTTTGCGGGAAAGCCAAATAGAACTATTATCGTTTGAGTACTAGATTAGTTGTAACAATTTCTTTGAGTCTTTTTCCTCAAGTTAAAATAATCAAATAGTTGTGATTACAATAATAGAATATAATAATTGATTCTTCTCATTCATTCATAGACATTATATTTTATTATCCTATGTTTGTCTCTCGGTTGTCTTCTTTATAATTGTGCTACGATATAATGCTTGTTCCTACCTTTTTATCATATGATATATCATTTAATCCACATGTGGGACTTATATGCATAATGCTATATTCTAGGACATTTGCATTACTCATTATGCATTCATAATTCATTATACGCTTGTACCCTATGTGTTGCCGTGTCTAGCTATGTATTTGTAAGCATAAATCTATTACCACATATTTTTGTATGTCAACGCATATCTCATATGTCCTCTCCTACTACCATATGTAAGCAAGTGTGTCATTGATAATTATGACTAGTAGATTCCATATAGACATGCCTTACTTTAGTTATCATATGTGTACCTTGCTTTTTTCATTTTATGTATAACTTCCCTTAATAGTTGTTGAGCTGACAAATAATAATCTATTATATACTTCATAAAATAGTATGAGTTATTGTATGAGTGGAATGATTTTGAGCGTGAGTATTATACGTGTTGTCAGGAACATGTCAGCATAATTGCCAATGGAAAGATTATACATGTTCCAACTCAATTGCACTTGTTCTCCTCTGCTCCCTATGTCTGTGATAAGAATCATCACATTAGATCCTCTCTTCCTTTCCTCATTTCTAGAGTCTCTATAAATAGTATGATTTACCATATCTATGTGGAATTTGAATGCATAAATTAATATAATTTATGCTGTGAATAAAGATATACAAAATAAAATATCATGCAAACATTTCATATGTAGTAATGATGTGAAAAAATCAATAATCAAATGTATTAATGATATGAAAAACGCAATAATTAGATTATGTAATGATATAAAAAAATACATGTTACAATATTATTACCCTCACTACCTTCTTTTCCTTCTTTTTTCCTTCCCTCTTTTTTGATTGGTTTCATGATTTGATACATATTTTACTTCATGATGATCATCGCTTACATAGATTTCCTCCTCAACAATGTCCTTTTTATCATCTATCAATGATTGAGTTTATTGCACTACTTGAAGATACTCTTTATTCTAATTGGTATCATTTTTTTATTCACCATCATTCACGGTTCTTTTTTTTCATGCCTTAAAACACAAGCCATCTTGTATTGGTAAGATCAGTGATAAAGAAAACTTTTGTGGCTGAATGGGCCTTTATTATTCCCGAACCTATTGAGATTCACTAATATGAACCCATATTCATATGTAATCCCTTGACTATAATCAACCCATCTACACTAGAAAATAGGTACTTTAAACAAAGTGTAATTTAGCCCCCAAATTCGTTCAATGACACCATAATAATTCATCTTTGCATATGTTGGATTCTTGTCATTCACGCTAGCAATATACATTGTCTTAGCCACTAAAGTCACTTCACTGTTTAGCATTATACTCCTCTCATCTTGTTATTTTGTGTAAAAATGTATATCCGTTGATAGCATAGTTGATATATGAGAAGACTTCATATCGAGACATTTGTAACAACCAATGCAAAGTTATAGAAATAGATGTTAGGAAATTTTTGATGAGTAGAATGATACAATCTCTTAGCTAATATATGAAGGAAAGATTATGTTTATAAATTACCCACTTCTCAGTTTTTAATAGATTTTTAATCCTCAAAGAGTGCATATGTTCTTCAACATATGGCTAAACATCATCACTGTTATGTAACAGATAGAGATGTGCTTTACAGAGTATGTCAGAGTCTACTTTCCCAAATTTTTTCCCCAAATACCCTTTCCTTCAACTTTTTGTGCTTTTCGATGCTTAGGAATGCCGATAGCTTTAGGATTCAATAAAAATTTTGTGCAACTTTCAATTGCCTCTTCTACTAGGTAACTCTCGACAATATATCCTTCTTGCCAATATCAATTCTTTACGTAACCTTTTATCAAATTCATAAACTATTCAAAAGGGTACATCCAATACCCATGAACATTTCTGAACATTTTTACCTCATTAACTAAGTGAACGGTTAGATGCAACATGATGTAAAAGAATAAGGGAGGAAAATACATTTCAAGATGGGACATAGTGATCACTATCCCTCTTTACAAGACATCCAAACTATTAGGGTGTATGATTGTGGAGCATAGTGCATTAAAGAACCAATAAACCCTAGTGATAGTATTTCTAACACTCTTCAATAAAACTCCACATATGGATATTAGCATCAAATGTTGCATCAAAATACAACTATCATGATACTTCATTTTGATTAATTTCAAAATTTTCATTAACACTAGCCTTCTAACATTTGAAGAATACCCTTCTGAAGCCTTAACACTATTAAATAATTCACAAAATATAATTTTATCCTTTCTAGAAAGGGTATGGCATGCTAGTAGTAAATAAGTGTCTCATAGTTCTAGTTCATGCCTAGTGCCCATTTCATCCATATCAAATTGATAATTTACGTCTTTAGTGGTTCGTGGAACATTAAGTAATGTGCCAATAAAGCTATCACAAATATTTTTCTTAATATGCATCATATCGAGGACATGCCTCATGTATAAATATTTCCAATATGGAAGGTTGAAGAATATAGACATCTTCTTTCACCCAACTAATAAAGGCTTGTCTTTATTCTTCTTACCAAAGCATACCTTTAAATTTTTTGTCATCATATACACTTGTATGCTCGTTAATAAGATTAGGGCATACTCTTCTTCTAGTTTCCTATTGAATGCATTCATAACCCTATGATAATGATTATCCCTAATAAAAATATACAATGCCTAACGAATACAGTCTTCCGACCATGTGTCAACTGAATGAATGAAGTATTATCCTCATATATCGGGCATGCATAATGATCTTTCACACTATAACTAGATAAGTTACCATATGTCAAAAAATCGCTTATAGTACAGAATAACATTAATATCAAAGTAAAACTTTCCTCGCCTTAAGCATCAAATGCATTAACACGCATATCCTATAATAGCTTCTAATCATCTATCAAACTCTCCAAATAAAAATCAATATCATTCCCCGGTTTGTTTAACCCCAAATGAATAAAGACAACATCATATTTGTGCTTCTGGTAGATTATATATAACCAACATTACCGGCTAAATGCTATATGTGCCTTGATTATGTTGATTCATACTATCGGTAGAGAAAGTAAGATGCAAATTTCTTAATTCTTAGCTAAATTCTAGAAACAAACTATCAATCATAATCCATTGTGAAGAGTTAGATGGATGTCACAGAAGCCCATCATCTATCTTCTCATCAGCATGCCACCTTAAGTTCTTCACATCTTGGACTTCATTATAGAAAAAATACCATAAAACCTTCATTAGCACTTATTCTTCTTATACTATGGAGCTTTGCCTTCTTCATTAGGACAATAATCTAAACATGAATATTCTTTGTGAAATAATATACAATCATTAAGGCACACATGTATCTTCTTATAAGTCATACCCATAGATACAAGGAACTTCTTCGTTTTATAGGTATGATCAGTTAAAACTTTATAATCAGGATTCACTTATTTTATAAGTGATATTAATAACTTAAAACTCTTATTACTCTATTTGTTACATACCTTTAAGTTGTACAACCTTAAAGTAGTGGATAATCTAGTAAATTGCTTGCAATAACCATACAAAGGTTTTTTTTGAGTTACTTAATAACTGCTCAAACATTTTTGACAATGTCAAACACTTTCCTCAACCTTTTGAGTTATCTCATCTAAAAAATCACCATCATTGTTGTCAAATAATCCATTACTATCCCTCTTACCTTCCTTATTATTATATACTGTCTCACAATACAATATCCAATGAATGTAAATTGTATCAATTCTATAAACAAACAAATGATCTCTTAAATCATTAGCATTGAAACATTAAATATAAGGATAGTTCAAACAAGGAAAAAATATTCTACCAGTATCTGGAGTATGTTCTACTAGAAACTTGATAAAAAATTCAACTCCTTCGCCATATTCTCTAGACAAATGATTTGTAGACATCCATTTCCAATCTATAGTTTTCTATCTATATGTATCCCACAAAAAAACTATTATTATAAATCAGTTCACTTCTAAAAACTAATTCACATATTGATAATGCTTTTAAAGATATTATATTTATATGATTTATATCATGCTATTTTGAAGTTATATATATAAACAAGGGCATGAAAATATACCAATGCACATATTTATACGTGTTTACATATCAAATATTTATATAAGAGTTGTAAATTAGATAGTCAACTCTTCTTATACGTGTTTACAATAATACCACAAAATAAATAAATAAACCAAAGGTAATAGTAACAATATATACACCAAAAGGTTACTACAACCTAAAAAGCTAACTAATATTACCCCTTAACCATTCTATACAATCTGCCAATAGCCTAGCCTATACCAATTAGAACCCATCACTCTTAGCATCCACTCGTCTTGATATATCATTTGCTCATCAACAGAGAGTTCACTGACATATGCTCTTGAATAATTAGGGAGGATACTCAAGGTTAAGCTATGATAAAACCTTCACTCTTCATCTATGACCATCAGCTCTTAAGCAATCCGATCATAGTCCGTTACAAAAATATCACCCTCAAAAAATTACAGGTGTGGTGCATTAGAAAGGTCGACAAACATATCAAAATAACTAGCTAATGCCTCTGATCATGACTCAACAGGAGGCAATGTCAGCAACAAATGATACGATATAAAAAAAATGGATCATAGTACGACTTGTTCAAGTACAAACGATGAAGCTCCTCATATAACCATATGATTTGACTCTAGAAATCTAAATTGGTTGTCATGCACAAATATTTTAGGGAATTTACATAATGGACAAATGTGTTATCTCACTAGTCCACTACCTATAAAAAAGAAAATTCACTAAATCATAATACTAAGATTGTTGTCTAACTTTTTAAATTATAAAATATAGGTCTCTAACACTAGTAAAACTAATATTTTTCATTAACATCAAACCCATAAATATTGGCATGCATGCATAAACATATAGATAGGTAAACCAAAACCTATAACAATACAACAACAACACAAATAATAATACAAGTAATTATACCCATTAAATAGTTAACATGTGTCTGTGTGTATAGAAAAAGAAAAGAAAAATTATACTTAGTAAGGTTCATAGCAGGCACATAATAGAATGCAGGGTTGATAGTGGCTATTGCAGTTGTAAGAGCCACAAACAAAGGGGAGGGCTGTGGAAGAGAGGCAAGAAGTTAGGCGCAATGTTCTAGGGAAAACAAAGGTTTGAGGGCTGTAGGAGGGAACACGAGATGTGTGAACCATGGAAACAAGTAGAAAACATACCACAATGAGCACAGGACGAAAATTGACCGTTGACAAGTAAGAGGAATGCATGATAGATGTATATGAGGGAGCAATGAGAGCAAGCAGTAAGGAGAAACAAAGTCAAGTGAAGAGAGCAAAGTGAGATTTTAAAGTTTCTATAATAGACATAAATGAGTGAGAGAGGATGAAGGACTATTTAATACACTAGTTTTAATAACGATTCTGGCTATAACTGTTATTAAAATATGTTTTAATAACAGCTTTGTCTATAACCATTATTAGAAATGTGTCAACTTTTCTATTTTGTTAGTGATTAAATTACAATAGTTATTAAAACTCTATGAGCTTTTCCATTTTGTTAATGGTTAAACTAAAACCATTATTAAAGGTATAGCTACCCTACTTTTAATAAAATTTTATCTTTAGAACCATTATTAAAAGAAGCACCATATTTCTGCCTTGAAATTTTTGCATTTTTAACCATGGTTACAATCAAATTGTCATTAATGTAGCATCATTAATGCTCCTTTCTATAGTGTGAGGACTTAGATTTGAAAGAGTGAGTAACCTAAATCTTCATCCCTTAGAAAGTTATCTTTATTTACATGTATTTACGTATGAAAATTTTTTAGGCGTTATATTAAAATTTTAAGGGTTTTGTAATTGAATTTTAATTTTCCATTACTTTGATAAGCTTATAAAATCTAGGGTTATTTCATAGGTTCTTTGATAACTTATACAGTGATGATTTTGTTCAGTGGAATTATTCACTTGCCATCTACGATTGGATATCTCATTGTGGGAGTTAATCCTCATAGTATAGATGTTGTTTGAATTTTGTTAGATGGGTTCTAGCATTACATCTATTATGAGATAGATTGTGGACATTATCTTTTGTTAGGTGTGGTGGTAACATTCCTCATTTTATATTTTATCTTCACCATTATTCCTTTAAATGAAATTTTTTAGAAGTGAATTTTGGGGGTGTTATATAAGTCTATCTAAAAGGGAACAAGTTGTCTAAATCAAACTATGAGGTAAAGAAGAGGGTGTGAAAGCTTAACTTATGGTACAAATCTAATTATGTGTGTAAGGATGATTGTGCTTTGTATTGGAAAGAAAATTTTGATCGAGATAGTTGTCTTATATGTGGTACCTATTGTTGGATATATGAAACTAAAATGGGGAAGAAAGTACCTCACTAAATCATGTGATACTTTCCTTCAAAACTAATATTGAAGATGTTGTATGCTTGCAGGCACACAACTTAGGACATGAGGTGGCATTTGAAAGGGCATCTAATAGAACCAGAGCTATTAAGCCATATAGTTGATGCTGAAGCATTGAGATAATTGCCTTATATATGATACCTATTATTGTTGGTTGGCATACCTTTGAATAATCCCATCTTTTTTTTCTTTAACTTTACTTTCACTTTTTCCTCCATTTGGACACTAAGTGTTAGTTATGTTGGCCATCGGTGATTCTTCACCTCCAATCATCCACTAAAAAATTAATAATAAGATTAATGGGAATCCAGAAAAAGGGGATCCATCAAGGAGATTGTTTTTTATGACATTTTTATACAATTGAATCATGTTATAGAATGTCGATCGGGAAAGTGTGCTAACCATCGAAAGAGGAAAAAAGGAATTGTTAACTTGAATTGGAAGATGAAGATAATATTTTTATTAATTGTTTTACTAGTCCTCTTGTCCCTTGAAACATAATTTAGATGTGATACATGTTGAGAGAAATGTTTGTTACAAATTTCTTGGGATAATTTGTGATGATGAGAAATCAAAAGACACTAATAATGTAATACGGGATTTGGAGGATTTGAACATCAGGCATGAATTACAATTCTATGATGAGGAAGCCAAGTTGATGAAATCTGAGAAAAAATATACTCTTTTGTCCTATAATCATAGGGATTTCTTGAAACTTACAAAGGATGTACAGTTTCCATCCGAGTTTTCCAGAAGCTTTACAAAAATTGTTATTGATGATGACAACAAGATTAAAGGCCTAAAAATTATTATCATGTAATAATATAATGCTTGTTAGTAATTGTGATTTGTAGATTTTTGAATAAATAGTTGGTAATATCATCATGAAACTGTGTAAATTTTTTTAATCAAGTTTACTCAAGGACACTTCGATTATCTGATTTAGATATGGTGAAGATCTTGTTATTTTTCTCCTTTTTAATCTTGAGTTCTCTAACATTTTTTAGTGTTATAGTTCATATAATAATGCAATTACCAAAAGAAGCATGATTGGGTGGACCTCTATAAGGTAGATGGATGTATCCTATTAAGAAAAAGTTAAAAGACTTAAAAGGGTATATCAAAACTCATGCTTTTCTTGAAGGTTTTTTGTTAAAGGTTACATAGCTCATGAGGCATTGACTTTCTATTCTATGCACACGCAAAGTATTAAGAGAAGATTTGTGTAACACCTCAATTTTCATAAAATATATTATTTTTAAATTTAGTTTTTGTGGAAGCCAAATAAAAAGTATTACTACCACTTCTAACATAGAGAAGGCACTTTCAATACCCAATCTATGCCAAATACTAGGCTTAAAAGTAGTCTTATACGTAGTGATCATGCATGAAAGTTACATAATCCCAACACAATATGAGATTACAAAATAATTGAGCGAAAATATATAATGAGAAAGGCACAAGAGCCCAAGAAAACTATGTCATAGACACGAAGTACTAATAGATAATATCGTCCTAGCACTAATAGAAAGTAGTAGCATAACTATTTCATATGAACCAAGCATCTGAAAAGTGCAGTAACAATACGATATACATATTGAGTACACATAACCTATTAGAAGCAATATCATGCTCATGTAAAAAATGTAGATACATGCTAGAAAGTAGTAGATAAAGCATGCATTACATAGTATCACATGAAACAACCCATATATTCATGCTTAATAACATCGTTCCACTATCATAAAACATACTATAAAACATAAGGATCATACTTTATTATAGAAGAACATGATATTTAATGAATTTTGAGCACATTATACATTATACATATTACAATGTTCACACTATTGATTACTAATCATAGTATTTATTATTGTTTACCAAAACTCTAAAAATCTCATAGAACACTTTAAACAATATAAACACTGAGATTATAATACTCAACACTAATATAACAACTGAATCAACATATATATATCAAGACCACTGGTTATTCTAATCCATATAATGTTATCACACAACACATTTTCTATATTTACCTCTTCTCTAATATAGATAAAGAAAGTCCAAAAAACATATGGGACATGGGTGAAAGAGGAGTGTGTAGTTGGAGGTTCTTGTGGAGGATGGCTTGGGTTGGTAGGGAAATTTTTTAGGTGAGGTAGTTGTTGAGAAAAAAAAAAGAAATCCCCTTGGCCAGGCAAATAATAACTCCCACTATCAACTTCACAACTATAAGGAAATAAAGATTAAATTATAAGGACAAGAATGAAGATATGTAGGCAGAAGAATAAGGAGGCTTTACTGAGTATATATAGACCTACAAAAAATTAGTAGCTTACGACATCTATCTATATATATACAATGGGGTAGGAGAGGGATTTTTATACTCTTCCTCATCCTTTGGCTAGAACACTCAATCATCATTGGTTATCTGACTTACAAAAGAAAGCGTACAAGTTGCAACTTAATAATTGACCTTATGAGTTAACCTATGTTAACTCATAAGTTGTCATGTTGATGAGTACTAAATGCCTTATGTTAAGGGATTTTCCAACCACTCTCTAACATCCCTTTTTCACTTATGATTTCTTCCTCAATCTTGGCCACCGTGACTTACAGACGGGTAAGCGGCTACTGAGATGTGATAGTACCAGTGACCTTTATCCTATCACTATGAGCATGTCTACCATCGTGTCACCCTCAGCTCTCTTAGCTTCTTCCATTTGGCATGATCGATTGGGACATCCGGGACCTTCTATTTTGAACTCTCTTAGGCAAAATAATTTAATCGATTGTACTAGTGTTTCTAAGACTACTATGTGTCAATCTTGTGTTCTTGGGAAACATATTAAATTTCCATTTGTTACTTCATCATCTATCACATATATTCCATTTGATATTATTCATAGCGATCTTTGGACATCTCCTGTGATGAGTAGTTCGGGACATCGTTACTATGTGTTATTTTTGGATGATTACTCAAAATATTTATGGACATTTCCCATTGCATCCAAATCCCACGTATTCTCTATCTTTACCAAATTCCACAAACACATTCGCACTCAGTTTGAGCGGACCATTAAAAATATTCAATGTGACAATGGCCGCAAATTTGATAATACACCGTTTAGACAACTTTGTGCGTCTAATGGCACTTCATTTTGTTTCTCTTGTCCTCACACTTCACCTCAAACTAGCACAGCAAAGAGAAAGATTAGATCCATTAATAATATCATCCGCACTCTTCTTCATCATGCATCGATCCCCCCATCGTTTTGGCATCATGCTCTTCAAATGGCAACCTACCTCCTTAATATTCTCCCAAGTAAATTGTTAGCCTATGAGTCCCCTCTTGAAGTACTATATCAACACCATCCCTCATACTCTCATATTCAGGTTTTTGAGTGTCTATGTTATCCCCTTTTTCCCTCCACTCAAATCAATAAGCTACAAGCTCGGTCTACTCCATGTGTGTTTTTGGGTTTTCCTTCCGATCATCGAGGATACAAGTGTTTTGATATGTCTTCTAATAAAATAATTATTTGTCGACATGTTAATTTTGATGAGACAGTTTTTCCTTTTGCTAATATTCATCATCCGCAACATGGTGACTATGATTTCTTGGAAAATGGATTGTCACCATATACCATTCACCATCTTCAGAACCCTCATAACCTCACTGCCCCAACCCATAATGTCTTGGCCCAAACACACTCTCCTCCACCAGCCCAGCCGATCCATGGACCAGTTCAGCAGCCTCCTCCCTTGTCCTCTGTGATGGTCTAGGGTGCCACTTTCCCCACCAGACCCACTTGCCAGCAGCCCCATTCTTCCCAACAAGCCTCTCCACTCCAGTCCAATAGACCGGTTACTCGCAGTTAGCATGGTATTAGGAAACCTAATCCGAAATACCAAGCCTATCATTCCATGGTTACTAAGTCCCCTCTTCCCCGTAACCCATTAGCTGCTCTTTGTGACCCGAATTGGAAAATGGCCATGGATGAGGAATTTAATGCTCTTATTAAAAATAAGACGTGGGATTTGGTGCCCCGTCCACCTAATGTGAATGTTATTCGTTCTATGTGGATTTTTTCTCATAAAGAAAAGTCTGATGGCTCTTTTGAGAGGCACATAGCCTGTCTTGTAGGTGATGGTAAAACTCAACAAGTGGGCATTGACTGTGGAGAGACCTTCAGTCTAGTGGTCAAACCAGCTACTATCAGGATAGTCCTCAATTTAGCTCTCTCTCGCAACTGGCATATTCATCAGCTGGACGTTAAAAATGCATTCCTTCATGGGAAGCTCAACGAGATGGTCTACATGCATCAGCCTATGGGGTTTCGCGACCCTGACCATCCGGACTATGTCTGTTTGTTGCGGAAGTCTTTGTATGGGCTTAAGCAAGCTCCTCGTGCATGGTACAAGAGATTTGCAGATTTTGTCTCAGGTATTGGGTTCACAAATAGCAAGTCTGATCCTTCTTTATTCATTTATCGGAATGGCTCCGAGATGGCGTACTTATTGGTGTATGTTGATGATATTATCCTCACTGCTTCCTCCATCTCCCTCCTTCAGTGTCTTATGGAAAATCTCAGCTCCGAGTTTGCGATGAAGGATTTGGGACATCTGAATTATTTTCTGGGTATTCGTGTGACTCGGCACAAGGGTGGATTATTCTTGTCACAACGTAAGTATGCTGAAGAAATAATTGCTCGAGCAGGCATGAGTTCATGTAAGCCTTCCAAAACTCCAGTTGACACCAAGCCTAAGGTGAGTGCCACAGCGGGCGTGCCATTTGCCGATCCCTCTCTGTATCATAGCTTGGTGGGTGCCCTACAGTACCTTACATTTACTAGATAGGATATTTCTTATGCAGTCCAGCAGGTATGTCTCCATATGCATGACCCGAAAGATGCCCATATGAATGCTCTTAAGCGTATCATTCGCTATGTGCAAGGGACTTTACACCTCGGTCTCCATCTTTCTCCATCCTCAGTTTCTAGTATTGTGTCATATACTAATGTTGATTGGGGTGCCTGTCCGGATACTCGTCGTTTGACATCGGGGTACTGTGTATTTTTGGGTGATAATTTGATCTCTTGGTCCTCCAAACGACAAGCCATACTTTCCCGGTCTAGCGCTGAAGCGGAATATAGGGGTGTTGCTAATGTTGTTTCAGAATCTTGTTGGATTAGGAACCTTCTACTGGAGCTCGGTTGTCCCATCCAGAAGGCCACATTAGTTTATTGTGATAATGTCAGTGCTATTTATCTTTCGAGGAACCCGATTCAACATCAACGCACCAAACATATCCAAATGGATATTCATTTTGTTCGTGAAAAAGTTGCTAGAGGTGAAGTCCGAGTTCATCATATGCCTTCACGTTATCAAATTGCTGATATTTTCACAAAGGGGTTGCCCCTTGTGTTATTTGAAGATTTTCGGGACAGTCTCAGTATTCGTTCTCCTCTCCCTACGACTATGGGGGTGTGCTAGAATATAGGTATCTATATTAAGATAATATTATGATTTAGTTTGTTACCTCTTTTATAGGATATTATTCCCATATCTGTAGCCTTAATTATAGTATTACTAGTTGTAATACTTGGTGTATATATGGCGTATGAATCAATGAGAAGGAGCAGGGAATTAATCTCTTTCAGTTTGTACAGCGCGGATGATGTGAGAACTAATGATGACTCTTTACACGGAAAAATTGGAGACACGAAGGGAGAGAAGAGGTAAAAAGGCAAAGAAGGTAATACAACAAATAGTAGGTCGAGCTAAGAAGGATTTGATTACATGAAGTACTGGAACCGATGGTTGGACAATTCGTTACTGCTGAGGATATATGGAGTAAAGAGGATGAGAAGGCTGCGGACTCCGTTCTGTTTAAGATATCTCGATTCCGTGAAATTTGGAGGACCAAATGTGCTGCGGCTCCAAATGGGTAGAAATTGCTCACTCATTTATGCGCAACAAACCGTGTAATATAATATTAATTATGCTATAATTTCATCAACCGGTGAAATTAGATCGCAAAGTGCATCGCGGGGCGAGGAGAGGAACCAGACTTGCATGGTTGGCAATCATCGGCAACCTTCAACTTTTTTCTTTTTTCTTTTCTTTGGTATCGAACTTGGCGATGAGCGAGGTTGATCATCGGAATAACAATGAACTAGTGGCAACGGTGACCAAGGATGATATCATCTGAATAGGAATAAACAAGCGACGCTAACAAAAGAAGACGTTCGGAAAAAGATTTTGCAAAAGGCGGCCAAGGATTATCTTAAAAAAAATGATTTACTATTGATCCTGAGGGAGACATGTCTGAGGGAGTAGATCTAACAAGGAAAGATGTTTGACTTGGGGACCTGGAGAAATGGTTGGTAACTAATTAATAGTAGTAATCCTCTTTCGATCTCTTCCATTATATATTATTTATGATTATGGGCAAAACGAATCTAAAATTACGTATATATGTTACTTGATGATAAAATATCGAAAGAGAATGTTTACGTGGTCTAATGGTTCAATTATATTAGACTGATCAAATCTAATAGTCATTTAAGCTAATTTGCCACTAAAAATACTTGTCCGAATGCCCAATATTAACAGTAATGCTATTGATCTACATGCAAAAACCAAACTAAAAAATAAATTTATCTAAAAATTATATATATTAATTTATTAGTTTTATTTTTGTATTGATAATTAACTAATACGAATTATAAACAATATCCAATAAAATTATGGAAAATATATAATAAATCTATCATCATCATCATCATCATTATTGTTATTATTATAATGTTAATTTTTTTATACTTTTTGTGCCATAATTTTTGTTCATTTAATATATATTTTTAGTTTATATTATATAATTTTCACTAAAAAATAAAATTAGTGCAAGAATACATATATTTTAAGATAAATTTGAGTTATGATTTTATTTTTCAATTTGGGTCCATAGCATTTTTCCAATATTAGTTCCATAGGTATGACAAGCTTATTGGGACTAAAAGCCTCTTTTTTGGCGAAGCTTGCGAGAGAAGTGCTTTATATATTTAATATATTTCACTTAATATTTGTTTTAATTTATTAAGAATCCGTAAAAGCAAATATAAACATCATGTAAGTAGCCATAATTACCATTAAAATGTTTTCGTATCGGAAAAGGAGGAGAATAATTTAAGTTGAAGACCTCCGCTAAACAACAACTAGTATTTACCTTTTTGTGGTTACTTAATCGTAATAATTTTGGCACGTACAGCTACTAAAAAGTTCACCTTTTGCCATACTTTCCTTTGATTGTGTGCGGGAAGAATTTCTTCAATCAAAAAGGCGAAATCCCTCGCCCCCAAGGCCCCTAACCTACCTGTCCGACAGCCTGATTGGGAGAGGTAAATCACGGTGACTCAACAGTTAAGCGCACGGTGGTCCTTGGTCCATGGTGTCCACAAGGAGCCACCCCCACATTGGAGGATTGAAACTCCCACACTGCGGCTGCCACAAAGATTCAAATCTGAGACCCACCTTCTATCACTCCCGTGCCTCTTCCATTGAGCTACGCCCGTGCGGGCGTGCGGGAAGAATTTCTGATCCGGTGTATCATGGTAGGCTAAAGTGTTTCCTTGAATTTTATGAGTTTTAGTTAAGAGAAGGAATATGTTAGTATATTCATAAATTATCCACTTCATTAATTTATGTGAGTTTTGTTAGCTTTAATTTTATTTAAGTATGACATTTTATTTATATTAGGGTATAGGGTGGTGTGAATTTTGGGTCATTTGGAGTTATTATACAAAATTAAATATGAATTCTCAATGCTTAGAGTGATTTTATGTGAAGAAGGAAAAGATGACCAAGATAATAGGTCTTCAAACTTTAGGTTGTTAAACATAAAAGACCCAAAACTCATTTTATGTTTCACTTTCAGTTAAGATAAACTTAATTAAGCATTGTTACATAAAGTTATGCAATCCAACACATTAATTCCATTTTACAAACTTTCCATAATAAGTAGCCTTCTAGATTAGGTAAGCTTCTCCATGAGATAAATTTTCCAAATTAAATAGATATATAACCACATAGGTTCACCACTCTAATTCCACAAGATAGAATAGCAAAAATTACCTAATCAACACTTTAAATCAAGGTCAAACTATATTAGGATCAAAATATGCTCTAACATTATTAACAAAATTTATTATAAGATAAAAACCTTGTAACGTATTTATTATAAAGAAAACCCTCATATAAAATCGAATCACTACAAACTAATCATATTAAAAATTATATATGCAATACCTTCTATCTTTATAATTTAATTTTATAAGATTAATTATTTTATTAGCGTAATTTGATGTAAACATTTAATTATTTTAATTTCGATTCACTCTATAGATTAATTGATGACTTTAACTTCATATTTGAATTTAATCAATTTTTGTAGTTGCGGATCATTCTAGATAAATTCGTTAATGACCATGAATTTATTATATTCATATGATTTCGATTTTCTATTAAAAATATGTAATTTTGTTCTTTCTTGTATTTTAGTTTTTAATAATTTAGATTCATTTTTTTATTATAACTTTTTCGTATGATTACGACTTTATTTTAGAGTTATATTTGTTAACGAAATATATTATTTAAATTATAAATTTTTCTTTTAAAATAGTCAAATTTATTTTAATGATTTTATTCATAGAAAATATTTCTGACTTTAAATTTATTTATTTTCAAGGTCATTAGGACCTTGAAAAAATTTTAAATTAAAAAGATCTTAAGAAATTACTTATAGATTTCTTTCCAAAATTAATTTTCTTCCATTTTACCCTTTTTAGTTTGCAGAAGACCAATTTTGACAATTATTTAAATTAGTCTTGGTTTATTAGAATTTAATTTAAATATTTTCTTATATGATTTTAAATATTTTTTCAAGGTCATATAATATATCTTCATAAATAATATAGATCTTTACATTCATTAGTAAATTCTTCCAAAACATTTTCTAAATTCATCATATAGCTCTTATATCGATTTTAGGCTTTCGGATCTTCACCAAATAATTTTTTTAAACAAATTTTAGATAAAATCATCCAATAATAATTTTAGATATTTAGTATTTTATTATATAATTGTATTTGCAAAAAAAAAAAGATCTTGGCCGGTTCCCCATCCCCTTTTCCTTTTTTCTTTTCTCTTTTCTTCTCTCCCTTCTTTTCTTTTCTTCTTTCCCAACCTATTCTCCACGTGAGCCCCAAACCATAGCCTTCATCTCCTTCTCCCTACTCCTTCATTGACCGCCAGCCATAGCCACCACCATTGACATTCTACACAACACCGCCACTCCCTCCACACGCCAACACCGACGATGCTACAGCAACAGCTGAAGCACCACAACAGCAGCCACTAACAGTAGTGACAACTGCAAGTCACGCTACCATGTCTAGCCACGATGAGATTCGCTAGTTGTCGGCAAGTAGTCTTCAACGTTCGTCGGAGCTTCCCTAGTCTTAAACTGTCATGGTTTGCTAATTTTATTTGGTATAAAATTCTAAAAACCATAACCCTTGTTTTTATTAATTTAGTATGAATTAGTTTGTAATAAGCTAAATTGATTGTGTAATTATGCATATATGTGATGTAAGATTGATTTAGATAGGTTAATTGTATGGTCTATGATGGACTTCTAGAAAATTAGATTTTTGGATAGGTTATGCTTGAATTTTTTAGACTCACCTGATTATGCTATCTTAGGTAAATTGATTTTATATTATGCTTTAAAATATATCTAATTTTATGTCGGAACCATCAATTTGAGAACTTTAACCAGAATTAATTGGAATTAACTTTCTAGATCAAAATTCGTACATGATGAAATTAGATTGCATAATTGAGTTATTTCACTCACTTTATTTTATAATATCATTTGAAATATATTTAGTTTCATATGAAAAGTGTTGATTTGGGAAAATTGTGTCAAATTGATCAAAATTAGATGTTTAGGTCAAAACTCTTGCAGATCTAAACTAGATTGTGATATTGAGTTGTTTTATTCAATTGATTATATAATTTATATTATAATACATTTAATTACAATTCTAAATTTTCAATTTATGTATTTTAGTAAGAATTTACCAGATTTTTATTTTGGACTCAAAAACCCTAATTATGCTAAATTAGGTATTTCTTTTATTGGTTTTGATCAATTAATTATATAATATGTTATAAAATATGTCTAAATGTATTTCTAAACATTCAATTTAATTAAATTTATAAAATTAAATCATATTGCATTTTTGGGCCTAAAACCCTAGATTCCAAATACAATTATAAAATTGGTCATCTGTATAGTCATTTTTCTAAAATTGAATATATAAATAGTTAAAATAATCTTAATTGCATTCTAACACCTGCAATTGGAATTACTTAATCTAAATTATCTTCGTTTGTGTTATGGGTTTTAAAACCCTAATTTCATAAACACATTATCTTAAATTGGCGATTTATAAGATTATTTTGTTGAAATTATTTATCTATATTTATCTAAAATTAGATTAATTGTGTTTTAAAACTATCAATTTAAGGTAATCGAAGTAAATTAGTTAGCTTGTAGTTTGGGCATTAAAAACCTTAAATTTCAGAGATGATTTTATAAAATTGATCATCGTATACATCTTTTACCTAATCAATTTATGGCTTTGATTTAAAATCATTTGAATTATGTTTTTATCTTATCGGGTCGGATTTGTTTCTTTGCAAATTGTTGGTTAATCTTTTGGATTACAAAACCTAACCAATAAATTATTTTCGATAAAATAAGTTATCCTTTATTGTCCTTTCCCTGACTTTCTAAATCAATTTAAAATGCTCTAAGTGATATATGTTTACCCCAATTTGGTTAATATTTAATCTTAAATCTTAATAGAGTTCTGCTCGTGATTCCTTGATTTTGGACACATTTTCCAAGAAAGATTATTTGTGTCTCTTTATGTTGATTTAATTATAATATTTGAATTATGGATCCATCAGATAGTTTCTAACCTAATTTCTTATTTCTATCGGTAATCTAGGAAAACTTTCTTGTGGATTATTGAGCTCTCTCTCTCTCTCTCTCAATTTCCTTAGCTAGCTTCAGATTTAGGTTTGTCATTACATACCTTTACTTGTGTCAAAATCTAGACATATGTTTGCTTGAAGTAGAAGGTGAGGAGTATGCACGTGTTAGTATAGCTCTTGAATAATGTATGTGTGAGTAAGTGAAGGGTTGAAATTATATGATACCTTATGCTATATTTTTATGTCATGGAAGATTTCAACTCTAATGCGAGTAGAAATTATTCAGCCTTAGTGCTCATTAATTGGTTCGACTTTAATCCCCCTAGAATTTATCATAGTTAATGCCACTTAGACTAGATCAACTTTAATGCTACTTGAAACTTATCTGCTTTAATGCCACTTAAAATTGATACAATAATAAAAATTTATTATGTTGATAGAAGTGAGCTAAGTGCTGTTATGTGGGCTTGATTTATGATTGGTTAAATTCTTAAATAAAATATTAAGCACTTAAAGTGAAATATCATGAGTTGGAACTTATATTACTCGGGGTAGCTATTTGAGTTTGGTTTGGTATTCATTTGATACCGTTTTGATGTTTTTCTATTCTGTGATCCTGTGCTTTACGAGGTTCAGAGAGTCCCTCTTCTACTCTACAGGTGTCTCATATATTTCGACCCTATAGGGGGTATTCATAATTTAGTGATTAGACATTCTATTTATTGGTGGTTTGGTTATGTTTCTGCGCGGGCCAACTAGGGCTAGTACCGTTCAAGTACTAAATTAGTTATTATGATCTCTTTGAGTCTCCATCCTTAAGGTAATAAAATTAAATAGTTGCGATCAAGATGATAAATTATAATATTGAATTATTCTCATTCACTTATGAACTTTCTATTTCTTTTTCCTTTTCATGTCTCTTGGTTGTCTCCTTTACATTAGTATTACCATATGCCGCATATCCTTAATTAATTATCACATGATCTATTATTAAAATCGCATGTGGGCCTTGTATGTAAAATGATACCTTCTATGTTAGTGTGTGTTACTTTTTATGCAATAATGATTTTCTTGTACACTCGTACCCTATCTATTGTCTTATCGAGTAGTGTATTCATAAGCATGAATCCGTGACCCCATTTTTTATTGTATGTTTACACGTATAATCAAGAATGAGTTATTATATGAGTAAAATGGTGTATGTATTGCATGTATAATCGAGCATGAGTTATTGTTTGAGTGGAATGATATATGTGTTATATGTATAATTAAGCATGAGTATTGTAAGCTAAAGATTGTCATATCTTATGTGTATTATGTTTTCTTCCATGAGTTAGGTAGTCTTGATTTACTTAGTACTGGACCTGTACTTATACTACCTTGGTTGAATGGGTCCTACAATGATCCACTGATGGTAGGGAGCAATCCTCTTATGTAGGTTTGAGATCTGATGTCACTGTTGGGTTGGAGGTTTGGCTTAAGAGAGTAGGCAATCTAAAGTTTGATCCCTTGGGATTTATCTTTATTTAACTATATTTATTTTTTAAAGTTTCAAGTGTTGTATTTATATTTTCAAGGGTGTTTTAATTGAATTTTAATTTCCATTACTTTGATAAGCTTTTAAAATCTATGATTATTTCATATGTTTCCATTGATTTATTTGGCTATGATTTTGTTTAGTGGAATTGTTCACTTGCCACTTACCTGTAGATATCTCCTTGTGGAAGTTTATGCTCACGGTATAGATTTTGGTTGAATTTTGTTAGATAGGTTTTAGCTTTGTATCTAGCATGAGATAGATGGTGGATGTTTATTTTATATTAGGTGTTGCGGTAACATTCCCCTAATTTTTTTTAGCTTCCGCATTATTCTTTTAAACAAAAAATTTTAAGGGTGAATTTTGGGGATGTTACAATATATCTCTATACAACTCCTATAATAAAATATAATTTTTACGACAAATTAATCTAGAACCCACATTTGACTTCAACTAAAAAATAAAGCAGATATTAGCCAAAAAACTTAAGGTCATTTAATTAGACAAGGTCATTTACATCAAGCAAACATGTAATTAATGTATACACATAAGCATGCATATGTATATATAGTTTTAAAATCATATTACCTAAAAAGTAATTTGATCAACAATTACTCATATGTAATGGTCCTATAACTAAATAATATATCACTATCAATACTAACAATAACACTATTCAAATAAAGGAGGAGATTCTATACCAATTATTTGGATCACAAAATACCTACCTATTTGAACTCATTTTTCTAATGTTGTAGGTCAAATATTTACTTAATCCCAAAATGCATAAAAGAAAGTATAGGACTAAATGAATAGATGAATTACCAAGGAGTGACAGATCAACATTTTAATCAATTTACTTACTTACCCCAAAGTTCATCCCATTCTACAACAAAAGGAAACTAATTAAATATACTTAATGCATTAAATAATCTAAACCCAATATATAATTATATAAATAGGAATTAAAACATACTCTATACCTCTATAATGTCATCATTGTCATTCACTCCCAATTTGATTGACCTATATATAACGTACTATTGAATTGCGTAATCTAGGATTTCTTTAATATAAAAGCAAAGATATAAATTAATTAATAAAATATATTACTTGAACAAGGAGTAGAATTTTGGCTAAAGTTTGGCTTATATAATATAATTTTCAATGTCACAATATCAATTCTAATCCTAATACACACACATATCGAAGCTTTTTAGATTCCAAAGTTATTTACCTTAGCATGATCCACTATCATACTTGATTACAAAAAAAAATATTGTAGTCATATAATAGATAAAAGAACCCACCGATTAATAGAGAGTAAAAATAAAATTGTACTCCTAAAATACATAATAGGATCAAGAGGGAAGTATTCTTCCAAAGTCAAATTGATTGTCCTAATGAAAAATTTTAATTAAAGAAGAGTTTCTGGTTACCTTTCACTAGTATATGTGTTCTTCCATCTTCATAAGAATCTCATTGGCTTAGAAGAGAGATAATGAATGACAATTCCAATAGAAAACCTTGAACAAGGAGGGCATGGTCTATTTTTACTTACTAGTGACAAATTATATAATTGTAGGGGTTTGAGCCAAAGGGTTTTTTATCAAAAGGGAACCTAATGATATAAGTTCCACTATTAAAAATATGGATAATATTTCTATGTAGCTATTATTTAGAAGACATATTTTTACTATATAAAAATAATTTTTTTTACAATTATACCCCTCCTCTATATTATAATCCTAACAAATCTCACATATTTTTTTCTCTCACAATATTTTTACTCTCTGACGCTTTCTCAAACTATCTGTTTCTCTCATTTTTTCTCAGATCTCACATTCTTCTTTCAGCTCTCACCTCACGTCGCCAAGGTAAGTAAATTTTTTTTCAGCTATGAGAATGGTAGATCTAGCTACATGCATGGAGAATTTTTTTCCAAGAGAAAAGATGTGTAATTTTTTGGGGAAAGGATTGGTAAAATGTGCCGAGTGGAGAGACACGAGAATGGAAAATTTTGGCGATTGTTTGGGGAAATAAATAGCAAAATTTCTAGGGGGATAAGATTAGTACATCTTGCCTAAGGAGTATTCTACTAGGGGGAGAAAGGCAGAATATGTTGATGGGAGACATATGCAATATTTTTGTCGAATATTTTTTTGTCTTAATTCTTATTATTATTATAAATCATTAATTATTATTATTTTGTTTGTAATATTTACACTTTGTATGATTTTTGTATTAATATGTGCAAAATTAATGACATTTGTAATAAAACATAATTTTACCCTATAAACTAAAGGATTGCCGACTTGGGGTGGCCGACGGGACATTAATTATTATGTATGTTAAATATGTATGTATTAATTATGTTTTTATTAATTAATATTTATTATTATTATTATTATAGGTGTATTAATTATAGTTTATTAATTAATAATTATGGTTTGTGAAGTAGAAGATTGTTAGGTTGGGTAGATGGGTTTGTTAACTATGTTTGTATCAATTAGGTAATGTACCTAGTGTTTGTTAGTTATAGTTATTAATTACATTTTGTTAATTATATTTGTATTAATTATGATATATCAATTATGGATAATTTGGTTAAAGTTTTTCATTATGTTGTTAGATCTATTATACTTTATTAATTATGCTCTCTTATTTTGATTAAATATGGGTTTGGAAAAATCTATCAGTATTCTAGGGTTTCTGATTATTGTTTTGAGGGGCAATTTCGTTTGTTACTTATGGTTTGTTAATTGTGGTTAATATGGTTGCATTTATTATTTATATGTTTAGATCTCTTTTACTCTGTTAATTATGCTCTATTATTCTAATTGTATATGATTTTTGCTAAATCTATTTGTATTGTAAGGTTTTTGGTTATCGTTTGGTGGGATACTTTTTTTTTAAATTATGGTTTTTTAATTATCTTTTTAATAATATTTTTTAATTATGTTTAATTTATTTAAATTATTCATTGTATTTTTTTAGTTCTATTACACTCTATTAATTATGCATTATTATTTTAATTAAATATAGGTTAGGCAGAAAACTATCGATATTCTAGGATTTTCGATTGTCGTTAGGATGGATGATTATTTTTATTAATTACGGTTTGTTAATTGTAGTTTTTAATTATGGCCATTTTTAAAAAAAATTTATTTAGTTTTTAGATCTCTTGCCCTTAATAAATTATGCTATGTTATTTTAATAAAATAGGTTTAGCTAAAATTGTCGGTAATGTAGGGTTTCTTGCTATTCTTTAGATGGACAATTATGTTTATTAATTATGTTTTATTAATTATATTTTTTATTTATATTTATTAATTATGGTTAATTTAATTAATTTTTTTCATTATATTTTAGATATATTATACTCTATTAATTGTATTATTATATTATTTATATATAATTTGATATTTATTTTATTTTTTATATTTTTATTAAATATGTTAAATATTGTTATGTGGTTGGGGTTATTGGTGAATATTTTTAATTATATTGATTGGATAATAGATTGATTTTGTTATTAAAGTTCAGATAAGCCAAAGTAGTAGAAAGAACATAAGGTCTTACTATTATTGCATCTTAATGACATAAAAAAAAGAGTATAAAACAACTTTCTTTGATGTCTCATCTAAAAGGTCTAAAGAAAAAAAAAACTTAGTAAAGGATTAACACGAGATAAAAAAAACCAAAAGAAGCATCAGAACAACAAGAATATATAGAAGCTCCCAAACAACCAAGGTCTA
Source organism: Tamarix austromongolica (assembly GCA_039764185.1). Lineage (NCBI taxonomy): Eukaryota > Viridiplantae > Streptophyta > Magnoliopsida > Caryophyllales > Tamaricaceae > Tamarix > Tamarix austromongolica. Next base: position 73,452,241 of record CM077813.1, read on the forward strand.
GTTATGAAGGTTATTCCATTCTAACATTTGCTTACTATGGAGATCGTCCATTATTTATGGCTGATGCTGGCATTTTAGGGTATAGAGGTTCAAGGATAGGGATTTTGGTATTTGGAGGTTTAGGGTATGGAAGTTTGAGGGTAGGGGTTTAGGGTTTTTAGGTCTGGTGTACGATGGTTCTAAGGTTGGAGGTTTAGGGTATACAGGTTCGAGGGTTGGAGGTTCTAAGTATGAAGGTTTTCCATTATCAGCAGAACATGTATATTTTATTACATCACCAACACAGCTTGACATAGGAGTACCATTATCCTCAGTTCAACCACCTACTTTTGGTGGTTATAGATCATCATTAGATTTGCCAACATCATTACACTATATTACTAACCCACCATCACAATTAACATATGTGTATCATGATGATGATGACAATAATGACGATGATGATAGAGATGATGATGGTGATGGTTATGATGATAAATATAGTGGTGATGCTAGTGAAGATGATTGTGGTTTATAGTTCAATGATGAATGATACTTTCTTGGGCCATGTCTTGGAGATCCAATCATCCCTAATTTGAACCTAAGGTTTGGCGGTCACGCACCTTTAGATTTATAGTTAGGAAAGGTATGTTTATCATATGCATTATTAAATATTTCTTACTTTATCTATAAAAAATCATATATATTCATTAAATATATTGATTTATTTTTTAGGAACGAGGTTGCCCTAATATTCACACCAGACAACAGGTTTTGAAAATAATTCTTGGAAGTGTCAATGAAAGGGTACTCACTATGATACGCCAAACAAGATTATCAAACCTTCCAACTTGCCAATTTGAGTATACCAACATGCCATTTATTTGAGTATTTATTGAGAGATGGAAACCAGAAACCAATAGCTCTCATATGCCATGAAGTGAGATGAAAATCATCCTTTTAGATGTACATCTCATATTATGGCTACTAGTGGATGGTAATCCATTACATTTGGATATGAATGATAACATGCATAGGCAATTGATGGGTGCAATGGGTTCCTTGTTTGGGATGGAGGAATTCAAGTGAATGAAGTAACTCGATAGGGTGGGCTTCCATTTAAATGGCTATAAGAAATATGTAAACCATATTAGTTAGGAGATGAGGAAAAAGCAATTGGGTATTTATTATAGTTGATCGGCTTATTGTTGTTTATCGATAAGTTGATTACTAAAGTTATTCCATACTATATCACTTTACTTCAAAATCTTAGATGGGTTGAAGGTTATGTATAGGGTGCATCCACACTTTCTTTTTTATATCGATAACTTGGGATGACTTCTAGAGCGGACAATACTCAAATGTTGGGATGTGTCACTCTATTATAGGTATGATCTAGACCAACCTTGTTGTATAAGGTGGTTTTGGGAACATAAATTTAATAATAAATTGGGGACCCTTGAGTAATTTCAAGCAATGATAGATCTTTTACCTGCATCGAAGGTATGCTCAAATTATCATATTCTTACTACATTATATTTGTGATATCCTTATTTAGTTTCAATTATTTGTGATAGGTCATTTAGGATCCATATGGAGTAGTTGATCTATATAGGGATTGTATACTATTTACAGAAAGTGGAACCATATATTCTTGATAGAGTCACACGTTAGTTTGGATATACATAAGTAATCCCTCAGGAGCCTATCAAGCTCATTAGGAATACGTATAGAGGTCATTCCCTCAAGAAGCATAAAGTTTTTTTACGCACACATGCTTAGCCAATGGTTCTTAAGGCATGAACACATATTGAGCCTGGATTTTTTCGGACTACCAACTCAATACCTATAGGACATAGCTTATGACTATATGGATTTGTGTGTTCCTAAGTGTCTATTGGTCATGATGGAAGAGTATTTGGTTGAACATCCGAATGATGAGCATCAAATTCTAGCCTAAAGACATCTAAATGAAGCACATTAAACTATTTGTTGATTTTATTAGAGGAGAGAGCCAGCTCCAAATTATCAGCAGCTAGTTACATGTATTAAAAATCTTGTGCATGATTTAGGAGTTATTTTACCTAGACGTGGGTGCGGGCATGGGCATGCATATGGGAGTTTGCAATGAACTTGATGTATTATTGTATAGTTATGTACTTTGATTAAAATATGTTTGTTACAATTAATAATAGATAGTTTTTATTTTATATCTATTCATTGAAAGTATTATTTAACCCACATTAATTATATTGAACTCTAAGATACTTAAACCAAATAAAGTAGAAATATATCTGATTATCATAGATCAAATACTTAGGTTATCATGGAAAGCTAATATGAAAAAACCTTAATTTATATTAAGAATCATGTTGATGTTTCAAAAGATATAAACATAAATAAAATAAGAAAAAGTACAATAATTCCAAATAAATGTCTTGTTTAAAGATAGAGGATATAGTTCTTGGGTGCCATCATTAACCAATGAACTTCATTGTTAGAATCATGAAGAATATAGTGTATTCCATGTTGAAATGTTGTTGTCACAATATCAATTCCAATTTGCATATAGTGGTGCGAGTGGAAAATTTTCTAGAGGATATACTTATCAGAAACAAAAATATAATGGCTAGCATTGATATATTACTAAAATGGAAAAAATGTCATAAACCACCCGCATAACAATATACTGTGACACATAACTTGCAAAAACAAATATAGCCATTTTATTTTTAGGACCTTGGATTCCATGTTTCGTCACTAAAGGTAGGAATAAATTGCAAACATTTGATGAGTAATATGCAAATGAAACACAATAATGGGTTGCAATGACATGACCAAAATCTGGCATAGCCATCTATTGTGCTAATAGAGTTAGCACTTCTAAGTGGGAAATAGTAATAAGAACTTAATCAACATTGTCATATATGAACACATTTTCGTACAACTATCATCTCACCAGTATTTTTGATATAAGTCGGTACGAATCTCAACCCAAAGTTCCTCATCTCTTAGTATAATATACGCCAATGTTCTAAAACCATAGTTTTTATCTCCTAACACATTATACTAGGTCACGTATATATCAATTCATCTAAGTCACATATAAAAATTGTAATTGGCTTGACAACATAAATGATGATTATTGTCCTTAACCCCAACCCCAAGACTAAGCTTGTGTTGATCTCAAACGATTAGAAAATTTTTGTTCTATGTACTCCCAATTAGATTATTCCCTTTTAATAGAGTTTTTGGGTGACCCCTATGTTGTTGTACCAGTCGCTCCTAGAGAGGCATTCTTTGGGGAGTAGCAATATTAAATATCTCTCTAGCAACTGATTATGTATTGTTGTTGGCTAGCTCATAATAACTTCCATGGAAATATAGAGTAAATGAGATGCAGCATATATTAGTTCTTGCAGTGTTATTGGATTAATTGGCCCATCTATGTTGAGTTTCTTCTAGAACGAATGAATAGTCAAGAGGGGGATTGACATGTATTTATGAATGTATATATTAATCTCGTACGTATGTAGTATCTTGTGCGTACATCGCATATAATATTCACATAAATCATCATCGGTACCTGCATATTACTTATTTCACACTCTTTATTGGCCAAATCCATTGCATATAAGGCAACGTGACCTCTCAAATTAGCATAAAGGGCACTTGTAGCGAAATAAGGAGCATTGAACAGAGACCTCTCTAGTGATGCTTTTATCTCATCATGTTGCAATTAAAGGAATGTGTGCATTTGTTGGAACAATATGTTGAAGTAGCCTCATAATATCTCTAGAAATCTATTCAAAGAGCCATGAGTACCTTCATCTTTGTTGTCAAAAAAGGCAGTATAATACTTTATAACTAAAAATAAATAAAAGAAAATATAGTAGGAGATAAAATAGCATTTATATCTATTTGTTGTAATCTGATGGATATAAATCATGTACCTGAAGAAAGCATGAATGATTTTTTTTTATATGGGTTATAGCTAATTCGTCTTTACATATGAAATTAGGCTAAGCATGTTTCTGTAATTTTCCTCTAATAACAAGAGTCATTCTTTATATGTTTGTTTATCTATGACATCTATCATATTTTTCCATCGTGATATAAAACCACGTGCGAATGATGAACGATCAGAGACTTTCTTACACCTTTTCTCCACATTTTTATTTACATGAAACCTATATAATAAATATTTTAAAGAGGGGAATACATTCCACAACTAAAATTAGAGGTAATTCCTAGTCGGTAATAATGGCGGATGGAAACATAGATGCATACATTAACATCTTCAACCTCTTAAGTACCCACAAATAATTTTTCTCCCTTTCATACGATATATATACATATGTAATGTTGGAGTTCAATTTTATTGGTGTTAGTCCAAAAATTTCAAGTAAGGGCATCCCATATCTGTTTATGTTATACGTTTAATCCATTTGTAAGATAAAAGAAAATGCACATAAAATATTAAAAGATATAGCATGTGTAAATAGATGTTTGCTCATTAAATTTCATTTTTGTCCACTTTAATGCTACTAAAAATATTGATTCTCAACCAACATATTAATAATATACTATAACATTATTTGACCGCCCATTTCTTTAGACCAAAGCTTCTATTGGGCATTATAAATATGCATTTTCATACTTACATTTCCTTTAAATTATTTTTGAAGAAGAGGTATGATTTTTTGTGGCTTTACATTAGCTATAATAACTTCATTAATAAATTGAACTTTATTTTCAGTCAACTTAACAAAAACAACATGCCCTTATTCATAACTTATCAATTCGCGATTGTGTGTCTCATTCCTAGCTACCACTTGTGATCCACCATTATTATTTTCAACACTAATAATAAAAAAAGGTGCAATCATTCTTTTTAGAACTTCTATTACTTGTACTGTTAGTATCATCAATGTTCTACTTCTTTCACATCTTATCAACACTCCACTTGCCGCTACACCATTTCCTTTTCTAGAACCATTTATGATCAAAACCACCCTATGGGTTTTACTCATTTGTTTTACCAATGTTACAAGTTCTTCATGATAAGAAAATATCTGTTCTATTATAAATTTTCTCTGATAATTTTAGTTCATAAAACATGTATTATCCATATCCTAAAAAAAAGAGATTACCATAATAATATAATAAAAAAAATTTATTAATTTTATCATGGTTAATTCGTCGACATAATTTATAATACTAAAAAGAAAGTTTTACCTCTTCATCTAAGTTGTAATTAATATTTCGAGAATCTATTTGTATTTCTTCTTTATATCCATAGCTTGTTGGTATTGTAAATCCATCATCATAGTACATTAGGGTTATTATCCTATCTTCAAAGTTTATCGGAATTCTAAAATTGTGGTGCCTTGTCAAAGTTCCGAACTCGTCGTAGTTTTATGAGCTCCCATATTTATTTTTCATTGTGAGTGTTTAAAAAATAAAATTGTAAAATTTTACTAAAATATTAAACAAAGAATTCTTCCAATGAAAACATTATAATAAAATGTATACTTTATTTCTCCATGATAAAGACCAAAAATATTGAAGCTAAAGGAGGGCTAAGGTCATAGGGGAGATGGAATAATAGGGTAAGTAGGTGGCGAGGGATAAAAATGGGTGTCAAAACATGACATTCCGAGGAGGGCCACATTGAAGTAGAAAAGGGTAGGAGAATTGGCCCGTATGACAAGCCCAATTCGAGGGAAAAAGAAAAGAACAAAGCGAAGAAGAAAAGAAACAAAGAAAGAAAAAAAAGGAAAAAGAAGATGGAAAAGGAAAGAAAAGAAAAAGGGAAAGGGAAACAGGGTGGTTAAGGTATTTGAAATCTTTTGTATTTTTGGGATATTTAAAAATAATAAAATTTAAATAAAATAATATTTAATTCCTTTTTTAGACTAATGTAGGGTTTTTGAAAGATTTTTCCCAAATTCCATTGTAATTAGCAAATCACTCTAATTTTCTCTAATTAAAATATTTATTATTTTCTTGTTAATTTACCCTAATTAATTTCCTTTTATTTTAATAAAAATATTTTATTTAATTATTTTTCATAATAAATCTTTAATTAGTTATAATTCTTAAATTTAGGATTTTTGGGCTATTTTATTTGTTACACCCAAAAAATTCATTATTTTTTTTTCTAAAAATAGAAGCAAATAAATTAAACTAGAAACTGTGAATTTCAAGAATGTTACCACTCCACTTAGTACCAGACCGGTTCACTCCTACTATTCTAGTACGAAGTGCTAAGGTGAAAAAGGATATTTGTTAAACTTAGCACTTCGTACTAGAACGGCAGGAGCGAATTGGTCTTGTACTAACTGTGGCGGTAACATTCCCAAAATTCACAGGTTTTGATTTAATTTATGTGCTTCCATCTTTCTTAAAATATAGTGAATTTTGGGATGTTACAAGTTGGTATCAGAGAGGTTGGTCCTGTTGACCACACTCATTTTCAAAAATAAATTTGATTTATAAAGTTTTCATCAGATTTCAAAGTGTTTTTCCCTTTAATGAAACTGTCCTATTTTCAAATTTTCAAAGCCCGGCCACAGTGAGGAAATGTAAGGGTAGAGTAGGGTTTTCCCAAAAAGAAAAAATGAATGATGTGAATGCATCAAACCAGTAGGTTCATTCCTAACCCTATTTTTCTATTGCAACTTCCAATGGAATTGAACAACCGAATAGGATGGTTAGAGCTGGCATTCACAGCTTTTATGGAGTTTGTCCAGTGCCACCCGCATCCTCATTCTACCAAGGGTGCTAGTGAGGACTAGCTCTAGAGGATCACTGGACATCACCCTTTGACCTATTCTAGTGGGGAGGACCCGACAATCCTCGAGGGGTGGATCTAAAACATGGATCGCACTTTTGAAGAGGTGGACCCGACAACGTTCTATCTTAGAGGCATAGCTGTAACACCCCAAAATTTACTACTAAAAAATTTTGTTTACAGAGTTAAGCGCGGAAGCTAAAACAATAAAAACAAAGGGTGTTGTCGCCACACTTGGTACAAGTCCGGTTTCCTCTACCAATCTCATACCAAGTGCTAAGGCTAAAATCATTACTCCATTTAAATTTATATCATGATTACAAAAATGAGAATAGAGAGAACGTTAGATAAATACTGCTAATTAAAAATGACATTAGCAGTTTACGAAATTCAAGAGAGAAATTACAGGAGGACACGAGGGTCCAAATATAACAGGATATAAGACAATAAAAGAAACACCGCATAGTCCTATGCTCCCAAATCTGAACCATCAGTATTTGACTGAGCTCAGAGGCTAAGTTTAAAGTCCACTGCCCATTGAATAGGTATGGGTCCATGAAAATGAACTCTTTAGTACTACGGTACTGAGCAACCCTTTATACCAAACTAATATGATAAATCAGCATGGAACACATACAAGACATACAATTAACATGGTATAATATATATACATATACATATGATGATTGCGATACAATAATCACTTAGATAATCAAATTCCATCAAGGTCACGTACTACTCATATTCATTCATCTGAGATAATTGAACTTATTATTGAACATCCTAGAGATACCCTCTGATGTAATAATTGAAACCCAACTTTAGCATAATTCACATCTCAGCATAAATCCCAAACAATCACATACATCACAGGTATGTTCACAGGTATAATTTACTAAGATTCATATCATCCCATGTATACTTATGGATATAACATAATAAATCCATAACATCACAGGTAAAATTACAGGCACAACATAATAAGATCCGTAATATCACAGGTATGCTCACAAACATAAAACCACCATAGGTACGCATGAAGGATGCTATCGAAACCACAGAAAACCTTAGGTAGACATGAAGGCTATTATCAAAGCCTCAGGAAGTTACGAAAGCTACTACCAAAGCCATAGGTAGGCACGAAGGCTGCTACCGAAATCACAGGTAGGCATGAAGGCCACTACTGATACTACAAGTAGGCATGAAGGATTCTACCAAACAATCCAATAATCTGATAATCATTATTTCCATCAATTCATATCATTTCCATTTTTATTTACTTTCTTGAGGGGAGATCAATCAACCTAAAGACACAAAGGTACTCCAGTCATACCAGCGCAATAAGGCAACACAGTATCCTACCAACTATCAACGCAAAGACACAAAGGTACCTTGGTCGTACTGGTACACGAAGGTAACACAATACCCTACCGACAAGGACACCTAATCCATAAGTATACATACTCCCTATTAGTCCGCAAAATAGAATAGAGTAAGATATAGGGCCTGACTGGGGCACTAAGGCACACTAGCAAAAATCCAATCAACTGTGGGCTAAACCATGTCCTTAGGGTAGCAATCCCTAGGAGCCACCATTTTCAATCTCAAGGTCTTTCACTTTAAGTATTAGTATTTTATTAAGGTGACCATGAAATCGCATATAATATAGATAAATTCAATTCTCATACTTAACTGTTTGTACTTATTTTCAATCATCCGAGACAACAATAATCAAGGTTAAGTTTGAAGCCAACATTAAAATATACTAAGGCCATCTTAGGCTCAATTATTCCTATCTGGATACTTTAGGCCGAAAAAGACCAAAATACCCTCAAGACCAATATTTCTATATTATCATCTATTTAAAATACTAATTCCATTTTATTTATTCATTTGCCATGAAAAGGCTAAAACACCATAATTAAATTATCCATTACACAATTTAAATTATTAGATATGTCAAATGACCATTTTTCCCTTATACATAATTTTACACAAAATCCTTTTCTACACCTTTAATCTATCCAAAACACATACTTACATACTAAACAACAACTAATACATATTAGACATGATTTATAAGATAAATATCATAATACATAAAAATGACTAAATTGCCCCTAGGGCACACATCCGTAATAATTATTCCATAATTATATCTAAGCATGCTCAACCGAATATTTTATACATAATTACCATATAATTTATTTTCCATCAATAGTATCATTTTATATCATACTTTCACACTTGACATCATTAATTACATTAGATAACATGCTCGTTTTTTTTATAATAATAATAATAATTAACACATAATTATATCAAAATAAATCATGCTTAACATATTTCATACACTAAAAATCCTAATGTGCTATCACGCAATAATTTTAATTTTAGTAGGGTATAACGGTTACCTGAAATCCAGCAAAAACTCAAAAATAGCCACATCCTACTAAATTTATTGGATCCCGCTAATCAACCTTTCGTACCTAAAATAATACCAAAATTATCGAATTAATATCTATCAAGTAAAATAATAATTATAGCATACAAATATTTATTTTTCTAAAATTACCAAAATACCCTTACAATTAATATTGGTACCAAAAATTTATGAGGTAAAATAATTCACTCACGCTGCACATGCAGCGTGAGCTTGCGCAAAATAAAAGAAGGGGGCTGCGAGGAGGTTGGCTGGTGAGAGATTTGGCTGGGTAAGGCAGGGAAAGGGAGAGGATGGCAGAGGTGGTGGTCGACAGTGCTGGTAGCTGGCCGACGGTTGATGGAGGCTACTAGGCAATGATGGTGCTTGGCACTGTAGGGAGGCATGGCTGCAGCAGAAGATGGTAGTCGGCAATTGTTATGGGATTGAAGCATGAAGAGGGTCGTTTGGGTTACGGGGTGGGCATAGGGCTGGTAGAAGCATAGAGGGATGATGGTGGAGGTGCTGCAGTGCTATTTGGGTGGGAGTAAAACCGAACAAAAATTAGGGGAGCGACGGAGGCTACTGCTGCGAGGTGGTCGGGGGTTGCTGGGTTTGGTAAAGAAAAACCAAATAAAGGAGAGAGGGGAGGAGGATGGGGCTACTGGTGTGGTGGAGCTGCAGTTGTTGGGTGACGCAAGAGGTAGACGGTTGCTGGTTAGTTTGGTGAGGGAGTAAACCAAGGGCTGTAGGGTGTATATGTATGCGTGTGTGTGCATGCAGAGAGGGGTTGTTTGGGTGTTGGGCTCGCTGGGTCAAGGGTGTTTGGGGTGGAGTGTGTGGTGAGGGAGTTGGGAGTAGGGGAAGGAAAACCGAACAAGAGAAAGGGGAGGTGGTGCATTGGGTTTAACTGAAAGGAATAGGGGAGCTCCTGGTTTAAGGATGTTGCATGCGCAAGGGAAACAAATGGGCAGGGAAGGGTTGTTTGTTTGGTCGAGCAAAAGAAGAGAGGGGGTATAGTGCTGCAAGAGATTGTGTGTACAATGTATATATAGAGTGTGTAAGTGTGTATAAATGGCAAATGGGACGGGGAGGTGATGGTAGAGTGTTTAAGTGTGTATAAAATGTATGAAGAGGATAGAAAAATATTTAGGAAAGATATTTGGGGTAACCTTAGAGGGGGATAGATTAATAGTATAAGGCAAGAATTTATTTATTTAAATTTAGATTTAATTTAGATAGACTAAAATATCATATATAAAAATAGTTCGAAAAAAATTATTACAATTTGGGTAAGTTTAAAAAGGGTCGGAAAGAGTAAAATAATCGAGAATAATATTTAGAAAATTATTTTTAGGTTATGGATCAAAAGATTATTAATAAAATAATTTAAAATAAGATTTACAGGTATAACTAAAATTAAAACAAATAATCTAATTTCTATTAAAATTTTAACCCGATTAAATTTATAATTAAACCATTGAAATAATATGAAAATGATAACATTTTTAAAATTAAACCTCCTAAAATAATAATTGTTGCTAATCATATGATTATTAATTTATAATTATGGTTTTGAAAAATGGGGTATTACAATACCAGACGCCTAGTGGGTGGAGCATTGTGCCCGAGATGGACCTTTAGCTACATGGAAGGAATTTAAGACCGCCTCCGCTCTAGGTTTGATCCTAAGAGTCTGAAGAGGGACAAGTTTTGGGAATTCATGCAGCTCTCGTAGGGATTGATGACGGTCCTCCAATATCACTCTCACTTCACTGACCTACTTAGATTTTCCCTAGGTATCGCCGCCAATGAATCTACGGTGGTGTTCCAGTTTGAGTAGGGGCTAAAATTCAATATTTTTCGATTGTTGGGTGTCATGCCCTACACTGATTTAGTGACTTTATATGAGCATGCCTACATTGTCGTCACCTTGATCTAGGAGCAGGCCACCATACTTGGGAAGAGGAAACCTGAGGACTAGAGCCACGAATGAAAGGTTATACTAGACACCCGCCTAAAGATCGTAGTAGAGGCCAAGGACCTCTGAGAGAATTTTCATGTAGAAGATGCGACCGTAGTCACCCTAACCACGATTTTGGAGGCAAAATCGTGACCTGCCTAAACTGTGGTAGGTGGGGCCACAGATCTTTTGAGTGTCGAGGCTCATTTCACTCCCAATAGTTTCAGAGCCAGTAGTATAAGTAGAAGGATTACCAACAGCACGACAACACTTCATCTCCATATTTTTGACAACAGGTGCTTGTTCCAACTAAGGATGTCGACCGAAGTGTCAGAGGAAGTAGTCAAGGATCCAGACTCTTCCCTTAGAAAGGAGGCTAATTAGGCGGATGCTTAACTATAATTAGCCAGTCGAAGGTTAACCGCTAGCAAAATGTCTTTCCGGGTACATTTACCATATCTTTTCTACGGATACCTATTTCCTTCGATTCAATGGTCCTTAGTAAGTTTTTCTTTAAGGGGGTAGTTGTGCAGTAGTGTAATTGTTAATGATAGTTTTTCCTTACCTATTTAGAACCTCTTAACCCTAACCCTAAAAGCTAGTAATAAACTTCGAGGATGAAGTCTATCTTTAAGGGGGTAGTAATAAAATACCCTAAGAATTCCGATTTTAATAATTATAGCTAATTAAATATTTATAAGGAAAATTAATTAAAAAATTATTTTTATTAAAATAAAATGAAATTAATTAGGGAAAAATCAAGAAGAAAATAATAGATATTTTAATTAGAGAAAATTAGAGTGATTTGCTAAGTAAAATGGAATTTAGAAAAAAATCTTTCAAAAACACTTAATTAGCCTAAAAAGGTAATTAAGAATTATTTTATTTAAATGTTATCATTTTTAAATATCCTAAAAATACCAAAATATTTTAAATACCCCAACCAACCTATTTTTCCTTTTCCTTTTTCTTTTATTTCATTGCCCTTCTTCTTTTTTCATTTTCTTTCCTTTCTTCTTCTCTTTTTTCTTTTCTTTTTCCCCTAAATTGGGCTTGTCCTGCAGCCTAATTCCCTTACCCTTTTCTCCTTCACCATGACCCACATTGGAATGCCACATTTTGACAACCGCTTTTATCCCTCATCGCCGGTTTGGTTATTCCTCTTCTTTTTCTTCTCTTTCGTTCTTTTCCCTAGCCATCCAGTCCATGACCTTTCCCCTCCTTCTTCCTTCTTCCTTCCCCTGTTGACCTACGAATCATCCCTAATGCCATCGAGAATTATTCCGCCAACCATGCCGTTGATCCAGCTAATGTCTCCTCTCACTCCCCTACTGACTCACCTGTCGTTCATCCCAACCCACTTCCCTTTCTTCTTGCACACGACCCCCTCTTTCTTGCGTAACCACCTTCTACCATATTTAAATTTTGGAGGCCTCCCGTCGCCGGCCAGTACCCTCATCTACCTGCCCTATTCTCCCGTCTCACCTGTAACATTAGCCTTCCTTTAGCTCTATAAATACCCCTACAAATAGCCTTGTTTGAGCTTTTTATTTCAACTTAGAAAAATCACCCATTTGCACCACCGCCTGATTAGACGTCATTTCTGCCACCGTCGACCATTCGAGCCGCCCACCTAAACACTCCCTTCACTACCCTCTACCTAACTAAATCTCCCTTCTCCCTCTATTTTCCATTTTTCCCTACAAGAACCTCCTCGGCCATCCAAAGTAACCTTCTTGACCAACCATTCCTTCCGTCTTTGCCTTTTGCACCACCATTAACCATTACTAACACTGTAACCACCGCCTCCTACATCTCCCAAACTACTCTACAGATTCCTCTCAACCTCACCCAACCCTTCTTTTCCTCTTTCTCAATCTTCTCCTCTCTTTCTCTCTTTCCTCCACTCTCGGCCACCACAATCGCCGTCGTGTACTACCACCCTCATTCCACTCCTTTCTATCTAGGTAACCATAAACACCCCAACTCCCACCTTCATTCTTCCTCTCCTTTTTCTAGCACTCAACTCTCTCTCTTTTCTTCTATTTTCCCTGTCGTCGCCTTTGCCTTGCACCACTGCTGGTGCCACCTGTCACCACCAACCTAAGGTGGTACCCTAAATCCTCTCAACCTTTTAACCCTAATTATACAAGCTTTATTTATTTAATTTTATTATATTTCTATCATTCGAGTATTAGTATTATGTATTATTATGATTATTATTGTTATTATTATTATTAGAGATGCTATTATTTTTATTACTATTAAGGGCCAAAGCCCTATTCTATTTTTATTTCGATTATATTATTATTATTTCAAAATAGGGTCGAAACCCTACTTTACATTACTTTTGATTTATACTATTATTATTATTATTATCATTATTGTTATTATTATTATTTCTTAATACTATTAATCTTTTTATTATTATTCATATTAGTAGTATTGTTATTAGTATTATTTTCGTGAAAGGTCGAAGCCCTTATTTAACCATTTATTTCCAATTATATCATTATTATTAGTAGTATTATTAGTATTATTATTATCGTTATTATTATTATTCCTATTATTATTATTATCATTATCATTATTATTATTAGTGTTAAATCTTCAAACCTTACATTATCATCTTTTATAATATTACTATTATTACTTTTATCCTTACCAAAATTAGTATTTAGTCAGTGTTACTATTATTATATTATTATTTTATCAGAAATCCTAACCTTAAAATAAATTAGAAAATAATAGTATTTTTGGTAGGAGGAAATATAATCTTTAGCTTTTTCCTTGTATAGGTGAGACTAGTTAAAACCCTAAGGAGGCCTAAGGGCGTGCTCCAAGACCAGTATTATATTAGGTAATGGTATAACTAAGATCTTATGTGTGTTTTGTGCCTTATATGCCTTGTATTCCATGTGTCATTATGTGTTATGTATCTTATACTTATCGATATAACTATTTCATGTGTAGAGTGGCTTGGAGTTGAGGTATTCATATGTACTTTCATATCACTACAAGAAAAGCTATTTTTGGCAACAGGTTTTAGCCACGACTTAAAATTTTCGTTGCGAAAAAATAATTTTTTGCAACAATATATAACTTTCGTGGCAAAAGCTTGTTGCCGTAAATGCCCAATTTTTTTGCAACAATAACATGTCGTTGCTATAAAAAATACTTTTACTGCCACAATAATTAATCGTTGCAAAAAAATATATAACTTTTGCAATGATAATTTTGTTGCAAAAAATAATTTTTTGCAACAATATATAACTTTCGTGGCAAAAGCTTGTTGCCGTAAATGCGCCATTTTTTTGCAACAATAATGTGTCATTGCTATAAAAAATACTTTTACTGCCACAATAATAATTCGTTGCAAAAAAATAGATAACTTTTGCAACGATAATTTTGTTGCAAAAAATTGTATTTTGTAACAACCTATTAGGTCGTGAATAAAATTATTACGAGGGTAGAGGGTGTTTCATATAGCTTATTTATCATCACGAGATATTGTAGTTGTTGGTAAAAAAAAATAATAGTTTATTACTATAATAGCTTTATTTAAGAATAATAATATTAGCCAAAAAAATAAATTTATAAGAATCATATAAAATATTACACTATTTTTTATCCAATTAAAATGAATTAAGAAATGAATAAAATGATTTGAAAAGATTATAATAAAATTAACTTTGTTATGCAGCAACGAATTTTACTAATTGTTGGGAAAAAATATTTTTAGAAATGTCAATATAACTTTAGCAACGGATGAATTAAATTGTGGCGGAAAATAATTTGACAATTTTCAAACTTTACTAACTTTCGCAACGGAACCGATAAACTGTGGCTAAAAATATTTTTCTAAATTTCAAATTAATTTTTGCAACGGATAAAATCGTTACAAAATATTGAGGGCAAAAATAAGTTCACTGATTGCAAAATAATTTTAGCAACAAATTTATTAATTGTGGCAGAAGGATTAAGTTGATAAATTTTAATATATGTTTAGCAACGGATTTATTATACTGTGGTCGAAATAGTTTTATAAAGTTAAAACTGTGCAAATTTTGGCAACGATCGTGATTAGTTGTGACGAAAAAAAATTACCTAAAATTTTTCGTTATTTTTTGCAACGGTCAAAACCGTTACCATACATGTTTATTATGCTAAAACACATTAAGCGGGACTTTTCGGCGCGCGGTAAGAAACGACAAAATTTTTTCCTTAAACTCCCGTCCAAACTCTGCTACCTGCTAGCTCGAAATACTCCATGGCTGTTTCCCATACGTTGCGCGGCCGACCATAAACTCTACAACCAAGCAACGCACACAACCTTGCTTCCTTCCGACATTGCAACGGACGACGACTGGTGGTGTTCGGCCGGTGGTGATTCCGACGACGGGCGCTGGGCTGCAGACTCTGTCAGGTAAGATGGAGGAAAAGGTTTTTTTTTTTGCTGCAAAACTGAAGATAATAACCGTAATTAAGCCTCATTGATAGCATAATTCATTGTTTGATATGTTTGTTTGATTTATTTGTCCAATTTTGAATTTAGGTTTAGATTGAATATGCATAACGACCTGTCAGGTAAGATGGAGGAAAAGGTTTTTTTTTTGCTGCAAAACTGAAGATAATAACCGTAATTAAGCCTCATTGATAGCATAATTCATTGTTTGATATGTTTTGTTTGATTTATTTGTCCAATTTCGAATTTAGGTTTAGATTGAATATGCATAACGACCTGTCAAGTAAGATGGAGGAAAAGGGTTTATTTTTGCTGCAAAACTGAAGATAATAATCGTAATTAAGCCTCATTGAAAGCAGAATTCATTGTTTGATATGTTTGTTTGATTTATTTGTCCAATTTTGAATTTAGGTTTAGATTGAATATGCATAACGACCTGTCAAGTAAGATGGAGGAAAAGGGTTTTTTTTTGCTGCAAAACTGAAGATAATAATCGTAATTAAGCCTCATTGAAAGCAGAATTCATTGTTTGATATGTTTGTTTGATTTATTTGTCCAATTTTCAATTTAGGTTTAGATTGAATATGCATAACGACCTGCGGGTTTAGATATACTTCAGTGAATAGAAATCCTATATTATGTGCAATATTGGCATTATAAACTTGCTGTGGAGTACAGTAATATACTATTTTCATACAATAATATTGGCATTATAATACTGATGATGTTTTTAATTTTCAGCATTCTTATAGGCGTCTCTTATCAAAGAAGGCGAAGTAGATATATCTATTTTGACAACTAAAGGTATTTTTTTCTTTTAGTCCTTCTTCTTTTTCAATCATATGATTACTCTATAGTTTTCCATTTGGTTTTGTATAGTTTACATGAAGAAAGTATATATGGAAATTTTTTAAGTTATGATAATTTTTCTATTAATTGCTATTCTTTATATCATCCAAAATTGTTTAACTTTTTATGGAAATAAAAATTAGGTAATGCAAATGGATAAAGAATGGATGAAATTGAATCGAGCGTCGCCTCAATATTTGGAAGGGATTGATCGTTTTCTAGATTTTGCTTTTAGCATGTCACATTCAGATGAACAGTTAGAATCTGAAAGAATGATTAGTTGTCCATGTAATAAGTGTGCAAATGTGCATTTCAAAAATAGAACTGAAGTTCGCTTTCATTTGTTGAAGAATGGAATTCTACAAAGCTATGTAGTGTGGGATAACCATGGTGAGGTGTTTAATGTCTCCTCATCTGACCATGAGACTTCTATTGATCATGATGACATGCTAGAGATGTTAGAAGTTGGTTGTGGTGTGACTGGGATGGATTTTTTAGAGAATGATGGTAGAAATGAACATAACTTCACCTCGGAAGAACCTACTGGCGAAGCAGCTCGATTCTATCGCCTCTTGAAGGAGTATAAAGAGCATTTGACTTTGGATGGCTCTAGAGTTTCAAAGTTAGGGTATCTTATGAAGTTGCTACATCTTAAATGTATGAACCATTGGAGTGATACCTCCTTTACTGAAATGTTGAAGCTTCAAAATGGGACATTAGGCTGTAATCTTCCGAATTCCTATAATGAGTGTCGTAGGATCATCCGTGATTTAGGCCTAGATTGTATAAAAATTCATGCATGTCCAAATGATTGCATCATCTATTGGCGTGAACATGTCAATGCACAAGAATGTCCGCAATGCCATACCTCAAGGTGGAAGATAGATGGTAAAAGGGTTCCCCATAAAATTTTACGATATTTTCCTATAAAGCGTAGATTGCAAAGGTTATTTATGGCAGCTGTGACAGCAAAGGATATGCGTTGGCATAAAGAAGATAGGGTTGATGATGGGATAATGCGACATCCAGCGGACTCTCAAGCATGGAAGTCTTTTGATGAGGAGTTTCCATCATTTGCAAAAGATCCTCGTAGTGTGAGACTTGGGTTAGCTACAGATGGTTTCCAACCATTTAATAATTTTGGGGGATCATCTCATAGCATTTGGCCGGTCATTTTGGTTCCTTATAATTTACCACCATGGATGTGTATGAAATCTCCTTATCTTATGTTATCTTTGTTGATTGATGGGCCTAATTCACCGGGAATGGATCTTGATGTATATTTGCAACCCTTGGTAGAAGAGTTGAAAGAATTATGGGAAGTTGGTGCTGACACATATGATGCCCATGCTAAACAAAACTTTGTTATGCGTGCATCAGTGCTATGGACTATTAGTGATTTTCCAGCTTATGCAGACCTGTCGGGTTGGAGCACTAGTGGATTTTTTGCTTGTCCATGTTGTCATAGGGAAGCTGGATCGCGTTCAATAACAGATAAGATATGTTACATGAGGCATAGACGTTGGTTGCCAATGGATCATAGATGGAGACAATTACCTAATGCCTTTGACAAAACAAAGGAAAATGGTACAGTTCCTATCCCATTATCTGGTGATGATGTTTTGAGGCAGTGTAGTCAGTTTATCCAGGTACCATTTGGAAAGGCAGGTACAAGGAGAAAGTGGGATGATACAAATAGCTTATATGGTTGGAGGAAGAAGAGCATATTTTTTGAGTTACCTTATTGGCACAAGCTAAAATTACGTCATAACTTAGATGTGATGCACATTGAAAAAAATATTTCTGAGAATATTATAGGGACATTGATGGATATCAAAGATAAGACTAAGGATAACTTGAAGGCTCGATTAGATTTAGTGTCCATGGGTATAAGGGAAGATCTTCATCCAGTTGTTGAAGAGGATAGAGTAAAAGTGCCTATAGCATGCTATACATTGAGGGGTGATGAAAAAATAGCATTTTGCGAGATGTTTCAAAAGTTGAAGACTCCTGATGGCTATTGTTCAAATCTCTCCCGTTGTGTGAAAGATAATGGCCGGAAGATCTCCTGTATGAAGAGTCATGATCATCACATCTTTATTGAGCAACTTCTTCCTATTGCTATTCGTGGGCTCCTTCCCAAACATGTTTACGAACCATTAATTGAATTGAGTTCCTTCTTCAGGAAATTGTGCTCAAAGAACTTGAGCATGAAGGATTTGGATGCTCTTGAAAGTCAAATCCCTTACACATTGTGTAAATTAGAAATGGTCTTTCCACCATCCTTCTTCACTTGTATGGTGCACTTAGTCATTCATTTGGTAGAAGAGGCGAAGATTGCTGGGCCAGTGAGATATCGTTGGATGTATCCAATAGAGAGGTACTTTTTAAATTATAAGTTTTACATTCATTTACTTTTATATTTAAATAACCTAGTTCTGCATTTAACTTTGTATCAAAATTTATGTTATTAGGTATATGCGTACCTTGAAATCCAATGTTCGAAACAAGGCACGCCCCGAAGGATCAATTGCAATGGGTTATTTAGCAAATGAATGCCTTACATTTTGTTCTAGGTATATAGATGACATGACTACTATGTTTAATCGTAGAAGTCGAAATGATGAAGTTGGTAATGATGACAAAAGAAATCAAATAGACATTTTTAAACGTATTGGGCGTCCATTGGGAAAGCCTATCCTTCAAGAACTTGGGTTCGAGGAGTTTGATCAAGCTCACTTATATGTCCTCCATAATTGTGATGAGCTTCAAGAATTTGTAAAGTAAGTCAATTGTTATTCTAAAATTCATAAGTGTATTTATCATATATGTAGATTAAGGTTATATATGTAAATTCCTAAAACTTTCAATTTTATCTTCCATGCTAGGATGCACAAAGAAGAACTAGTGATTGAAAATCCAAATCCTAGGAATGTAGAGAGGAGACATAAGACTCAATTTGCAGATTGGGTTTATAATCGTGTATGTCATCTCTCCTTAATTTCTATGATGTGATAAAATCTTACCTATGATGTGTAAATGTATTCATATTTCCTTCATTGATTAATAGGTGGAGAAACTATATAATGAAGGATCAGTTGATGAAAGTTTGTATCACTTGGTGTGTCGTCCGTTACGCACCACAAGGCGCTATAGTGGGCTTATCGCTAATGGGTTTAGATTTCATACACTTGATCGAGAAGTAGATAAGAAATGCCAAAATAGCGGTGTTATGGTACAAGGAGATGGTCATTCAAATGACTTATATTATGGTGTAATAAGAGATGTTTATGAGTTGCAATATCCCGGTGAAAATCATGTTGTTGTTTTAAAGTGTAATTGGTATGACATGCAACATGAAGGTAGAGGATATAAAGTAGATGAATATGGCATAACTAGCATACATAGAGGCTTTTCATTAAAAACAGATGAGCCTTTTGTATTAGAATCTCAAGTGGAGCAGGTCTTTTATGTTCAAGATCCAAGACATGATGATTGGAATGTTGTGATTAAGATAGAGCCTCCAGACTTGTATAGCATGCCGGAAGGGGAAGAAGAGCGAGTACTAGATCAAAGTGATGATGAAGTTGTGCAAGAAGGAGAGATTCAGGGTTCTAATTATGTTTTGCAATCCATAAGACATATGGAAAATGTCTCTTTAGCAACTAATCATTTCAAAGTAGAACGAGGAGAAAAAGTCGTCAAATGGGTAACAAGTAAAATGAAGAGCATAAGTCAACGAAGGGAAGGATGTCAGGGGAAGCGAAAGCAGAGAAAGAAGAAAAACAATGATTTGGATGATTTTATTGTTGCTAATGATGTTGAGGACTAAGATGTGACTATTTTATAACTTTTTTCTAAGTATTTATTTGTGTGTAGACATTGAATATATAAAATCTTTTATTCCTTTTTTAGTTATTGTATGAAATTTTAATTACTTTTTTCATAGAGTCATGATTCTAGCACATTATAAATGTTAATTTATTTCAAATTTTATGTAGTGTTCTTTGTAATGTGAAATCTAATTACTTTGTTTTAGCTTGCATATATGTCAGGGCAAGATCGACCAAAGAATATGGGTAAGAACATTGTAAACGGAGGTGTTGGTGGTCGTAGAGGGCAAGGTGATTATTAATTTACCTAGTTTGGATGTTATTATAATGTATTCTAATTAATTAACAATATATTTTCTTTCTTCCATGATAAAACTCAGCTGACATACAAACACCCGCCATCACGAGGAGTGTCTCTAAACTAGCACATCAACATAATTGTAAACACTTGCCACCACCAGGTAATTAAAATGCTACCCAATTTTGAGTTATACTTAAATTTGTAATATGGGATCCTATTATTTTCATAATCTGCTTCTTTCTCCATTTGTAGTAGAGTTTTAAACTTAGCTTCACCCTAGTTAGAAGAGTTTTATTCTTGGTGACAGTATACCATACATAGGTTTATGTTATGGTACCTGATCAGAATGTGGCTTTCAAAGTAGTGCCATTTGACAAAGTATATCAATGTGGCTGCTTCTTTCATATCTGCTGGGATTTAGGATGTCAGACAAACAGTTATTTAGCAATTATGTTCAGCATATATATGTACTGGTTTGTGGAATAAGAAAGATATGAAAATTCTTATAAAAATATTTAGCAGCCCTTATTTTTATTATTTTAGAGGCCCTATTTAAGATTAATATTAATAAAGCTTGATACAAACTAATAATAATAATATAGAACAAGATTAAATGAGTATTACTTATATTTGTAAAAAAGGGTAAAACTGAAGAAATAACCTAATAATAATTATGCCATTGACAGGGTTCTGAGAGGTTTAGATGAATGTCACCTCACCTGTACTAGCTAGTGAGCTAGAAAGCAGGTCATTTCAGCCACATTATACATTATGAAATAACCTAATAAATGAATGTATGTCCTCTGAAAGTAGTATAGGCTGACTTTGTCAAATTTGAGTTTTATTATTGGGGAATGGAATTGTTGATCATTGGTTATTTGGTTTTCCACACAACAATATGAGAAGTTGGAAAGAATATCTTTGGTAATTTATTTTCTTCCTATGGAATTTTCCAAGAACCAGACAGGGCTCAAGTGTTTTCTGTTTTTTATACAAACATATGTAGTGTTCTCTGTGGATGTTGCTCTTCATCATCAGCTACCTCTGGCTCATTCACTTCTACTGGTGTATCATCACTAACACTGTCAATTATAGTTCTGATCTAGTAGTGCGAACACTGCTACTGTCCCAGTCCCACAATTCTGATTCTTTCACAATCACATCTCTGCTGAATTCAATCTTATTAGATTGTAGATTATACAGTTTATAGGCTCCAATAGGGTGATATCCTACTAGAATCACCCAAAAAAGCGAGCACAATAAGTAAAGAAAAAACATTCACATCATTATCAAGTTAAAACTGAAGTACTAATTAAAAAATGACAAGGACAGACCTGCGTTATATAAACCATGTCTGATGTAAGAGAAAGCCCTTCAAGCTTCAGTTGAGATATGTATGCCTGCAGCAAAACATTTATCTTTGCACTAGGATCCTCCAAGATTTCCTTAATAGGGATTGGAACACGTTCCAGAAGTTTAGCCAATTCCATCTTCTCATCTTGCCTTACAGTAACATATTTGAATTCTTCACTCAGGGAAAACAACCGGCAAATCTCAATATCACCCATCGTTGGCTTTAAGTGCTCATTATAAGTGGATATCGTTCCATGTGTTATGTAGTAGTAACTTGCAATACGACCCAAGTTCGTCACTTGGAGATACCCACTCTTTCTATCGTACTTAACCAAATTGTGTTTGTCCAAAATAGTTGTAGCTGAATGAACATGAAAGAATACAGCCCCCAAATAAGCTTGAGCTAGACAAGAAAGATTTAACATTTCAATTCATAATATCCCAAAATCAACAGAGGCATATCCACCTGCAGCATCTGCACTATATCTGCCTGTTCTGGGACTGGTAACAACTGAATTTGTATCACACCAAACTCCTGCTACTGTGTCCAAAACTAAAAGCAGCAAAACAAAAGTCGATCAGAGAAATTGGCAACTCTGAGTTGCTGATAAGAGTGTATGTATGTCAGAGGTTCCTTAAAAAAACACAAACCTGGGACCCAAAAATGGCTTGCACCAGATTGCCAAAATCCAAAATAAATGGACTCACATAGATTGGGTTCCTCTTTTGAAAAAGATGCCTCCACTTTTTATTTTTTATTTTGTCTGCTAGAGTATTTAAATAATGAACTGTTAATAGAAGTAATTATTGATGAATAGTAAATGTATTTAAATAGTTATAATATATAAATTAGGAGGGGTATATAATAAAAATAAGAACCATTGATGTAAAGGTCCCAAATACCTTTCTGTAATAAAAAGGAAGATGGAACCCAAATTAGGAACTCATAGATGTACACTTTCTAACAAGCCTCTCCCAATAAAAATAACAATAATATATTCAGCCAAGTTAAGGACTAAAAAGAGAAATAGACAATACAAATGCCTCCTTGGTGGATGAAGCAATACACATCATAACAGCAGTAGAACCAACACTTGTGTGACTCTATTTCTATCATCATAACAGCAGTAGAACAAAAAAAACTCACCTTTAAGTCCGTCATCTGAAACTATAACTGGTCTGAAAGAGAGGGAATGAGGGCAGATTGGTGTGTCATAATATACACTCTATTTCACTACATCAAAAGGAATATTTGGATGCACCTAGATTCAGTTATATCAAACACCCTGGTTGAGTTTGGTTTTATGATGCAACATAATTCCTTGCTTTATTAAAAAATGTTCTATACCACAGAAGTAGTAGTTCTGCTCATGTCAATGCATAATCTGCTTCTTTCTCCATTTTTAGCAGAGTTTTATTCTTTGTGACAGTATACCCTACTTAGCTTCAGCCCTTCTTTTTTTTTTTATTGCATAGGCCCTGTTTAAGATTAATAAAGCTTGATACTGGTATAGAACATTGAGACTTTCAGGTTAATGGTCATCAATGTTATTAATGTTGTATCAATATTCCTCTCAGGTAAAAGATAAGCATTGAGACTTTCAGATTATTTCACTACATCTAAAACAAATAATCAATCCCTAATGTTGATAATTTTTTTCTTTTCTGCAAAATATAAATATGAAGAAATTTCACAGCAAAAATATAAACTCTATGTCACTACATCAAAAGAAAAAGCTGCAATAGATAACCATACAAGTTCTGGCAAGTGTAGAACAAAAAAAACTCACCTTTAAGTCCATTATCTGAAACTATAACTGGTCTGAAAGAGAGGGAATGAGGGCAGATTGGTGTGACAGAATATAAACTCTATTTCACTACATCAAAAGGAATATTTGGATGCACCTAGATTCAGTTATATCAAACACCTTGATTAAACAAATGTTCTATACCACAGAAGTAGTAGTTCTGCTCATGTCAATGCATAATCTGCTTCTTTCTCCATTTTTAGCAGATTTTTAACCTTAGCTTCACCCTACTTAGCAGAGTTTTATTCTTTGTGACAGTATACCCTACTTAGCTTCAGCCCTTCTTTTTTTTTTTATTGCAGAGGCCCTGTTTAAGATTAATAAAGCTTGATACTGGTATAGAACATTGAGACTTTCAGGTTAATGGTCATCAATGTTATTAATGTTGTATCAATATTCCTCTCAGGTAAAAGATAAGCATTGAGACTTTCAGATTATTTCACTACATCTAAAACAAATAATCAATCCCTAATGTTGATTATTTTTTTCTTTTCTGCAAAATATAAATATGAAGAAATTTCACAGCAAAATATAAACTCTATGTCACTACATCAAAAGAAAAAGCTGCAATAGATAACCATACAAGTTCTGGCAAGTGTAGAACAAAAAAAAACTCAACTTTAAGTCCATTATCTGAAACTATAACTGGTCTGAAAGAGAGGGAATGAGGGCAGATTGGTGTGACAGAATATAAACTCTATTTCACTACATCAAAAGGAATATTTGGATGTACCTAGATTCAGTTATATCAAACACCCTGGTTGAGTTTGGTTTTATGATGCAACATAATTCCTTGCTTTATTAAAAAATGTTCTATACCACAGAAGTAGTAGTTCTGCTCATGTCAATGCATAATCTTCTTCTTTCTCCAATTTTAGCAGAGTTTTAACCTTAGCTTCACCACACTTAGCAGATTTTTATTCTCTGTGACTGAATACCTGGTTGTTCTTATTCTCTGGGACAAAATATATATTAAGTTATTTACAGTAAGAAGAAAGAAAAATGAAAATATACCAAACATCTAATATCACAAAGCAATCACCTCATCCTAAATGAATTGATTTCATGTTGACAATACAGTATTTTGAATTTTTCATTGATAAGCTACTATCATTATTCTCCACCAACTTGCTTTCTTACAAAGTCATGATGAGATGATCATTTATATTTTTATTGAGATGATCATTGAGAATACATATACTTAATCATATATATAGATGTCACAAATCAAACCCAAGAAGGCCAGAATATACCTCATCAACCAGTGACATTGATTTTGATGTAGTGTCTATCTTTAACTGATTTTTATGCTGAAATAAAAATTCCACTGCAGTCCCATAAACAAAACATAATGATAGAAGACTCAGCTTCTCCAAGAAGGGAAGTAATAAGATCAAACCAATTTGAATAGGACAGGAACACAAATACCAACCAAGTACACCATCAGAAAGTAGAAAAGAAAATTAGAATGCAAGGAAACATGATGGATCATCACTAACCTTTTGCTTCTTTAACCTGGCTAAGAATATAATCCCTTTATTGTAGATCCATAAGTAGTTGTTGGGCTTTTGCCAGTGCTGTAATCAACGGGATCGGTGGTAAGATTGAAGTGAAATTTTCAACCCAGTTATTATGTCCATGAGTATTCAAAAACGCCAAATAAGTAGTCAGGAGATATGCATGTCAAGGAGCGCCAGGAATTTATAAAAAAAAAAAGTCAAGGAATGGCTTTTAGACTAGCAAGTACTTCAGTAAAATTTATGGGCTGTTATTGGTTCATTTGCCTGCGTTTTACCTATGATTATCTTTGTTTTTACAGACCCAACATTTTCCCCAAATAAAAAACTCTCCAGTAACCTGAAAAAAAAAAAGACAAATGTCAATCAATAAGAAGCATAGAAGGGAATCAGGAGTCCACATTTCATTTGACATCAAGCAGCACAACACATCCTTTAATTCTCTCCTTCATCAACAGTGGTCTAGGGAAAAGAGAAAAATGATGATTTATCTATGCACATGGATCCCAAAAACAATAAGTAGCATTACAAATTCTCTATTTCCCTGTATTTGTGTAGGGTATAATCCCAAGCTCTGTTATGATTTGAAACAATCATTGTTATTTACTTAGTCTTGAGTAGTAGATATTTATATTTTGCTGTGTAGAGGATTACTCATTGATTTGCTCATATGTCACACACGAATTTGAAAGATTACTCATAAATTATGTAAAATGGATGCTTTTGTATCAATATTCCTCTAAGGTAAAAGATAAGCATTGAGACTTTGAGATTATTTCACTACATCAAAAACAAATAATCAATGTTGCTTATTACATGGTTCACTTCTGCCCTTTTGATTATTGTTTAACTCTACCAGATCAATGATTTTAAATGTACCTTTTTTTATCAATGACTTTGTTCATAATGAAGGTAAGTGCATAGGAGCTGGCAAAAATGGCAGTGCGAGAAGTAAGCAGAAGTTAAACTTTGTTTCCAATGGATCCCAACAGAGTAGACCTCAACGCAATGAAGTGGAAGAAGTTAATTGTCTTGAAGGTGAACTTAATATGGATGTTGTGGATGCTGTTGGTTCTAATAATCATAGTCCTGGTCAAGAAGAAAATCAAAATATTGATTTAACTATTATGCCTTTGAATGAGCCAGGTAAATTCTCATTACATACTTAAAATCACAAATGTATGTGTTTATCTAAGAATATTTGAAATTTAAACATCAATCTTGTTATGGCCTATCAATTTGCTTGTAACTCTATTTTCTTGGTTCTATGATATGTTTATATGACTAATAAGGTGGAAGCAAAAGGAATGCAACACGGAAGTTTGTTGATAGAGTTGAGATGACATTGACTGTGCATGAGGTTGCTGATCCAATTCCAAGAGAAACAAATGAATCTAACAATACTCTACCTCGAATTAGAACTCAATATATGCATGAAAATATATCTACAAGAAATGTGACCCCAGAAAATGATGGCAATAGTAGTCAAGGTACAGTAATTTTTATTAATCATGTTTGTATATATATTTTTTATTCTTTTAAACTCCTATGATGTATAGATTTGCTAAGCCTTGATTTTATTATCTTATTTTTATTTTTGTAATAGCATCAACATCTAATGCTAAAAGGAAAAGGGGGCAGAGAGGCAAATATAAATCTTATGTGATCGAGAAGAAGACATTAGGTGGTACTGCAAAGCTTGTCGTTGATATACGTGACTATGTTCTCCAAGCCGTTGGAGAAAATGCCAGAAATTTAGTAAATTTTTGTGGCCATATTGTGCGGACCAAAGTCCTCATGGATGCATCACCTTGGATTCAGGTAGCAGCTAAACACGGTGATGCAATGTGGTTGCTTGTCAAGGTATATATATATATATATATATATATGCATTATTTTCCTTTTATAAATCCTGATCTATGATCCTTAACCAACTAATTATTTTGTTGTGACATTATAGAACAAGTTCAGCATAATGGATAATAATCAACTACCCAGATTAAAAGCGTTTGTGTTGTTTGCAATGCAACGCTTATATCGGTATTAGAAAGCTCGCTTGCATTCTTACTACAAAGAATGTGGAGATACACATGAGGAACGTTTGGAAAATCCACCTACTGATTTCGATCCAGAAAATTGGATAAAATGTTGCGAAACTTTTAATTCTGATAAATTTAAGGTAATTCTTTCCTTTATTGATAAGTTTTCTGCCTTACATGTTTGTGTATTAGGTATGAATTATTTATCTTCATTTCTTTTATTCTTAAATTGTAGAAAATGAGTGAACAAAACAGCAAGAATCGAAAGTCAGATAAATGGTGCCAACACACCACAGGAAACTTATCTTTTCCAGAAGTGGAAACTATCATGGTAAGAATATCAAATAGTTATATTCGGTATATTTATTCATCTTCATGGATAAAATGACTAAGTACTGTGTCCTCACAGACAAAGAAGAATGGTGATGTCAAGCCGAGTGCTGATGTGATTTGGCTTGCTGAACACACGCGAACAAATGATCAAGGAGTATTAGAGTGGGTTAATGATGGACGCTCTAAGAAAATTCATGTAAATTATTCTTATATTTGTATTAGTATATATATTAATTAGTATATGTTAGTTCGTACAAAGAATTGATTATAACAACTATGAATCTATACATATGTAAAATGTTGTTGTGTTTATTGTAGGGAGACCTTCACCATCTTGTGACTAACACGGATAAAGAAGGAGCCCCTCAAACACAGGAAGAGATGTTACTTCATGTTTTGGGCCCAAAGTCTGGATACACAAGGGGGAAAGGTAGTGGCTATGGCGGCTCGCTCAAATCAAGGATTCAAGAAGAACAACAACAGAAAATCAAACAACAACAAAGTAAGATAGATGAGCAACAAGTCAAGATAGATGAGCAACAAAATAAGATATGTAGTCTACAAAGTCAAATAGACGAGCTTAAAGATAAACAAGATCAATCTATGGCCGCTTTTGAGAAGAGGATGTTAGAAATGAGTCAAATGATGGCTACCAATATTATCAGGTAAATTATAATTTCTAGAGTAATCCAACTTTGTATTTATTTCATGATATGCGCTACTTTGCATTATAGTATTACTTATATCAATGCAACACATATACAAACATACTTTCGAAAAACCCTTTCACTTATTCACATATAGTTGGCATATGTAATCGCCAAAATCAATCAGAAAAAATGATTATCAAACATGACTATCTATCTATATTTTTGTCTCTTATAGTGATATATATATATATATATATACGCACACACACACACATATACATACGTATATATATTTGTATCTACATGTGTATATATATTCGTATACATATATAGACGTGCGTAGATATACATATACATATATAGACGGACCCATATATACGTCTACATATATAGACGTACACATATTTACGTCTACATATATAGACATACACATATTTACGTCTATATATATGTATGTATGTACGCACGAGACATGTATTAATCTTGTTACTTATTCAGGTCCAGGAATACACTTGAGGATGATGGTGATGCTTTTCATGGTGGTGTTGACGATGATTATTGATTTATTTGTGGATAGATGAATTTTGTTATTAGTTGATGCGTAGATCTGATCAAGATTGCGTTCTTAGATTCCGACGTATTTTTTGTTGTCCTTTTTACCAAAAAACACTTTACAAGAGTGTTTTGCCGAAAACTCTTGGTGTTATTATGGTGATGTCATATTGGATGTTTAGTTTCTGTTTTTGACCATTGTATAAAATAATTATACAATTAATGTATGATGCATTTCATATTAATGATGAAATGAATTTACTATATATTGACAATTATATTTGATTAATATATGTATGTGAATGTGACATGTTAGAAAGTGATAATTTATTTAATATATATAGCATTGCAGGAATTTCTTTATTTGGAAACAAAGAAATTGTTGCCAAAAATAATAGTGGATGAAATTTTTTCATTAGCAACAGAAATGTTGTTACAAAAATTAAAGTACATTATTGGCAACAGAAATGTTGTTGCAAAAAATATCTTACATTATTGGGAAAAAAAATAACCGTACAAATATAGCATATTATTCGTGATAGAAATGTTATTGCAAAAAATATATCATACATTATTGGCAACAAAACAACCGTTGCAAAAAATATCTTATATTATTGGCAACAAAACAACCGTTGCAAAAGATATCTTACATTATTGGCAAAAAAACAACCGCAAAAATATAGCACATTATTTGCAACAGAAATGTTGTTACAAAAAATATCTTAGATTATTGGCAACAAAACAACCGTTGCAAAAAATAGCATATTATTCGCAACAGGAACGTTGTTGCTAAAAATATCGTACATTATTGGCAACGATCAATCTGTTGAAAAATATAACATATTATTCGCAACAACAATCTCGTTGCAAAAAATATATCTTATTCGCAACAAGGAAATCGTTGCGAAATATAATTATGCTCCAACATTTGTCAATCATTTAAGACAACAAAATACTATTTTTAGCCACAAGTTTATCGTTGCGAAAATAAATTTTTTTGGCAACGGAAAAAAGTCGTTGCAAAAACCTTTAGTTACGCTATCATATGCAACGACAATTTGTCGTTACCAAAAATATTATGTCGTTGGAAAATATATATTTGGCAACGACATATTCCGTTGCCAAAAATAGCTTTTCTTGTAGTGTATGGCATGTGTGATTATGTATATGTGGTGAAATGTTGTGGAATATGATGTAATATGTTGTGATCCTTTAAACATGTGTGTGAGGATGTTTAATGTAGTATTGTGTGGGGGAAAGGATGAAAAATGAAAATGGGGAAATAAGTTGACTAAAGGGGAGTAAGTTGACCAAAGAAAAATAAGCTAACCCAGGGATGTGAGTTGACCTAAATATTTTAATAATTCATCAGGGGAATAATAATAGGGGTGAAAGTAAAATGAAGGAATAGGAGAATTTAATCTATGGTTTTGTATGGGGGAATCAAATCTATGGTTATGTATGGAAGAATCTAGGGTTTCGTATAGGAGAATCTATGGTTATGCATGGGACAATCTACAGTCATGCATGGGAGAATCTGTGGTTTTGCATGAGAGAATCTAATCTATGACTTTGCATGGGAGAATCGAATCTAGGATTTTACATGGGAGTTTAGGATTTTGCATGAAAAGGTTTGAAGGTTTGCATGGGAAGGCTAGAGTCTACATGGGAGTAAAATTTGTGTATAAAAAGTTAACTTAGGGTGTAAGGAAGGTAATGGAAGAGTTGTTTGGGTGTTTGGAGGTTCAGGGTGAAAAATAGCATGTAGGATAGTGTATGGGTACATAGGAGACTGAGCAAGGGTTTATTAGAAAACCCTAATTCGAGAAGGTAGTAAAAAAATAATTTGATGAGGGTGAGTGGAGTATGAGATGGGGATGAAAATTATCATGTGAGGGGTGATCAAGATTAGCATGGAAAAATAACAAGTGGAAGGTGAGAAATGGTGGGGTGACATGTGAAAATGTGGAAGCTAGGGTTTGGTGTGGCAAGTTAGGGTTTGATGTGACTACCTAGGATTTTGTGACCACACGTGTACTTGAGGAGTAAGGCGTAATGATGAGCATTGAATATAAGGGTTATGATGTATAGGGTGTTAAAATAGTTTGGATCATGTGAGGTGGAGTAGGATGGGCCACATAGGCATAAATTAGGGTTTTGGAATAAAACCCTAGAGTGAGGCGGTGAGTGGATTTGGAAGTGTAAGGTAGTGGGCCTTGACCCACATACTTAGGAGTTCGTATAAGTAAGAATGGTTGTTGGGGGCATGTTAGGGGGTTCAAGAGTCCTATGATATGGGAGGTGTCCTTTTTTGGAGGATAAGCATAGAGAGATTTAATCATGCATGTCTAGGGTGAGACTTTTGAATAAGACACTGTAAGACAGTAATCATTTAAAGTGGAAGATTGTTAAGCTGGGACTAGAATGATCCATCAGCGAATAATAGTGGTCAGGAGCTTTATGCCCTATATGTTTCCTATCCACAGACAATAATAGTAGTTAGGAGCTTTATACCTTGTATGTTTCCTGTCCATAGGTTATAATAGTAGGGGATTCTATGCTCAACAAATCAAACAAAATTGTGCCAATACATGTGAAAGACACTAAGTACTTACCGTGAAACACCATTAGAGTCGGGGCCAGACCTATCCACAAGCGAATAATAGTGGTTCGGAGCTTTATGCCCTGTACGAGACCGATCTACTGGCAAATAATAGTGATCAGGTGCATTGTGCCCTATATGTTTCCGGTCCACCGGCTATAATAGTAGGGATCTCGTACTCGCATGGATTTAATAAAAAGTATGATGTGAAATGAGTATCAATAAGAGAATAATTAATTAATTAATCCAGACTATAAATGGCCTTTATTTATTTATCTGAAGTAATCGCATACTATTTTATTATTCTACATGGTTTATGTGCCTTTATGTATTGGCCTTAGCACACGGTTACCTTACTCAGTGCGTAGTGTACTAACTATTCCTTTTATGGGTGCTACTCATTCCCACGAGCAAAAGGCCCGTCTGACTTTGTGTAGGTTGATGATTCTATCTTTGGTGTCTTTGATGTTTGTGAGGCATCGTACGAGGCTAAGTGTTAAGCATGTGCTTGGCTCGAAGATCGGGAGTGGCATACCTGGATTTCCTCTTTATGTTATTCTATTTCTGTAGTTTGTTCCCTTTTGTCTTCTTCTATTTATATAAATCCTAAATTTTAATTTAATAGGTTCCTAATTCATATGTGAGATGGAGCAGGGAGAAGAAAATACAAACTAAACTTTTAGCTGTTGGTTTGTTCGGCATAAATGGACTCCAATTTTTTTTCCCTCAATGATCCATCTATGCTCTACATCCCTTTTCCCTTTGTGCCATCTTTAATTTATATCCACTTTGATTTCCTAGAACTAAATTATTATCATTTGTAGACCTTATTCCTATCAATGAACTTTGACTATGCACTTTTAACAGTTATAAACTTTTATTTTCCTTTTGGAATTATGATAGAGAACTCTAGTTTATAACTCTTTACGCACCCTCTAAAACCTATCTTAGTGACTCTTTATGAGGTTCTTTGTGCTAGCTAGTGTGGGTGGAAACCTATCTTAATGGCTACAACTGCATCCTCTGAACTCCATCTCAAGGTGCTAGGAAGCACTTAAATTTTCTATGACCATGTTTGCCACAATTGTAGCACCGAACTAGCTGACCCTCATAATTTTGTCCTAGGTGGTCTCATGCACAATGCTTATAATGGTAATGTCTGATTTGATCTTGGCCTCCTCCACTATAGAGGCCAACTTAACTATCCTGGTTTTAACTAGTCTAACCCTCTATCCGAGGTTTAATTATGTGATCACCATCTAGAACCTCTGACTTTATTTTGTTTCCTAATGTCTAATTAACCCTAATCTGGACAACCTTTCTGACTTTAATTATCTTCTCAAACATACCAAAAAGGGTGGGGAATAAATAAATCGAGATCAACTTCTAGATAAAGGCATTTAAATCTATCTCAAATTGATGCATCTTCATTTTATTCATCTTCCCCTACATCAGGTGCAAAATGAATCAAATCGATGAACTCTAAATAGTATTGCTCAACTATGGAGGAACTTTGGAAAAGTGTGATGAATCTATCATACAGTCCCATTCTAATACTAGTTGAACAAAAATGAGATGTCGTCTTCTATAGCATACAGGGACAAAGCTAGAAATTTAAATCCATGGTGTCCAACATATTTATCAAATTCTACTAGCACTACTTTTAAATTTTATCTCACTATAAATAAAACTTTGATTTCAAATTAATTTACACGAATCAATTAACTGACAAAACACACATATATAGAAAAAAATATAGAACCAAATTGTGAATACACTACTATGAATATGGGAAATAATAATGGGACATTAATAACGGTGGTTCGAAAATCGTTGTCAAATGCGTGAAAATTAATGAGTGAGATAGTTTTGATAACGGTTATAGTTCAAAACCATTATTAAAAGGGTAACGTTAAAATTTACACAGAATTTTTAATAACGGTTCATAGAAGAACCGTTGTCAAAAGTCTAAACATTTTAATAACGGTTCCTGAAAGAAACGTTATTAAAATTCCAAAATCAAACTTTTATTTCACTTAGTTCTGTTTGATAAGATAAGGAAACCTCTTTTAATAATGGTTCTTTTAGGAATGATTGTTAAAAATCCAAAATGAAACTTTTAGTTCGCTCAGTTATATTTCATGCCAAAAGTTTCAGATTCTTTTTTACCTTCATTCTCTTACTCTCCTTCTCCCTACAAACCCTCGCACCACCACACCGTGCACAACCATTCCATCTTCTCTCAAGTAAGGGAAACCCTTGCACTGCTAACACTCCACCACCCCTCTGCCATTGTCGGCCTTGCATGTGCGTGCTCTCATTGTTCCAAACCTAGCTAGCCAGCACTTGTACCTTCATCCTCAGTCATATTTGTAGGCCTTTGTCGCTCTCTACTTGCTCGCCGTCGTGTTTGTAGCTAGCTCATTTTACGTATGTGTTTGTTCTTCCTCTCGTAACTTTTTATCTACTTATATATATATAAATATATAAATCACTACCACCAAAGGGGGTTTTAATAATGGTTATTTTATAGTTTTAATAATGGTTTTAAATCGTTATTAAATCGCCCATTATTAAATCTTTAATAATGGTTCATAACAGTTATCAAAAAATATAAAAAAACCCACAAATATCAACATAAACTTTATATTTAATAACGGTTTTTAAGAAACAACTGTTGTTAAAAAAAGGTTTTAATAACAGTTCTTCCATAGAACCGTTGTTAGAAACAAGGTTTCAATAACGGTTTCCAAGAAAAAACCATTTTGGAAAACTAGGTTTTGATAACGAGTATTATAAAAACCGTTGTTAAAATATAACCGAATTAGGGTTTCTGTCATTTATTATGTATTTATTAAACCCTAATACGTATTAAATGAGCATAAATTTTTCATTAAATTCACATTTTTAATAACGGTTCTTATGAAAATTGTTATTAAAACCTAGGTTTTAATAACGGTTTGCATCAGAACCGTTATTAAAACCTACATTTTAATAACGATTTTTAGAAGAACGGTTATTAAAGTCCAATGTTTTATAACAGTTTTCATAAGAACCGTTATTATAACTCTATCATCTAATTAGGGTTTTAGTTATTGATTATGCTTTTATTAGACACTAATACATATTAACTGAGCATAAATTTGAGATGAAATACGTAGTCTTAATAATGGCAGTTTTTTTAATATTTTTATTGTTTTATTCCTACACACATATATAGTTGTATGTTCAAATAATTACCAAATATGCATTGTAAAACAACATCAATTTATAACAAATCTGCAATCACACCATAACTTCAATCAATCTCTAATTAATATGCATGTCTTAATACACCGCACATACTTAGGAATCAAAATTAGTAGGCATACCACAACTTGGCAGCTCTACACCCCAAAGTAAAAAGTTCATAAATCTAGCCTAGAAGACTGAAAGACATAGACGAAATACAAACCCGAACATGCATGTAGAATATATAGATCTATGCCTAATACCGAATGAGTAAGTGCACGTGCTTGGCATATTGGTCTCTAACTTCATAAAATTCATCAACATTGTATTGCTAGCCTCATGCATAGTCATCGGTGAAAAACTACAATTCCCAAGTTTCGATTAATATACAGTTAGGACTTACATCATGTGCTAAACATATATGTCATGATTAATTAATGGAAAAATATTGAAAAGCAAATACACATGTCTTGGATCTATGTTGATCGATCTATTCTGGACTATCAAATCCATTGCTCTACATACATAGTATTCACGATCATTATTGTTTTGCTATTGTGGACACTGTCAAATGAATTTAGTTAGCTGTCTAACAATTAGATATTAATTTGGATTAAAATAAAATACAAAATAGTTGTCTTCCTACTTACTATGACAGGCTAAAATTGAAGTTTGGGTCTGAGATACCATTCCCACCTCTCCTTTGATAAGCCATCAGTAGTGTCCTAATAAATAGAGTTGGATACACAATATTGTATGTATATATACCTCAAATAATGAAAGTAGAATATATGTATAAATAAGCTAATGAAGTAAGAAGTGAAAAGTATACTAACATGTCAATAAATTCCTTCCCACCACGACAAGCGACTTCAAAAGGCATGTCATAGGTTCGAAGGGAATCAAACACATAGACTTTATTAAGGTCAGGTCAGACGGTAGACAAAACCCAATGTTCATTTGCAAGGTGAGGAATGAGATAGAGCCTGTTGTGTCCCTCAATCAAAATGTGATCCGCTAAATAATTTATGTGCCTACCCTCTCTTATTGTACTACTATCAGCTTTGTAGTATGGCACACAAACATAATAGAGGACAACATTCCCTCCATCGCAGTGTAATTAGCTACCAACCTATGGACAACAATAATAATGTATATTTGTTAATAACTAATAACTCATATAAGAGGTCATAAAATTTACCATTGTACAAGTTAAGAGAACTAAAATCTCAAAATAAAATAATACTTACGTGACATTGACAGAGACACTCATGGTTGACATCCATTATTGATTATAAGTGTCACTTATTTTAACCCTCAATACCATGTATGTAGCATCGTCCCTCCCAACATACATAGGATGACAATCAATGAAAATATAATTGTGCCTAAGGTAGTTTTGGGCATAACAAACAATAAAGCTATTGCTAGTGAAGTTGACTTTTCTCTGAAGAAGGAATCGTTTGTGGGGCAACTGATTTTTTAGATTTAGCTCTCTTTCCTTTAGCAGCTCCCTCTTTTGTGTTGCTCGTTTTGCTAGTACCTCTCTTGGTTTTACTAGCAGGAACAATCTTATTTTTTGACTCCTTTTTTGATTCCTTAATTGATAATATTAAACAAAATATATATTGAGCATATAAATATATATATGAAAAAGATATGAATAGTGTAACTACTAAACAAGGTCTAATAAAGATGTTGAATGTCAATACCTCTTCAGTAGTGAAACCTATCTAATCTGCAGGCAAAGCCACGAAGCTTCCATGAGCTTCTAGAACTGTGGTTGCCTCATCGTCCTCTTTATAACAAGGCAAGTGCACACTGCCAATAATTGGAGTATCAATACTCACACGATTGACAACTATTTTCAAACCACTGTTATTAATGTCTCGTTATTATTTCCTTTTTTCGTAGTAGTGGATGCATGCATGTTACTATAGGGTTGAGTTTGTTTGTTATTGAAAAATTGTGTTTTGTCGTTTGAAAATGTGTTGTTGAATATGTTGGTTGAAAATGTTGCTGTTAATAACCCTAAATACAAGGCCGGTAAGTATTGACACTCCAATCATTGGCAGTGCACACTTGTCGTGATATAAAGAGGGCGATGAGGCAACCACAGTACTAGAAGCTCATGGAAGCTTCGTGGCTTGACCTGCGGATCAGATACATCTCACTACTGAAGAGGTATTGACATTCAACATCTTCATTAGACATTTTTTAGTAGTTACACTATTTATACCTTTTTCATATATATATATATATATATTTATATGCTTAATACATATTTTTTTTTAATATTATTAATTAAGGAATCAAAAAAGGAATAAAAAAAGAAGACTACTCCAACTAATATAACCAAGAGAGATATTAACAGAATGAGCAACTCAAAAGAGGGCGCTGCAATGGAGGGAATGCTGTCCTCTATTATTTTTATGTGCCCGTACTGCATAGCTTACGGTAGTACAATAAGTGATGGTAGGCACATAAACTATTTAGCGGATCGCATTTTGATTGAGGGACACAACAAGCTCTGTCTCATTCCTCACCTTACAAATGAACATTAGGTTTTATACGCCGTCCGACCTGATCTTAATAAAGTCTATGTGTTTGATTCCTTTCGAACCTATGACGTGCCTTTTGAATTCGCTCGTCGTTGTGGGAAGGAATTTATAGACATGTTAGTATACTTTTCACTTATTACTTCATTAGCTTATTTACACATATATTCTACTTTTATTATTTGAGGTATATATATATATATATATACTTACAATATTGTTTATGCACCTCTATTTATTAGCGCACTACAAACGGCATATTAAAGGAGACGTGGGAATGGTGTTCCAGACCCAAAGAATGTTCAATACGAGCCTGTCATAGTAAGTAGGAAGACAACTATTTTATTTTTTATTTTAATTCAAATTAATATCTAATAGTTAGAGAGCTAACTAAATTCATTTGACAGTGTCCACAACATCAAAACAACAATGATTATGGATACTATGTATGTAGAACTATGGATCTGATAGTCTAGAATAGATCGGTCAACATAGATCCAAGCCATGTATATTTTCTTTTCAATATTTTTCTATTAATGAATCATGACATATATATTTGGTACTTGACATAAGTGCTTCCTGTATATTAATCGAAACTTAGGCGTTGTAGTTTTTCACCGATGACTATGCATGAGGCCAGCAATACAATGTTGATGAAATTGATGAAGTTAGAGACCAATGGGCCAAGCACGTGCACTCATTCATTCAGTATTAGGTAGAGATCTATTTATTCTACATGCATGTTTAGGTTTGTATTTCGTCTATGTCTTTCGATCTTCTAGGCTAGATTTATGAACTTTTTACTTTGGGTGTAGAGCTACCAAATTGTGGTATGCCTACTAAATTTGATTCTTGAGTATGTCCGGTGTATTAAGACATGCATACTAATTAGAGATTGATTGAAATTATGGTGTGATTGCAGATTTGTTGTGAATTGATGTTGTTTTACAATGTAGATTTGGTAATTATTTGAACATACAACTGTGTATATGAGCAAGAACAAAACAACAAAAACATTAAAAAAACTATAGTTTTAATAACGGTTCTTATTGAGAACCATTATTAAAACCACGTATTTCATCTCAAATTTATGCTCAGTTAATACATATTAGGGTTTAATAAAAGCATAATCAATGACCAAAACCCTAATTGGATGATAGAGTGTTAATAACGGTTCGTATAAAAGTTGTTATTAAAACTTAGACTTTAATAATAGTTCTATTTAAAACCGTTATTAAAGCCTAGGTTTTAATAACGGTTCTGATGAAAACTATTATTAAAACCTAGGTTTAAATAACAGTATTTATAAGAACCGTTAATAAAAATGTGCATTTAATCTCAAATTTATGTTCATTTAATACATATAAGGGTTTAATAAATGCATAATCAATGACTGAAACCCTAATTCGATAATGTTTTTACAACGGTTTTTGTAATTACCATTATTAAAACCTGGTTTTCCACAATGGTTTTTTCTTGAAAACCGTTATTGAAACCTTATTTTTAACAATGGTTTTATGGAAGAATTGTTATTAAAACCTTTTTAAACAACTGTTGTTTCTTGAAAACCGTTATTAAATATAAAGTTTATACTCATTTCGTGGGTTTTTTTTTATATTTTTTATAATGGTTATGAACCGTTATTAAAGATTTATTAACGAGCGATTTAATAACAGTTTAAAACCGTTATTAAAACTATAAAATAATCGTTATTAAAACCACTTTTCGAAGTAGTGATACATGAATTAACAAAACCCAATTCGAAATTCAAATACAACAATAAAAAATTTATATTGAAACTTATTAAAATAAATGCGAAACTTAAAAATTAGATAATGGATTATAGGAGGGGTTGAGTTTTTTTCATCCAGTGATCGTTCAAGCACGCCCAAAAACAAAAAAAGAAGATGAAGGAGGAGCGATGTGCCACATAAAAGTTTGAGTTGCAGGACAATAGTTTGAGCAACCCCGTATATACGAGAAACTAGTGTGAGGAAGAAAAGGAAAAAAGAGTGGTAAATGATGTGTTGAAACATGATAAAATAAGAGGGGATAAAAAAAAAAGGAAATGCTACCATGGGTCTCGAACACATAATATCAAAGTAACTATTCTACAGTGATAAAATAAGAGGGGATAAAAAAAAGGAAATGCTACCATGGATCTCGAACACATATATCAAAGTAACTATTCTACAGTAAAAGGGAGAAAACCAATGCAACAATTATAGTTATGTGTTATGCTTATATCTATATATAATATATATCCATACAGAAAATCCCGTGGGGTCAGACAACCCCATGTGGTCTTAGTTAGCTCCATCCATGGTAGCAATTGTTTCCAAGTCTCAATGGATACACCTAGCACTTACTAACTATGCAACCACTCATTATCACGACCCATCAAGAAGTATATAGCTATCTTCACACTCTTTTCAGTAGGCACTCATAAGCTTCAAATTTATTCTCAAACTCTTAAATCTAATATTCTACAGCCAATGGGACCTCACTACCCATGAATGTGAGTGGTGCGTGTCACCGTGTCCTTTGCAACTAGCCCTCTTGTGGAGCTGGTGCTGAAATGTAGATAGCTATCTTATATTTTCTTATAGTTATGCACCTGGCCGAGGGGTTATTGTCCACCCCATGAAGATTTTTTCTCAACAGTCGATTGAACCAATCTATAACAAAATAAGAAGACAATCGAAGTGTTTACATACTAGGTGATGTATAAAGGCATCAGAATGTGTATCTGCCACAAGAAATTTGTTAGGATAATATTAATATGGTAACTAATATGTCGACTTCCCGACATGCGGGAAAAAAATTTAGGTCCGGAAAAGTGTAGTAATGGGATGTACGAGTTAAAAAGTTAAGATGGTTTATGCTTCTGTTAGGCATCTTTCTTCCTTTGGACTAACCTCATTACTTAAAATTACTGCCGAAGAGCCAGGGTGATGAAATAGTTGTGGACATTAGGGATTGGGAGTAAGCAGACACTAATGGCGTCATAGTCAACAAGGGTGTTGACCTGGTTTTCTAGTGTACATTTATGGGTGTTCTCTGTGTGGGGAATTTGTCCTTTGGTCTATCAGTTTTTGGTTAAAATGTAGAAGTACCGGATAATAGCTTGGGTCATGGAGATGTGGGCATCAATGGGTATCGGGCGCTGCTGACAGTTTGGGTGCTTACT
Organism: Tamarix austromongolica; assembly: GCA_039764185.1. Classification (NCBI taxonomy): domain Eukaryota; kingdom Viridiplantae; phylum Streptophyta; class Magnoliopsida; order Caryophyllales; family Tamaricaceae; genus Tamarix; species Tamarix austromongolica. The sequence continues at coordinate 73,492,682 of CM077813.1, forward strand.
GTTACTGAAAATAGTGATAGAGGTCATTAAGAAGGTATTAAGGAGGTAGATCCCGGCAGCGGCGAGGGGATTGCAACCCGGAGGACGATAGTGAAGACTGAAGTGATGGCAGGCGACAAGCGATGAGCGTGGAACCAATACATCACACACGTTAGCATTCTCAAGACCAGATATGATGGTTTGGTGGGAGTTGACGGTTTGGTATGGATGGGTTTTGTGGAGTACTTCATATGAAATGTCGTTTGGACTTTTCTGCTTTCTTTTGCTCGTCCTTGTGGGCTTCTAGGGTTGGGGTGGAGCTTTTGGTTCGGTTAGACTCGTTCTCTTGTTGTGCTTAAGAGTGTTGGCCTTTTTCTTTTCTTTTCATTTCTTTTTGTGTTCGTGCCCATTTGGTTGGATTGCTTAGCTTCGGCTGGAGCTGTTTTGATCTGCGTTTATGGATTTCGTTTTACCTTCTGCTATTTTCAGCAAAGTTGCAGGAGGAAGCAACTCATCTGAAAGGGGAAAAAAATGAAACAGGCGTACAAGGATAATTTTTTAAAGAACCTAAAATTCATTTATAAGGCTTGCTGGCTGGAAGATGAGGATGGATCATCGTGAAGAGCAACTGCTGACCACGAGTCGGGATAATCACGGAATGAATGCGTTAAGAGGTTGCTCTTGTTCCTAGCTAGGAAACAGCTTCCTCGCCAGCTCATTACAGAGAAGCCATATGTCAGACGAGAAACAACGAGTTTCGACCTATGACTGTGAGTTGCTAGGAAATTAACTCTCTTCATTAAACTTTAGTTGGTTAAATCAAACAATAGTTGGTTATCCGTCATAGCAACATGGATTGCCACAAATCGTACTTATGGTACGTACTATTTGCTCTCAATAGAGATTAAATTCAAGATAATAAAATGTTGACGATTGCAGAGATAAATATGCTGTCCGCTAATTCAAGCATAAAACTTTGGCCGTGGGATAAATAATAATAATAATAATAATAATAATAGAAAAGTTACCACAGTCCACTAATATAATCTGGGATTTATCTATGTATATGGACAAATCTACTTACAATTATTGTAAAAGTGAACCCATTCTATAGTGTCTAACAACCGGATAATAAAAGGAAGATGGGTGCATGCAGGAAATAAAAATAAAAAAAGCACACGGCGAATCAAATCCTGTCCAACACAGGATTTGTGACAGTAGGATAGAGGAGGAAGTTAGCAACCCAAGAGCATTTAGATGTGTAGGGGTTGTTCGGCTTAACGAAGATGAGGTTTCGGGATTGAGTCTTTAAGAATGCAGCAATTAATATTATTAATGAAGGTGTATACCCCTATAAAGTACCTTCTAGACCGTGGTTCAAATTAAATAGGATCTGAGCTCCGGATACCAATGGCGAACTAGAGAAAAAAAGAGGAGACTAGCAAAATTTTTCTTCGGTAAACTGTAAGTTTTATTATATCCTACAACCCGCAACAGGAAAGGGATTTAAATATAGTGCCGAAAATCTTACAGAGGTAATAAATCACACAAAATATTATGGTTTCAATCCCATTTCTTGCTTCTGTGGAGGCTAGCCTACTAGGGTGTTTGCCTCCCATTGGCTATGCTGAAACTAGACTTGTTGATGATATGTAGATTGTTGAGTTAATTTGTCGCGGAAGGAAGCTGATAAATTCTACACAAAAGTATTCATTGTCCCCTTCAATAGCTGTAAAATTAGATGGGAGTAGTTCTAATTGACCATCCCATGTTTGAACCTACTTTAAAAAAAATACTTATTTAAGAAAATTACCTATTTTAAAATCTTATTAGACTAAAATTTTTTAAAAATAATAATTATCTTATATAATTCTTTTTATAAATAGACCTAATTAGCTAAGTAAGAGCCCTGTTCTGAAAAAGATAGTTACTGTAGCAGTTGGCTCATCATCAAACAAATGGAAATCGTGCATGCTAGCTTGTAGGAGAACATGAGTAATAGCCTGAGATAACTTCTCTTTGTTGATCAAATACAGCAATGTATGAGACGGTATAATCGTCATCGGGAGTAGGTGATATTATGCTGTGTTGTATTGGTATATAATTTTGCCACAACTGTTATATAGAAAAATAAAATTTACTATATAGAAAACAAATTATTATTTTTTTTACCTATAGTAATCTTTTTTTCCTTCACTCTCTCTTGCATCTCTCTCATTCTCTCTTGTCTTTCTAACTCTCACTCTCTCTCTCTCACTCTCTCACTTCTCTTTTCCTGATGTAAGGTACGTAATTTTGTAGGTTTTGGGTGGTCAGGAGAGGGAGATCCATGGCATTTTTTATCGTTGACAAGCCAGCAAATTGGCAAAATTTGTCTGTGGTTGAAGAAGAGTAGGCGTAGTGGATGAGGGAGCTAGAGGAACAGTGGAGAAGTGGAGAAAAGGTTAGATCTGGCGTCGTTGGGAGAGAATTGGCAATATTTGCCGTTGGGGGGGGGGCTAATTGGTTCGACCATGTAGATCAATTGTTGGGGTATGATGTGTGGCAAATGTTGCCGTTGGAGAGGAAAATCCATATCTAGGCTAGGCAGAGCTAGGTGAGGTAAGGGATAGGTAATATTTGCCGTTAGATAGGCCTTGGGCTTCGGCCATCCATGTCGATGGTTGGGTATATTGTGTGGCAAATGTTGTTGTTGGTAGGGAATGGATCAGATTTTCAGATTTGGGTGGAGGGAGAGAAACTAGTGGATCGACAATATTTTCCATTGGGGGACATTGGGCTTCGGCCATGCATGTCAGTGGTCAGGTAGGGTGTTTGGTAATATTTATGGTTAGCAAGCCCTGGGCTTCGGCCATGCATGCCAGTGGCTAAGTAAGGTGTGCGGCAAGTTTTACCTTTGGTGAGGAAATAGGATCGGCAATATTTGTCGTTAGGGAGTCAAAGGGTTCAACAAGTCAAACCGTTTAGGAGGGGATGAAGCCAACGATAATTTATTAATTATGATTTTAGATTTTTTTATATTTTTTTAATTATACATATTTGTTAGATCTGTTTAAATTTGTTTAAATCAGTAGGAAAATAGGCCAAAATTACATTATTGTACTAATTATATATGATATAATATTTATTAGATTTGTTTATATTTTTATTAAATATTTTAAACATTGTTATGTGTTTATTAGATTCATAATTTTGAGAATCAATGCAGAAAATGATGATCTTGTTTAGGGGAAGAATAGATAAATAATAATGTTGGATGGGAGTTATCAATGAATGTTTTTAATTATATTGATTAGATAATATATTAGATTTATTTATTTATTTTGATTAAATATGTTTATATTTGTATTAGATTTATTTAGTTTGCTAATTTTTATGAAATATCTTTGGACAAGTTTGGTTAGATTATTGAAAAAATATACAGAGGGATGGGTATGGTATTACTACTGGGATTGGTTCTGTAAAATATCATAATTAAGTGCATTTATTTATTATATTATACTAAACTACTTCTAGTCATTAATAAAATTATTTTTGATGTATTTAATTAATAAAATATAGGATTAGTTTAAGATATTGTATTTTAGTTATAAGACTGGGTATATATACCTCTTTGGTTATCATAATATGGGTTGATATTATAATATTTAATAACTATATTACTCTGACTTATGTGTTTATGTTTTATTTTTGTGATAACTTATTACCTACAATTCATATTCTTAATTTTGATTGATTTAGTTTTATTATTGAAATTTAAATGAGTTGTAGAAAAGATAGAGTAGTAGATAGAACCAAAGGTCATCCTATTACTCTTCTTTATGACATAACAGAAATGCTATGAAATAACCTACTCCAATATCTCATCTAAAAAGTCTGGGAACAAGTCTTGCCAAAGGATTACGACAAGACAAAGATGTTGGCCAACAAGAAGCAAAAGAAGATTTGGAAGAAGCTCTCAAACAACTAAGATCTAGTCATCAAACTACTACCATTCTAACATTTGCAGACTATGCAGGTTGTCCATAATTTATGGCCAATGTTGGAATTTTGGGGTACAGAGGTTTGGGGTATGGATGTTTTCCATTATCTACAGAATATATATTTTCATACATCACCGTCACAAACTGACATGGGAGTTCCATCATTCTCAGTTCACCCAACTATTGTGGGTAGTATTAGATCATTATGAGATTTGCCAGTATCATTAACCCATATAACTTATCAACCATCCTCAACAGCATGTATATGTTATGATGATGATAGGGATGTTGGTGAAAACGTTTCTTGGGCCATGTCCCAGAGATCTAATGATCCTAATTTGATCCTAGGCTTTGGACGTCACGTAGCTTTAGATTTATGGTTAGGAAAGATAAGTTTATCATATTTATTATTTCTTATTTTATGTGTAACCAATCATATATTCATTACATTTGTTTATTTTAATTTTTAGGATAAAGGTTATCCTAAGGTCCACATGAGACATGATGAGGTGTAGAAAAATTTTCTCAAAAGGGTCCATGAGAGGATAATCACTCTCATATGCCTAACAAGATTGTTATACCTTCCAGTCTGCACATTTGAGCATGCTAAAGTGCCACTTATATCAGTATTTCTAGACAGATGGTAGCTATACACCAATAACTTTCATATGCCATGGGTGAGATGATGATCACCCTTTTAAACTTACATTGTATATTAGGGTTACTAGTTGATGATCATCCATTACATTTAGAAATGACAGTTGACAGGCATGGGTAAATGATTAGTGCATTTCGTGCCTTATTTTGGATTAAAGAAATGCAAGTTAATGAATTCACTCAAAAGCGTGAGCTTCCATATAAATAGATACAAGAAATATTTGAGTTAGACTAGTTAGGGGATAAGAAAAAAGTGATTGGGTATCTATCATGGTTCTTAGGTCTATCATTGTTTGTTGATAAAGTCAATCTGTACTATATCTATATTCTTCAAGATCTTATCTAGATTTAAGGTTATGCATGGCGTGTAGCCACACTCACTTTTCTATATTGGCAACTTGGTATGACTTCTAGAGTTGGTGCTGCTCAAATGTCGGGATGTCTCACTCTATTACAGGTATATATATATATATATATACTTGGATACACTAGATATAATTATAACAACTAAATATTATAACATACATGGATTTATGAATACTTTCCGAGGTTTGGAGTGGAACAATCCGAATATGATATGGACCATCCCTGTTGTATGAGATGGTTCTATGGACATGAATTTATCAATAAATTAGAGATGCTTGAGTACTGTCAAGGTAAGATTGATCTTATTCTTGCGTTAAAGGTGTGCTCAAATTATCATATGCTTACTATATTATTTTAATGCTATCTATATTTAGTTTAAATTTTTGTGAGAAATCATTTGGGATCCATACGGAGTAACTAATTCTTATAGGGATTGTCCTATGACATCATGTCATGATTGACTATTTAGAGAAAGTGAAATCGTATATGCTAAATAGAGTAACATGCTAGTTTGGATATACAAAAGTGATCCCTGAGGAGTATATCAAACCCACTAGGAATACGTACAAAAATACTTCCTTTAAGAAGCAAAAAGTTTATTATGCATACATGCTTAGCTAATGCCTCTTGAGGCATGAACACATATTGGGCCCAGATATTTTTAGACCACCAGCTTAATACCCATAGGACTTGGCTTATAACTATATAGATTGGTATAATCCTAGAACTAACTGATATATATTGGCAATAACATATGAATATTTGGTTGAACATATGAATGTTGAGCATCAAATTCTAGTCGAAAGACATCTTAATAAAGCACATAAAACTATTCATCGATTCTATTAGAGGGAAAATTCAACTCCAAATTATCAACACCTAGTTACGTATATTGAAAATCTTGTGCATGATTTAGAAGTTACTCTACCTAGGCATAGGCATGGGTATTTGCATTTAGCTTGATTTATTACTGTGTGGTTATGTACTTTGATTAAAATATATTTGTTATAATTATAGAATGTAGCTTTTATTTTATTACACAATGAAGAAAGTATAATCCAATCCACATTGAATACATCGAACACTAATATACTTAAGCTTAATAACATACAAATATATCTAATTACCATAGGTTATATACTTAATCTATCATGGAAAGGTAACAAGAAAATAGATGTAATTTGGTAAAAATTCATTATATGGATGTTTCAAAGGTCAGATACAAATAAACTCATAAAAAATAATAACAATTCTAGATAAAAGTTGAGTATGAAGATATAGGATGTGGCTTTTGTGTGCCATCATGTATTAGTGAGTGTCATTGTTGGAATCTTGAAGAATATAGTGTATTCCATATTGAAACACTACTATCATGATATCTATTCCAAACTACATGTAGTAGTGGGAGTGGAAAATTGTCCAAAATATATATTTATCAAATACAAAAGTATAAGACTGACAATGATATAATATTTATATGGAAAAAAAAGTCATAAAACACCCACGTATCAATATGTTTTGACCTATTTTTTGCAAAAAATATATAGTCACTTCATTTTAAAGAATTTGAATTTCATGTTGTGCCACTAAAGATAGGAATAAACTACATGCATTCAACGAGTAATATGTAAATAACACACAGTAGTAGGTTGCAATAACATGACCAATATCTAGCATTTTCATCTAGTGTGACATTGGATTTGGCTCTTCCTAGTGGGCAATAGTATTATGAACTTGATCAATGATATCATATACAAGTACGTTCTTGTACATTTATCATCTGGCTAATATTTCATGACCTAAGTCAATATGAATCTAAACCTATTGTTCCTCATCTCCTTGTATAATATATGCCAATGTTTAAAACAAGAGTTTCCATATCCTAACACACTATACCAAGCACTAATATATGGAACTATATGTCGATTCATTTGACTCACATATGGTAATTTTTATTAGCCCGATGACATAAATGTTGATTATCATACTCAACCAAAACCCCTACCCTTGGCTTGACCTTGTGTTGATCTCTAATAACTTGAAGGTTACTATTTTGTATACTCCCAACTAGATTGTTCCCTTTTAGTTGAGTTCCTAGGCTGACCCCTATGCTATCGTATTGGTGGCTCCTAAAAAGTGTTCTCTAGGGAACTACAATATTAAATATTTTTCTCATCAACTAATTATGTATTGCTTGTGACTGGATCATAATAGCTTCCATGGAAATATGGAGTAAATGAGGTGAAACCTTTGTTAGTTCTTGTGGTATCAGTGGATTAATAGGCCCATCTTTGTCAAGATTCTTCCAAAGCGGCTGAATAGATGATAAGGAAATTGACATGTAGTTATGAGTGTATGTCTTAATCTTACACGTACATGGTATCATGTATGTATGCAACATATAACATCCACATAAATCATCATCAATACCTACATAATTACTTCTTTGACAATCTTTGTGGACCAACACCATTACTTACAAAGCAACATGACCTCTCACATTGGCATAAAGGGCACGTGTAGTAAAATGAGGAGTATTAAAGCGAGACCTCTCTAGCAGTGCTTTTATCTCATTAAGTTACAATTCTATGAATGTGTGCATTTGTTTTAATACTATGTTGAACGTGCTCTATGATGTCTCTGGAAATCTCTTTAAATATCTGTTAGCATAAAAAAATCAATAAATCACTTTATCAGTAGAAAGAAGTAAAACAAACCATATTATGAGATAAAATATAATTCATACTTGTTTGTTATAGCCTGATGGATATGAAAGACGTCACCAAATAAAACATAAATGATTTTATATTTGTATAATTGTATTCAATTCGTCTTTAGATATGAAATTAGGGTAGGCATATTTTTGTAATCTTCCTCTAGTGAATCGTATGTTTATTCATCCATTGCATCTATCAACTTTTTACATCATGACATAAAACCTTATGCAAATGATGAATTGCTAGATACGTTCTTAAACCCTTCCTATACATTCTTATTAACATGAAAACTACAAAATATATATGTTGAAGTGGAAATAATACATTCTATGACTAAAACGAGAGCAAGTTTTTGGTTGGTAATAATGATGGTTGGAAGTATAAATGGATCCATTAATGTCTTCTACCTATTAAGTACCCACAAATAATTTTTCTCCTTTTCAGATGACTTGTATGCACATGTAACATTTAAATTCAATTGTATTAGTGTTAGTCCAATAATTTCAAGTAAGGAAATTTCATATTTATTTGTCTTATACATGCAATCCATTTGTAAAATAAAATAAAATGCACATAAAATATTAACAGATACGGGATATACAAATAGATATTTGCTTATTATATTTTATTTGGACTCACTTTGATTTCATTAAAAATAATGATTCTCAACCAACAAACTCATAACATGTTGTAACATTATTTGTCTGGCCATTTCTTCAAACCTAAGATTTTTTGGAGCATTATAAATATGCTTCTCATACTTACATTTTCTTAAAATTATTTTTGAAGAAGCATTATGATTTATTGTAGCTTTGCATTAGTTGTGATAAATTTATTAAGAAATTGAGCTTTATTTTCTATCAACTTACTCAAAACAACATGCTTTTATTTATAATTTGCTAATTCGTGATTGTATATCCCGTTCCTAACTACCACTTCTCATCTAACACTACTTTTTTCAACACCAATAATAAAAAAGAGATAATCATTCTTTTTAGAACTTGTATTACATGTACATTTAGTATCTATTGGTCTAGTACGGATGTACATTCCACTTCTTTCACATATTATCGAAACTCTACCTACCCCTATAACATTTCCTATTTTAAATCCTTTGATGATCAAAACTATGTTATGAGTTATACCAATTTTTTTAACCCATATTATAAGTTCTTTACAATCAAAAAATATTTACTCTATTATAAATTTTTTTTGATAATTTTGGGTAATAAAATAGGTATTTATATGTTCCACATCCTGAAAAAAGAGTTCAGCATACATAATAAGAAGAAGTATTGATTTCATCAAACCAAATTCATATAAACAATTTAAAATAATAATAATAATAAATACTCTTCTTCTAAGTTATAATTAATATTTGGAGAATTCATTTGTATTTATTCCGTGTATCCATAGTTTGTCGGTATTCTAAATCCATCATCATAGTACGTTAGGGTTCTGAACCCTTAATTGTAGTTCATTAGAGTTCCAAACTCATAGTAGCTTGTCAGAATTCCAAACTTGTCGTAGTTTAAAGTTCTTCCAAATTTACTATTCATTGTGAGTGTTTAAAAAGAAAGAATTTGAAATTTTATAGGAAGATTGAACAAAGAAGTCAATTTTTGAAAAATTTATATTAAAATGTATAGTTTATTTCTCTACATTGAAAAATAGAAACTATCGAAGTTATTCATAGTTTGAAACTTATAAAAACATTCGAATGATACAAACTAAAATGATAAATTTATATTGGAAAAACGTTTTTCTCTGTCCATACTTACGCCTATGATTGTTCATATCTTGTATTTCTAACAAAGTTTTTTTTTCTACATATACTTCAGCCACAGGCCTTATATAACCATACCTTGCAATTTTGATTAATAAACTATTTTAATTATTTATAATAATTTTCTAAATGCACGAGAAAGTGGGGGTAAATTAGATGCATACTTTCATTCCTCTATAATTATCTATATATAATATTTTTTTTAATGGAGGATGACAAACTTTATCATTTGTTGGGAGGGGGAAAACATTATTCATCGATGATGGGGTTAGGAAGGCAAAAGCAGCCGGTGGTAGGAATAACGGAGAAAAATGTCGGTGGTAGGAGCATAGTAACAGCTAGAATTTTTGGTGGTGGGGGTAGGGGACGGGCAAAAATTGCTAGTGGTGGGGGTACGAGACGAACAAAAATTGCCTTTAGAGGGGTTTGGTAAAGATAAATTCGGTCATTGCTTTTCATGGAGTGAAAAAATATTTTTTTGAATAAGAATGCCCAATTTTGCTAAGTACTATTGCAGTGGAGTGATGATTTGTTAACGGTTGAGCATAGTTTTATCATCATCTTCTTCATCAACATCATTCATCATTCATTAAGTATTATTCATTATTTTTCAAATGAAATTGACATTTGTGATGACCATTGTACACTGTTTTATATCTTTCATGATTATCTGAATATTTTCGGAATTGTTTTGTTGCTAGATAATATTGTCTAGTCTTATTTGTGTGGATGCAGTAATTTCTTCAATTATAAAATTTTGAAGGGTAGTGTGACACCCTTGATAGGGAAGGCAATTGGGTGGATTTTATCCAAAACCCGACGGATATTATCCGTCGGGTATATAAATGGATTTGGACAAACAGATTCAGATATGGATACGGAGGAGAGTTTAAAAAATCCGTCGGGTTAGAGTATGGATATAGGTATAGGGTATCCAAATCCGTACCCATTTATATACCCGTATCCATATCCATATCCGTTTATCTGTAATAAAAATACCATTTTACCCTTCATTAAATTAAAAAAATTACATTTATTAAGGTTAAAAATGTAAATTAAACAATAACCCTAAAATTCTAACACATTCAACATTCAAGAATCAAAATCAGACAGTCGACCGAGGGTCTGTTTGTACTCTGTAAGTTGCTTCTCCCTCTCGAGTCCCAGCCTCCCCAAACTCGAATACTCAATCCATAGCTTGATCCGCGAAAAGCAGCCACCACCGCCACTATGCAGCAACCTCTGCTACAATATAAGCTCTGTCTTCAATCTCCTCTCCATCTTCCTCCATCACGGTTTCTCTATTCTTGTAGGTAATCTTCTCACTTTAACTCTTAATTTAATATTTGAATCTTCATCTTCCTTCATGTTCTCGCTTCCTTTTCATTGAATTTCTTCTTGCTTGGATCAACATAACTTAAGCATTGCTAGTTTCTTCATTCAGTTGTTGTTAATCTTTATCGCTTTAGACAAATTTTTTGAATCTTACGTTATCTGGCCATGAGGGAGGACAAAGAAGTGTCAAGATATGGCTCATATTTTAAGATACATCTTCTAGGTAAAAGATGCAAGTCACATGTTGTGCCATTTTGGGAAAAGGAATGTAAGTGTATAAAATGGTAACCCTTAACTATTTTTCGATGTGAATTTATGATTTTCATTTAATTGGTTTATCATGTAAACTGTGTCTTCTCTATTTAATTTCTGTTAATTCTGAAATTATTTTACTTGTCTGGTCTTCTTCTCAGCACAACAAGCATTTCTATCCAAACAAAAGCTAACAAATGACTTTTGGTTGTTGATCAAGATAGGTTTTCATAGCCTCTTACACCACAGTATCGAGTATAGTGCTGTGAAATTGCAAGTGCAATAACTGTTAACATGATTGGGAGTTTTAAGAGGTGCCCAGGGTCTTGAGTATAGTGTTAAATAGGTGCCCAGTGTCTATACCCAAGTTAGAACTTGGAGTATCCTATATGGGTACCTCTGCCAAGTCACAGTGCATTTATGTGTGAGAGGCAGAGTTTAGATGTTGCTCTCATTTCTATTGATTTTGTAGATGAGGTTAAAAGGAAAGGAAAGCAAGATGTTTTTCTAATAATCAATTTGGAGACAATTGGGTTGCTAGGATATTTTGGAAAAGACGGCCATGATTTAGTGAAAGATGGGAGTTAGATTAAGGTTGCTTGCCTTATTCTATCTATTCCATTCAGTTATAAATGGAGAGTTGTTTCTATGCTTGTGCTATTTAGAGATCTCTTTTGATATAAATTGGCAATGTTTTGGGTCTGTTGATTTCTTGAGAATTTGAGCAGGATTGTTGGCTTGGGATTTTGCATTAAGCATGAAAAGGTTCCTTGTTTCAATTTGCTGATGGTTCCATTTAGTTCCTTTCTGTTTGATATCACCGATTCGATCCTATCATGTCATTACTATATTACATATCTTTGATATATGTGGTAGCTCCGGTCCTAATGTTGAATTCAGTACCCTTTCCTTTTTGGACTCAATTGTAGGTTGTCATATCTTTAGTGCGCTGCTAGGGTTAATCTGAGTCCTTTTTTATTTTTTAATTTTTTAATTTTTTGCCACTAGGATGGGTTAATGATGCTTATTTATAGAGTTAGATGGAGATGGTTTTCCTTTACCACTGGTTGTGTGATGTTTAGTTTCTCCTCTTTTCTAAATCCCGCCTTTCCACATTCACTTTGTTTAAGCATTTGGTCAAAGTAGTTGTCAATGGAATTAAAACTTATATTTACGACTACCTCATCAAACTACTGGATTTTATACCTCATTTATTGCTTTTAATGTGGTTTAGCAATCTACAAATGAGGAAGAGGAAGATTTAGAAGTGCAACAACTTACACTAGGGAAAAAAAAAAGAAAGAAAACTTCTATTGTATGGAAACATTTTAATGCAGTGGAAACTAATGGGAAGAAGAAGGCCATTTGTAAAGGTTTTAATAAAAGTCTAAGTGGGGATCCCAAAATGGCACATCTCATTTTCATGAACATATAAAGAAGTGTGTAGCTTTTAAGGTTATACGAGGAGTAGGCCAAAACAAGTTGCAATTTACTAAAAAGGGGGAAGGAAAAGGAAAGATAATGATCATTGAATTCAATCAAGAAGTTTCAGGGCAAGACTTGTGTAATATGGCGGTCTTGCATGAGTATCCACTTTCTATAGTGGAACATGAAGGATTTAAAATTTTCATGTCCGGTCTTCAACCATCTTTTAAGTTGATTTCGAGGAATACATTAAAGAGTGATATTCTTAAGATGTTTGAGTTTGAGAAAAACAAAACAATGTCTTTATTATATTATAATAAGAGTAGGATTTCAATCACTACTGACATGTGGACCACTCAAAATCAAAAGAATGGTTTTATGGCTATAATAGCTCATTGGATTGATACTCAATGGAATTTACAAAGTCGGATACTCGGGTACTTTTAATATTTTTTCTACATCAAGTTCTAAGTTTCGATGTTAATGCTATATGATAATGTGTTGTTCTCATTTTTATTTGTTGTTTTGTTTCCTTTTATCTTTTTTAAGATTCATATATGTTCCTGCTCCCCACACGGCTGAAGTTCTTTGTGATGTTTTGTTAACTATTTTGGTGGATTGGAATATTGATACAAAGCTCACAATGCTAACTGTTGACAATTGTACTACCAATGATGCTATGATTGATGAGATGAAAAGGAGATTACAAGAGAAGTGTTTTTTATTGCATGGAAAATATTTTCTCATGCGTTGTGTTACGCATACTCTTAACTTAATTGTTAGGGATGGAATGGATGTAATCCAAAAGACAATTGAAAATATTCGTGAGAGTGTGGTGTTTTGGAGGGCAACACCAAAAAGAATAGAAATGTTTGTAGAGGTTTGTCAACGAAAAGAAGTTCTATATACTAAGGCTTCAGTACAAGATTGTAAGACAAGATGGAACTTCACTTTCTTAATGCTTGATGTTGCATTGTTGTATGAAGATGTGTTTGAGCGGCTATCATGGATGGAGCCTAGCTTTAAATGTTGTCCTAGTTCTGAGGAGTGGAAATTGTCTCGGATTATTTGTTCAAAATTATCATTGTTTTATGAGGTTACTTTGTTGTTTTTGGAAAATAAGTATCCTACTTCTAACTTGTATTTCCCTAAGGTATGTCAGATTAGATTGGCTTTGACTGAATGGGCATTTGAGGAAGATGAAGATATTAAGAATATGGCTGAAAAAATGTTAGAGAAATTTGATAAATATTGGAGTGTTATTCATGGGATTATGGTAGTAGCAACCATTTTGGATCCCCGATATAAAATGAAGTTGGTGGAATGTTATTATTCCTTAATTTATCCTGACTCCACTTATGATGAGGTAGAGAAAGTTCGTAGAATATGTTATGAATTATTTCGTGAGTATGAGGAGAAATTGAAGCGTATAGAGAGAAATAATAGTACATCTTGTGGTTTAACTACTTCTAGTCATACTTCCTATGGTGATTGTGCTGGTTTGGGTTCTAGAGGAGTAGACATATATGAAAAGTAGTTAGCTAACCATGGAGTCACTAATTCATCACAAAAGAACAAGCTAGACTATTACTTGGAGGAGTTTGTTATGCCAAGGATGGAAAATTTTGATGTTTTGTCATGGTGGAAGACAAACACTAACTTTTCAATTTTGCAAAATATGGCTAGAGATATTCTTGCTATTCTTGTTTCCACAATTTCTTCAGAATCTTCTTTTAGCATGAGCAGTCGGTTTATCACTCCTCACCACAATCGGCTACATCTAAAGACAATAGAAGCATTTATGTGTGGTCGAGATTGGTTTTGGGCAGCAATGATGAGTGACAATGGTGATATTTTATTTATATTACTAAAATTTAGTTTAATTATAAAATATGTATTCTTTTATCTATTGATTTTATTATTTCAATTATTTTCTAGATAATAATGATTATGGAGTATCACATTATCATGGCGCTTGTCGTGCTTCTATGAGGATGAGGAGTCCGACAATGGTAAAAATGAGGTAAAACGTAGATGTTTATATATTTTATAATGTTATTAGCAAATGTAATATATATATTCTATATTCTATAATATATATGAATATTATATATTTATATATATTTTTACTATTTATTTTTATTGTTTTTATGTACCAGGTAGATGCATGATGATTAAAGTCTAAAGGTTGAAGAATGTAGATTGAAAAGTTCATCCTATCATGATTTATGAATGTCATTTGTGTTCTACTAGTTTTTTTATTTTTTTGGACATTATCTACTATGTTTAAACAATATTAATATTGGCATGTTTTACTATGTTTTTCTATTATGCTAAAAAGACATTGTCAACTTTAGCTACTAAGTTGATGAATTATTGGATTTTTTCTATTTTTTTATATACATCTTAATATCAAAAAATAATTCTGTAGGTAAATTCTGTATATTATGACAGGTAAACGGGTAATAAAAACGGTTAAACGGGTAATGGTAACGGATAAATAGGTAACTTTAATCCGTCGGGTAACGGGTTTGATGTACTCAACGGATTATTTGCCTGGTGATGGATTATCCGCCAGGTATCAGGTATCCGCCGAATACGGATATGGGTAAAGTAACGGATATCTATGCTGGTACGGGTACAGGTACGGATATGGTTATCAAATTTCTTATCAGGTTCGGGTATGGATAACGGGTATCCGATCTGTACCCGCCCCACTGCCATCCCTAAACCTTGAATATATAATTGGCTTACCAATTTTTTGTTAATCAAATAATCTTAATAACAAATTGTGAGTACAATCTTGATCCACATATGAATCTAGCTATCATAGGATTTATATATTCTCTCATCCAATCTCCTAAGTTAGAAATTTCTAATAGGGTTTTCTATGAAATTTATATTAAATTTGAATATTTCTTCATTAACTTTATTCGTTTGTATAAACTTGCATTTATATGTGATTTCTCTTATTGTATCATTTTTATTCATTCTAAACTTGGGAATCATTCCTACTTTTTCATGCCACATTTCATTTGTAATAAATTCGAGTCTTTTGCAATTCATTTTATTCATTTGCAAAAAGTCACATTTTTTGTAATTTTATTTATTTTCACTTATTTTAAAACTTTTCAATATTGTAACTCATTCTGAAATATGTTCTCAAGCATATTCTTTTATTTTAATGCTTTCCACATCATTTCTAAGATTTTTTGTTGATTATTTATTCACTTACAAAAATATTTTATTCGTTTGTAAATTTATGGGATTCTTTAATATAAGTCATTTCTCACTATTGTGACTCGTCCAAAATTTATTATCACTTATAAAAGTATTCCAAGCTTAAATGTTCATCCCAAACATTCTTAAGTTTGTCCATTCCTTCTGATGCACTAAGTCAAAAAGTTTTCATTTCCACGATAAGACAATTTTAGCTTATTTATCTATTGTAATCTATTTTAGATTCAAATGAAATTTGAAATCAAATACTAAATATTTGAATTTCCAAAATTATTCTGTATCAATATGAACCCTTTCTAACCTTATATTATTCATTCTGCCATTTCTAATGTAAATTAATTGTTCTTTTAGTAAGAATTAGTTGTATTTCTAGTAGAAATTAATAGTTTGTCTACTTCTTGTTAAAGATTGGTAAGTAGAGATGATGTTACGATGAGGCATCATAGTGGGTATAGAGATAATGAACCCTCGAGGTCCATCTAGTATTCCATCTCAATGCAATTTAAGTAGCTTAAAGAGTTGTCACAAATGAATAATGAGTTTTTTTTTTTTAATTTGGCTTTCAGTGATGGCAGATGCCATAGTAGCCTAAAAAGTGATCACAACATAGTGGAATAAATTTTTTGAACTCTACTTTTATGATAGGTTACCATAATAACTTGAAGTGTTGTCATAATAGGCCAATGGAAATTTGAAACAAAACAAAAAAAAAGAGGTAATTTTAGCTTTTAGTGATGATGGAGTTGCTATAGTAGCCTAAAATTCGTTATGATGGGTAATTTGTATTTTTTTAAATTATTTTTAAATAGTTGTCATATTAGTGTTATAGTGATAACATCATAGCAATAGATAGGGTTTTAATTGGTGACACCTCATTATCGTAAACTTGGATCTTTTACTACAAAGTAATTAGGCAACCCTTTTGCAGCAACCTGTCATTGTAGTAGCCTTTATACGATAACTTTATTTATTTATTTATTAACTTTCAAAGATGA
Organism: Tamarix austromongolica; assembly: GCA_039764185.1. Classification (NCBI taxonomy): domain Eukaryota; kingdom Viridiplantae; phylum Streptophyta; class Magnoliopsida; order Caryophyllales; family Tamaricaceae; genus Tamarix; species Tamarix austromongolica. Next base: position 73,509,417 of record CM077813.1, read on the forward strand.
CTTTAGTCATCATAGAATACTATATTTGTAGTAGTGCATATATATTTTCTCATTTTCATAGTTAATTAATCTTGATCAATCAATTTGTTTGGCCGGTGGCTCATATGTTCCTATTATTTATTCAAATATATATAAAGCAACGAAAATTTTATGATTGTTCCATAAGTATATAGAGATCTTCAAGAGAGAGTTTTATGATGATTCATGCCTTCATATAAATGTTGGTCTAGAAGACCACATGTGAGCTATGTAGCATTAAGCCTAGGTTTTTCAATAGTAATTTGTCAAATATTGCTATTGTTGGTCTATCATCCATGTCATTATGTATTGAAAAAGGAAATAAGCATGAGTAACATTTTAGTTTGAATCAACTGTAATTTTAACGATTATAATACTTTTATTGTGAATGTTTTATGCATCAAGTGTAATCGGGTCATTGGCTTATAAAGTAGTATATAGCAAAATACACTACAAAAAACTAGGCTTTTAACGACCAACAAATTTCGTCGTTAATGGCCAAAATTTGGTCGCTAATGTCAATAACGACCAAACAAATTGTTGGTCGTCGGTGGTCGTTATTGCTCCCTCGCTAAAGGCTTTAACGACCAACCGAAATTTTTTGGTCGTTAAAGCAATAACGACGACATATAATGTTGGTCGCTAAAGCAATAGCGACGGCTTATAATATTGGTCGCTGTAAGCAATAACGACGGCTTATAATGTTGGTCGCTATAAGCAATAGCGACGAAAAAAATATATCATCCTAAATAATATTGACGATCAATTTTTTTTTTGTAATTATATATATATATATATATATATATATATATATATATATTTCAATCTTCTCAATCCCTGTACCTGTATCCATATATATCCCTTTTAACACGTGGATATAATTTTCTAAATACCTGACTACAAACATTCAACTAAATATTCATACAAATAGTTTGTATTACATGTTTGGTACAACAAAATATTTGATCAAATATAAATATATTACAAAAGAGCTATAGGATGTCATTGCATTATACAAATATTATGATAAGCAGCCACCTAAAAATTAATCGTTCTATTCACCGAACCTAATAGACTAAGTTAGCCTATCAAAATGAATAAGATCTGCAACAACAAAAATATAAAAACAATAATTAATATAAGTATCAAATTAACAATGACATATCATATCAAAAGTTAATCAATCTTACATTGCAAGACTTGAAGTAATACACGTACAGGTATATTAATGAATTGATTATTTAATTTTATTTTGTCCAATTGATTAAAAGGTTTAGATAGATATCCTACATTCACAAAATTATTTTTTCTATTATACATATTGGAATATGAGTTCTTCTATCTAATGTTGATAAGACCAAACTAGATAGTATTGTCATGTATCTATATGATTGGCTCAAAACACTTCAGACCTAAGATTGTCAAAGTAGCACTACACATAAAATCTTTCATTTTTCCAAGTCCAAACTGTTATAGTGAATCATGGAGACGCTACTTTTCTAACCTTTTATTTTCAGTGTCTCGATTCTTAGATAGTTCTAACCATCAAAGTTCACCGAACTCCACAAGAAATGAGAAGGCATAACCAATACTCAACCAATTAATATAGTCAAATTCGAGCTGCTTAAACAGAAACATATATAGAACAAATCAAAATGCAAAGATAGTTACAGTTCTTTAGATTCCGAACTGCAAAACTCTTCCTAAGACCTACTACAATTGCAATCATTTCCACGCCCCCTCCCCATAATAGAGAAATAATATGGCACTGAAAATTCAGAAAGAAAAACAAATTATTTGAGCCTCATAAGAAACAAACAAAATCATAATGTTCCGATACCGAAATCCAAAATACTCACACCCAGTTTTCTAGCAGAGGTGGTGGTAATGAAAGCATTTGATTCATCCTTCTTAACTTTTGATATATGTTACGCCTAAAGCTTACTTGAAGACAATAACCAAACAGTAGTTAAATACAAATATTTTTTTTTTGATAAATTAGGAATTTTATTAAAAATAGGGAAAGATTTGTCCTTCTCACCACAAACCATTTCATAATATTAAGCAAAACACATACATAATTAACCCATCCAAATTCCCAAATTCCGAACATTTCAAATAATCCTCACACAACCGGATCAAAATTCCCAAATTTCAGAAATCAAGCATATACCACATAATTAACCCATCCAAATCAATCATACAATACATACATACTCAATTCAGCAGATAATTTAGCATAATCAAAGTTAATTCATAGAAATTCCGAACATTTCGAACAATCCTCACACAACCGGGTCAAAATTCCCAAATTTTAGAAATCAAGCATATACCACATAATTAACCCATCCAAATCAATCATACAACACATACATACTCAATTCAGCAGATAATTTAGCATAATCAAAGTTAATTCATAGAAATTCTGAACATTTCGAACAATCCTCACACAACCGGGTCAAAATTCCCAAATTTCAGAAATCAAGCATATACCACATAATTAACCCATCCAAATCAATCATACAACACATACATACTCAATTCAGCAGATAATTTAGCATAATCAAAGCTAAGTCATAGAAATTCCAAACATTTCGAACAATCCTCGCACAACCGGGTCAAAATTCCCAAATTTCAAAAATCAAGCATATACCACATAATTAACCCATCCAAATCAATCATACAACACACACATACTCAATTCAGCATAATCAAAGCTAATTCATAGAAATTCCGAACATTTCGACCAATCCTCACACAACCGGGTCAAAATTCCCAAATTTCAGAAATCAAGCATATACCACATAATTAACCCATCCAAATCAATCATACAACACATACATACTCAATTCAGCAGATAATTTAGCATAATCAAAGCTAAGTCATAGAAATTCCGAACATTTCGAACAATCCTCACACAATCGGGTCAAAATTCCCAAATTTCAGAAATCAAGCATATACCACATAATTAACCCATCCAAATCAATAATACAACACACACATACTCAATTCAGCATAATCAAAGCTAATTCATAGAAATTCCGAACATTTCGACCAATCCTCACACAACCGGGTCAAAATTCCCAAATTTCAGAAATCAAGCATATACCACATAATTAACCCATCCAAATCAATCATACAACACATACATACTCAATTTCAGCAGATAATTTAGCATAATCAAAGCTAATTCATAAAAATTTAATCGAAACAAATGTTAGGGTTTAGGATAATTTATACCAAATAATATCAGCCAAAATAGGGCGGATAAAGGGCACTGGAGCTTCGTCAAAGGTCGAGGAATGTCCGCCGATGGTGGACGTCACTGGAGGTGGCCGGCGGTGGCGTCGCGGTGGTGTCGTGGAAATGGCGCTGGAGCAGGGTCGAGCGACCCACTCTGCTTCCCTGCTCGCGCTGCTCGTCCGACCACAGCTGCTGCTGCCTCGCTCCCGTGCTGCCGTCGTCCGGTGGTTGTGCTGCAGTGGTGAGGTGGTGTCGTGGTGGCTAAAGAAAGCACGCAGAGGAGCAGGAAAGGGAAGGGAGAAGGGTAGCAGGGGGTCGGGCCTCAGCGTAGAAAAAAGCCAACGGGAAAGGAAGAGGGAGAAAGAAAGAAAAGGGGGGCGGGGGCTGTGAGTCTATGACCGACTCTTTTTTTTTTTTTTTTTTTTTTTTTTTTTTTTTTTAAGTATGTAAAATATGATAACAAATAATTTTATCTAAATTTTATTTAATAAAAACCGTTTGCATAAAGATCCGAGAAATAAAAATTTTTTTATACAAGTTTAAGTGACTAATAATAATTTTATATATTTATAAAAATATCATCCGTAAATAAAAATGAAAAAAATATAAAAAAAATCATAAATAAGTTGTAGAAATTTTAAATATAAAATTTTGCGAAGATCTTATCGATCTCATAAAAAAATTCATAGACATAAATATTTTTAATAGATAAAAATTATTAAATTTTTTCTACTATAAAAAAATATAAATATATATATATGAGACTTAAATGCCTTTAGCGACCAAAAAAATTAACGATTAACGACAAAAAATTACACTGATCGTAATAGATATACCAATAACGACGACTTTTAATAGTGGTCGTTAATAATATATTAATAGCGACTAAAAAAATTTTTGGTCGCTAAATTGGTCGTTAATGCACCAGTTTTTTGTAGTGATATAAATATAGAAGATATGATTATATGATAATTAACATTGTACTTAATACATAATTTTTTATAAAGGAACTATATATTGCATGCTCTTGTATTTACTTTTATGTATTTCAAGATCTAAATATGTATGTTTGCTTAATAATAACAATAGGATTTTAAAGTTTTACAAAATAGACTATTTTTCTTTTTTTAATCCATTTTATTGAAATATACCTAATAATATATTTGCTTTTTACCTTTTCTTATTCTTTTTTTTTCGCCATAAACACAATATTTAGCATTTTGGGTAATTTCCTCAATTCGTCTCATTACTCACCACTTTCCTCTCTAATAACAAAATAAATGTTATGATATTGCTATTTAGTAATTATTAATTCATAAACTATGTAATGTAACAGTAATTATAGATGACTTATGTATTGAGGAGGATGAAAAGTTAAAAGATGATTTGGAATTTATTATAGGTCATCATTCATTAATATGTTTTTATCCATAATTGACTAAAATGTCCTTATCCATGCAAGTTATTTGAATATGTGTGTGTGTGTGTGTGTGTGAGAGCTTACCTTTTACATTGTAAAACTATTAGCATCATAAAATTAGCTTATAGGTTTTAAACTAATGGGCTTCTTTTCCATGTGACCTATACATTATCATTGAACTCCATAACAAAATTTTATTCGGTCTTTCTATAAATAATGATTGTTAAATTTAAAACAGTTAATTAAAATTACACACTAATAACACATTCATTGGATTACCATTAACTATTTCATTTATTGTGGCCAATTTTGTTTTCACTTAAAGCATACTAACTTAATACATGATACATTTATCAATGTACTTAGTTGATAAACGACAAAAATAATTTTACTGTGCGTCCGCAAAAGAGAGTAAGATTTTCCGTCTTGCAATTATTCTTCGAAGAAAAAGACGGGAAAAGAAGCACAAGCGAGCTACACGTATGGAAATTTTCAAAAAATATAAAGAGATTGGAGTCAATAGTTGGAACTTTGTTTTTCCTTGAGTATGGCTCGTGAATTGAGGAAATTTAAAGCAAGCAATGGCAACAATCACGCTAGTATAAGAGAGGAATACAAGTAACGTAAAATAAATACATATATTTTTTTTTATGCTAGGATACGCATTTTATATCATAATAGTACATGCACGTTCTTTTATTTATACATATTTAAGGAAAAAAATACACACAAAGTTATCTCCCCCCACACAAGAATACACATTCTTGCTGACGAGGAATACACATATCCGATCATAAGAATACACCTCTTTTATTTTGTAGATTGCAAGAGTTGAAAATAAAATGACAGCATGTAGGGATCGGACCTCCAAAATGCTAAGATATTGCTTTTACCTTTATATAAGCTGGTGCGCTGGAGCTTATAAGATCTCCTCACGGTCACCGTATGCAGCGACTGAATGACGTAGAGGGTCACTCCATCACTCCCTTAAAGACCGCTCGTTTATACATTAACAGAGACAAGGTTGTTCATTTTCGCAGCAGATGCATTTTTTCCTTTCATGCATGGCTACTTGTTTAGTGGACTCCGACGCTAACCGCTGGCCACTGGTTCTTTTCTCGGATATGAAGTTTATCCAAGAGGGTCTTCATTTGCGACAAAAAAATTAGGCTCCTTGTATTTTTGTCGTCGACAATTCCGATTGGGTGATTGTCGTATACAAAATGGACCTCTATTACAAGAGTATTTCCAATTTTATTCGTCAGCACACCAAGAGGATCTTTCTTGAACCCATCCTGATTATTGTCTAAGTAACTGTCGAAGTAGAAAAAAAAAAGTAAGTTATATCCATTTCCACGAATTTGCAAAATTTACACAAAAAGTCAACGTACACTTTTATTTCTGTAAGCAGCCGCTCAATATCGTCCCTCTTCGTAGCAGGGTCTATCCTCAACTCCATATGGTCAGATCCTTGTTCCGGATCCTGTTTCCCATTGTGTTTGACGATTGGCACGGTGGCTAACATGGTGTTTGGGTATATCACTTCATCCTCAGAGGAGCATTGAGTTCTCTGTTCACCATCCTCATCAACCTTACACGCGGTACGGGAGCATAAAGTTCTCCTTATACCAATTTTTAGGATCTTCACCTGCCAGCATATAGAAATTAATTACTATAATCACGTCATTAAGATTAATTGTGAGGCTAGGAAGATCATTAACAAGAGGCTATGGCTTTAGGATTTTTATTCAGAGGGATATTTATACGACCGCACCATAAACATGTATTGGCAAAAGTTCTGTACGAACCTGGGTGTCGTTAATTATGCATATTTGTCCAACTTCAAAAGGACGCTTCACGTAAGCGAACATAATTCCTTGATACAAATGCTTACAGCTCTCTCCAAAAATAAAAGATGCCGCTAGAATCGGTGAAGCGATAAGGACAACTACTTTTGTTGTCGCGATTCCAGTTAGAAAAAGCCAAACTATGATCACTGCGCCAAATAATACCGCAGTCACGATATCGTCTAAGCAGTGCACCCACTCTAACTCACCAGCTAAGATCCGTCCATGATCCAAACATTGTCTGAGATACTTCACCTGTTGAGAGAGAAGCGCAGTAATCGTCAATACAAGTGACAAATGATGCTCTGACCATCGACCGTTGAACAGGTGAGAAGTTATTTGTTCGGATATGTTATAACCAGGGGAGTGGAACTAAAGGGCACCCGTAACCAGATGTTATAAGGGCGAAAAAAATAATTGAAATTTGACTTACTATCCATTTCTCGAAATATCCATCGATATTCAATCCGTCTTTCGTCCGCAGCGTATCAAATAACTTAAGGTTATCTCCCTCAATTTTTTGTCCATACCAATTTAGAGTGCCATTCTCAATTGGAGTCTTATCCCGCTCATTCCTGAAATGGACCAAAGACAGAAGTAAGACTGGCTAGAAAAATATTGTCGGAAGAAAGAAAGGGTTAGCAAAATAAATTATAATGACACAGTCAATTTTTAATTTTGTTCACACCGCCTCTTCTTGAGAATTTCTCTCCGCCACTTTTGAACAAAATCCGGAGCATAACCAACTTTGGAAAACAGATGCTCAGCTTCTAGCAGGTATCTAGTCATTATCTTTGCATCATATGCACAAGGCAGAATATCGTGGTTCTTCTCCTCTGTCGCACAGTTTTTTTTTCCTTTTCCCCCCTCCTTTTCTTCATCGAGATTTCGTTTTACAATATCCCTAAGACCTGAGAAATCGATGGAGGAATCTGAGAAGTCGACAATGGGACCTGAGGAGTCGGTGAATTTACCAGCGATGATGCCAATGAAGTACAGCTTCTTCGCTGCACGTAGTGTAGTTTCACAGAATCGGCCGTGAACTATACGGCCTTCCCATGTTAAGAATATACCCCTCTTGACTAACAAAACAAATGCACACACCAAAATACACAAAACGGTCCAGAAGCCGAAATCATAGACCTCTCTAATAATATGCGATGAGGAAGGATTGAGACGGGAGCCGATGTATAGAATCCATGTAAGAAGCAATAACAATGAAGTGAGTATGAAGTTGAAGCCCCCCCTTAAACCTTCAGCGTAATAAACTATGTACTTTTCCCCCTGCTTAGTACTCTGTTTCGCAAAGTTTTTTACCAGGTTCAGTGGTTCGTCTTGTGAGCTCCAAGATCCATCTCCACGATCCTTAACAGGTTTGATGATGAAATCACGCAACGATACCACGACTAACGAAGTAAATACGCAAACGGCATGATGGCCAAGAACAACAAGAAGGATCACACAAACCCATTTTTGTGTAGGAAGGCCCGCCATTGTGTGCTCTTTTAAGATAGGGGCAACTCGGATGACTGAGAACAGAGCAAACAGGTAAATCAGAGAACTGAAGGCTCCAATTAGCCCCTCGTCAAGGTGAAATTTTTCTTCACTGCGCTTCCTTGTGAGCTTGCGGTGACATAAGAGATAATGGACAAGCATAGAACATGTGAGGAAGAGACAGATTATGGCTATTACCCCAATCCATCGGGTAATGGACACTCCATGAAGTTTACGATGCTTCAAGCTCGGCGTAACTCCGAATATTAACATGGACAGAAGCAACACCATGGAAACGAATGCAAAGCAGATCAAAAGCCATCGGGCAAGATAACCCATGAATCTGTCCATTTTCTTGTCATATTCAGACCGGAACGCTTGGGCTATATAGGCAATGAAGTAGAGAGAAAGCATTAGAGGAACTGCCGGGATGACAATTATGGGTGCTATTACTAGCGCAAGTGCAAGGTGATTAAGACGAGTTACGTCTCGTTCTTGAGTTTTATACGTTGTCGGAGAGCTGTTCTCACATGATGAATTAGCTGTCGTACTTTGATAGGAATTTGTTGTAGTTTCTTGGTCTACTGAAATTCTTAGGGAATCTTCCTCCTGTTCTTTCATTGCAAAGCGTGAAACAGAGGATGAAAATCAATCAGCAAACTAGCTTGGTACAAAAGAATTTGCAAGTGTTTGGTTGGTTTTATAGAAGACTATATAGAGAAGATTGGAAAGCCACTTTCGAAGTCCCATTTTTTTTTCTTCTTTTCTGGCCAATCATATAGTTTTCTCTTTCTTCAAAAAATTCCGCTAAATACTAAAACAATCTCAGTAGAAAGTTAACTATATACATTATATCCGGTGAAAGAATCCTTTTTGGTGAGAAATAAAAACCTTCAATACAGAAGGGTAGATCAAAGATAAATGAGTGAGATTAAAAATATTGTTATAATTACAGAAGTTATTCTCAATTGACTAGTAAATTATTCTTAAGTGGATTAGGAAACTATTTTAAGTATTTAAAGAAACTAACATATTTTAATGTTAGAAAAATTAGTGATATTTATAATTTTGTGTTATTGATAAAAAACCATTAATGTTTACTAAAACTACGCAGTAGTGATTTTTTTTATTTGTTTATAAGATGGTCTTGGGTGAGTTGGGTTGTAATATTCTAAATTATGTGGTAGATCGTAGAGGTTTTAAATAATTGATATAACTATGTATATTAATAAGGTATATCTTCTTTTTGGAAAGTCAATAATTAGAGAACTCTATATTTAATTTTTTTTATCGTGAAATAGTCCAAAAATGGATGAAGAAAATTTTCAAAAAAAAAAATGTAAGTGAAAACGAAAGACACTTGAAATGACTAGTATTAATATATGGGGTCACTTATAACTACCCTCAATCTGTATGTAAACTTATATAAATAAATCAGGCGCCTAGCAAAAATATTTTGAGGATATATTGTAATGAAATAGTTAGTGGCTAAGGTATAACAAGAGTATTATGTTGTTTGAGTGTGGGTATATGTAGTGGTTTAAATAATATGGTAGATAATATAGGTTTAACATGATTGATATGTACTAATATCAATGAGGTATACTTTGTTTTTCAAAAATCTATCCTTACAAAACACCATATGTACTTAGCTTGAAGTAGCCAAATAATAGGTGACCTCATAAAATATTTTCAAAAAGCACTTGAGTAGAGTTAAAATATATTAAAAAAACATATTATCATTTCCAAATGTGTCCTAGGTAGCTATCCATATTTGGTGTGGGCCTAGAATGTTACATGAGATCACGTAAGAATTTCTTCCAAAAGAGATCATTTATCATGCTTTGAAAAGTAGATATAGGATTGCAGTATTTTTTTTGTGGGACCTTGAAAAGAGGTCAATTATGATGCTGCGAAAAGTAGAAATAATTATATAACTTCTATATTTTTTTTGGTGTGTTTCATATATGTGAATATTCTACATAATGTTTATGCTATCACAATCGATCATTCTGTCATCTTTGTATCATTTTTCGTAAAATTTTCCTCTAGCTTTAGAAAAATATTCTAGATACTATAGAAAACTTTGAAAATGATTTGAAAATTTTATATTTTTAATTTTGTATTTTAGGAAATTTGGTAAGGAGTTTGTTCTAAATTTATCTCGATGTTTAATGTAAAAAAGAAAGAAAAAATGATTTTTCTAACTTTATTTGTTTATTAGTATACTAAAGTAGTCTATTATGTCCTAACACAAAATTTCAAAGTTTGTACCTAGAGTACATCTTAGCTTTGTAGTAATTGTTTAATATATTAATATAAACCAATTGTACTATAACAAAATCATCTATTAAAACACAAATGTAATGTGTTAGTTTTTGACTCATATTTGATGTGTTATTTAGTATAGATAGTGATGTGTAGATGTTTTGAACTGTTTTATAATCAATATGGCATAGTATAAAGCAATGATCATCACAAATGTGGTGATTTCTAGCACAAAGGGTTAAGGCTCCACACGACACCCATTTCTCTAACCTTGACTATATTATGAGATTAGCCTCTTAAATTAATCTTAAATATTCTAATTCTAATTAACCATCCCATAATTTTTTTTTGCTGTATCACCATTCAACTCATTAAAACCCTAAAAATGAATTTCTTGATCGTTAATTATCTATGCCATAACCTTCAATTGATCATCCTATAGATAGAAGCTATAATTTTATTTCTAAGCATGACGTTCGAGCACCATTTCCTTATGGTCAACTAGGGGCTGGGATAAATGCCCATTCTTTCTTATTTTGATTATTTTTTACTATAAATCAATTACTTTATCAAATATTTTTATATATATGGATTCCTAAATTTATTCTATACCATTCCCTAATTTTTCATAGTTTTTGGGATATATTTGTTATTTTATCCAACAAATCCCTATTTATTGATTTTCTTCCTAAAAAAAAGCATCTAAAACAAACTCACCTAATCATCTTGCACAATTTCAATGATGTTTCTTGGTTAAGTATTGAGTAAGTCAAGCATCCCCAGCTCCCAGTCTGTGTGCCATATCCGTGGAGGATATAAGTTTTTTTTTTTTTTGCCTTTTTAGTAGTCTATACACTCCACAACTCATTAGTTATTTTGTAAAAAACATAAACAAATAAAAAATATAAAGGCTTCATTTGCTCTACTCTCTCCTATTTCTTCCTTCCCTCTCACCCATGAACTTAATCCTATTTTCTTTTCTTTTCTTCATTAGCTTACTAAATTACTTTTGTTTAGCTCTTAAAAATTTACCTTAAGTATTGGGAGTTAAGATTTAGTGAAAGATGGAGGTGATTGTTGATTTTTCCTAAGCCAAAACTTCCATATTCAAGACCAAGGATTCTTATCTTCTTCTATCTAATCCTTCATTTTCTTTCTTTCATTTTCCTATGCATTGTATATTCTTAAGATTATTATCTATTCTCTTTGTAAAGGTGATCAAGCCTCTTAGGTGGTGGTGCCAAAAGCTCTAGCTTTAAGATAATATAATCTAACCTGTAAATGCAAGATCTTTATGTGTTAAATGTTTTTAGATTTTCAAAGTTGTAAGCTAGTGGCATATTTAATTTTGAAAGAATAGGTTTACATTTAGTATAATATAAGCATGATTTTATGTTATTTGTCTAAAAAAACATTTTTTTTTATGTTTATGTGAAAGATATGCTATGCTTATGTTTTTTATGGGTTTTTTTTTAGCCTCTTCGTGATATAGACATGTGTTATGTTTTATTCTTGCAAAGAATTTTACTATGTGTATTTTCATACACTTAAGTATGTGTGTTAATATTATAAAAATTAGAAGACACACACGTACACACCCATAGGGCTATTTTTGGTGTCTTTGTTTATATTTTATTTTTTTGAAGGAATTAGTCTACTTATTTTATTCATCATGGGGTAAAGATTTAAAAGCATACAAGCATAGATAGTCTATGCACCCTCTATCAAAATAAGCATGCAAACTCAACCTACAGAGAACCAAACAAAGCTAGTATTGGATGTGCTATACAATGCTTTGGTAATCAGGATCAGAGCCAAATTTGCCAAGAACTTTAGAATTCACCTCAAACTGGATCAAACTATTAAGCTATTGAGGCATTCTGCGAATGTATTTTCTTTCCCTCCAAATATAATAAGTTGTTGCCACAAAGCCACTTCTCCTCCAACATTTAATCCAATTTTTTCCCTTATTATGTCTTTTGAACCATCTTAGCTCATGAGTCAGGTTCATTGATCTCCTATGTAGCCCCATCTAGGCATAAATGTTATCAATAACTTCTTTGGAGTAGTTGCAGTGAAACCACAAGTGATTTTTGGATTCATCTGCCTTTAAACAAAATGGACATCTATTACTAATGTGGAAACCCCTTTTACACAAGTTGTCTTGTGTGAGCAAATTATTCTATGTTACCAGGGTGGTTATGATAGAATGTTTTGCTACACAGTAAGTATCCCATACTGTTTTCTTCCAATAGACAATAGGCTCTTGACCCTTAAAAAATTGATAGGCTTCTCTTGTGTTAAATTTTCCTCCCTGCCCCCATTTCTAGATCAATTTTTTTTGCTTCATCAATACTCTCAGCTTTTTGTATCAGGGTGTCTAATGCACTATCGTATGTACAACAAATTTAATAAATAAATCCTAACTTCCAAATACATAGTATATGGTAAGAAGGAGTCGAATCCACAAGGAATGACATTTTAATCACTAATTTTGCAATTGATGTTATAATCCCGTTTATACAATTTCATTGATTCTAATACTAAATCTTATTATACTAAATTTTAATCACTATTTGACAAATAGGGGAGGAATGAATTGATGATGGAATCAGAATGTCAAATATTCGAGTAAGAAGAATGATTCTATATGATTTAATGTTGACCTTTGGAAATTCATAATAACACATTCCTTTGCTTTCTCTCAACCTTAATAAATTGAATATGCTCTCAATTTATTTCCTAACCATTTAATAACCTAGGTTACGAATGCTAGATTCAATTAATGACAACATTATGAATGGAAAGCAGCCAACTACAATCATAACAACATAAGCTTGGATTATGCAATTGCACGAATTAATGGATACGATTAATGATTAATCTTCTTGCTACTTTAGATAAATTAATTAAAAATTATGGGTTAATTGCATTGCCTTAGCAAATATCAAGTTCTAAACTAAATAGGTGATCAATCTAATTAGTTTAAAATCTTAATCTATGATATGAAATCATTCAATTCGATCCATTAATTCAATTAAATTTCATCTAGAATCAAACATTCAAAATATGCTATTGTATTTGAGACATAATTCCATCCTCAAATTATCCTACCTTGTTCGATTTACTCTAACATGTGCATATTTAAAAATCACACTATTACATATAAAGATTAAAAATTAATGCCGACAACACATTCACAAAATCCACTAGTAGTACAATAATATAACAATAGAACAAACAAAAGTATAATTGCAGATAATTTACTTATATTAAACAAAAATGGAGAGACTGCAATTTATAAAGGAATAGAGAAGACTTATCAATTAAAGTGAAGATTGTCAATTGATCACTAGAATTCAAGAAGATTAAAAAGTTGGAATTGTGCATTACATGTATATTCTAAGGGAATAGAGGAAGAGAATACATTCCAAATTGTTTCGATCTCTGATGAAAAAAAACCCCGAACCCTGTTTTGATAGAGGATATATCATAAACAGGTCGTGCGGACAGTTACAATTTTTTTTAATGGAAACACGATCCGTGTTTTGGAAACACAGGTCCTCCGTGTTTTCTTCTAACCGCTCTGCCAACAGATAGATTTTAAATCAATGTTCGATATATTTAACACGGCCTGTGTTTATGAAACACAGGGGTACCATGTTTTTGGTTCTTCCACTATTTTCCTTTTGCAATTTCAGCATAGCTTCTCTTGGTGTATTTGCTTCCTTTCCAACTTTGCTCCCCTTGATTCAGTGTTTCTTGATGTGTTCTTCACTTGATTTCTTCTTTTCATTGATTTCTCCTTGAATTTCCTCAATTTTTTTCTTTCCTATAAAATCTATTCAAAGGAGGAAAACTCGAAGAAAATATTAAACCTTATAAAATTAATGAGGGATAAATGACATTTTTAAGCATGAAAATAATCTATAAATCTCATCTATAAGTGTCTCTAACCTATAAGAGCCTCTTCTAACCTCCAGAGAGATTCTCTTTAATTTCTAACTCCTAAGGATTAGCTCCTTTTAAATTGTATATACTAGCCCACTCCACCTAGACATTTTGCTTGAAATTGATGAGAGCAGCTACCCACTTGGTCATGAGAGCTTTATTCCAAGAAAGAATTTCTTTTATTCCCATACCTCCCTCTTCTTTGGGTCTACATATTATCTTCCAGCTACAGAGGTGCACTTTATTTTGTTCACCATTGCTCTAAAAGAAGTATCGACACAATTTATCAATCTGTTTAAGAACCCCCCATAGGAAGAGCAAACACACTACACTAGAAATTTTGAATGCCAAATAGCACATAATTTATTAATTCTAATTTTCCAGCATAGCTAAGATAGTGGGATCCCCAAGATTGAATTTTCTTCTTGATGTTGTCAATAAGAGCTACACAAGATGAATTAGACAATCCTTTTCTACACAAAGGAAGGCCTAGATATCTGAAGGGTAATCCCCCCTCTCAAAAACCTATCTGAGATAAGATGTATTCTTTCTGTTCTCTGTCCAGTCCTCCAAAATAAATGTTTATCTTTTTAGGATCGGCTTGAAGTCCTGACATCGAGAGAAAGTTCCAAGGATCTGCATTATAGCTTGAATAGAAGGGAGGTCTCCTCTAGTAAATATAAGAATATCATCTACAAAAGTTAAATGAGTGAGATTGGTGGCCTTACACTTAGGGTGCACGTTAAAACCTGCTATATTCTTTAGTTTTCTTGAAATGCCTAGAGAGGGCTTCCATACAAATCACAAAAAGATAGGAGGAGAGGGGGTCTGCTTGCCTTACCCACTGGCACCTCTAAAATAACCATGTACTGTTCCATTCACATTAATTGAATACCTTGTGGAACTAACACATATCATAACCCACTGAACAAATTTATCTGGAAAGTCATAGCATAGTAGGATATTTTTCAAGAATCCCCAATTTACAGTGTCATATGCTTTGTGTATGTCCACTTTTATAATAGCTCTAGGGAAGATGTTCTTTCTTCCATAGTGACTTACCAACTCATGAGCCATAAACACATTATCAAAAATACATATAGTTGGAACAAAAGTTGCTTGCTCCTTACCAACAAGGGTGGTCATAAGTGGTTGAATTCGATTTGCCAAGATTTTTGTAATGGTCTTGTAGAGGGTAGAACAACAAGCTATTGGATGAAACTCTATAACATCAGAATGGCTCTCTATCTTAGGAATGATAGAAATATAGGTGGAATTAATTTGATTTAGAATTTTCCCTGTGCAAAAGAAGTCAGTAATAGCTTCACACACCTCTGAACCCACCAATCCCTAATTCTTCTTAAAAAATGCTGAAGTGTACCCATCAGGCCCTGGACTTTTATCATCATGAATGGGGAAAAGGGAACCTTTGAATTTGTCATTAGTTACTGGACCTATAAGTTGATAGAACATATTGGGAGATAGATGTGGTCCTTCCACATATAACTCTTTTTGGAAGGAAGAAACAATGCAGTCTGTTCCCATTAAACCGGTGTAAAACTCCACAAAAGCTTTTACAACTTAATGGTGCCCCTCTCTTAGAAATCCATTTTGATCTTTTATTGCCCCAACCGTATGAATAATCTTTCTTTCTTTTACTTTTTGGTGGAAGTAAGCAGAATTCTCATCACTTTTTTTTTAATATGAAAAACCTTAGCCCTTTGGTAATGAGCACTCAGTTTAGCCTGCTTTAGGTGCAAGTATTGTTGTTTTAGCTCCCTTTCCCTATCAATCTTTGGCTAATCCCTATCCCCCTCCATTAGTTGTTGTTGTACTCCAATCCACCCCTTATAACACTGATCGACTCTCTCTTCTATATTATAATATTTTTTTCTGTGGAAATCCTTGAGCAAGTTCTTGAAATACTTCATTTTGCAGGCAATTTTATACATGGGGCATCCCTGGAAAGACTGAGACCAGGCTTGGTGGATTAAGGAATAAACCCTATTGTCCTGAAGCTAACAGTTCAAAAATCTGAAAGGTCTTGGACCAGCTATATCACCTCTAATACTTAATTTTATTGGGGTATGATCAGAGATCCCTGGATCTAAAAAAACTGCATCACCTTGAATCCCTTGGCTTATCCATTTTGGATCAACCAGAGCCCTATCTAGTTTTGCCTAGACCCTATCTTCTACATCCTGATTATTACTCCAAGTAAATAGTGGACCAGTGGAGGCCAAATCAGTAAGCCCTAAATGATGAATAGTATTTAAAAGGTTTGTTATATCATTCATCCTAGAGGGGAAAGAGCTACATCTTTCCATACTGCTCGCTACTACATTGAAATCCCTAATAAGCAGCCAAGGTAAAAAGTTGATCTAAGAAATCTAATGTAGGTCTGCCTAGAACTGTTTTCTCTCTTGAGCTTCATTTGAACCATAGACAAATGAGATACATAAGCTCTTATTCAGATTTTTGCAAATCACTCTACAATGAATAGCCTAATTTGAAGAACCCATGAATTCTAGATGAGTTGTTCCTGGGTTACTAATAACCCAAATCCATCCATTCGGATGGTAGCTATAGTTATTTATCACCAAATATCTAGAGAATTTCCTTCTCTTGATCCTATCATAATTTTAAGGTTTAACCCTTGTCTCTAGAAAAGCTACAATATCAAGTTTCCTGCTATTTAAAAACACCACCATAGCTTGTTTTTTGAGGCCCTAATTGAGCCCTTTTATATTCCATACCCCTATATTCATGTTACAAGGGATTGGTACATCATCTCCCCTTCCTTTGTCTCTGTTTCATTTAATTCCTCACGATCAACTTTCTGTTGTTCTGCATCTTCAGCCCAAGATAGAGCTATATACTGGTTTGAGAGAGAAGTCAGTGGGTTCTGGTTATTTGTGGCAACCACTACTGCCTTGTTAGGAGTAGACCACTCCTCTTTTTGAGAACTCTTCCTGTATTTGCTCTCTATTTTCTCCTGATTGACTATGTTATCTCTATTTAGTGCTGGAGTAGGCTCTTTGATGGCTTCATCTTTCCTTTCCTTATCACTGTCTAGAGGAGCAATAGGACCCTCCTTTGTTTGTTTTGGTCTCCATATCTTTTTAGTCATACAGCCTTTTTCCTCATGGCCCAGTCTTTTACATTTGTGGAAATAAAAGGGAACCCATTCATAGATGATTTTCTGAGTTTTGGTACATAAGAAAGGATTCTTCACTGTGATTTCCTTTGTAAGAGGTTTTGCCACATCTATCTCCACTTGTACCCTAGCAAACACAATATTTTATTTTGTTGAGGTGATTATGTCTGCTGTCAAGGGGGTACCCAATTGACTTGTTATTTTTCTTAAGGCCTTATTAGACCAAAAGCATGGCTCCAATTCTGGTAGAAGAATCCAGACAAGAACTCTACTATTATCCTCAATTTCACAGTTGAAACCAGGAGTCCATTTCTTTAGGATCAGACTCTTTGAGCCAAGATTCCAAGGCCCTCCCCTCAGAACTTTATCTCTATCTTCTGCATTCTCAAATCGAAAGTAGTACCAACTCCTGTTATAATACAAAACTTTAGGTTTAGGAACATGATTCCAATTGTTATCCACATAAGCTTGAACCGGCTGTACATTTGTTTTTCCTCATAAAATACACCCAACTAACGTATTTTCCCAATACACAATTTCCTCTGCAATATCATCCACCATGATTTCAACCACACCATCTATATTGTTATTAGGAAGGAATTCAAGATTCATGCCTGAGTTATTATCAGATTTCAATTTCGTCGCCCATAAAGTGGTGGAATTCATCCTATTCACATCAGCCACAGTAGGGGGAATTTGGATTTGTTTCTCATGAATTTGGGCAATCAATTCAGCAGAATCAGGTCCTAATTTTAGGACAAATGTTGATTGAGAATCTATACCTGCATTACGAAAGGACGGGGGTAAGAAATCCCCAAAATGGATCTGCGATGGCAATTTCAAAGCTTTCTCCATATATTCAGAACTAGGTCCATTTGTCTCATTAAAACCATCCGTAGATTTAGCTTGAGGCGTTGAGTTCATTGCTCCCAACTATTGATGCTTTCGAGGTCGCCCTCTTCCTGCCATGGTAGAATCTCTTTTTCGAAGTTCAAGAACTTCTTGAGAGAGAGAAATAGTCTATTTCTAATAGTCCATTTGTTTATTTTAATTTTATATAATCATGATCTTATATGTAATTTAGTACGTACATAATTGTGTGTGATTTTGTGTGTAAACAGATTAAGTTTGGAATTGTGCTTTAGTGCTTGTCTCATCCTTAATGTTAAAATGATAATTTATTTAGAGTGATCCATTGTGTTCATTGGGCGTTTTACTTAAAGTTTGATATATAGTATGTTAGAGTTCAAAGTTATTTAGTTTTTTTAATGCTTTTAGAAGTTTTGATTCCTTATACATCACATATGAAAATTAGTGAAAAATAAGTGTATAATGATGAGAAAATATGTTAAGTATGATGAGTGTATAATTCAGGCCTTGTATGATACGTAGACATTACGACTTCTATTTTAGTAGTTATTTAAGCATTTTGGGTATATAATGAAGTATTTTTATTTTTAAAATTGATATCCATATTCAATGTGGTAATCTTCATAAAAAATTGGCTAAGTGTGGGCCTACATCATTCTTAGTTTGGCTTAGTCCTTAAAATTATATATAGTAAGATTAATAACTTGAGAGGCATTATTATCATTTTATGTGTAAAAAAGGCTTAATTAGATAGATTTGGTATTGGCCTTGAGTTGAGGTATGTAATAACAAAACTTAGTTTTGGTAAAGTAATAAGGTTAATATAGAGCTTTGGTAGCATAATTGGAATTATCAATTTTCTTAACTTTTAGTTAGTTGATGTATGTTTCAACCATAGAGTGAATTCATGATAATACGAGTCTTCAAATAAAATAATTCTCCACATGATAATGATGGGCATTTGTGCCAAGTTATAACTGATATGTGGATATTTTACAGAACTCTTTGGTATATCTTGACCTATATTATACTATTTGTTATGATGATTTCACCCCTTTCCTCTAGGGTTTTTTTTTATTAGCCTAGTTTTGTAGGAAAAAATGAAATCAAGGTAATTTAAGGGAAAGAAGTACTATATGAGGAGCAAGATTGGATTCATGAAAATTTAGATGTACCATCATATAAGACCCTAAAAAAGAAGTTATGTATCTAATTGTCTAATTTATACAATTCTCCATATACAAAAAAGATAAAGGATGACTTGAATGCTCAATTGAACTTGGTTGTCATGGGTATAAAAATATAACATCCAAAGAATATGGAAAATAGAACATTTTTAGCTATTACATGTTTTTGTCTTCCCAAAATGGAGATGATATCTTTCTATGAGTGTTTGTATATATTGAAGGTTCCTAAAGGGTATTCGTTAAACATCAAGAACCTTGTCTGCATGAAATATTGAAAGTTAGTGGGTATGAAATCTCATAATCATCATATTCTCATTCAAGACTTGTTTTTTATTGCTATATATTCTATCTTAACAAATCGTTTTTAAAGTGACATCACTAAAGGAATTATGTAGTAATGTTATTCACTCTACAAGGTTAGATAAATTATAGAGTGAGATTGTGACTATATTATGCTAGCTTGAGATGTAGATTTCTCTATTATTCTTTATAATCATAATTCATCTAACAATTCACTTGGCTAGGGAGGTTAGATTATGTGCGCTAGCTTAATTGCATTAAATGTAACCATTTTAAAGGTATATGATATTCCTTAAAGTATACATGAAGAATCTGAACAAGTCTAATGGATGCATAACCAAGAGTTATTAAGTGGAGGAGGTGACATAATTTTGTTGTGAATTATTACCTAATGATGATATAATAGGCCTTCCTAAATCATGACATTAAGGTATATAGGAACAAAGGAAAGGGTGTAAAGGATTTCAGATGGCCATTGTTGATGATGGTAAAATACTTTCGGAAACTTACCTTTATATCCTTCATAATAAAGATGATGTGCAATAATATGTGGATCAAAACATGGATATTTTGATGGATTTGAATCCATCTAGGAGAAAGAAATAGATATTAGATAGGCACAATAAATTCATTTTAGAGTCGTTAGCATCACAATCATTTGAATCTAATATTGATTTTTTTTGTCACAACCTCCCCATAGAGAAGTGATGTCCTACAACTCATACATGATCAATGGCTGTACTTGCTAAACAAAAGATCATGATGACAAGAGTAATGAAAAATAGTGGTGTGACTGTTGTATCAAATGCTTTACATATATCAAGTGCTAGAGACAAAAATTTTATATGTGCATCAATGGCACACTATAGGGCGATAGATCACATATGATATTAGATTACATCACTTTTAGAGTTCCTTTATTTAGGTGTAAATGGGTTGACAATGAAAATGGGGTTTGTGCTAAGGAAGTTGGATTTATAAGGATGGATCTTTCTAAGCTTGGTTATAAGCATGGCCCATGTATATTATCCTAACAAGAGAAACATGTATTCCATGTTATTGAACCAACTAATAAATGACGATTCATAGTCTTCTATGCAAAAAATGGGAAGATAACATATAATGGGAAAAAGTTTTGGCTATATACTTAATTTCTCATCTAATTATGATGATGTTATTGATGACTTGTATGTTTGAGATGATCGTAAATAAAGTTTTTATGTTGTTGAATTAGAGTTTGTAAATAACGGGAGTAGTAGGTGCCACATATGAAAATGCCATAGATAAAACCTTTAATTACTCCATATGTTTTGTATTTATGTTTTCCAAATTATATTTCATATTTTAGTTACTTCATATGTTTTATTTTTACATTTTAGAAATTACATTGCATTTTTTAATTACTTCCTAATCTATAATTTTTATTTATTGTTTCAGGTATTGATCCTAATGAATATGAAACACACACTAAGGAAGGAAGCACCTAAAGAAGAGGAAGATTTAGGTTTATATTTATGTCTAGGAATAGAGAAAGGGTAATTAAGATCAATGTTGATTTTGATGGATTTTTGATATCTGGTGGGTGAGAATTGCAATGTGTTAATGAACTACTATAACTTTAGGGCCTGTGCACATATCCCCATCATTTATCATTAATGGATGGATGTCCCAAAAGATAAGAAGGATATGGTAAAGGATGGTGTTGTCTCACAATTTTAAAATTTGAAATAGATATAACATAATTTTGTTATTGCCATATAACAATTGTTATATGCATTTTAACTATTCGATTCTTTAGTTTTGGAGCAAAGATTTAATGTGGGACAACAACATAAGAGACTTGCTATAAGTTGAGCTACAAATTCCTTCATGTATTGGAAGTCTTGGATGACTGGGAATTATATATATGATGTTGGTGGTAGTATCATACCCTTCCCATATCCCTATAATGACTTGATCTCCCTCGAAGAATGGAGGGAGTTCTCTGTATAGAGGACCTTAGAGGGATTTGAAGTACATAAGAAGATACTATTATTAACTCTTTAATATAATTATCACTTACCTATCTTAACAGTTAAACTAACATAATCTTTATATTCATTGTGAAAAAGAAGAGCACTAAGAACATAGCAATTGCACAAGAAAGCATATACTCTTACAAGATGGGGTAAAGATGCAACAAGTGAGAAAGAGAATCCTTAGTATGGAAATTAATATATATATATTTCTTTATGTAATTTTTGAGCTTTGACTAGATATTTGATGTACAACATAATGTTATGTTGGTTCATGTAGGTACTGAAGAAGTTTGATATAACTGTATATATCAACAAGGTATACATTCTTTTTAGAAAATCAATCATGGGAGAACTCTACATTTGATTGTGTTTATCTTGAAATAGTTCAAGAATGAAAGACCTCCTAACAAATTTCTCAAAAATCATATAAGTGAAAACAAAAGACACTAGAAAAGACTAGTGTTAATATATGGAGCCAACGGTCAATACTGAAAGTGCTCTAGGTAAAAACCCTCAAGCAATGTAAGGTTAGAGTGTTATAGTTGGTATCAAAGAAAAATTGTGACTCTGATTATGACTTGAACTTGGATGAGTAAGTGAGATATCTAGGAAAATGATTTTGGGGATTGATTGTAATGAAGTAGTTAGTGGCTAAGGCACAACAAAGAGCATTATGTTCTTTGAGTGGGGATGTATGTAATAACCTAAATTATATAGTAGACAATAGAGGTTTATTAAGATTGATATATGTTGCGGAATAACATGGATTGAATGGATCAAAAATAAAAATCATAATTAACAAGATAATTGAACAATTGATAATTAATTCATAAGAGAAAATAATTAAAGGAAAAATAGACATCTTTATTCATACACTTGTGTAATTATAAGATGATTCAACAAATTATCCAACCAATTACACAAAACTAATTATCTAACAATGGATGATTCTATAAAGAAGAAGAAGGTTAGCTCTCATGACTTGATAGCTAGTGTTTTATCATATCTCTTTTATATCAAATAAATCCTACTAGGTAAAATAATGTGTTACCTAAAGTCACTAAAAAACATAGTCCAAGTTAGGAAACACATAAGCCGTGTGTGAATTTTCTTACTCTTGGCTTTTTGCTAAAAAATGACATCAAAATATTATGTGAGAAAATAAGGGCTATGTTCATTAACACAACCCTTCCATGTTTCTCACAAAATGCACAATAACAAAATGAACTTTTCTTTATCACCTACATAAGCTGAAACAATGTTATGTTGTACATCAAATACTCAGTCAAAGCTAACAATCGTCCACCTCGATGTAATAATTGTGACACATGATATGGAAAGACCTCTACAAAAATACTCGAGCTAACAAAGGGACTCATGGCTTATTAATACCAATTAAGTCCAAAAAACACTTGAAATTACCCATAGTTAATGGCTTCATTAGTATATCAGTCGGATTATCTTAAGTACCCCCTTTTTCCAACACAACTTTGTCACCAGCAATAGTACCTTAAATGGAGTGATACCTGATGTCAATTTGTTTTATTTAATGATAAAAATAATTTTAATTCTTCACTAAATAGATAACACTTTATCTATCTCCTCGAATGAGTGGAGCACCAAAACCAAACCCCGTCTCACGTATTAAACCTCCAAGCCACATGACATTTTTAAAAGCCTCTGTCATAGTCATATACTCTACTTTGGTAGTGGACAAGGCTATTACCTCTTGTAAGAAAGACCTCTAGCTAATAGCTAAACCACTAAGATAAAAAACATATCCATTGGTGGACGTCATTTTATCAATATCTCTATCATAATTAGAGTTAATGAACCTAATGAGTAAATTAGTCGATCTCCCATACTCTATTCAAGCTAGTGTTATACCCTTAAAATACCTCAAGATCCACTTTATTTCTTGCCAGTGAACCTTATCTGAATTCACCATATTTAGTTGCATGTGGATTCAAACAAATTCCAAGCATGGGCTATAAAAAAATATTTTCTCTTATGGTTAGACATACTTTTATGCATATCTTTCTTGCTCTTGTTGCTATACATAATATAGAGTTGGATCAGATGGATGTTAAAACTTTATTTTTGCATGGTAAGCTTGAGGAGGAGAATTACATGCTTCAACCTAATGGATTTGTTGTTGAGGGGATGTGTGATGATGTGTGCCTATCGAAGAGGTCATTATATGGTCTGAATTAGTCTCATAAAGTCATTTCCCATCAACTTTGCATGATCATGACTAGAATCTGACTACATTCACTATCTAAATTCCAAAAACTTTTCTAGTAGCATCGTTTCCAATCAAAATAACTCTGCCCTGAGTCACCTTGAAACTCAGAAACCAAATTTAGTTGGGACATACGTGGTAAGAACACCCATACTCTAATATTCATTTATCACTGTTCATGGTATGTTTATCAATGGCTGATATGTTGTCGTATACACACCAAATTTAATCCTAATTTCCAAATACATGGTAAATGGTAAGTAGGAGTCAAATCCCATAAGGAATAAGATATAAACAAAAAAATTTTCCATAATTAATGTCGAAACCTAGTTTGCCAATAAATTTTTATTTCTACTACTACTCACTAGACATACAAATACTAATAGATTCACTAATATGGAACACAAGGATAGGAGATATTTAAACATAAAAATCAAGAAATCAAATAATCATATGAAATAGCATAATTCTATATGTTTTAATGTTGACCTTATAAAGCTCATATATATTTGCTTCTTAGTTTTCTTTCATTGCAAATAAATCAAACAAGATCTTGATTTATTTTCTAATTGATTAACAATCTAGGTTAAGAAATCTAGATTCAATTTACAACATCATTAACAAATGAATAATAATCAACTACAATTATAGTCACACAAGCTCAAATTATGCAATTAAATGAATTAGTAAATGAAATCAAATAAATATGATCCATTGCTACTTAAAAGATTTCAATTAACATTACATATTAATTTCATCATCCTAGCACTGATTTAGAATATAAATGTATTATGTGATCAATGTAATTAATTGAAATTTTGAATCTTTAATCAATGATTGTTTAGTTCTAGCTATTAATCTAATTAAAGACACTTAGAATTTATAATCGAAGTTTCATTTTATATTATAATCCCTGGTTCATGATTAAAATCCTCCTATCATGTATTAATCTACTTGAACATATTCATAGTACAACAATAATTTTACAATTCCCAATAATTAATACCAAACACCCAAAGATAGATATTAATAAATCAAAGATACAATAAGGAGAAGAATTGAATAAGAGAAAAACATACTTGCATTCACTACAAATTAGAGATTCAAATGTAAGTGATAATTGAGAACAACTCTTCAATTTTTATTCACAATTCTTTAATCTTCTACTTGATTTTCAAAGAAAATAGAGTTTTTGAAGTGATTTTCAAAGAAAATAGAGTTTTTGAATGTAAGATATGAATAAATAAAGATAGAAAATGAGTTTCATCCTTAAAATGGTGAGAACAAATATTTTTTTTCAAAATTTGAATGAACCAATTAAATAGAAAAAAGTAGCTATGAGCAGCTACAAGAAAAATAGGAAAATGTGGTCCGTATTTCATAACACGGACCTCATATTAATTTGGGAAGTCTTAGTTGTTCTAAATTTAGTTGTTATAGAAACACCGACTATGTTTTAGAAATATGAGGGCCCTGTGTTTTTCCTCTAATTTTCATTCTCTTCCACAATCTTTGGCATGAACTTCTTTTAATGAACCCTATCGTGAACTAGTTCTTTTATGTTTAATTTTAGGTTCTCCCATGGTTTCTTGGCTCCTTTATTCTTTGCTATTTTCTCTTAATTACTCCTTTGATTTCTTTGTTTTATTCATTTGGACCTATATAAATTTGGTAAAGAGAACTCAAGGTAAAATGGTTAAATATAGTGTAAACAATAAGGAAACTATGATCTTTTAACATCAAATATTAACATATAAAACTAGTAAATCACATAACCCCATGGTTTGATTATGACTTGTCCTCAAGTATCACAAATATTATTATTAAGAGAAATCAAAAATTCCTATAAAAGACAAAAGTTGGTTAGTGGAGTGTAGGACAATTTAGTTCATTCACCTACATATATACTTTCATTAGAACTTAAAACAATGTTCAAAAAATCATAAGTGAAACATTGAAAAGCATTTAGAATCACATTTTCCATAATTCAAATCAATATTCCAATCAAACTATATAATTTTTAGAAAAATAATAATTATCTCAATTAGCACCTCATCATGAAACAATCAATTAAAATTAGAAAGAAAGAAATTGGTAGATTATCACTTCTAGTATTTGTGAACTCTCCCTCTCTCATGTGTTTTAAATAATGTGTTTGATCTCAAATATTTCTCCAAATGAATACATTTAACTATATACTTGCTTTTACTCTCAATTCGCCATTACTTGAATGAACTAAAGTCTATAAGAATTAAGAAGTCTTAAGTTATGGTTGTAACAAGGCTAGGGTTCTAAGGTGGGATAAAAATTTGGAATGTAGATAAACTCTATGAACTAGATGAGCAATCTTTTTATATATTAATCACAAATTTTCTCCTCTTTACTACTTTCTTCTTTTTATCTAATGGATTAATGAATATTTCAAACCCTTCTTTTTCAATGAATTTATTTGGTAAAAATATTGCTTTTCTACATTAGCTACTACCTTATATACCTTCATAACATCCCCATGCTTATTTTCTTTTTACTACACAATTACAACCCCACAACATATATTACTCCTCTAGCCTAGAGAAGAAAAGAAAAAGGAAAACAAGATATTGGTTCCGAATGTTGGTTAAATAAAAAAAATATGCTTAAAGCTCAAAGAACTATACAAAACATAATTATTTCTTTGGTAGTCATTTGGTTAGTAGCTAGCAAACACATAAAATTACCTCAATCATTTTCGAATAACCTAAAGTTCATAGTAGTTTTGAATAGTGTTAAAAGCAAGTTTAAACTTCACACATCAATGGAAAATTATCACATTAAGACTAAAGTAATAGATAAAAAATATATCTATTCAACTAGCCTCAAAAGCCCACATGTTAAAATGTCTACCAATTTACTTTTTTTTTGCCTCAATATGTTTTGAAGCATGGATTGGCAACTAATCATTCTAGCAGTTATTCCTTTTATAGCTCATTGATTATCATATTCAGTGTTTTTGAATCATGGACTATGATCAAATCATTAAATTCTTCAAAAAAATTGTCTTAAAAATGAAATAGTTCCAACTAGTGATATTTCCAAATGAATGAACTAATCTAATCCAAATTCCATTCAAAAAGTACACTTGTCAATTAGTTTTTTTTTATAGTTATAAATCAAACAAAGAAAACAAACAATTTATATAAAACACAAAAAATCATACCAAAGACAACAATATATAGAAAACACAACAAAAGTATGCGGAATCAAAACACAAATATATACCCAATACTCCCATGCTTAAATTGTGCTTTACCCTCAAGGGAAAATAGGAAGATAGGAAAAAGGAAGAGGGATAACATGTCACTAGGATGGTGGATGTAGTGGACCATGGGGTCCAATAGAAAAATCATATAAGGCTTGGATTTTCTCATGAAGGTGCCTTTATAAAGAATCAATGATAGCTAATCTAGTGAGCACTTGGTCAATGCTAGTGTTCATTTAGGTTTGAAATTGATGCCAGTCAAGGAATTAACTACAAGTGTTAGCATTAGAAGAAAAAGGAATCTGATATGGTGGTCAAGGGAGAAGTGGATCAACAACCAAGGGTAATGGTGTCTCATCACCATCAGTTGGTTTATAATTGCACTTATTTATGGGGTTAGTTTTACTAGGGTTAGGAAGCTGGAAATATGTTCTAACTTGATAAAAAGGTATGAGATAAGAGATAATTTTTAATGCCAATAAATATATTATAAGCTTTAATAAAGGTATCAGCAAGAATTTCAATATCCATTCCCCAAAAAGTGTGGTAATTAAACCACCAATAGCAATTTTTCCCCTTTAGAAGTTTTGAACCCTCATATACTATTTTACAATAAAATAATTCATGTCTATAAGTTCACTCTTTATCATGGAATATATGAGGGAAATCTAAAAATTGCAACATATCCCCATACTACCACCCCTACTAAAAATAGTACATATGAGTGCATGCTGTAATTGTTTAAACACTAGGTTATAAATATGAGAGGCCTTAGCCTAAGAAATTGGAAAACATTTGGTGTAAGCATGTTTGACATGCTAGCAATTTTAGCAATAAAAAAAATACCAAAATAAATTTCACATCACCCACCCCAGGTTATCATAAAAATTTTAGCAATTCTTTCCAAACAGAAAGAATAGTCATGATTAAACATCCTAAAATGAATATAACCATAACCATATGTAGAAACATTAGCATCGACCTTTAAATTAAATGAGCTTAAAAATTCAAATGTAATGCAGTGATAAGAATAGTTTTGATAAATAAAGAAATTATCAAGGCTAATTTTTGTTAATAGTCTCATCACTTGGTTAAAAAGACCTAATGTTCCTAAATAAGTTTCATCTAGATATTGATTTCTGATTATCCTCCTATGAGAAAGGTACTCATACCTATTTTGCTGAATATCATGTATGAAAGTTATACCTAATTTGTAAAGGGTGTTTTTGTTGTCCATCTTGATTATGCCTTGGCAACGTTAATGTTCATGATGATTCACCTTGTGTCCGCTATTTCTTTCTTGGTGCTACGTCCTTGATTAGAAACATATTCGGTGACTTAGTATGTAATCATCCACAATGCTTCAAGAATCAATAATATATGAAAAAATAATGCTCAATTTGCAAATCTAGAACATTTGAGAAAATTTAACAATAAAGAATGGCAAATGGTATACTACGGCATGGTAAAAGTTAAAGAAAATGGCGTTTAAGCATGAATTTCACACATTCATAAATATGAAGAACATTTTGTAGAAATTTGATTTTGAGTAGAAACACAAAGATATATATTCCTCAATTGAAAACATTATATGTAATCAAAAGGAAATGGTCTCAATACTCAAATATATAACATAAATATAGACATTTTGAATACACATTTGACATAGGACTCAAAACTATGACATAGAACTAACAACCACACCAAGAACACTCATACTTCCAGTCAAAAATCAAAGAAATCTATAACTTAATACTATAGGAAGTAGTATAGAGGATAAAAGAAGTGAAACCCCTCACTTAATTGCATGAATACAACATATAATGGTATAAATTTTTATTTTAGGGTCTGTGGGTTATTTTAGCATTTCACGGAGGAAAATGAAAAATTTATAATAAATGCATTTTTTTGAACTAGCAGAGCATTGATATATTGTTTAATTAAGTAATGATGAAGGTAAAATTTATAATTTGTGAAGAAGAAGATGGAAGTGGGAATGAAGATTTGAAGAAAGAGCATCGACTAAGACATAAAATGAAAATAATGAAGACAAAGCCTTAAATGTCTAAAGAAAAATATGGGGCAATGAAAATAATTTCACAAAAATGAGCTCTATATGTCAAAACATGATTGCCTTATGTTATTTTTGTTGCTCTTAGCTTTCCAACAATTTTTTTTTGAAATAAAACTCAGTTTGTATTTGTAAACATGGCAGTCTTGTGTTAAATTCTCTACACTGAACATTTTAGCAGCTTTTTTTCTAGAAAAACATGGGTCATGTTTATAAATACAGTAGCCCAATGGTAAATTCTCAATCCTCAATTTTTTAATAGAAAATTTTATTTGAAAAGAAACAATGGCAGTATGTGTAAACATGGTAGCTTAGTGTTAAATTCTCAACTCTCAACTCTTTCTTTATTTCTTTATTATTATTATTATTGTTGTTGTTGTTGTTTTTGTTGTTGTCATCATTGTCATCGTCATTGTCATTATTTAGCACACAACCACACTAAAAGTAATAGCTGGTTAATAGATAAACTATTACACAAACTTATCTACAACATTTAGGACGTATAACAAGTAGCACTCCATTTAGGTCAGGATCTCAACCTTATTATAAATTCATCCTTCATAATTTGGAGCAATGAGTTCCACTACTTCCATATTTTACATAATTTATCCCTCTAAAAGGGTTTTATATGGGTGGCTACTACTTCCACCTATTTAGATTCATAATCAACAACAACAAGTATATACTCGAAACCACAAGGAGGGGGAAAAGGACCCACCTAGACATAAAAAATTTCATAAGAAATTATGGGGTTTTGGAGCATTTCATTCCAATGACCTAAACGTCTAGTTTGCTTATAATTTTTTTTTTCAATTCTCCCAAGTTTTACAAAAATTATAAGCATCTTTGAACATTGTAGGCTAAGAAAACCCACTTTATAAAACCTTTTGAGTTGTTATTTTTGGACCAACATAACCCTACATATCCTAATGATTTAGTCAAAACGTGATTTCTACAAATAAAGGTCATCCCACACAATATACCTTGGTTGATTCTTCATTCGATTCTTTTGTGTTCTAGTAAAATGTGATGTAAATACCTTTATTACCAAAAAAATTTACCATTTTAGCATACCATGATATTTCACTCTCAAGAACATGAAGTTTTTCATCTAGGAATGTTTCATTGATTGGTTTTTTAGCTTCATCTTCCTTGAGTATCCTACTAAGGTGATCCACTACCCTATTATCCATTCCTTCATTATCCTTGATGAGAATATTGAATTCTTGAAGTAGAAGTATATGGAAAATTAACCTATTCTTTACCAGTAGGTATTTTAAAACTACATGGTCAGAGTATATAAGAATATCAGTACCTCATAGATAAGGGTAAAAATTATCCAAAGCAAATACAATGGTAAGAAGCTCCTTCTCACTAGTGGTATAGTTAGAGTGTCATTTAAATTATATGAAGCATATTAGATCACATGTAGATATTTCCTAATATTTTGACATGAAACTACATCATCTACATACTTATATGTATCACACATTAATTCAAAAGGAAAATTCCAATTAAGAGGTTGAAGTATAGTTGCAGTAACTAATTTTTCCTTGAAATGATAAAATTCTATTTTACACTCATCATTATAAATAAATTTGGACTCTTTTTGAGGAGTCTTACAAAAGGGCTGAGCAATCTTCAAAAAACCCCTTAATAAATCTATGGTAAAATCATCCATAACTAAGGAATGTCCATATTTCCATAATAGTAGAGGGGTAAGGTAAAGAAGCTACAAGATCAATGTTTTCTTTATCTAAATATATACCTTTATTAGATATGATATGTCCAAATACTATTCCCTGTTGAACTATAAAATGACAATTTTCAGAGTTTAACACAATATTAGTCTTAAGAGACCTCTTTAAAATTAAAGTTAGGTTATCTAAGCATTTATCAAATGTATCACCATGAATGCTAAAATCATCCATGAATAATTTGATTATCTTCTCTAAATACTCTAAAAATATGCTTATTATACATCTCTAAAATATGATAGGGGCATTTCATAGCTCAACTGGCATACAACGGTATGAAAACATGCCATATGGACATGTAAATGTTATCTTCTTTTAATCCTCTACGGTAATGGGTACCTACACATATCTTGAATATCCATCAAGAAAACAATCCCAAAGTCATTTTATATTAATTCTCCTAGGTTTTACATCATTCTCCATCAAAATCCAATACATACACACTAAGGGACTCATATTCTTAATATGAATAACTATCCATCCCAAAGTCATTTTATATTATTTCAAAATACTAACAAGCTTCTTTTCTTGAGTTAGGGTTTAGTCACATGATATAATAACAGGAATGGTATCTTTCTCTCCTTTAAGATGGATATGCAAAGGTTTCAATTCTACCTTTGGTGCTTGTTTTATTAATGGTAGAGGTCTATCTCAAGTCACTAGTAAATCCACACATTTTCTTCTAGGAATCGCTCTTAAAGCATGCACCATCTCTTGTATCTCTTTATCAACTTTAAACTTGTCATTTAACACTTTTAGAAATTCAGTTTCTAGGCCTTGAGTTAATATAATCTCCAAAGTATCTTCAAAAGATAATTCATAAACTTCATTAGTTAAATCTATAGTAACATCTACCATAGAAACTAATTCACAATCTACAAGATACCTGAGGAGTCATAAATATTGTATCTTATCACCTCACCATTAAAATCCATGGTCAAAACACCATCAAGTACATCAATTTTTGTCTTTTATGTTTTGAGAAATGGTTGGCCCAACAATATAAGAGAAGATTTAGATGAACCACTATCTTGCATATCTAAAAAGTAATATTCAAATGGAAATACCAACTCATTTACTTGAACAAAAAAATCCGCAATTACTCCTTCAAAATATGTGTTAAATCTATTGGTCAACTAAATAACAACACGAGTATTCTTTAAAGGACCTAGACTTAGTGTATTAAATATAGATAAAATAATCACATTAATTAAATCACCTAAATCTAGCATACATTATGTATGCCTCGTGTTTCCAATATTGTAAGGAATTGTAAGGATACCTGGATCCTTATATTTTGGTAGGACTTTCCTTTGTAGTATTTTTAACATGTTTTCTCCCATACTCATTTTCTCATCTCTTTTTAATCTTCTTTTGTTGGTACACAAATATTTTGGGAAATTTTCACACCTTGGTATCTACTTAACTATATTTACAAAAGGGATTTTTACCTTCACTTTTTAAAATATTTTGAACATCTCATTATTTTGATCATGCTTCTTGTTCTTGGCCAACCTACTAGGAAAGGGACCATTTATCTTGATAGTCTTAGGATAATCATCTTTAAATACATGTGGATAATTTTTTAACTTTTCTTCCTCTACATATTTTTCATCTTCTATGTCATTTCCTTCTAGCTTAGCACTTTCTCTATTAGAATTTCTTGCCACTTATTGTTGTGATTGCACTAGCATTCCCTATAGAATTTCTCTCTATTTGGTTTGAAAATTTGGAAGAGCCTTGTGCTTTTAATTTGCCTAGAGAATATGCTAGTTGAATTACTTGATTTTATAAGTTTTTAATAGCATTCCTAGTTTCTTGTTGAAACTATAGCGTGTTGGTCTTCAAAGACTTCGCCAAGTCTTTAAAAGGCATTCCCCTTGATTGTTGTTTCACTTGTGGTGAGGGTATTAACTAGAATGATGGTCTTGGTAGGTTTTGAACTTGAAAGAATCAAGGAGGTACATGTGAAATTTACTAGTTCTAGTTATCTTGTGGTCAAAAATACAAGTTACCAACTTATTGGTTGTCCCCATATATCAAGTTGGGATGATCCTTCTAACCTAGATTATATGTTGGAGCATACATATCATTTTTTTTATTAGCATTTTTTTCCCTCCAATGGAATTCACTTGTTATTCATTTTGCAAAGTGGGGCACATATGAGTAGGATGACCAAAGACAAAACAAATCCTATATATATTTGTAGGGACTTTTTTTGCCTATTAATTTATCTAGTAGAGAGGACAAATTTGATCCCTTCTCTTTCAACTGAACAATTCTTGCTTCATTTACCTATTGAGGCATAAAAGTACTACCCTTCCCACAAGATTAAGAATTAGATTCCATGTTAGCAATCACTCATTTGGCTTCTGCAAGAGCTTTATAAACTAATGTACCTCCACTAACAGCATCTATCATGTTTAGGTCCATAGGAGATAAAACCTCATAGAAATAATGTATTAAAAGTTTCTTACTAATCTAATTGTTAGGATAACTACCACATAATTTCTTAAAACATTCCCAATAATCACGTAAAGATCCCCCTCCATCTTATCTAATTCCACAAATTTATTTTCTAATATTTATTACACTAGATGAAGGAAAATATTTTTCAAGTAAAACTTTTTTCATATCATCCCATGCATTCACAAAAATTGCTAGTAAATCATATAACCATTCCTTGGATACATCAGCCAAAGCAAAAGGAAAAGATTTAAGCTTAAGTTTTTCTACACTTACTCCAAGAGGTTTCATATAAGAATATGCAACATGGAATTCCTTTAGGAATTTGTTGGGATCAGTGAAGCATCCTAATCTCATTGAATTGTTATCCCTAAATCATGTGAAAAATATATAAAGCACGGTTTTGTTTAGATTTGATATCACAAGTATCTTATTCTGTAGGATAGTTAATACAAAGTAAGTTATGGTTGAGAGTAGGAGTAGTTAGCTGCATCAAAGTGCAATATGCCATTGCTTCCTTTTTGTAACATGATGAAACAAGTAAATTCTCTAAGCAATCTTCTTCTATATCAACAAAGCTTCCTTCTAAAAGTTATGGAATATAATGAGCATATACCAATTGCCTTTGTGTTTGAGTTGCTATGAAAGTAGAAGAATTTGGGTTAACTAGTGGGAGTACCTAAAAGGAGCACACGCTTCAATAAAAATGATTAATAAAACTAAAAACAAAAATATACACTAACTATAAGAATAAAAATTATAATCTTCATTCCTTGGAAACGCCACTAAAAATATTATGTATCATTGTATGCACACCACATTTAATCCTAATTTCCAAATATGTAGTAAATGGTAAGTGGATGTCAAATTCCACAAGGAATAGGATATAATCAAGAATTTTATAATTAATTTTGAAACCACTTTTGTTAATAAATATTTATTTCTATTGCTAATCACTTGATATACAACTATCTAATATAGCATGAGATTCACTAATATAGAAACAAGGATATGAGATATTCAATAATTAAATTAGTAAATCGAATCATCATATGAAATAGGATAATTCTATGTGTTTTAATGTTAATCTTTTGTACCTCACACATACTTTCTTCTTAGTTTTCTTTCATTACAAATAAATCAAATGAGTTTTTTTTTCTTTTCTAATTGAATAATAATCTTGGTTAAGAACTCTATATTCAATTAACAACAACATTAACAAATGAAAAACAGTGAAGTACAATCATAGTGACATAAGCTTGTATGATGTATTTGTACAGATTAATAAATGAGATGAAATACATATGATCTATTACTACTCCCAAGATGTCAATTACCAATTACATATTAATTTCATCATACTAGCACATATTTAGAATCTAAATGTATTAGGTAATCAATCCAATTAATTCAATCTTCGATCAATGATCATTTAATTTTATTTATTAATCCACTTAAAGACACTTTGAATACATAAATGAAGTTTTATTTCATATTATAATCTCTTGTTCATGATTAAAATCCTCCTATCACACATAAATCTACCCATAAATATACATAAAACAAAAATAACATAACAATTACCAATAATTAATACTAATCACCCATAGACAGATATTACTAAATCAAAGATATGGGATGGAGAATAGTTGAATAAGAGAAAAATACTTACATTCACTATAAATTAGAAATCAAAATATTATAAGTAATTGAGAACAACTTATTGTCGTTGAATCATGATTCTTCAATATTCTACTTGATTTTAAGAGAACAGAGAGTTTTTAAATATAAGATACTATGAAATAAAGAGAAAAAATGAGTTGCATCCCTTAAACATCAAGAATGAAGATGATTTTCAAATGTTCAGTTGGCTTATTAAAAAGGAAAAAGCCCACATGAGCAGTTATAAGAAAAATAGGAAAACGTGGTCCCTATTTCATAACACAGCCCCCTTGTGTTTATTTTGGAAGTCTCAACTTTTCATAATTTAGTTTCTTGAAATAGTTCTTTTGTTCCATGTTCTCCCATGCTTTCTTACTTTCGTTGTGCTTTCCTATTTTATCTTTATTCCTCCTTTGATTTCTTTGTTTTATTCATTTGCACTTGCTTAAATCTAGTAAAGAAAACACATGGAAAAATGATTAAATCTAGTGTGAATAATAAAGCAACCATGGTATTTTAGCATAAAATATTGATATACAAAACCATTATATTTGTGGCCGTCAGCACATTTCCATCACTATCATTATGGGTAACTATAACATCATCCTTTATAGCAAATGACTCACCAAGATGAACATTGGGCTTCCTATTAGGATCAAATTTCATAATATGCCCTTTCATATGATATCCATAGCATGTCATATTCTTTTAATAACTCTGTTACTTAGATCTAGACTTTTTACCATCATCAGACCCTTGCTCATGATTCCTCCTACTTACTACATGTCCTTACTGTGTGAGTTCTCGGAATTACCATTACTAGTTAATTGACTATCCATCAACTTCTATTGTAGTTGAGTGGATTTCACATTGTTAAGGACTAACTCATCCTTCCTACACAAAATAGTCTCACAAAATACTTAAAACTAATAGATAAAGAACACAAAAGTGTAATGGCCAAATTTTCATCATCAAATTGGACTTCTATGCTATGCAAATAAAAAAAAATAGAATCAAAATCATATAAATGAAAATTCAAATATCGGACCCCACCTATTTTTAGGTCATTAAGCTAACCTTTCAAAAGTAGTTAATTCAGTATTAATTTTTTTCATATACAATGAGACAGGCTTCAATCATAAGGTTATTGTCATTGATTGTTTTGCCGCTTCCCATAATACCTCATTTGACAAGCGTAATTGTTTGGTAAAGATGGCCTTTAGATATACCTTTTCAAATCTTTCATTCTTCATCGATTCTGGTTTATTCGAATGATTGGATAATGCCTTTTCATCCTGTTCTATATTAGAATCATCTGCATCATCATTTTTCATAATCCAAAATGGATGGACTAACTAAACTTCTGAATATCGAATCTTGTACTCATCTTGATTAATAGATCTCTTCAATAACCATAGCTTTGATACCAAATTGTTGTATAATAACATGGATTGAATGGATCTAAAACCAATATAAGAATTGATAAGAAAATTAAACAATTTATATTTCAATCATAAGAAAGAATAATTAAGGAAAAATAGATATCTTTATTCATGCACTTGTGTAATTATAAGATGATTTAACAAATCAATCAATCAATTACACAAATCTAATTATCTAAAAATGGAGAATTATATGGAGAGGAAGAAAAAGGTTGGCTCACACAACTTGATGGCTTAGGTTTTATCATATCTCTTTTATTTCAAATGAAATCCTACTAGGAAAAACAACATATTTTGTAAAGTCACCAAAAAATATGGTTCATGTTAGGAAATACAGGACCCTTGTTGTTAATTTCTTCAACCTTAGCTTTTTTACCCAAAATTCACATCAAAATATTAGGTGAATGGTCCATGTTCAGTAATACCCCCTGGTGTTTCTCATAGAATGCACAATAATAAAACAAACTCTTCTAAGTAAATACATGAACCAAAACAATGTTATGTTGTACATCAAATATCGTGTCAAAGCTCGTAATATAAGTGCTAATATCAACAAGATATACCTTATTTTTGGGAATTATATCCTTACAAAACTCCATAGTTAAGCATGCTTAGATTGAAGTATTCAAATGATGAGTGACCTTCTAAAATTTTTCTTAAGAAGTGCATGAATAAAGATAACATATAATGATATTAGTAGTGAAATGCATTATTTTCATTTTGTGTAGAAAGGGCTTAGTTAGCTAGATTAGGTATTGGCCTTGAGTTGAGCTATGTGATGACGAACCTTAATATTGGTAAACTAATAAGGTTAATATAGAGTTTTTGTGGCATAATTACCTTGGTCAGTTTCTCAAGTTTTAGTTATTTGGTGCATGTTTCAACCTTAGAGTGACTTCATGATAATAAGAGTCTTAGAATAAATTCATTCTCTACATGATAATGATGGCTATTTGTGCTGAGGGATAATGTTAGGTCTTTTATGCCAACTAATACTATAGGGACTTTGCATTACATGAATAGTGTTGGAATTTTAAGCTAAGTGAATAATGATGGACATTTGCGCTTTATAGATAGTGTTGGACCTTGATCCCTTATAGATCAAGTGTGGCTTTAATAATGACTCTTAATAAAGAAAATGGCCAAGTGTAAATATGATGGTTATAAGTGGCTACATGCATACCTTGCTATATGTTGACAAAGACCATTGAATAAAATATTAATACTTAAAGTGAAAGGATAATTGAGCTAGGACCTATATCACTTAGGATAACCTTTGAGTTAGGTTTGGATGTTTGTGTCATTCCATCGCTTTTCTTTTTGTGATCCAAGTCATCTTATGTAATACCCCAAATTAGTGGTGGATAGTAGACACTTAAAATATTGATAAGACTACTTATATGAATAAGTTAGAGCTTTTTGGAAAACCCATCAATAAATAACTCCATAGTTAATCACATTTGACTTGGAGTAGCTTAATGATGGGTGACCTCTTAGAAAGTTTTTCGGATGCATATGAGTTGATAAAAAAATATATTCAAAAGGACTTGTGTTGATTTTTAAAATTAGTCATTGATTTCAAAATCACTCTAAAGTAACCACCCTTAACCTTAGTGAGGCTAAGGGTTTTACAACTAGTATTAGAACGAAACTATAATACATAGTATTAAAATCTTTTAAAATATGTTTAAAATTAGTGTGACATTAAAGAAATGGTTGTGTTTCTAAAACACACTTAGAAAATTATGTAAAGTGTGTGTTTTCAGAGCAATAGGTGATTGATGGTAGGATTCAATGGAAACTACATAAAATAGCCACTTCATGTAGCACATATCAGTTGATTGATAGAGGTAATATGATTTGTGGAACTAGTCATTGATCTTGAAAGTACTCTAGAATAACTACCCTTGACCCTACTGAGGGTGAGGGTGTTACACCAGGTATCAGAGCAAAATTATAATACCTCGTCTTAAAAACTTTCAAAATATGTTTAAAATTACTTTGATATTAAGCAAAGTGGCTTTTTTTCCGAAATGAAATTGGAAAATTGTGCAAAGTGGGTGTTTTTAAAGTAGTGGTCAACTGATGATAGAATTTAGTGACAACTCTTGAAAACATGCACTTAACTCATGACACATCGGTTAACCAATAGGGGCAATTTGTTAACTGATGTTTTGTAATTTCTTATATTTTTTATATTTAAATTTCTTAAGTTTAATGATTTTATTCACATAATTTAATGAAAATATTGATTTTTTTTGTTTTGATTCATTTTATGGTTTTATAAGTGGTTTCAAATTTATATTAGAACTTAGTTAATCATTGTTATTGCACATTATTCCAGATAAATTTGTACATAACTATATTTTTTGTGATATACACAAGATTTCAATATCTGTTTAAAAATATGTTTATTATAATATTTTAAATTTATTTTTGATAATAAATTTGTTATGTGATTTTACCTTTATTTCGGAGTTATATTTCACTAACAAATAAATTTTTAAATAATAAATCTTATTTAAATTAGTAAAATAATATTACTCATAACAAATATTTCTATCGTTTAATTTATTTTTTCCTTGTGAGGTTGTTAATATATTAAAAAAATTAAATTTAAAATATTTTCATAATTTATTTATAATTTTCTTTTCAAAATTAATTTTCTTCCATTTTTTCCATTTTTTTTACAGAAGAAAATTTTCTTAGAAAGTGTTAAACAATTATCAATCACTTCAAATTTTATGAAAATAAAATGTATTTTTTCAGATCTTTATCCAATGTTTTTTATTAAATGAAATTATGATAAAATTATCCGTTTATCATATTTTTGGTATTTATGCTAAGAGAAAGGCCCCACCCTTTTTCTTTCTTCTTCTCTTTCTTCCTCCCTTCTTTTCTCTCTCCCATTTTGTTTCTTTCTTGGTATGCAAACCCAATCCTAAACACTTGACCTCAATTCTTACTCTCTACCTTTGACCCTTATCCACCACCATACTCCATCCTTTTTTTCCTCCTCTACTCATCAGCCACAACCACTGTAAGTTACCACAAGCCAATAGAAGTGATTCATGGCTCAACACCCCACACCAATAGCAGCATCAAGCAACCTCTAGCAATTTGTGCTCAAGTGACCGACAAAGTAGAGCACTACCAAGCACCACCAATGATGAAGCTTGGAGCAGTAAAGGGTGGTGCACAACCACCAAACAATGAGATAGGCAGAGCAAGTAGTGCAACCAACAATGACTCAGATCAACACAATATTATCACTCCATCATCTTGAGTCACCATGAGCCCATTCCGACCACGATTAAATTATCCTTGACCTCCAATAAATATCCATTGGTCATCACCCACTTTGATTTGTTGAATTTGTTTGGTAAGATTTTGCTAAAGCCTTAACTTTTATTTTGATTGATTTTGAATAAATTAGGCGTAATTATATTAAATTAATTGTTGGATTATGTACATATAAATTGTGTGATTGATTTAGAGAGGTTAATTGGATTGTATATTGTTGATTGGTAAAATTTGAAAATTGAACCTAAATATGTCCGGATGCTTGGATTTATCTCACTAAGCTAGTTTGGATAAATTATTTATATAATATGTTTTGAAATGCATCTAATTTTATGCTGGTAGCTTCAATTTGATAAATTGATGAGATTGATTGAATTGAGATTTTTGGCTTAAACTCTAATTGGCAAGCTATGTCTTTAAATTGGACTTATTACTAAGTTATTTCTTTTTAATTATTTTATAGAATATGATTAATTATATTTCTTATTTGATAATTTAATAAATTTTATGAGTATCAGCCAAAAACCTAAAATCTTTAAATTGGGACATGTCGTTATGGTATTTAATTAAATTAATTATATAATATATTTTATAATATATTGAATTTTATATTTAGATCCTCAATTTGAATATTTGAGCAAGAATTGACCAAATTTACATTTTGGGCAAGAAATTTATCTTTTAAAAGTGATTATCTTAAATTAGTTACTTGTAAGATTATTTTTGCTTAAATTAATTATCTAGATTTATCTAAAATTGGTTTAATTATATTTTTAAATTTTTAATTTGAGGTAATTAAAGTGAATTGTAGTTTGGACCTAAAACCCTAATTTTCAACTATAGTTTTATGAAATTGAGTTCTTGTGCTTCTTTTACTTAATTGATTAATAACTTTGATTTAAAATCATTTGAATTGTGTTTTTATCTTATTGAGTTAGATCAATTCCGTAAAATTTTTTGGTTTATTTTTTGGTTGCAAAACCAAATTAGTGAGTCATTTTCTATAAAATGAACTTATCATCTATAGTCCTTCCCTTAGTTTTACAAATCAATTTGAAATGTTCTAAATGATCTTTGATGGATTCGATTTGGTTAAGACTCAATTTTGAATCTTAGTGGAGCTACACTCTTAAGTATTAGATTTTAGATATTTTTTCCAAGAACACCCATTTGTGTTTTTCTTTGTTAATTAAATTGTATTACTTGAATTATTGGTTGATACATTATTTTTCTAATCTATTCCTATGATTCCATGGCAATCAAAGAAAGCATTCTTGTAGATTCCCAAGCTGGTGATCTAGCTCCCTCCCTTTCTTATTTCATTTAGTTAGCTTTGAACTTAGGTAAATCTCTACTTACTCTTACTTATAGTGGAATCATGAGATGTATGAGTTCTTGGAGTTGAAGGTGATAAGCATGCTTCATACGATTTATCTATATCATATGCATATCATGTATTGTATGATACTTCTATGTATATATGAGGTTATAATTTTTAATAAAAATATATGTTAGCATGTTTTGATATGTGTTATAAATAGTTGGGGGAAATTATTAATTGGTTAATGATGGATTTGAATGGTGTAATGCTATATGTTGAGCTTTTCTACCATTTAGAATTGATCTACTTTAATGCCAATTAGATATGTTTGCCTTTAATGCCACTTGGAATATTGGTATTTAATGCCTCATGGTTTAGGCCTTGGTCCCTTATAGATAAATTGTGTGGATAACATTGGAATATACAAATGTAATTGCATTGTGCTGATGAAAATGACCTAAGTGTTATCATTTGAGGCTAATTCATGTTTGGTTAAATCCATAAATAAAATATTAATAATTTAAAGTGAAAGATATTGAGTGAAGACTTATATTACTTGGATTAGCTATCTATGTTAGGTTTAATATTTACTCAGTACCATCTCAATATTTTTCTCCCCTATAATCCCAGGTGCTTCATGAGGTCTAGAGAGGCTTTGTTCTACTCTATAAGTATCTCTATATATTTTGGCTTTATAGGGGTATGCATACTTAAGTGATTAGTTGTTCTATTTATTGGAGGTCTGGTTACATTTTTCAATAGGCTAACTAGGGCTAGTACTGTTTGTGTATTAGATTAGTTATGATTTCTTTAAGTGTCTATCCTCAAGTTAATATAATCAAACTGTTGTGATCATGATAATGGTATATAATAATCAATTTTTCTAGTTCATTCATGGACTTTACATTTCATTATCCTCTACGTGTCACTTAGTTGTCTTCCTTATAATTATGCTACCATATGATGCATGTTCTTATCTTGTTATCATATGATATACTATTTTAATCACATGTGGGCCTTATGTATAGAATGTTATCTTTTAGGATAGTTGTGTTACTCATCATAAGTTTGTATTTAATTATATAATTTCCTATGGCTTTAAAATCCAAGCTTATTTCTTAGGTTTTTTACTGATTTTATCAATGTGGATTTTGTTTAATGAAGCCATTCTTTTTTCATCTACCATTGGGTATCTCCTTGTGGGAGTTTATTCACTCCATATAGATGATGTTAAAGTTTTGGTTAGAAAGATTTTAGCCTTACATCTATCATGAGATCGATGATGTGCATCTATCTTATGTTAGTAGTGGCAATAACTTTTAACATTTTCTACTTTAGCTTACATATATTGTTCTTTTAAATAATTTTTGTACACATGAAATTTAGAGGTATTACATGTTTACAATTCTCAGGTCTTTGTCAACTCTTACTAAAATGATTTTGAAACTTTGATATTATAATAATTTTATTATTATTTAGATTGTTTAATCATTTTCATTTAATTAAATCCCCTAAAAAGGAATTTCAGTACCTTTTTCTCCTACCTACTCTATTTTCTCTTTCTTCACATCTCTTCTCTACCCTTAGGCTATGTGTGCAAATGTTTGGGGTTGATCTTCAACTATCTAGACTTTCTTTGGTAAGGATTTTGAAGTGCCCCAAAAATCCTAATTTTAAGAATTTTAGCTAATTAAGGGTTTACTATAGAAATTAATTAAATAAATTATTTTTATTAAAATAAAAGGAAATTTATTAATGTAAATCAAAAAGAAATTTATAAATATTTTAATTAGGAAAAATTTTTGTATTTTACTAATTAAAATGAAATTTAGGAAAATATTTTAAAAATCCTAAATTAGCCTAAAAGAAAAATTAAATATTACTTTATTTAAATGTTATTATTTTTAAATATTCCAAATATCCAAATTATTTTAATTATTCCAACCCACCTATTTTTCTTTTTCCCATTTTCCTTTTTCTTTCTTTTGTTTCTTTCTTTTTCTTACTTTTTCCTTCTTCTTTTCTTTTTCTTCCTCCTTTCCCAACCTAGGCCTGTCCGCAGCCTGTTTCCCTTCCCTCTCTTCTTCTTCGGTGCCGCCTAGTCCAGAATGGCTCGTTTTGATCTGGTTCATATCCCTATCACCCAGTCCGGTTCTTTCTTTACTTTCTTTTCTTTTCCCTAGCCGGACGGTCGACGCCCCATCTCCTTCCTCCTTCTTTCTTCTTCCCTCTGTCAACCTACAACTCCCCAACTCCCCGAAGACTCCGCTATCGGTCACACCCGATTTAACTAGCTATTTCTCTCCTCTCTCCTCCCTCTGACTCACCAGCCATGTTGACCCAACCCACTTCCCTTCCTTCTCAGACGCAACCTCCTCTTTCCTACTAAAAACCCCCTGCCACTATTAAATTGCACTGGCCTGCTGTTGCCAGCCAGTACCCTAACCTACCTACCATATTCTCCCTCCTTCCCTTCGATCTTATCCTCTCCTTTAGCCCTATAAATACCCCCATAATCATCCTATATTTGAGCTCTTTCCTGTAGCCTAGAATTTTTCCCCTTTTCGCTACTGCCTAATTAGACACCATTTCCGTAGCCGTTGACCAACGCCACTGCCAACGCCACCCACCAAAGCCTTCCCTACACCACCCTTCTCCTTCGATTTGCCCTACACGAGCCACCCTGACCATGTAAAGTCTCCTTCTCGATCAACCCTTCCTTCTACCTCCGCCGCCCTTCACTCCACCATTAGCCACCACTTTTGTCGTAACCACCACTCCTACACCTCCCAACCTACTCTACAGACTCCTCTCTATTATGTTTTCGATGGATAAAACCCATCTAATTTCATGTAAAATCAACCACATTTACATCCCTAGATCCGACACAACAAGTTAGCTCAAAATAATCCAAACTCAACCCAATTTAAAATCAAAATATCCCAACCCAAATCCAACCTAACCCAATACATTAACCCGATATATCCTAGATCTATAAAGATCTGAATGCAAACCTGGCAAACTTAAACAATAAGA
Source organism: Tamarix austromongolica (assembly GCA_039764185.1). Taxonomy (NCBI): domain Eukaryota; kingdom Viridiplantae; phylum Streptophyta; class Magnoliopsida; order Caryophyllales; family Tamaricaceae; genus Tamarix; species Tamarix austromongolica. Next base: position 73,553,728 of record CM077813.1, read on the forward strand.
CTATCTGAAATAACCCGAACCCAATCCACAACAGACTCACAGAAAAAAAAACACGAATAATTTGACCTAAGAACATTCCAACCTAGTATAACTTGGTCCAAATTAGACTCACCCTACTCAATCACCACCTATATCAATTACCAATTACTAAGAAATAACAGTAATTTCTATATTGAGAGCAAATGGTACTATATATGTTGTACAATTTGTAGAAATCTATGAATTGAACATGATGTTATAACCCATTACCAATTGTTGTACAATTTGTTACATGGTTGTTTCTCTTGGGGCAGATTCTTCTCTTCACTTAGCAAGGAAGCTAATTTGATAAACATCATAGCTAGGAGAAACCTCCTACCGTATTCATTTCGAGATTATCCCAACTCATGGTCCGCATTTTCTCTTCACTATAATCTTTGTTGATCTTATAGCCAGCATGCCTCATAGTTATAAATGAGTTGTAGCAGGATCTTTTCAATTTTTCCTTGTACGCGAGTCTCATTTCTCTCGGAAAAGTTTCAAATGACACTAGGGTTCACAAGATGAAGCAACTTTGCTGAAAATAGCAAAGGAAAAAAATGAACTCCACATATGCAGACCAAAATAGCCCTAACCTAAGTTTAGCAATCCAATCAAACATGAGGGCACAAAGAAGGGGAGAATACACAATGAACAACACCACCCAAACCATATAAAGAAGCCTATCCAAATAACCATATACTAATATAATCCATATAATTTCAATGAACACCAAATTAACCCCTCCTTAAAAATGTTACCAGAAGGACCCTTCCTTTACACAACCCTAACAAAGTGTTTTTTTTTTCTTTTTTACTTTTTCTATCAAAATATGCTAGTTCAACTAGCGTGTATATTTTTTTGTTAAATTCACTAAGGTAAAATGGTATATTTCTGTAAAAATCTAAAATCATCCATGTCATGCTGACAGTCTTATTGTTGGCTAATACTTTTCCATCTTCTTCTCCTCTTCTTTAAGCTCCAACATTGTTCTCCATTTCTGTTTCTCTTCACTTCAATCTTTTCTTCTCCTCTTCTCTTTTCTTCAATCTCTTACTATTACTTTGCTATTCCTTTCAATCTCTTTGTCTTCTTTCATTTTTCATTCATTATTTACTTGTTTCCTTAATTTCTTTTATCTTGCTCATAAATTGCGTATTTACAACATATATCTACAAATTTCAGTGTTTCCTTAATTTCTTTTATCTTGCTCATAAATTGCGTATTTACAACGTATATCTACAAATTTCAGCTCTTGGTAATTGATGTTATGCTCCTTAACATTATTATATTGTGTTAGAGTATATGTTATCTATGATATATCCATATATTATTTTTATTAAATTTGTGTGATTTCTTAGTTTAGATTTTGTTGATTTGTTTGGTGAGTTTAGTAATTTTTGACTTTATGATATATACTGACCCATTCATGCATATTTGAAATATTTATAATTTAATATTATGCATAGTTTAAAATTATGACATCTAATGCCCCATTTAGTTTTATTTTTAAAATTATAGAAAAATAGTGCAGATCTATTTAATTTTAGAGCTAATTACTTAGTATTAGTAACTAGAATTTTTATTGAAATACATGAGGTTTGATAAGAGAAAGTTAGCATTTAATGATTCTATTCTTTTATATATAATATTTTTCATTGCAATGGAATGCCCAAAAAACAATGAATATGTGACGTCATTAACAACTAGTGAAAGTTGTTGTTATTGCTTGTGTTGTCTTTACGGGACCTAAAAGACAATAGTTCATGTTATACCCTATTTTTAGAAACCCTAATTCAAATATCCTAAATATAAAATAATTTATGATGTGTATTTAATTATAGAAATGATTTTAGTTTCGATGTTTTATTATTATGTGTACAATTATTTTGTGCTAATTATATAAACTAATACATTTAAATTTTTAAGAAATATTAATTAGGTAGGATTTTTATATTTAATAATCTTATAAATTCATTTGTTATTACTTATTTATTAATTTTGGCCCATAATCCTTTTATTATTATTATTATTATTATTATTATTATTATTATTATTATTATTATTATTATTATTATTATTATTATTATTATTATTATTATTACCCTTAAACTCAAACGCTGACCTTCACAAACCCTAACTCCTCACATGTCACTCTATCTCCCTATCTCTATTACTACCCAAACAACCTCATCCTAAACCAAACAGCCCTTTGCGCAATGCTTCTTCTCTAGTTTTGGTGTGCATTCCCATACAATGACCACACCTTGCTATACCAAATGTATCCATATCCAAAACCTAGAAATTTTGCCTGAATTCACCCTGTAACACTTCTGCTCTATCACTCCGTGCTCTTACCATCACTCCCTGCTCCCCTAAGACCTTTCTATTCTTGTGCACCTACTCTCCCCTAACCTACATTGTTCCATCTCCATACACCCACTCTATAGCCTATTATAATACCCCAAATATTATCTAATCTTAACCTTGAGAAATTAGTATCTTAACCTAATTCAAATATAAAGAAATTGATATTTTTTTTTACCTTATCCTAATTCCTTAATCATTAATCTTAACTTAATCCTTATATTTATACGAATCATTAATATTTTTAACCTAAATCTAACCCGATATTATTGATAATTAATTTAGCCTAATCCTCTAATATAATTATTTTTAACCTAATTCTAATCCTAAACCCAAAATTTTTTCCTCCACTTCCTTTTTCTTTTTTCCTTTTTCTCATTCTCTTTTTCTTTTGCCTCCTTCCTTATTTCCTTTATCTTCTTCCTCTTCTTCATGTGTGTACCACTCTCTCCCTTACCATTTTTCTTCAATCATGCTAACACTCTAAACCTACTGATCATACCTTCATCATCACCATCATCAACTCCCACATCTCAAGGGATATGTCCCGTTGAAATTTTTGCTCAAAACCTTAGTTCCAATCCCTTAACATCAGCTTCCACCGCTATTCCAACCACCTAAAACAGGCTACTACCATCATTTCCACCCCCTTAGCAATGGATGCTACTATCGTTTCTCCCTCCTTAGTTTCGAAAACAAGTTTCATTCCCCCTTATAGTGCAAATTTATGCCATTGCACATTCAAGCCTTACGTGATTTGGTTTTGCACTAATTTTCACCCTTATTTACCTTAGTCTTCCATTATATGTGTTATTAAGTTATAATTTTTTTACCCTCATTTCTTAGGTGATTTTTTGGAGATCTAAAAGGAGGCGGCTTAGATTTATGTGCGTTTAGAGACCAGTGTCTTTTAGTAAGGATAAAAGTCATAGTTTATGTTTTCTAGTTAATTTTATGTATGCTTATGTTTATTATCATGTTGTTATGATTATGTTGATAAGGCCATGATGTTAATTTTATTATCTAAAAATATGGCATCATATGAAGGAAAGTGAATAAGAAGAGAAAGCATGCTTAAGGTTATTTTGGTTAATATGAGCTATATGTTAAATATTTAATATTTTAATGTGTCAAATGGCATATTTGGAGTAATTATGAATGGTCTAATTCCCATAAAATTAAAAAATGGCTTGAAATGAGAATAGTAACCATAGATGTAATGTAAATATCATACATATAAGATATTGGAGTTAGACCCTAATTTTTTAATTTATTGTTAATATTGAAATTTTAGGAATTTATTATAAATTTGGTGATCATATGAGGCTTATGGGAGAAGTTATATCTAACTTATGAAATTAGGATTTCTTTGGATCTATGAATAATTATAGAGATAGGGTTATTATCCTATATGTAATATATTAGAGTTAGACCTTATTTTTAGATATGCTAATAGTAGTAGTAGTAGTAGTAGTAGTAATAGTAATAAATTTTGGGAAGGTGTGCTAAAATTGATGGATTAAAGAGTATTATCGATGAAAATATTCTTATCTTGTGAAATAAGGGTTTTTAAGGAAAATATGGCTTTTTTTTTCTTGGAAAATGTCCCAATCTTTATGCAATTATGATTTATGTTTTTTAAATAATTATATTGAGGTGGATTAAGTGCCTTGAATATCTATATGTATGTCTTCATGTTGACCTTGAGATAAATAACAATAAATAAGTTAATAATCATTTAAAGTGAGAGATCAAGCAAGTCAGGACAAAGGTGTAGAGTTTATTCCAATGTCTTAATAATAATGGCTTAGGCACATATTACCCTAGGAGGTTTTTTAGACCATTCCACTAGTTTAAGAGTAATAGATATGAGCATTTTTCCTAGGAGTTGTAGAATCTGTTCGACTAGATTAATAATAGTCATATACACATTTTTCATTGGGAGTGCTTTAGTTCGTCCCATCAGATTATGAATAGTGGGGAACTAAGATTAACACATATAAGAAAATGGTTGGTGATATTATTTAATGATGGTAATTAGGATTTAGTTAATCTCTTGCATCGTTTCATGTCTAAGCTTTTTGCTTGATATGTTCATTATGTGATATTATGTATTATACCATTTTCCTATTATATTTTCACCTTACTCTATACATAACATACTGATCATCCTTTTTATGGGTGCTACTCATTCCCATGAGCAGAGAGCCCAGATGTTTTTTTATAGGTTGATGAGGACCCATTGAATGATTTTGCTGTTTATAATGCTTTATGTGTGGAGTTACTCTTATGTATCAAGGATGAGCATAAATTCATGTTATGCAATTACTCGCTTTTGCTCAAATACCTTTTTGAACTCTTAATTCCATGAAATCATTTTTTATGTAGTTTTATATTATACTTGGATCTCCAACTCTTATCTATGCTATGAAAGTTTCCCTCATTTTCTTTTTTATTATATTTTATGTTCTAAATTATTTTTCCTTATAATTGATCAAAGAAATGTATAGTAAGACACATTTATGTTAATTATAGAGGTAATCGGCATTTATGTTGATATAACACTTCCTCTAAAATGAAATTTTTTTAGTAGTAAATTTTAGGGTGTTGCAAGTTAGTATCAAAGCTTTGGTTTTGATTACATTGTTTTGTTTTAATAAATTTAGTTTTCAAACAATCCCTTATTAAATCTTATTGCTCTCTTTCATATTTTAAACAACTTAATTCTTTTAAAAGCCAAATTAACTTATGAGGACTCTAGAATGGGTAACCTAAGAGGCCTTTGAATGTACTTATATGTAATATGTGCTAGTAAGGTAGAAATATTTATCCTAAAATGTTTTCTCTATTGCATTTAGCTCACCATATCCCTAAATGGTCACGCTAATCATTGGGGGAAATGTTTGAGGCATTCATTGTGTTCCTCAAGCATCCACCACCGTCGTCTCATCCTCATCCTAGAAGGATAGATTTAGGATATCACACACTGATATACACTAATGAGGAGGACCTAGTCATCCTAGAAGGATAGATTTAGGATATGGACAAGACTTATAAGGCAGTTAACTATCAACTTTCTTGGAAGGCGAGCATTGTTGCTTACTTCCTTTAGAGAGCTATAGACACCTAATGGGTAGGTTATCATACAATAGGAGGACTTTAAGATGGGGATTCACATAATTTTTTATTTGGAGAGCCTTAAGAAACATAAGCTTAAAGAGTTCATGTAGTTAACCTAGGGGAGCATGATAGTGTGGAAATACCACACTCAGTTCACGGAGTTATTGATGTTTGCTCTAGGTACAATAGCTAGTGAATCAACAATAGTATATTAGTTTGAGAAGGGGCTTCATTTTAGTATCTGATGGATGATGGGTCATAGCTTTCTAGGCTTGGCCACGTTATATGAGTAGGTATGTGTTGTTGATGCGATGGTTTAGAAGCAAGGTTAAATTCTAGGTAAAAGGAAGATTGACGCATAGAGTTTTGGTTGTTTGACTCAATTTTAGGGAAGTGAACCTTTTAATTATTAGAATAATGGTGGATTGAGCAAAAAGAGTTAACCTAAGGGACCGACAAAATATTTCATGCATCATTTCTATTGTCTATATCATCTAAGATGAGGCTACTAAGGCACTTTTGTTTAGTGTCAAGCTTATGGACAATGGAACCACAAATAATTTGAGTGACAAGTTCATCAAGGTCTACTTGTACCCCAACAACAGGACTATTAGTAGCAGATCTACCAACCACAACCATAGTAGTAGCATCACTAGAGGGCACCTTCCCCTACTAGTGTAAAGCTTAAGAAAGCTAAGGAGAGATCATAAGGGCCTCACCCATTTCCTCAGGGAGGAGGAAAAATCAAGGGTTTTAGAGGGTATCATGGAGAATACTAAGGAGGATAATGAAGCAGGCATTTAAATGTTATTAGCTAGGTAGAGGCTGATCAACAAATAGATGTGGTCATTAGTGAGTTTTTTTGTTATCTCATTACCAGTGCATGAATTATTTGACTCAGGTGCATCTTTGCCATTCGTATCTACCACTTTTTTTACTAAAGCTACTTTTTCTCCATCCACTAGTTTCTTTATATCTATGGTTTTACCTTCTGGGGATAGATTACATTGCACTAGACTCAACTCATATGTGGTCTTAGATATAGGTGGGATATACTTTCTATTATACTTACTGATATGGACCTATAAGACTTTGATGTTATCCTTAGGATTGACATATTGGAGAGGTATCGTGTCGTAATAGATGGTCTTCAAGAAATAGTTATGTTGCAAGAACTTTAGGGTTCTTAGGTATCTTATAGGAGATACAAGCCTAAGCTTACATTAAGTGTCATATCCACCTGTACGTTATATTAGTTGGTGTAGAGAGGTTACCCCATGAACATATGTGGCGTTCAAGATTTGAACAAGGATGTGTCAGCATTACAAGACATCTCAGTTTCTCGGGAGTTTCCTGACATGTTTCAAATGGAGATATTTGGCATGCCTCAAGTAAGTGAGACATACTTCACCATAGAGCCAGTATCTAGGGAATGAGCCAGTTGCAAAGAAACCTAATCATATGGCACAGGTAGAGTTACAAGAGTTGAAGTCACAACTAAAGAAGTTAGTGGCTCAAGGGTACATGTACCCGAGTATGTCTCCATATGGAATACCAATTCTCTTCATGAAGAATAAGCATGGTAGCCTTCATTTGTGTATAGATTATCAAGTTCTGAACTAGTTGACAGTAAAAAACCAATATTTGCTGCCAAGGATCGATGATTTGCTTGATCAGCTTCAGGGAGCTTCAATTTTCTTGAAGATGTACTTGAGGTTAAATTATCATCACTTATGTAATAACAAGGCATAAATAATGAAGATGGCCTTTAGGGAAATGTATGGGCACTATAAGTAAAATTACTTAACGCATGATTTGGATTTAGCTGCAGTAGTCTTTGAGGTGAAGATTTGGAGGAACTGTATTTATAGGACACAGTGTAGATTCTTCACTGACCATAAGAGTCTCAACTATATATTCACTTAGAAGGAGTTCTACATGAGACAAAGATGATGGTTAGAGTTGGTGAAGGACCATGATATCGAGTTAAACTACTACTAGGGCAAGGCTAACGTCATTGCAAATGCCTTGAGTATGAAGATATCACACTCTTTGAGTTCTTATGTGGCAGCTAATTAGTTTTTTGAGTAACTCGGCAAGATGGAGATAGATTTGATCAAGTAGGGTGATCTAGAGGTCTGAATGAGTCCTTTGATGATTACTTTGACTATGTGTAATGAGATTCGAGCAAAAGACCCTAGGAATGTTCAGCTCAAGAGGATTAGTAGAAGATACATGATGATTGAGTTGAGAATTTTTGGATTTATGAGGATGGTAGAATTCGTTACAGGGGCCTTTGATTAGTATTAAATAGTTGCACTCATCTAAAGTGCTAGATTTTAGAAGGTTATTGTACTCTGTATTCCATCCACCTAGGAGTGGATAAGTGTTACAACAACCTCAAGTGGATCTATTAGTGGCCTCGCATGAAGTGAGAGGTAGCGTAATTCATATTGAGGTGTCTTACTTATTAAAAGGTCAATATTGAGCACCAGAGGTCTATAATATTGGTCAAGCCTTTAAATATTCTAAGGTGGAAGTGGGGCTCTATCTCTATGGATTTTATGATTAAACTATCAAGGACTCGCAATAGGTGCTATAGAATTTGGGTCATTGGTAAATGATTAACTAAGTCTGTAATTTTTGTGCTAATGAAGTCCACTTGGATCATAGATCAATTAGTTAATTATTACATAAGGTTCGTGGTAAGAAGGTATGGTACACTTACTAACATAGTCTTTGATCGAGATTCAAGATTCCTTTTATACATCTATGAGAATTGGTAAGAGGCAAAAGGCATAAACATGAGGATGATTACAAGATTTCACCTAGATATAGACAGGTAACCTTAGAGGATGATTTAGCCACTCAAGGATATGCTATAAGCTTGCATTTTGGACTTCCTAGGAAATCAAAAGGATTGTCAACATTTGGTGGAGTTCTCATACAACAATAGTTATTACACTAGTATAAGGATAGTACCCTTTGAGGCATTTTATGGAAGGAAGTGTTGACCACCTTTGTGTTAGAGCGACATTAAAAAGACTATTGTACTTAGATTGGAGATGATTGAGGAGACATCTTAGTAGGTTTAGTTGATTCAATATAGGATTAGGGGAGCCTAGACTCAATTGTATCGCAATGATGGATTCCAATAAGGGGATAGAGTTCTATTGAGGGTCTTATTGACCAAAGGGGTATAGTGGTTTATTAAGAAGGACAAGCTAATCCTAAGATATATTGGTTTTCATGAGATTCTTAACAGAGTTGGTAAGGTTACTTACCGTTCAGCACTGCCACTAGCATTAGCTTGAGTTCATAACATCTTCCATATCTCGCAACTAAGGAAATACATTGTAGATCCTTCCACATGAATAGACTCAATGAGATCGATCTTGATGATTTACTATCCCATGAGGAGATGCCTTGTAGATTCTTGAAAAAAGGTACGCTAGACTCATATGACCTCAATTCCACTCGTGAAGCCATGGAGCAGAGGAGGTGACTTAGGAGATAGAGAACAATACGCTTGAGTCACATCCCAAGCTTCACAGCATAGGAGTATTAGGTTATGGGCTTAACTCTCCATTAAGGGGTAGTATTTTGTAGTGTTACGTCAACTTTAGCAGAGTTAATGTCCAAGATCACATCTCCTTACCTAAATTTCCTTTTCTTTCCTTACCTTAACTTATTAACTTTAGGGACGAAATCTCTTTTAATGAGGTAGTGATATAATTCTATAAATATTATCTAACCTTAACCCCAAGTAATTAATATATTAATCTAATTATAATCTTAATAAATTAACATTTTTACCTCACCCTAATTTGTTAATCCTAAATCTTAACCTAATCATAATATTTATTCTAGATGGTCAATAATTTGAACTTAAATCTAACCCCGTATAGTTGATAATTAATTTACCCTAATCCCCTAATCTAATTTCATTTAACCTAACTTTTATCCTAACTCCAAACTTTTCTTTATCTTCCTCCTTTTTCTCCTTCTTCTTTCCATACCCTTTTATTTTTCCTATTTCTTCTTCCTCTTCTTCCTAGGTGTATCACTCTCTCCATGCCCATTTGCCATCCTCCACGCATACACCTTAAACTTACCCATCCTACCATCATCACCACCACCATCAAATTTGACATCTCAAAATATGTATATTATTGAAAATTTTGACCTAAAATCCTTTACCCAATCGTGTTTCTACCCACTATCCCTACTTACCTCCTTTTCATCTCTCACTATTCGCATAACTTCCCTATATATACATACACCCTCCACTCAATATTCTCATTTCATTTAATTTCCTCACCTAACTCCCTCCCTTCCTCCATTATCATTAAGCACCCAAACCCATGAAAAAATGCCTACCATTTACCATTTCACAACCATTAACCACCCACTGTTGTTGCAAATTTAAATTACCACCATCACCTACCTTTATTCCACCTCCCTTATCTATAGCACTAAGTATCATTCCACCTTCACTAGCACCAGCTTTAACCTCCATTCCAACTCCCCCAGCACCGATTTCCACCTTTTTTCCAACCACTAAGGACTAGATTCTTCAACCTTTTCCACCCCCTTAGTAATGGTAACTAGTGTTTTTGATCCCTCCTTGGTTTCCTCTTATTGTGTAAAGTATTGCCATTACACTTTTGAGCCTAAAGCTATTTGGTTTTGCTCCATTTTTTACCCTCCTTTGTCCCATTATTTCATTGGTTGTGTTCCTAAGTCCTTATTATGTTTTATCCTTATTTCTTAGTTCATTTTGTGGAGGCCTGCGAGGAGGTAAGCTAGATTTATACATGCTTAAAGACCGGTGTCTTTTGGTAAGGATACAAGTCATAGTTAGGTTTTCCTAGTAAATGTTATGTATGATTGTGTTTATTATTATGTTTTTATGATTATATTGATCAGGCCATGATGTTAATTTTATGATTTGGTAATATGATATCATATTATAGAAAGTGAGTACATAGAGAAAGCATGAACATATACCATATTTTTATAATAAGTCTTATCTAGTAAGTCCTTAGTGAATTGGTATGATATATGGTATTGAAATGTGGGTTGAATAAGTATGGTAAGTAGAAAATTGTGTGTGGTTAAGATGTACGGTGATGTAATAACTTAAGGGTTAGAAAATAATGATATCAAAATTATACTTTTTTTAAAAAAAAAAAGATGGGCATTTTGAAATCCTTAAGGGTAATTTTTGTTCAATATGGGAAAAATGTGGAATATTTTATATTTTATATTTTCAAGTATTAAATGGGTTCAAAGAAGCTAAATAAATAATTTGAAATGTTTGGAGTAATTATTAATGGAATAAGTCCTATAAAATGGAAAAGAGATTAAAATGGTATTGCATATGTAAGACATTGGAGTTAGATCCTAATTTTTTTGATCTAATTTTTATTTTGGAATTTTAGGAATTTGTATTAAATTATGTGAATATGTGAGTCTTATGGGAGAAATTACACCTAACTTGTGAAATTAGGGCTTTGTAAATAATAACTATAGAGACAGGGTTATTATTATATGTGTAAGATGTTGGAGTTAAACCTTTAATTTTTCATATGTTGATCATAATAATGATAATATTTTGGGAAGGTGTGCTAAAATTGGTGGAAATTTGTCCTTTTCCTAGAGGAAATGTTTTGACCTTCATATGGTTTTGATTTATGTGATTTGGAGAAGTATATTGTGATGGATTAAGTAACTTTCATATCTATATGTATGTTTTCATGATGGCCTTGAGATAAATAATAGTGACTAATACATTAATCATTTAAAGTGAAAGATCACATAACCTAGGTGTAGAGTTTGTTTTCATCATCCTAATAATAGTGATGATGTGTTTGGGTGGATGGGATTCTGAAATTGATGAAAAAATGTTTAGTTGGCTTGATAATAATTAGAATAAGTCTTATAAATGATGATTAAATGGTAAGAACATTCGAATAGGGTGAGTTAGAGTTGAATCTGTTTCAAACCAAAATAGTTATGATTCGGTGATAGTGGATGATAAATGATGATGGTTTGAAAGTGTGGTGTTAATTAAGATGTGTATTCAAAAATGGTGTGTTGATGATGATGAGCTTTGAATATTAAGGTTTAGATAGATGATGTCATGGTTTAGGGTTAGGGTTAGGGGTTAATTTGAATGAAAAGGGTTAAGGTTTGGATTGGTTCAAATGAAAGAATTTAGGGTTTCGAATGGTGGAATTAGATGTTTGAATGCCAAACAAATTTAGGGATGCAATTAACTTCGAGTTAGAGTGATGTTTCTATGATAATTGTGGCTAGAAAAATATGGATTATGGAGAGAATAAAATATATGAATTAATCTATCATTTACACAGACAAAAAGATTAAGACTTTCAAGCTAAATCGTTCACACATATTTGATTAACTTGAATTGAACTTAAATAGAATTAGACTTGCATTTATTTTCAATATTGATCTTCAACTTCATTGTCCTTAATTTTTCCTTCTACGGATGTTTATAGCCATTCTACCACTTAGCTAAAAGTATAATTCAAAAGATTCCACGCTAAAAGATATTATGCTACTTTTATACTAACATGCTATTTTATGCTTTATCTATTATCCAACTCTACTACTTGATTAATTAATTGATTAAATTAATAATAGTTCTCAACCAATGTTGAAAATAAATTTCCCATACACGTTGTCATCATTCCATGCATGCCATGCACATGCACATAGACACTTAGTTGCTTATTTGGTATGTTTCTAGCAACGTAATCATCTGTTGGTCTTTGAATTTATGGGACATGATTTCTAAATGAAAAATAAATGGTTCCATAATTATGAAAGCCAATCCTTGAGTTTTTTCTCCTTCATCAAGTGGACAGGCACATTTTACCCTGTGTGGTATTTCAGACCATTACATTGATTTAAGAGTAGTGATCAAGAATGTTTTGCTCTAGGAGGTTTAGAGTTTGTTTCACTGGATTAATAATAGCAGCCATGTGTGCATTACCCTATGAGACATTTCATCCTATTCCACCATATTAACAATAGCGAGGTCCTGAGCTTGACAAAAATAAGAAAATGGTTGGTAATATTATCTAATAATGGAATGCCGGAGTTAGATATTCTCTTGCATTATATCATGCTTAATATTTTTACCTAATAAGTTCTTTATATGATCTTATATATAATTATAACATATCCTAACTATATTGTCACCTTAAATAGTACGTAGTGTATTGATCATCCATTTGATGAGTGTTACTCATTTTCACTAGCCAAGGGCCCAAGTGTATTGTGTAGGTCAATAAGGACCCATTAGATAATTTTACTACTTATGATACTTTACGTGTGGAGAAGTGAATCTTATATATTAAGGTTAGGCAAATAATCATGTTATCTAATTTCTCCTTTTTTTTAACTACATTTTTAGACTCTTATTTCTATGGGATCACTGTTGATGTACTTTTATATTATACTAAGAGTTAATCTCTAATTCTTTTCTATGTTATGAAAGTTTCCAAAATCTTTTCATAAGTAAATAAATAATCAACAAAAAGCTTAGAAATGAAGCAAAACGCATCAAAATGAAAGAATATGCTAACAAAATGTTTTTAGAAACAAGTTAGGAACTTCAAATATTTCAATATAAGCAATAATAATTAAAGTAAAAGAATTACATAAAATGTGTTTTCCTCAAATGATTAAAATAAACTATAGAAGGAAAAAAAATTACAAATTCCATGGGATATAAACTAATAAGCTAATAAATATTTTATGAATGATTTAAAAATTTAGAATGAATCAAAATGAGTGAAAATAATTCAATAAATGAAATCATATAAAAATGCGATTTTCTTCAAACGAATGAAATAAAGGACGCAACGATCAAATTAAATAAGAATGGCATGGAAAACCCTATTAGAATATATATTTTTTTTATTATATTACAAGCATAACTACATAATATTTAAGATTTAAAAAATTTTGGGTTTCCAGACTTGAGATCTTGAAACCTAAGGCCACCTTCTCTTTTCAAGAAGGTACACAGTTTTTCATGTAATCTCATTACTGTTATATATATTATACTTTTAATATATAGTTATTATTTGTAACTGTAATAGTTATTCTTAATATTTATTATTTTTATAAGAAAAATAATTATTTATTATAATAATATTAATGATCATCATTATTCAAAGAGTTATAATTATTATGATCATATTTATGTACTAATTAAATAATATTATATTATATTAATGAGAGAAAATATTCATTAACAAAAATAATTTAGAATATTTTTAGAATTGATTATATATTTTGGAATAATAAAAATGAGTGAAAATGGCTAGATCAAAAAAATCCTATAAATTGTGGTTTTTTGCGAATGAATGAAAACTTTTTGCAAATGAACAAATTGTCAGGAAGCTCAAAGGTCATGTGATGGAGATCAAAATGAAAAAATAAGTTTCAAAATATTTTTAGGAATGAATTAAAAATTTGGAACGAGCTAAAATCAAGTGAATACCCTTAGATAAAAATAATTGTAGAAAATAGAACTTACCACTAACAAATAAAATAAATTGTCAAAGGCATGAATTTATTACAAATGATCTGGGACATATATGCTTATAATAATTTTAGGAATTTTTGAAAATTTTAAAACAATCTAAATGAGTGAAACCACACAATCGAAGAAATTACATTAAATGTAATTTTTTATAGATAAATAAAATAAGTGAATTTTTTTTTTAAAATGTGCTACAATTAGAAAGAAATTGGATACTAGAAACATTGGAAGTGGTGTACGATTATAATTATGTAAGATAATTCGTGCAACAACCTCATTTTAAAAACCAAAAGTTTATTGAAAATTATGCATGAAAACTAAACACAATGGAGGGTATTACCACTACATCTAGTGTAAGTAGGCACTATAGTTCCGCTCAAACTAGATGTTAGGGTGAAATAAAAAAAAACACATAAAAATTATTTATTAACTCAAACCAAAAAGAAATATCGGTGTTTGAGCAAATCAACAAGAATTAAGCTAAAAAAACAAACATAAATCAAAACATTAACTATAATGAAAGTCATGAAATAGGTATACCTAGTTAAAATTGAATGAAATGTTAAAGATGAAAAAATTAGTTATAATTGAAAATCATGAATATAGTTGATGTGTGTGGGAGGGTGAAATCTTCAATTATGTGAGACTAATGGTTTGAATGGAGTTAGATAAGATGATAAGGGTTTGGAGATGGTGAGTTAAAATACTAGAGCCTCAAAAGTGATGTATATAAGATGATGGTGATTCGAATTATGGTAGAAGAATAATGATGGTGAATCGGTGATGGTGGTTTGTTAATGGTGATAGTTCAAATGGTGTGTGCTAATTAATTTATGTATTCGATGATGGATTGATGAAGATGCTTAGTGTTAAAAGTTAGGGTTTGGATGCAGGTTGGAATCGTGGTTTAAAGTTAGGGTTAGGGTTTGGTTCGAAATAGAGAAAATAAGGTGGTGTTTGGTTGGTATGCATGGTTAGGGTTTCAAATGAATGTTTTAGGATTTTAGATTTGGTATACCAATTTAGGTTCTGGTTTAGCCATGAAATAGAGTAGGATTTTGATGGTAATTAGGTTAGGAAAATATGGGTTAAGAATAGTAGAAAAGATATAGATTAATCTCTAATTCACATAGATGAAAAGATTAAAACTTTCAAGCCAAACTGTTCACACATATTCAATTTAATTGAGCTTGAACTCACATGGTATTCATTCAATTTTGATATTCATATTCAATTATTCATAATCATAACACATACCATATACTCAACATTAATGAATAATATAACCTTTCTACCATTATCTAAAGCATATTCCAGAAGATTCCAAGCTAAAAGATATTATGCTACCTTTATGCTAACTTTATTAATTAATTAATAAATTAGATAAATCACTTAATAATGTTAAAAATCCTGCCAATATTCTCCTCATACATGCGGTTACTTCCTCCTTGCATGCCATGCTCAAGCACGTAGACATTTAATTGCTTCTTTGTTACGTTTCTAGCAACGTAACCATCTATTGGTCTTCAAATTTACGAGAGACACTTTTCAAATAAAAAATAATTGGTTCTCCTACATAAATAGTAAATAGAATTAAATTATAATAAAAAAAAACCTCTAAAAATGGTTGTCATTCTCACTATTCCCCTCCATGTATGTCATCAACACCTTAGAATGGTCCACACTTAATTAGCACTAGTTCATATGTTCACCATATACATTATGGATCATTGCAACCTCATTTAAGACATCTAAAAAGTTAGCTAGGAGAAACAAATAAATAAAATTTTAGTAGAAAGGAGTATAATATTCATATACATATGCATATATTGACAATATATTTTGATGACATACAAACAACCATACGTTACAACAAAACAAAAGGTATTAATAACCATTTATTAATCATTTAAATGATGTGATTACATCACATGAGATACAATTGTTAATCTTTTGAGTATGGGAAACCAACCTACCCAGAGGGTCACCTAGTAAGTAGCAAGGGCTTAGAGGATTGCAACCCAACTAAGGGTTGGAGACAAAACTAATAAAATTGAATCAAACCAAAACCATAAGAGGAGCTAAAGGTTGCACCAGGGTCTTCCCATTAGACCAAGGCAATGAGAATTACTAATAATTCCTATTCTTAAGTGTGCACACACCCTACTAAGATCACAACCCTAGATAGAGTAGATATGGGGAAAAGGAAAGTAAAATATACATAGCCACAACTAGTTTAATATAGATAACCAACATAACCACATCAAAAGAGGTAGATATGCAAACATAGTCAACTATTAAAGGATTCATTTGAGTTGCTCCTGCTCCTGTCATTGTCCTTGTTTAGGTGAGGGCTTCCCGACATAAGGAAGACATCAATGGAGTAGCTAGCCACCACACCTTACTGGCAATGTCTAATAATTTAATATTTAGGTCTTCATGGGTATATATATATATATATATATATATATATATATATATCAGATGTAATTTATACTGGATCTATATTATCAGTATCAATTATAGATAAATACCAAGTAATTGGTGGAATATAAATATTTTAATAAGATAGTTATGGATCTATTAAATAGGAACTCAAAAGCTAACAAAAAGAAGATATTAGCTAACTGATTAAATCTAAAAAGTCAAAGATTATTTAGTGTGAAACTTTAAATTATCGATTAAATATTATCTAAAATTATTATGATTATTATTATTATAAAATAAAAATATCATGAGAAATATTAATTAAATAGATACACAATATAGTTTGTGACATAACCAATTATTTTATGAGAACTATAGCATTAATAAAATATGAAGTTTTACACCCTATAAAGTTGATGTGAAAATAATAATCATCAAGAGAAATATAAGCATAAAATTATGGGGTATTACAAAAAAATATAGGGTAGCACCATCTTTTTTACAAAGACATATATGTAGTTGTATATGCAGTTCTATTGTAGTTAAGTAGAATATATTTTTATCATATGATTATTATTATTATTATTATAATCATAATATTTATTTTTAATATTTATTATTCAAAAAATATATTTAAGTATTTATCACAAAACAATTAATTATTATTATTATTATTATTATTATTATCATGAACATATTTATGTATAAAAACATACAATTACTATTTTATGTATAAAATAAAGTATGATTTAATCAAAATCACCATGTACATTACCATAAAAAAATGTAATTTGAATTACAATATAAAAAATATAAAGTATTGATTTTTAGTAAAATTGACTCTAGAATTGCCCTTAAAGGAGGCTTTCTCTCTCCTACTCTAGAGTAAATTTTACTAGAAATTTAATTTTGTCAATAAGCTCCCAATTTGATGGCTCTTTCTCTCTGATTTTGACCCAAAAAAAAGATAACTGACCATGCTATTTTAGACATTTTATAACTAGGCATGCCTTATTGGTAATTTCAAAGCTTAGATGCGCCATTTTAGCAATTTTCCCAACACACTTGGGATCGTTCAGATGAAGGAGGAGTTTCTTTTAATGAGGATTGTAGTACCCAATTTACTTTCTAACCCTAATGAGGTGATTAGTCTCCTAATCCCTTCTATAACCATTAAAGTTTGTGTGGACCCTTAGTTATACCTCTCAGCCATGATTCTACCTTCCTACCCTTCAAAATCCTAGTTTCCAATTCATTCAACTAGTGGTAAAGTGGCCAACAACACTACAAACCCTATCAGCCAAGGTCTCAAGAAATTAACTGCCAAACTTATAATTTTCTTAATTTTTTTTGCTGCAAATCAATTCTTATATCTAATATTTTTTTTTTTGGGTTTCTATACTAACTCCTCTCATTTTACTATTTTTTCAAGATTTTTGGAAATTATTTGATTATTTTTTTCCATTTAAACTATATATTAGACTTTCTACCTTACTTAAACCATTTTTAATCATTGTTAATTTTCTTGGATGAGTGGACTTCAAAATTCTAATATTCTTACACCCCAAGATTGGGTCCCATGTGGTCTTGCTCATTTAATAAAAAAATTAACCATAATCACCCCCACTAACTCTCTTACACTCTCTCACTCATATCAATCACTCCCATCACTCCTCTTTCTTACAAGAAACCCATTCCATATAATTCTCCCATTTTCTCCATAAGGGGTTGTGCCCTTTTTTAGTTATTATACACTTAACCATGTTTCCTACACTTCAACTTTTCTCTTTCCTCTTTCATCTTGTCTTGGTCTTAGTTGTGCTTGTTATTTATTTTTTTACCATGTAGTAGAACACTCTTATGCTATTCTCTTCATTATTCTATCATTGCCTTACTTTTAAAATCTTAAGTTTAACTCTCTAGGCTTGCTTGTAAGTAAAAGAGAGTTAAAGTGATAGATTAGTGAAGGTTTCCCAAGATTATTCTCAATCCTCCATATTTAAAACTAGATGGCTTATATTCGTCCCCCACCCCTTTCATTCTATTATAGTCATTTCCATAATTTTTTATCTACTTCTTGTATTTTTAGCTTTTAGTGATCAAAGTGTAGAATAGGTTATAGGAGTATTTTTTTTTTCTTCAAGACCAGTGTAGCCAGTTTTAAGGAGCCATGTTTCCAAATTAGGGAACTATTATTATATTCTAACTTAAAATATTTTTTTATGTTATCATGTTTTAAGCTAAACATCAAGCTATGCTTTTTTCTAAATTCATATCCATATATTAATTGGTTGATTTGTAATTTTATGAGTTTTGTGATTTTATGTGAAATGTCTATTGTATACCTAGCTAGGCTTTGCCTTAAAATCTCAAGCACGATATTGTATTTGGTAATATTAATGTGTCATTAAAGGAGTAAAATTTACTATTTTTAATTATAGTATATCGTGTAGTATATGGATATTGCAAGATTTGAGCTTCTAGGCTGTGGTAGTTTCAACCATGGGCCCATTTTAACCCTTGTGGATTGCCTTAATATATCTTAATTATATTTTTTTGAGTAGCTAATGATAAAGGGGTGGTTTTGTGTAAAAAAGGTCAAATTTGGAGACTTGTAAATTTTTTTGAATTATGAGTGAGTTTTAGCCTTATGGGTAAAGATGTCATTATATTCCTTGAGGTTTTATATCAAAGTGGATGTTTAATATGCTAAGGTTTGGATGGTTATGACCTAAGTTATGAAAATAATAAATTTGAATATATTTAAATGATTAAGAGAATTTTTATCAATTTAGATTAAATCTATAAATGTGGCATTGTATAAGTGTCATTAAGAGGAAATATAACAAGTATGATATGTGAGGTGATGTGGTAAACTATGAGTAACCTAAGTATGCATTTATAAAACAAAGTGACATAAATTGGAAATAATAACCAAAAGGTAACAATGGTATTTTATGTGCAAAATTTAAGATTTTGTTTATGATTTTTGCATATGGTATTGTTAATGAGATATTGGGATGATATGTTAAATTTGATGAATTGGAGAGCCTTATATGTCGAGTTATGGTATACTAGTGAAATTAGGGTTGTGCAGAGTGTATTGTGGTCTTTTCCCTTTTTTAATATTACATTATGCTTTTTGGTTTGCCTTATGCATTATTTTTTATTCATGTGGTTATAATGTGTTTAATTTAATTAAACATGATATAATTTGTAGTACTTTAAACAAATATAATGGTTGGAATATATACATGATAATTAGATATTATGGAAAGAAGTTGATAAACAACTTTCTCATGGTAAATCAATGGTAATAAGAATGGAAGTTCGATGACATTAACTAAAGAAAGTGATGGACATTTTATGTGTTATGTTTTGGTTAATGATATAGTAAAACTATACTACTTAAATTGGAAGATCACATAAGATAAGACCAAAATAATTCCAAATGTTGAAATTATTTTATTATAAAATTAATTATTCCTATTCTTAATGGAAGCAGAGGACCTTAGTCTACTCTATCTGACCAATCCACCAACTTATAAGGAAATACTTAAGGACTAGAGGTTTACTAGCAATCCGCATGTAGGGGTTGATTATCTTTTTCACATCTATGAGGGGAGAGAAGAGGAGAGTAAATGTTTAATATCGGTAAGGTTGATTATCTTCCTCTCATATGTAGGGGGAAGATGAGGGGAGGGGTTAAATTAGAAGTGGATCCGTGATCTCAATGTGATAAAGTAGATGGATTGATGTGACCACTTATTAGTAAGATTTAAATATGGATTTTAATCTAGGTTCCTCTCGTATCTTGAGCATTCATGCATGTATAGTATCTATCTTGTTATTAGGTTGTTTTTCCTATGCTTGCTCTTTTTCTATGAATATGTATTGTTCCCTTACTCAGTATATAGCATACTAACCATCTTTTTCATGGGTATTGTTCATTCTCATGAGCAAATACTGCCTTATTTTGCAAGTAATTATTTATTAATGTATTTGATGTGCTTACTAGCGGTGAGTGATTATGGGTTAGTTCAAGTATATGAGTTACTATTAACCTTGCTCTAGATATAGATGGGATATATAGAGTACTTGTTATACATTAGATGCGATGTAATACTTAATATTTTAATATTAAAGGTTTTGCAAAAAGAAAAATTTAGTACTAAATTTTGAGTTGTTACTAAGATGATATGATAAATAATAATTTCCTTCTTATATAAAAAAAAATAAAGAAATGAAGTGAGAGAAGATGTAAACACATAAAGAACCTAATATATAGATATTAGCTTGAGCTAAGAAGGATTTAGTTGTTAATATATATTTCTTTGATATTAAATTTTATTATTTTTAATATATAATGTTTTATATAGTATAAATATATTAACCCTAATTATAATCCATATGAAATTAAATATAAAATATGGCCATAAAATTCATCAGGCTAATTAGTAAAGTAACAAATTATCTCTTTTCCTATTTCTTGATGATAGAAATAGTGGTATAGGATGTATATATATATATAGGATTATATGACATATGTGACACATTTATAGGAAGAGGGGGAATTGGTAGGCTTATGTTTTGAAATTTGAACATGTATGTAAAGGGTAAATAGACAAGGCAAATAATCAACACGTCATTTTGAAAATTTGCTCGTTGTGTTACTCCTCCACTTTTCTCTTATTCATCAAGTTTCAATACATATAGATACATTAAAAAGAAAAGATCAATAGGGTAAGATTCTTCCACTAAATTACATGAATTTAAAGAGAATATCATATAAATGTTCTAAATCCTGTCTGTTTCATATAAGGCATTCACCATCCATTAGAAAGAGGAAGGGCGTAGAAACAATCATTTGCAATTTTTAAGTGATATATTAATCTTTGGGTGTTGTCAATAAAATCAATGATCAAAGGTATGTGCTATAAACTACTATTATCTATATCAACAATTAAATTCCACATATAGTGATTGTGTCATCTGAGTGGGGATTTCCATATTTGTTACATTAAAAGTGCATGTACTTATATCTTATTTGGGTTATAATCATAGTTCATGCCATTTATTTATCAAACATTGATTACATATGAAGTACTCAAATGAAAGGTCATACATGAAGTAGCTATTTAGGATATAAGGAGTAAGAAGGGTGAGAAGATTGTTGATTCCCTTCACTCTAATATTTCTCAATTATGTGAAAATTAGAGGGGCAAATGTGTTGCATGTCACATGCGACAAGTTTCAAGCCCCAACACCCTCTACGAGGCTAGCATCCCAAACACAAAACTAATGAGCACCATGCCAAATATGCACAATATCCCAAAAATAAAGCACAAAGGGATATGTAAAAGGTACATTAAGTCATGCCTAAGACATAATATCAATATTAACAACCATCATCCCCCAAATGAACACTCATATTTACATGTCTCATTCACTTGGGAAAATCATGGATTGTGACATTCTACCCTACCTAAAACCACAAGAGCCCTCGTTTACAACACAAAGGGGTCCCTAACATTATTTCATTACATCTTAGGCATTTTACCTATGATATCCTTTCATTTCTTTCCTAATGTTAATAAAATACCATATAAACACCCTAGATTGTCCCACAATACTTGAGATTCAACCAACCTCTTACACCCCAACATAAGTTCTTATGGCATTTCCATCCTCCTTCCCATGACTTAACATTAAATGTCCAATAT
The DNA here is from genome assembly GCA_039764185.1 of Tamarix austromongolica. Lineage (NCBI taxonomy): Eukaryota > Viridiplantae > Streptophyta > Magnoliopsida > Caryophyllales > Tamaricaceae > Tamarix > Tamarix austromongolica. Next base: position 73,575,964 of record CM077813.1, read on the forward strand.
CCTCTCATTACATGACCCTCAAAAACTCTTTTCAATGATCTAGATCTCTCACCAAATCATGTCCACTGATACCTCCTTTTCAATGAACACATGTAGCATAATGACCCACACACTCCATCTCAGTAGAGTTGGGCCTTTGCTAGCATTCTTAACAAACAAGATACTCACAATGCCCTCGGGGTACACTCAAATATGATAAAATGCTTTTTGATTGGCACATTGATGATTTGTCTCATATTAGGTATCACATGCTTAGAGTATCTGACCCTACTTCCCCTAACAAAGCTAGCATGCCAAAAAAAAATGGTACTCAACACCATGTAGAATATTTGTAACGTCCTAAAAATACAGTATAAAGAGATGTGTGGAAGGGGAACTAGTTCATACATAAGATATAATATTAATATTAGTAATTATCAGGCTCCAAGGGATTACCCATATTCACATGGCTCATTTACAAGATGCTTGGATAATCATGAACCATGACATGTGGCTCGAAAGGTGTAAAAATTACTCACTCATTTATACGCAATAGGGTTATACTTGAATAAATATTTAAATATGTGTAATATAATATTACTAATGTAATAATTTCATCAAACACTAACATTAAATTGCAAACAGTATTACAAGGCAAGAAGAAAAACTGGGCTTGCATGGTAGGTACTAAAAGTTTATTAGAATCCTTATATTAACTAACTTGCTACATTAAATAATTAATGCAAATCGTCATCAACCATTTGCTTTATTTTTATTTTTGGCAACAAATTCATGATGATAGAGGTTAATAAATGGAATAACAATGAACAAAAGGTGACGGTGACCAAGGATGACCATCGGAATAGGAATGAACAAGTGATTCTAACAAACATGTCAGTAATAAAAATCACTTTTTTCTTAAGGTTGTGCAACTTTAGATTAAGGCATAAGCTTTAAGTTATGTAGGATTGAGATTTATGTTGACTTATTACCATAAATTTATTGATATATGCTCCCATAATTCTTCTTTTTAATAAATTTATAAGAATTAAACCCACAAAAATGAGTCAAAAACACCATATAAACAATCACAATTACTATAAAATTATTACAATACCAAAAAAGATGGAGTGAGATAAGAATATGGTACCTCCAGAACTTAAGAAGAAACATTTACCTCTTTTGGTCCCTAAATACTAACTATTATCATACATACAACTATTAAAAAATTATTCTTTAACCATTGTTTTTTTAATTAAATGTCCAAATAATTTTTTATCCAATGAAGGTCTACTAAATATTTCTTTGTGGCATTTACAAAGTAAGGGTTTAAAGAATTTGTATGATGCTCAGACATGCCATAGGTGGTAAAAAAGAGGTTTTCATATACCTAGATAAGATCCTTATAGTAATTATAATGGCTTTTGTCCCCATCATTAGGCCATTCTTAGTTGTAAACTCGCAACCATTTAATTCTTCACCACTATTGCATCACCTGTTATGGGAGCTACTCTATTTTTGGAGAAACCAAAATGAAATTATTTTGAAGAATTATTTTACCATGTGATGCCCATCCTTTTGATGTTGGTAATATATGTGTAATTAATGAAACTCAGGTAATTATTGATAAGTGCATGACACATATCATAATATTACTTATTTCAACCATGACCCAATTTGAGCTAGCTTTCTTGATTATAGTCAATCCATACCTTTATAGGTTTACATAAATGACAAAAAAAAATACTTTCCTAATTATTCCTACATCTAATTGAAAGGTTCAATGAGTAATATAGTTGCCTAGTTACATGAAAAGATAAAATACAAGCTAAAAATCATCTTAATTGGCTTTAATGATGTCCTACGGCTGGAACTTAAAATGTATAAGCTTAGGAAATCATCTCCATGCTCTAAAAACCTATACTTGCTAATTCCCAAAACATAACAACCTAAATAATTAGGGTTGAAATGATTAATAGAAAAAAAAAGGTAAACTAGCCTTTTAGTAGATTGTAAGGTCTAATCTTCTAAGTACAACAATCAACTAAAATTTCATAAAATTTGTTGCACTTTCTTATACAAACCAAACTTGTCAATTAACTTGTTTTTTCTCCACTTTATGCCTAAGCATAGTCCCAAAATCTACCTAATTTTGTTTCAATAGTAGTTGTGTTTTTTATGACTTAATTTTGTGTTATTTTCTTCCCTAATCAACACCTAATTATACTTTTAGCTTTCCTATCCCTTCCCTCCATTTTGTTCCAAATTATGGATAAATCATTGCTAAGGGATACTGCTCCTATTTTTTTATTTTTGGTGCCCCACACATGTCCATTAGGCTGTACAAATGGTTGTAGTGGTTGTGGCTTGTGGAAGATACTTTTTTTGAATCCCCTTGGTTAGTTGTGAGTCATTTAATGAGCCACTTAAGTTGTCAAAAGGTGCTAGCAGAACTGTGAGTTTTCTATGGCTTGGTTATTTACTAATTTCAACTCAATCCTAAAGTGGGGGTTTTGTATAGCTTGGTTATATAGTATTTTTTAATTCAACCAAAAATAAGACAGTTGTTGTGGCCAAAAAGCTTGCCATAGTTTTTGCAAAATTTGGGATTATTTATTTAAGAAACTTAAATTTGATGTCTTATAATCCATCTTATGTTTTTCTTCATACCCTAGTTGAGTAGAAAAACAAATCATTTCCATGGAGCCAAATAAGACTAGGTTTTGTTTTTGCTTATCCTATCGTTATATTGAATGTTCAGAAGCCTTCTTGATGCAGTGTTCACATACTCCTCATTATATGGTCCTCGTAGAATTAATCGGAGCTTGCTTAAGGACCATTTATGTGTACTTAAGATAACATCCAAACTATCTTAATTTTGACAACAAAAATTAAAAAAGATGGTGAATGCTCCCGTATCAAACTCTCTGGGTTGTTTAGGATTCAACTTACTAAATCAAACACTAGTATGGAGCTTGATAGAAAATAATACTCTCTTCATATTAATAAGAAAGGAATTTGAATAATTTACACACGATTTAGGAACTAATAGATATAGTTTTAAAATTTCACTTACACCCTTCATTGAAATACACAAATAATTTGATATAGAGATAATGAAAGAAAAAAGGTGAGAATAAAAGTAGAAAGTAGATTTTAACTTTTATAAAATTACTTTATTTTTATTAAAAAAATTAATGATAAAATGAATTACTTTTTAATATGGATGCAGTAATAATTAGGACACAACGAATAAGAGACAATTGTGTTTGATCACAAAAAGAATGATCAACGATCTTATATAGAGAAAAAGAATTATGATCCATAGTAAAAATAAAAATTGATCAAAAATTGTGGAGCCAAAAATTATGATTTCCAACCCGCATGTAGGGATTCCTATACAAGGATTAAAATTTAAGTTCATAGATACTTAATTTCTCATAAAAGCTCATGTAGACACATTTAATAGGTGGTGCTTCATAGGGTAAACAAAATTTATGCACCAACCATAGGATAGAAATGGAAGGATAAGACATTCATATGGTTACTTTTCTAATTAAAGGTGCTAAAATTAATCATAAACACACTAATCTTTTAAATAAAAAATAAACGATTAAATTTCATGGCAGAGTGGATGAGTGGGTAGAAAAAAATATCCTTATGAGTTATGGCGCCTTGAAATGGGTATAAAATGATGGCATTGTGGTTTTCTTCAAAAGTGGTAAAATTAAGTTTGGAAACATATAATTTTTCACAAAATTGTAGGTGATCATCTCTACTAGACAGAGGTGGTGGAAGTGATATGTGAGGAAAAATGATTAGGCATTAAAGCACTATCATCAAACCTAAAAATCATAGTATCTTCAAAGTCAACATATTACACCTATATGAGAAATGTATCACACATCACTTAATCATTACTTGTTAGTGAGGAAGATTTAAGATTCTCAACATATTCAAGAACGATGACATTGACTTTTGTTTATAGAGGTTCAAAGAAATGGGCTGTTAAGAGGTTCTACTTTTGACAAAAGTGAAGAGTTGAGCTTAGCTAGAGCAACTTCAACACCCAAAGGTCATTCCCAATGAAATGAAGGCATCTATTTTTTTTTTCATTTTGAATGGAATCTTCAATTTTTGAATTACAAGACACTTTATCTTCTTCATGATTGAAACCCTCTTGACTAATAACATCAAGCTTTTACTTTTTCCTCTAACAATTGAATGATGGCATCTAGTTTTGCATTAGTTACCTCTTTGTTATGATTCACAAGTATGATGGGTGGTGAGTAAAGATGGGGTAAAATGAAGGTGAATGAAAGTTATGGGTTGAAGTTTATGTGGAAGTGGTTGAGATGGATTATAATAGAAAGGAAAAGATTAAAAAAATGAAAAATATGTAGATGGCTTGAGGGGTGATGAGTTTATGGAGAATAAATAGAATAAGACCCAATTTATCAACTTTAAGCTTTGATAACAATTTGATGCATACAAAATACATATTAGATAATACTAAGGAAGGTAGTGCATTAGGTTAGTTACCACCAAAAATAGAAAATAGAAATAGAAGTTGAAGAAGAGAAAAATATGAACTTAATTACCTATTAAATTCTTATCCTCACAGCCATGATCGAAGGTATTCAAGCCTTTGAATAAATAAGGTAAGATTTGAGAATAAAATTCAACCAAACTTTTTGATCAAGTGTGAAGGTGCATCACATCACAAAGGAGGAAAATATAAAGCAACCAAATATGATCACCTTCATGTATATGCCAAATGCTTACATATAGTGTGTTGGTCTCATTTAGTAAAAATATATAATCTACGCTTACATGAGCTGACCATAGTTATGACTCTACTAGGTAATCACCTAATGAGTTTTAACTCTCTATTTTAATTCCAACTAAAGTGAAATATGCTCAAAAGATTTCCTTATGGTTGGATTTCAAAAATAACATAAAGAAAGGCCTTCCCAATTACTCAACATCTTATTTAGAGTTCAACAACTAACATGGCCAGATAGCTACTTAGAAAGATAAAATATAAGCTAAAAATCATCCTAACCAACTCGAATGATGTCCTATGGCTAGAACTTTGAAATCATGATCTTAGGACATCATCTCCAAGATCTTACAACCTGGATAGCTAATTTATACAAATAAATAAGCTAACTTAGTAGGGTTGACATGATTAATTTGGAAAAAGTAAAGTAGCCTTTTAATAGCTTGGAAGGCTTGATCTCCTTACTATAACAATCAAATAAATTGACATAAAAGTTGTTGTAATTATTTATGAAAACAAAAATTATCATTGTTTTTATTTTTCTTCCAGTTTTTTGTGCCCATAAAATGTCCCAAAATTTACCTAATCCTATTTCTACAATATTTGATTTTTCGGTGACTTGATTTTGTGTTGTTTTTATTCTCTAATCAGCACCTGATTGTCCTTATTGATTTTTTATCCCTCATCCTCCATTTTTGTGCCAAAATTAAGCCAAAACATTTCTAAGAGTTGTTGCTACTATATTTTGATTTTCTATACTGCAAACATGAGTAAAAGGCTATCGAAAATAGGTGTTATGGTTATGGCTTGGGCGAAATCATTTCTGAATCCCCTTAGCTAATTTTCAGTCAATTAATGAGTCACTAAAGTTTTAAAAAGCAGTAATAGGAGTGTGAGTTTTCATGGCTTGCGTGTATTGGGTTTTTATTGTTTTCAATTCAATACAAAATAAAAAGGTATTTATAGTCAAATTATAAGCATGATTTTTACAACACTTGAGATTATTTCTTTAAGTGTTATATATGCATTTGAATCTTGGAAGCCTTCTTATTTGCTTTTTCATGACCTAAGCTGCACAAAAAATACTGTTCATGGAGCTAAAGAAGACTAGGTGTTGTTCTTACTTGTCTTGGAGTTATATTTAATATTAAGGAGCCTTCTTGATGCAAGGTTGACATACTCTCTATGATATGCACCTCCTTGAATGAATTTGAGCTTGAATAAGGACCCCATATGTGTACTTATGACAAAATCTAAATCATCTTAATTTAGATTAAAAAAAATTAAAATGATAGTGAATATTCCTACATATGAAATGAGCAACCAATGAAATGCTCACCATCTTGGCATCTATTATATGAAACCTCTCTAGCACCTTATTCACATAGGAATCTTGTAACAAGTACAAAAGCTTATACTCACAGTTTCTAATGATCCCCATGCCAAGGATCCTCTTCACATCTCCAAGATCCTTCATCTCAAAATCAAACTTCAACAATGTCATCACCTTATCAACATCAGACATATCTTTTGTTACCACATGCATGTCATCAACATATAGCAAAATATACACAAAAGTGTCACCTTCCATCTCCTTCAAGTACGCACATACATCATCTTACTACTAAAGAAACCATGCTCAATTATAATATAATCAAATCATTTATGCCACTGTCTAGGAGACAACTTTAGGATTTATAGTGACCTCTTCAATAGGTAAACATGATCACGCATCCCCTTAATCACAAACCCATCAGATTGTTGCATGCAAATCTCCTATTTAATCTCACCATGCAAAAATGTAGTTCTAACATCTAACTATCCCAACCACAAATCATCCATATCCACAAGTGCAAGCAAAGTATAATAGAAATATGTCTACACAAGAAAATACCTCATTATTGTCCTTACTTGGAATCTAAATGAATCCACATGCATCTATATAAGATTTATACCTTGGTCTCTCAAGCCCTAGAGCTCCCTGTTTGAACTTGTACACCAACTTGCAATCAACAATATTTTTCTTCCTCAATGCATTCACAAGTTCCCATGTCTAATTTTTCAATAAGGACTTCATCTCCTCCTACATAGCAGCACACCACTCGGCAGAATCAGTACTCTTAATAGCCTTTGAGAATGATGCTAGCTCATGCACATCAACAACATTCTCTTAAAGCATATCAAAATAATATTTCAAAATTGTAGTTGGTCTATCAGAAGGCTTAACAATCCTCCATTCTCTACTTGAAACAATGCTCCATTGCTCCACCTACCACTTAGATCCACCCACATTAGGAATAACATGTCTATTAAAAGGGTCTCTACCATTTAACTCAACCTTAACCTCGATCTGGCCTGAAGCACTATCATGCTCCACCTTCTTAGACACACCATCACAACACTCAATCTTCTAAAGGAAGATAAACTTATTGAAGGTAACATCCATAAGGGTTAAGAACTTAGATGGAGCCAAGTCCATAACCTATACCATTTCAATTCAGATGTAAAGCTAAAAAAGATATATTTCTTAGCTCTAAGCTCAAGTTTACTATCACTCAAAAAAGCATAAGTAAGACAATCAAATATATGCAAATTAAACTAATTAGTTAGCTTACCAGACTACAAATCCTCAAGTGTCTTCAAATCAATGCAATGATTTGGTAACTAACTCACTAGGTACGTTACCACATGAACCACCTCAGCCTAGAACTCAATACAACCCCATTCTATTATTGTTTTCTAACACAGGTGTGGTGTCTCGCTATCCCATGGTCTTAGCAGCAATCTATGAAACTCAGCTAACAAACTCAAAATGATTATCTATCCTAAGACACTTATCCTAATCCTGAGTCTACTTCTCTAGCTAGGTCTTTAAACATTACAAAACAACAAACATATCATTCTTATGCTTTAAGAAATAAACTGATACCTTTCAAGAGAAACCATCAATAATTGTAAGTATCATGAACCACCTTTGGAAACCACTATCATTAGACCCCACAAATCTAAATGGAAAAACTTAAGAGGACCTCTAGTACTATACTTAGCTTTTGAAAAGATATCCCTCTTATAATTGTTAAACACACAGTGCTCATAGAATTCCATATTGCCTTTACTCTATCCATCTAATAGACCCCTGTTAGAGAGGTCTATTAGATTCTTGAAACTCACGCATCCCAATCTCATGTGCCAAAGTCTAGTAACATCTAAATCTGATAACCTCGGCGATGTCACAGTAGATGTCTCCCTAATAGTGGAACCTACCAACTCATAAAATATCTTGACCCACTTCCCCTTCATCACCACCAGATCCCTTCTGTAACTCTCAAGCAGTCATCCTCAATAATACACCTATACCCATTACAATATAAGGAAGTCAAAGAGATGAGGTTCCTATTTATATTTGAGACATGTATCATGTAAGACATTATCCTGACACCATCATGCATCTTCAGCTTCACCATCTCAAACCAAACAACTTTTCAAGTAGCATTATTTCCCATTAAGACAAATCCATCCTTAGCCACCTTGATTATCTGAAATCAACTTTGATTGGGACATATATGGTAGGAACACCCATAATTAAATATCCATATATCACTAATATTATTCTGTTTATCAATGGCCATCAAAACATCTCCATCAGCATCATCATAGGCAAGTACAACATCATACTTTGTACTAGATGACTCATCAAGCATAGCAATAGGCTTCTTTCTAGGACAAAACTTGTAACATGCCCCTTATTGTGAAACCTATAGCATGTCACATTTTTCTACTAGCTCTTCATCTTAGATCTAGGCGTCTTATGATCACCATTCCCTCACTTCTATGTCCTCCACTTAATTACCAGTCTCTCAATATGTGAATTGCTGAAAGTACCACTGCCAGTCAACTGACTATCAATCAACTCCCGTTGTAGTAGGATAGATTTCACATCCTCAAGGACTAACTTTTCCTTCCTATAAAAAATAGCTTATGAAAATCCTTAAAGCTTGTAGGCAAAGAACATAACATAATAGTCAGATTTTCATCAAATAATTTAACATCTATATTACATAAATCTATAACTATAGAATCAAAATTATCCAAGTGACTTTTTATAGATTGACCTTCAACTAACTTCAGGTCATGAAGCCGACTCTTCAACAGGAGCCAATTTCCTACTAATTTTTCATATATAATAACTCACTTTGTTAGACAAATATAGTTGTATGGGAATGAGGGCCTTAAGATATAATTATTTAATCTCTCATTTGTTATGGATTCTAACTTGTCTGAATAAACTAATAATGCTTTCTATAATCCATTCTGAACTAGAACCACCATCATCTTCAAATTCCATAATCTAAAATTGATAGATCAATTAAAATTATCAATATCGAATCATATACCTCTCCCAAGTATTAGATCTCCTTAACATCACAGCTTTGATACCAAGTTGTCGTGGATTAGCAAGGATTGAAAGGATCCAAACCAAAATTGAAATTAAAAAGATTATGAACAAATGAGGATTAAACCACAAAATAGAATAATTAAGGAGAAAGTAGAGACTTTTATTCGTACTCTTATGTAATAATAGGATGATAAAACTAATCAATCAATCAATTATAAAAATCTACAATTCTATGTTAAAAGAGAATTATATAGAGAAGAATAAGAATTTGGGTTGTACAACTTGACAACTAGGGTTTCTATCGTGTCTCCTTCTATAGACAATAAAGTTTACAAGACAAAACATCATGTTTTGGAAATAAACAAAAAACATGGTTCATATTTAGGAAACATAGGACCTCGATGTTTATTTCATTACTCTCAACTTTTATCTAAAAAACATATCAAAGTTTTTAGTGAGAAACATGATCCGCATTTAAAAATATAGGACCCTTTGTTTTTCATAAAACTCACATTCTACAGATAAACTTCTCCAACACCTGTAGGAACCAACACAATAATATGTTTTGCTTCAAATATCCAGTTAAAACTCTCAACACCACCACTTAGCCAACGTAATCATTGCCTTGCCACCGGTGATTCATTCTCCACCTCTAATGAAACTCTACTGGTCCTCACCTACCCTGATTTGCATAATTCATTTGGAATAATTTAACTAAAACTCTAGCTTTCATTTTGACTGATTGTGGATTAATTATGATTAATTAAGTTAAGTTGATGGTAATTTTATTTATATATGATTTGTGTAACTGATTTGGAGTGGTTAATTATATTATATGTTGTTATTTGGTAAAATATGATTTATAAACCCAGATATGTCTAGATTGCTTAGAGTTATCCAATTATGTTAGTTTTGATAAATTGATTATAAAATATGTTCCAAAATGTACATAATATCATTTTGGTAACTTCAATTTCATAAAAATGAAGAATATGGTTGAATTGGGATTAATGGGCTCAAACTTTAATCGACGAGCTATGTCTTTGAATTGGATACGATTGAGTTGTTTCTACTAATTGTCTTTACAAAATGCTTTAGAATAGGATTAATAACATTTTTGATTTGTTAATTTAATAAAATTTATGATAATCATCCAAATTAGGGTATTAGCTCATAACATTAATCTTGTTAAATTGAAACATTCCTTTATGGTTTAAAACCAAATTATTTATATAATATATTTTAGAGTGTGCTTGATTTCATATTTGGATCCCTAATTTGAATAATTGAGAAAGAATTGACTAGTTTGGCATTCCACTAAAAACCTCATTTTTGAAAATGCTTATCATAAATTAGCATAAATTTTTTTTAATTGAAATTCATTATCTAGCTGTACCTAAAATTGGTTTAATTGTATTTTTAAACTATCAATTTGGGGTAATCAAAATGAATTGGTTGATTCATAGCCCAGGCCTAGAAACTCTGATTTTTTGAGATATATTTATTAAATTGATTTTATTATGCCTTTTTAACCCAGTCAATTACTAGCTTTGATTTTAAAATTATTCTAATTATGTTTTATCTTATCTATTTTGATTAGTTCTCTAAAACATTTTGGACAGTATTTTTTGTTGCAAAACCTAATCGATAAAATTAACCTATTCTCTATCGTCCTTCCCTTAGTTTTCCAAATCGATTTAAAATGTCCTAAGTCATCTTTGATGAACTTAGTTTGGTCAAGATTCAATTTTGTATATTAATGGAGCACTATTATCAAGTATTAGGTTTTGCATATACTTCTAGAAAAGCCTGTTTATTCTTTTCATTACTGATTAAATAATTAGTGGATAAGGTAATTTTATAACACAATCCTATGACTTCCATTAATGGTCAAGGATGATATTTCTCATTGATCCTTTAGCTAGTGATCTCCCTCTCTTCCTAATCACATTGAGTTAGCTTCGAACCTAATTTAAGTCTCTTAATACACCGCCAAATTTACTACTTAAAAACTTTGTTTTATGTAAGCATTAATTTAAAATATAATGGGTGTTCCCATTATACTCTATATAAGTGTGGCATCCTCAACTATTACTATACTAAGTGCTACGGCTAAAACATTACTTCACTTAAATAACATTTACAACGTGGAAGTAAAATAGTGATTTCATTATAGATTAACCTTGACCCTATAGATTCAAAAGTATCAAGCAAATAGTTATAATATAATAAAGGGAGAAAATAATGAGGCACATAAGAGTCAAAGGACTAGGTGGATCAAAAGATGGTAGAGCAAACACGATATAATCCTAACTCTCAACCCTTAATAGAAGCCATCAAGACAAACCCTCAATGATGGAAACCTGTTAGGGTTTCACGAAAGGATCGAGAAATTAATCGAGCGCAAGGTTCGATTCGCCGGATTCAGCCTAAGGAAAACTCCCTAAGGAAGATCCAAAGATTTAGAGGCATAGTTTTACAACGGCAACTGAAATCGAAAGAAAGAATGATCAAGATCGATCAAAGACAGAGAGCAGACACAGAGGAGAAGAGCGAGTGAGAGGTTCGCCGAGAGAGACAAGTCACGAGAGAGAAAGATCGAGAGAAATCAAGAATCGTATTTCATCCAAAAATTATATGCGTATTACAACGTATATGGCCTATTTATATAAGTATACAGACCGTATAAAAATACACACACACATACATCCCATACGCCATCACAGCCCAGCGATACAAACGGGAATGGTCGACAACAATTGGGCCGAAGATATAGGTTCGACCAACCCAAGAACGCAACAAGAGAAACTCCCCCAAATACAAGGTAAGTTTTAGACATAATTCCCATCAGCTAAATTAACTTTAGCTAATCATGGCTGTTAAGGATTATTAATCCACAATCCAACTAGTCCATAATTATGGACTGGGTGGCGGATTATACAACCGACCTAATTTCCATTAGCCAATTCGACCAGCGAATGCATCACATGGGATTACATATAATTAACAAAAAAATTACATAATCTGCAACACTCCAGCAATTGCATCCAGAATCCACAGAATCCATGTGCTGCATCAATTTCCTATTTATTCACACAAATAAGACAAACAATTATAAGTAACAAATATTTCACAGCAATTATCAAAATTAATTAAGTATAAATTTTTAAGATTCATATCACTCAAAGTAATCTTTCAAGGTAAATGTTGTTCATTGAATGGACAAGAGCCCAGGAATGAAACCCTTTATTACAATGGTACTAAGTAACTCTTTATACCAAAATACTATGAAAAACCCTCATAGAAAACATCAAGGCACCACAATAATACATGGTATAAAATATTGAAATATATATGAGATGATCAAAATACAATAATCATATTAGATAAAATATAATCACCAAAATCACATGCAGGTCATATATGCTCATTTAGAACATAATACCAATCAAGCATCCAACAAATGCTCTCTAAAGTATAACTAGAAATAATCTCATTATCAATACCAAAAATTTTATCACATCGCAGGTAGGCACAAAGACATAATACCAGTAAAATCCATAACATCAAATTTAGGCACAAAGGTTACTACCAAAATAATAACCTAAAGAAAAAATATTATAGTGGCCATACTGATGCACAAGTTATCATGGTACCCTCCGAACCATCCAACCCAGAGGCATGACAACACACAAGTCATATTGTTTCTAAACCTAGAACACTTAATCCTTAAGTATCAATAGCCACTATAGGGTCTATAGGTCACCTATAGAGTAGTTTAAGGCATTATAGGGTATAATAGTACACTAGAGAACCAAAAAAGCAAGGGATTCAGCCTCATCTTTAGGGTGGCCACGAAATCCCATATTAATCACATAGATCTAATTTTTATACTTAACCATTTTTGCTTCTTTTCAATTATTTTGAGACAACCATAATTAAGGCCAATACCAAGGTCAACATTAAAAATATAATATGGTCATATTAGGCTCAATTATTTACATTTGGGCATATTAGGATAAAAATGACCAAAATATCGACGAGACCATTATTTTCAAGTAATCATCTATTTTAAATACTAAATCCATTTTATTTATTAATTTATCATGAAAAGGCTAAAATACCATAATTAAATTAATTACCATGTAAATAGATTATTAAATATGATACATTGCCATTTTACCCTTATTTGTAATATTGTGCATAAAATCCTAGCTTGTATATCTAATATATCTAAAATCACATAATCTCATGCTCGACAAGATATAATACGCAATAAAGATACTTGTTGGGATAAATCTTATAATACACATAAAATAACCAAACTGCCCCTATGATACACATCAATAATAATTATACCACAAATATTTCTAAGCACGCTCAACCTATTATTTTATACATGTATATCACAAATAATATGTTTTTGATATTAGAATCATTTTAATCATATAACCATACCTGTAAAATTGTGTGTAAGATAACATGCTCATCTTTCTTATTTTTATGATAACAATAAATAGCATAAAATTATAATGTAACGAATGACCCGCAACATATTTTATACACAAAAATGCTAATGTGCTATCATACAATATCTATCATTTTAGTAGATTATAATGGTTACTTGATTTCCACAAAAAGCATAAATTATTAGTATCTTACTAAAATTATAAGACCTCGGTAATAAAACTTTCATACCTAAAAATAATACCACAATTATTGAATTAATATTTAATAAATAAAATAATAACATTATTATAAAAAAATATTTATTTTCTAAAATTATAAAAATACCCTTAATTGTTAATTATGGGTACCAAAAATTATTAAACTAAAACTCTTCCTCACGCAACACATGCAGCATGAGCTCATGCATGAAGAATAGGATTGAGCTGGGAAAGGTCAGCTGATTAGTTTGGCAAAAGAAGAAGGTTAAGGTAGGAATGGTGGAAATGGTGGAGATAGTGGTGGTGGTTGGTGCTAGTTTGAACGATGGAGGGTGGTGGTGGCAAAATAAGGGAAGGAAGGTTAATGGTAGATGGAAGGGTGGTACTAGGCTTAGTTGGCTAGTAAATAGACGAATATGGTGAGGTGATAGGTTGTTGTGGGGATGGCTCAGTTGGGAGCAGTTTTGGTGGTTTAGGAGACTAGAAGCTATGAAGGGACATGGCGTCGGAAGGGCTCGAATGGAAGGATGGTGTAGGGATGGTTGTGGATGGAAATGGTGAGGCATTAGGGGAGGTAGAAATGGTTGGGGTTGGGTCGAAATATGGTGCATGTAGGTATGGGCTATAGGAAGAAGGGTGGCGGTGGGAGGTGTAGGTAGAACCACATGGAGTCGAGAGAGATAGAGTTGGGTATGGTTTTGTTCAGAGGGTTGTGTTAAGGGTGGGAGCTAAAAGAGGTGAGGCAGACACAGGGATAGGTGTTGTTGTTGGGTGATGGTGTAGAGGGGGAAATGCATGAAATTGAGGGAAAGAAGAAGAAGAAGAAGAAGAAGAAGAAGAATAAGAAGAAGAAGGGGTGGATGGTGCTAGAGGTGTGTAGGAAAGGCTAGAGTTATGGAGGAAGTGGCTAAAGGTGGTTGGTGGTCTATAGTGATTCTAGCAGAAGGAGAAGAGAAGGGAGGAGTTGATCACTACAACAATATGAATCGATTACAACGATGTTTCTTACGACAACCAACATCGTCACAATAGATAAGTCTACATCAATGACAAGTCATTAATGAATGATAGATTTAATGAGTGGGGAAAATGAGTCTACAATGACAATGGGGTCGTCGTTGTATGTGTATTATGGCGACTCATAGTTGAATTTATTTTTAAAATTTAATGTTTAAAATTAATTTTGGCTAAAATAAGCTTCAGTGATGACGAGTTTTTGAGGTGTCTGTCGACAATTTTTATCCCACCTTTCATAGGCAAGAAAAAAATATCTATAACATAGACGAATCATCGTTCTAGGGTAGGCGGGAACTTTCCCCCTTTCTAAAAATTATTGAGGGAAAAATGTTGGTTAGGTGTATTACAGCGACTAGTCAACATCCTAGAGTAAAGAGTTGTTGTAGTATAGGAGACCACAATGTCGTCGTTTGTTTAAAAGGTGTCTATTGCAGTGAAATTGTTGCTACAATAGAGGGGGGAGTCGTTGCAGTAGAGGTTGGTTATATAAATGAAAAAACCTACACTATTCATCTTCGTCTTTTATCTTTTGCAATCATTCATCGTCATCATGAAGATTTGCTTTGTCTCTCTTGATATTGTGGTAAGTAATACATGTTTTTGCTTAAGTTTTTTTGTTACAAATCATATATGTTATTATTAGTGTTTACTAATAATGTTGTTTTTTACTGTGTTTTTATGAATTTCCATGGAGGCCACCATCTTTACTGCCTTGCACCGCCTTCTCCTCTTCTAATCTCAGTTGAATTTTTATTTGTTTACTCTTTATTTTGTTTTATTTATTAATTAATTAAAGCTAAACCAATTTTTTTGATAAAATGTTGAATATTTTTATGTTGTTAGAGTAGTCTACCACCACAGTTGCCCAAGTGCATGAAATTTTTTAAATTATTATGTTATATATACATATTATTGTTAAATATATGATTATTGTTAATTTTTTTGTTGTGATATGTGATTATTATTAAATATTATAAGAATTTTGGTTGTAGTAATTACATGTTGATATATTGATATGTAATTGATATATATGCATATTTATAGTAAAAATATAGGACTAATTTTTAGTCGTTTGATTATTTAAGCAAATACAAACATCTAAAATAAATTATGAAAAGAATGTATTTATTTGGGCATACATTTAAAGGATAAATGGAATAAATTTTAGAATCCAAATTCAAAAAATAAAATCTTAAAAAAAATAGAATAAAATCTAAAATTATATACGCAAAATCCTAAACGAATAAAAAATAACAAAAATAAATTCTAACCCTAAATAAATCTAATGAACTAAAATAATTGGAATAAACCTTAAACCCTACATCTTAAAAAATTCTAAAACTCCAAAATAAATGGAATAAATGCTAAACCATAAAATCTAACAAATATAAAAATCTAAAATAAATGAAATTAAACCTGAACCCTAAATAAATATAGGAAAACTAAAATAAATTAAATAAACACTAAACCATGAAAAAATCTAAAAGCACATAAAATAAATAACAAAAACTCTTAACCCTAAACAAATATAAAACTCCTAAAATAAATTGAATAAAGCCTAAACCCTACACAAATCTAAAAAACCTAAAAGTAAATGAAATGAAATGAAATTAAACCTTAAACCTAGAATAAATCTCAAAACCCTAAAATAAATAAAATATACGCTAAATCCTAAAAAAAAAATAAAAACAAAATACATCCTAAATCCTAAACAATTCTATAAAAACAATATAAATCTCAAACTCTTAAAATAAATGAAAGAAACCCTAAACCCTAAATAAATAAATAAAACATAAAATAAATAGAATAAATTCTAAACCTTAACCCATTAACAAATCTAAAAAAACCTAAAATAAATTGAATAAGCCCGAAATCATCCACCCTAAATCATTCTATAAAATCTAAAATAAATAGAATAAAACATAAAATATAAATATATTATAATAAATAAAAAAACTAAAATGAATCCTAAACTCTAGGCCCTTAAATATGTTTAAACTATGTAAAATAAATAGAATACACTCTTGATCTTAAATAAACCTAAAATAAATGAAATAAACCCTAAATCCTAAGTGTAAAACTAACAAATATAGAATAATTCCTATCCTTTATCCTAATCAAAATTTTGAAAACCTAAATTAAAAAGAATAAATATTAAATTCTACAGAATATATACCTTGATGAATACACAATTATGTAAAGACTTCTGGTTATTATGTTTCTTATTTATGTTGCCATAATTAGATATCACCCTAATTCATTAGATATTTCCACCTATTGTATATTATAAGATTTTTTTCTTACCTAAAGCATGTTTTCCAACCAACTTTTTTTGTCTCCCGATATAAATGTTAGGTACCATGTGAGATGAAAATGTGATGAGCTTTGTCATACGTTAAAGAGTGGTTTGTATGTGGGACCATATAATTTTAGTTCGTATTATATTTTGTATACCTTACCACAAAATCAACCCTAGTTATGGGATATAGATGAGTTTGGACATAGTAATTTTCTACACATAAGTTTTACTGAAAGTGTACATTTTAACAGAGATTAAAATCACATTGGAAGGGAGTTGATAGTGACTGATGACGAGTGGAGGTCCTGGCATGGGATACCACCGTGTATATATCCTAATTACCCAGATCATGTTTATGAGTATATCAAAGAAGTGAGAGAATAAATGCTTCTACAAGAAGTATGGATTCAATGAGTGATTGAATGCATCCGAGGTGGAACTGGGGTTTGATTTTAGTGAGGCATTTTAGGTTGTAGTAGATCTATTTCAATATGTATAGACCAACTTTAATGCATTAAGGTCCATAATAATGATATAGTATTGTAAATCCATCTTTCATCTTTTTAAGCTCTAATATAATAAAATATTATTGGCCTTAAATAATTTCATAAAAATTTTACAATACTTACACTTCTAGTTCAATAAGCTAATGAAATAATTATAAAAATTGATCCATCTTTTAATTATTTTCATAGATATACAATTCCATCTGAAAAGAGCTAGACGAGGTTGTGTAATAAAAAATCCAATGATTTTTTAAATGACCTTCAAATATTTATAGGATTGGCAAAACATTACTAACAATCGAATGGATTGAACGTTGTCCTTATAGGAGATGTGTTAATTTTGAATGGGATAAAAAAGATAAGTTTGAAGCTCACATTTCACTATTTAGTTTCATGGACGATTATGAAACATGGGAATTTCATGGTAAAATTGAAAGAGAATGGGTGGAGGGATATATCAGAGTTGAGATGGCATATATATTGGGTGACTTATTAGGAGGTGATCCATATATTCAAGATTGTGAAAGATTCAAGCCTTTTGGTGACAACTTGAATGCTAATATGGTAATAAGTGATGAGTCTTGGGATAATAAAGATCCATATGTCAAGGAGATATTTCAAGAGATAGAAATAGAGTTATATCTAGGATGTAAAAAAAAAAAAAGACAATTTCTTTCTTTAATTTTTTTTGGTGAATTTGATACATCTAAAGGTATTGAATAAATGGAGTAACAAGTCTTTTAACGAACTTTTGAAATTGTTGAAAAATCATTTCTATAGGGTAATAAGCTTCTAGGATCACATTATGATGCTAAGAACTTGATGGACAAGTTAGGATTTGGCTATAATAAAATACATGCATGGAAGTATGATTGTGCCTTATACTAGACAGAGAATGTTGATGGAACTAATTGTCCAACATGTGGCACTTCTTTATGGGTATATGAGGCCACAAATGGAAAGCAAGTAACACACAAGGTGTTACATTATTTTTCCTTACTATAGAGATTAAAAAGATTTTATGCTTGCAAACACCGTTCAAGACCTTAGATGGCACTTGAATGGGCGTTTTAGAGAACTTGGGATCATATGACATGCAGTTGATGGCTATGAATGGAAATATTTTGAAGTAAATCATCCACATTTTACAATAAAGCCTCACAATATTAGATTGAGGTTGGCATCAAATGGGTTCAATCCTTTTGGGAGGAGTAAAAATTATAATATGTGGCTAGTAATTTTGACAATGTACAAATTACCCCTTGCCAGTGCATGAAAAATCCATTATTTATATTATCTTTCTTGATTCCTGGGTTATTATCTCCTAAGATATTAATGTGTTCCTTAGACCTCATATCAACAAAATAAATGAGTTGTGGGTGATAGGGAATGATACTATAGATGTGTTTTATAACAAAGTGTTTACAATGTGTGATGTCCTTTGGTGGACTATTGATGACTTCCCTACTTGTTCAATTCTCTCCGAGTGGTTAGGACAAGGGTATAAAGCATCCTTCAATTGCAATAAAGGCAATCCTTCTATGAGACTAAGGTCTAGGATGGGGTACATTGGACATCAACAATTCCTTCCAGCTAACCATTCATGGCGAAAGAATAAACAATTTGATGATAAAGTTCAAAAGCGAAATACACCCCAAAGGTCATCTGTTGATGTCTATTTCATGCAGTTGAGTCGCATTAATATTACCCTTCAAGTAAGTAGGAAGAAAAACTAATTTTGAAAAGGAAGAGAGGCACTAATGAGTTGAATTGGAGGAAGAAGAGTATATTTTATAAGCTCTCGTATTGGTCATCAATTACCTTTAAAATCAACTTAGATGTGACACATGTTTAAAAAATTGTTTCTAAAAATTTACTCAACAAGATCCTTGGTAATAATGGCAAATCAAAAGATAATGAAAATTGAGGCATGATTTGATGGACATGAACATTAGACTGGGACTACATCTATAATATGAGGATAATAACTTGAAGAAACCTTCTACTGAGTATACTCTTTTCTCTAGTGATAGGACCAATTTTTTAGGGTCCTTAAAGAGGGGTAAAGTATCTAGATAGATTTGTAGTAAATTTGAGGAAGAATATAATTGACAACGATGACAAATTTACTACTCTAAAATCACACAATCATCATGTCATAATGCAACAGTTGTTGCCGATTGATGTGAGATCGTTCCTTTGAAAATAGATTGGTAATATCATTTTTAAGTTAATTAACTTCTACGGTATAATGTGTTTAAGGACTCTTCAGTTATCTAATTTGGAGATGGTTAAAAAGGATGTGGTTATCATCCTATGCAAGTTAGAATGCATATTTTCCCCTCCTTTTTTAACTATTATGGTTCATCTTATATTGCACTTATCTAGAGAAGGACGACTAGGTGGGCTTATTCATAGAAGATAGATGTATCTTGTTGAAAGAAAAGTGAAAGAATTAAGGGAGTACATTAAAAATTGAGATCACCCAAAAGGTTATACTATCAAAGGTTATATCATAGATAAAGTCATTACCTTTTGTTTTATTTACATTGAAGAGGTTGAGATATGATTCAATAGAACTGACAAAAATGAGGATGTTGCTTCAAAAAAATGGTAACTTTCGATCTTTCAATCTCAAGGTTGTGGACTTGATTTGTCATCAATTAATGATATCTTTGAGAATGAGCTAAATCAGATAAATTGGTATGTTCTCACCAATTTTCTAGATATACATAAATTGTTTTCAATAAGTATAGATCAATAATCAGTAATAATGATTATAACAATTATGTGTATGTAGGAATCAAATTTTTTTCTTTAATGTTGTAGTGAGCACATGAATGAGATATATGGTTGTGGTGGTAATTTGGGTGAAATTTAGAAGAAAGAGGTTCCCTATTGGTTTTATTCAAAAGTAATTGAAACCTTCATTCAATTGTCAATATTTATTCCTACTTAACTATAAGCAAAATTAAATTAACAATTATTTTTATTAACTATATATACTATAGAAGTATAATTTACATCAGTCGGGATCACCTGAATATACTAACGAGTTATTATCTCTTGATAGTGGTCCATCGAGAGAGGTTACAACTCATACTAGTTGTATTGTTAACAATGTTAGATTATTAACTCATGAAAGAGAAAAAAAATTAAACACACAAAATAATGGTGTGTCTTTTCCCGGAGTTGACGTTGAATGTTATTATGGATACATACAATAGATAATCAAGCTATCTTATTTCATGATTTTTCTATTTTATTGTTCAAGTGAAAATGGTTCAACACTAATGCAATGAATAAAATAATAATATAAAAGAACAGTATTGCAATTTTTTGTACGAGGTATGTATAGCATAAGGAGGACCGTCATATATTAAGATCTCAAACAAAGCAAGTTTGTTATGTTTATGATCTACTAAATGGTCCTCATTGGCAAGTTGTTTAGAAATTCAACCATCATTACATATGGGATCTAAACGACAATGAACAAGTTGATGTTCCAAATGGGCTTGACTCATCTACTATTGATTTTGCAGTTGAAGCAGATGACCTTGATAACTTAACTTTTCGGCATCATAATGTCAAATGTGATGAAGCCCAAACTAATGTTGTTCCTAATGATGAGTCCATACCCAGTATAATTGATAATATTGTTGATATGGATGAGGATGATTTAAACTCGGATAGTGAAAATACAAATAGTAATAAAAATACTTGTATAGATGATTAATTTATCGATAGATTAAATTTTATGTTTTATACATTAGGATCTATTTTATGAATATTATCTTAACTATATTAGAATTTATCCTTCTATGAATGTTTGGTGGTGTCCTTTTTTTATTGTTCATCGATTTATTGTTAAATATTGATAGACATGGCTGATGTCATGATGAGGTACCACGATGGGAATGGAAGTAATGAACTCCCTCAAAGCCCTTCTAGTATTCAAGCTTAGTGTGAGTCAGCTAATCATTTCTTTTCCTTCTAGTATATTCTTATTTACTCATTTGGTTGACTAATGTAATTTATGATGCAAATCCATCACATCCTAAACACACAAAGTCAAAATTTATAAATATGCACGAAGAGTTTAAGAAAAATGGTTACATAAAATTCAGCCTCCAGTGGTCGTCTGAATTTGATAGGGTTTGGAGACCCATTACTCATAATGGTACATTATTTTTTAGGCATGTAGGGACTGACATTGGGAACATAATCCCTATGTACTATGACAATTGGGATCATGTTCCAAAGGACTATAAAGATAATATTATCCCCCGAATAGAGGTAATAGTTAATCACAACCATATTTTAATTTATAATATTTTTGGTTTCTAGTTTACTAATGAGGAATTTTTTATTTTTTATTTTATAGAAATATTTTGATTTGGATGAGTGGAAGGAGACACCACACTAGCCTGCAGTATGGGGGTTGTTTGTAGATTGCTCTATGATACCTATTGGAGCAAAAAAAAGTCAACTCAAGACTTGGGCCAAAAAAAATCCTAGAAGAGAACCAAATGACTTGGACGATGAGAGTTGGAATAAGCTTTAGTAATTTTGGGATACTCCTAAAAAAAGGTATCATTATAATATTATATGTGCATAAAATTAATATGAATTAATATTGGTTAAGCATTAATATTTATTGATTTGTAGGTTAAGTCAGAAAGAAACACAAAAACAGAAGTGAGCAACAACATCATAGACTCCATGGCTCATCATCAATTTCTCAATTTCACTACAAGAAGGTATTGTATATCCACTATATAATTTCATCCATTATTTATAATGATATTCATAATATTTATTTGAACCCTAACACCAAGAAAATTCTGGGTGAGGTTGAGAATTTTAGATAGATACACGACAAGGACGGAAAATGGCTGAGTAAGGATGGTATGAAAAAATATGTAAGTTTATAATCCTCTAAAGGAATTTAACACTAAAATATTTTTTATAAGCTATTTATTATTAATTTTAACTTTTATTATAGCATAAAATGGTGGAGATCCTACAAAGGATGATGGAGGAGGCTCAAGTCTGATCACTTGGGAGTGAATGCAGGTCTTAAGAACAAATACAAATTAATGAGGCGGCCATTATATGTGATGTTCTTGGAAAATGTATTGGTCATGAGAGATCTATTGGTATATTATTAAAGGGCTCTTCGTTAGCATTGTTTGCAGCTCCACCAGCACCAGCATCACCATCTTCTACTAGTACTAGCACTATTGCTTCTTTTTCTGAGGAAAAACTTGGGAAGCTAACTAAGATTATTCAAAAACACAGTAAAGTGATAAGACACCAAAATGAAACTATCAAGTTGCAAACTATTATAATATCAGACCTTAGACATAAACTTATGGCATCAGGGTGAGAGAGGGTGGAGGAAGAAGAGGAGGATGATGAGGATGAGGATAATGGATAGGATATAAATTTTTATTTTAGATAACAAAATTGCAACAACAATTTCAAATTACAAACAATAGTTATATTTTCAATTTTATTATTTAATATTATCATTTATATATTAATATTAATTTAAAATATATTTAATTTTTATAGGGTCATAAGAAAAATTTAGCAAAAAAATAAATTTTATAGGTATCTTTATATCTTAATGAAATTTAAAAAAAAACTAAATTTAGGATAAATTTTTCAGACAATGGGTATACAGTGACAATGAGGGCCACAGTTGTAGACCAAATAGTCATTGTTTTAGGTTGTTATAAATCTCAAAAAATGGGGCATATAGAGAAAATGGAACCACTATTGTGTACTCCATTAGTCGTCGATGTAGGCTCATAAAATTTTTCAAAAATATGGCATACAAAGACAATGGTGTCGCTATTATAGATCCACTAGTTGCCATTGTGGACTGATAATTTTTTAAAAAAATTAGGCATATAGGGATCATGGTGTCGCTATTTTAGACCAAGTAATCGTTGCAATAGATAATTTAATTTCCTAATAATTTTTTTTATCTTCATACTAGTAATATAGAACTGGCATAGCTGTCACAATAAGTAATGTTCTCAACAATGATTGTCGTCATCACAGTATATGGTCTTTTACTATAAAGCAATTACAGCAACATAACAACAATGATATATCATCGTAATAGCCATTTTACAACAATATTTTACATCTACAGCGACCAAAAAAATCATCGCAAAAGACTGCAATTGTAGTAGTGGAGGCTGTTAGCTAGAGGTTGTAGTGGCTCTACTAGGATGGTGGGTTATGCATGCTGGAAGAAGAGGAGGGAAGGAAGGAGGTGGTGTTGTGGATGCGTAAGGGATGGTGCATGAATAGAGGGTTGGGGAGGGTTGTTTAGTGATGTGTGTAACTACATATGCCCAAAGGGTGTGTAGAGTAAGGGAGGTGAGGTGATGGTAGCATGTAGCGTTAGAAGGGGAGTGAAAATGAGAGAGTGTTTGGTGGGTACCAATAAGGGGTAAAATGGTAGGTTAGGGTATAAATATAGATATTTTAGTTTTAGATTAGTTTAGTTAGGTTAGGGTATAAACTAGAATTAAATTTAATAACCTAAATTCTATCAAATTTTAACATAATTAAATTTAAAACTAAATCATCATAATAATGCACATAATAATAATACATTCAATATGAATCTACTAAAATAATCATTATAAGTAATTGTGCATAATTATTAGTTTATAACTAAGGTTTCTAAAAATGGTATATTACATTACTATCCACTTAAAAAAGGACTTTGTCCCTGAATTCCACATCACACCACACAGAATAAGCACATAGGGCCTATATAGTATATGGGCGTCACTACCCCAATAGAACTACCCTATCATAATCATCTCAAAATAATTCAACATGTAAGACATAAAGTTAATCAACCTAAGTAGTCAAAGAAAGGTAGGTTAAAATAATAGGAGCTAGGGATGCATAAGGCTTCGTGGTACCCTCCTAACCACCCAACCCATAGGTATAACAATACTCTAATCATAATAGAGCACAAGGCAACACAATACCCTTCCAACCTAGGATACCTAAACCCTAAGTATCAATACCCCCTATAAGGCATGTAAATCACTTATAAAGTATATTAGAGCCTTACTAAGGTACAATGACACATTAGCAAACCAACAAATCGAGGGTTCCTACCTTGTCTTTAGCCTAGCTAACTCTAGAGAGCAACCATTCCCAATCTCAAGGTCTTTCACTTTAAATATTAGTAATTTATTATAGTGCCACTAAATTGTATATTAATAACATAGATCCAATTTTCATACTTCACCGTTTTTTCTTATTTCCATTTGTGATGACATAACTATAATCAAGGTTAATGATGAAGCCAACATTAAAAATATACAAAGGTCATCCTAAATCAATTATTCATATTAGGGCGCACTAGGCTAAAAATGAACAAAATGCCCCGTAGATCATAATTTTCAAGTTCTCATTAATTTTTAATACTAAATCCATTTTATTTATTAATGTATTATAAAAAGGATAAAATACCATAATTAAATTAATTACCATGTAAATAAATTATCATATACCCCAATTAACCATTTTGCCCTTATTTATGATTTTGTATATAAAACTATAGCATGTGCATTTAATACATCTAGAATCATATAATTATATGCTCAATGATATATAACATAAATTAAACATATATGTCGAGATAAATATTATAATATACATAAAATGACCAAATTACTCCTAGGGCACACTTCAATAATAATTATACCACAAATATTTCTAAGCATGCTCAACCTATTATTTTATACATGCATATTACACAAAAAAAATTTCCAACATTAAATTCATATTAATCATACTATCGTACCCACAATATTTTATGTAAGATAACATGCGCATTTTTTTATGTTCACAATGACATTAAATAGCATATGATTATAACATAGTGAATCATGCTTAACATATTTCATACACAAAAACCCTAATATTTCATCATGTAACTTCCATTATTTTAGTAGAGTATAGCAATTACCTAATTTTCAGCTAAAGAAATAATTATCGGTACCCCACTAAAATTATAAGGCACTATTAATCAAACTTTTATGCCTAAAAATAATAACACAAATACTAAATTAATATTTAATAAATAAAATAATAATATTATTAATAAAATATTAAATTTTTTAAGTTACCAAAATACCCTTACTTATTAATTATATGTACAACAAAACACTTCCTCCTATTACACATACAACGTGAGCTCATGCACAAAGAAGGAAGTTAAGCTGGGAAATGTGGGTTGGCTAGTTTGATAGATGAAGAAGGGTGAAGCAAGGATAGTGGAGATGGTGGTGATGGTCAGTGCTGGTTTAGACAGTGGAGGGTGGTGGCAGTGAAGGAAGAAAGGTAAGGATAATATTGGTTAGAAAGGTGTTTTTGGACTAAATTAGCTAATAAAAGAACAAAGAAGGTGAGGTGTTAGGTTGTTGTGGGGATGACTCTATTGGGAGGAGCTACAGTGGTGTAAGAGGTTGGAATGCATAAAAAAGGCTTAACAGTGAAGGCTAGTGTAGGGGTAGTTGTGGATGGTAATAGTGAGGCACAGGGGGAGGAAGAAATGGTTGTAATAAGGTTAAGGGATGGTTCACATAGCGATAGACTAGAAGAAGAAGAAGGGAAGTGGTGGGAGATGCGGGTAAAACCAAATAAAGCCCAAGGAAAGTTAGTTAGGTGTGGTTATGTTGGGAGGGGTACAACAAGGATGGGATTCAAAGGTGGTAAGGCACACGTAGAGATGGGTGGTGGTGCTCTGTGATGGTGCAAAAGAGGAATGACACACGAAATGGAGGGTGCAAAGAAGAAAAAGGAGGTAGGTGATGCTAGAGATGTGCAGCCAAGGCTAGAGTTGTGGAGGAAGTGGGAAAAGGTGGTTGGTGGCCTACAGTGATTCTAACCTAATAGTAGGAGAAGGGAGGAGTTGAGGCTGTGGTGGTTCTATTGGGATGGTGGGTTGATGCATGCAGGAAGAAGAGGAGGGAAGGATGAAGATGGTGTTGTGGCTACGTGGGTGATTAGCCTAAAAGGAGGGCCAAGAAGGGTTGTATGGTGTTATGTGTAAGTATATACGACAAGAGGGTGAGTGGAGCAAGGGAGGTGAGGTGATGGCAATGTGTAGCATGTATCGTGAGATGGGAAGTGAAAATAGAAGAGTGTTAGGGAGAGGGAAATTAGGGAACGCTAGAGGGTAAAATGGTTAGGTAAGGTAGAAATATAAATATTTTTAGTTTTTGGTTTATTTTAGTTAGGTTAGGGTATAAATTAAGATTAAATTTAATAACTCAATTTCTATCATAGTTTAGCTTGATTAAATTTATAACTAAATTATAATAATAATAATAATAATAATAATAATAATAATAACATAATAATAACATAATAATACATTTAATATAAAACCTTTTAAAATAAATATTATAACTAATCACACATAGATATTAGTTTATAATTAAGGTTTCTAAAAATAGGGTATTACAACTTACCTTTTATTATAGTGGAATTATGAAAGTGTTACAATGTATGTCAACTTGATCTTGAAGTTGATAAGTATGCTTTATGTGTTTAATGTATGTCAAGTACATATCATGTCTTGTATTGTGCTTTCATATATCTATAAGCTTATAATTTTTAATGCAAACACATGTTAGTATACCTCTAGATTATTTATGTGTTTAAGTATGTGAAGGTTTGAGCATTATTATGTGGTTAACATGCTTTGCTAATTTTTGTGAAATATTTAGCAGTTGTATAACATGTTCTAATATGTTTTATTTATAGTTGGTTTTAGAAAATTATACAATTGGTTAAGTATTTATTGAAATGGTGTAATGTCTTATGTTAATATTTAATGCCACATGGTATTTTTTGGTTATAATTTTGCATGGTATTGTTTGACTTTAATGCTAATTGGAATTGTTTGGCTTCAACTCCACTTGGAAATTTTCAACTTTAATGACACTTAAAATATTATACTTTAATGCCACATAGTTTGGATATTGATCCCTTATCAATCAAGTGTATGGATAACATTAGAATGTAATAATGAAATTGTTTAATGTTGAAGGAAGTGATTTAAGTGTTATTAAAGGAGCCTAATTTATGTTTGTTTAAATCCTTAAATAAAATATTAATCATGTAAAGTGAAAGATCATGAGTTGGGACTTGTATTACTTGTACTAGCTATTTTAGTTAGGATTGGTATTCACTTGGTACATTTTCTCTTATGTGATTGATGCAGGAGCATCCAATGAACATAATGATTGTCATGTTCATTCCAATCCTTAAGGTAAGGAAGATGATTTAGCTTTCTTAATGTTGAAGCCTATCATGTTAAATATTCTTGATAATTCTTATATGCTTGACATTGAAAACCATTCAAGTTATTTTTGTAGGTATGTTACATATTTGTAAGAAGATGATGTTCATACACATTGATGTGTACAAGTATTCTAAAGCATGCAAGGCTATGACATACATGGGATGATACATTACAACAAGATATAAAGTGATAATATTCATTATTTGTATAAACTTGTTGTAAACCCTAACCCTAAGTATATTTTATGTAAGTTAGGGTATTGCTATAATTTCATGTATGTATCTTAGTCAATTGTATAGCTTTGTAATATTAATCCTTAGTATCATTTAACCAATGTTATTATGCTTTTGATTAAGGTTAATATGGGATTAATTAAACCATGATTAATGGGCTAGATTAAGTAGGTAAACTCAACTGGTTAACATAGCTCACCACCGAGCCTTCCTTATCCTATATAAGCCTTCCTTGTGCGCAAATTGTATGCTTTATTAAATGAGAATTTTTTTATCAAACTTTGAGAAAATTTATCTAAAGTCTAATCCTCCCTTTTGGGTCTACATTGAGCAAGGAAAATCCGGGATTAATCCTTCCTCAAACCTATCTTCAATTCGACATATTTGAAGGTTCACAAATCTGTCGAACACCCTTCAACTTGTATCTTCAAGTTCTTCACCTATAATCCATCAATTCACTTCATTTCTTTTGCATTAGATCATGTGTAAAATCTTCTAATACAAATTTCGATCCAACCTTCTGTTACTTTGATAAAAACCACATCAATGATTCCAAGTGCTTTATGAGGTCTAAAGAGGCCCTCTTCTATTCTATAGATGCCTCAATATGGTTTTGCCCTATAGGAGATATACAAACTTTAGTGATAATTTAACCTAATTTTTATTGGTCTAATAATGTTTTTAGGCAAACCAACTAGGGTTCGTAATGTTCACATACTAGATTGGTTATTATTGTTTTGTTGTAACACCCCAAATTTTTAAAACCTAAAATTTAAATATTTAAATTTTACCCTAAATAAAATAATCATTAAATTATTAATTTAATTATCTTTGTGGACCCTTAACTTATAAGAAAAGATAAATTATTTAATAAATTAATAAAATTATTCTATCATTTTATCTTACCCTTTTTAATTAAATAAACCCTAAACCCATAATTTTATAAAAACTATTTTATTAAATTAATACCCTAATTTTTTGATAAATTAATTTAATATTTTTTCTAATAGTCTAATTTTAATATAATTTATAATCATAACTCTAAAAATATTTTCCTTTTCTTTTTTTGTTTCATTTTTCCTTTTTCTTCCTTTTCTTTCTTTTCTTTCCTTCTTCCTCCTTTCCTTGGGCCAGCCTGACCGCCCCCCTATATATATCTTTTATTTTTCTCTTAGGCCAGCCTAGGCTTCCTTTTCTTTCCTTATTCTCTTTTCCCTCAGGTTAGCTCTAGCTCGGCCCAACTTCTCCTTCCTCTCTCTTTCTCTCCCACATGGCTAACTCCCCTCTTCTCAAGTATTCCCCCTACATGGCCCAAGCCTCCCCTTCCCTTTTTTCCCATACGCACCCTATGCCAAATACCTCCCCAAACCCCTTGTGCATGACCCCCTCCTTCTCCTGCACGCCTATTGCACCTGCACCTCCACCCCTACCTAACCAAACAACCTATACCACCACCTTCCCTTACCATACTTTTCTTTCAATTTTTAGCCCTGCAACCCCTAATCCCCTTTCTCTTACATGCTCTTCCCTACCCTTTGCACCCCCCACCTTCCATGCCCACCTACCAGCTTGCACCTCCCCTACACCACCTATCTCACATGCCAGCTGGACAATCTCCTCCTCTTCTCGTTCTTCTTTTCTTCTTCTTCTTCTTCTCTTTTTCCCTTTCACCCATCTCCCTCATTCCCTTCTCTCTCTCCCCAGCCCTCTCTTCTCTTTTCTCCTCTCTTCTCCCTACCCCTATTTTTCTTCATTCTTTCATTAGCAACCACCACCAGCCACCATAGTTAATTCCACCACTAACCCAGCTTCTGTCGCTAGATACCACCCCTTTCTTCTTCCTTCCTTCATTTATCCTCCACCTCTACCTCCCTTCCCTCCCTTTTTCTCCCTATGGTAGCTCCTGCCAATTACCCTTGGCTCCACCCATTCTCCCTACAGCAATCCACCTCCACTGTAACTACCACCATCTCCTCTACCACATCCTTCCTACATGACCAGCAAAAAACCCAACCTCCCCTACAACCCTACCTTTTTTCTCTCATTTTCCCTTTGACACTCCACCCTAAGCCACCACCCTTTAACCATCTCTCTCCCTCCCTTTCCTCCACCATCGCATCTCTTCCCAATTGTCGGGTGCCAGCCACCCACCTCCTACACCATCACTTGTAACCACCTCACACCACCTACAGTTGCCGCCCCCTTCCCTTTCTCTTCTTCTCCTTTTTCTTCTTCTTCTCACCTTCTCGACACCCTCTAAAATGCCCCAAAAATTCTAATTTTAAAAATTAAAGTTAAATAAGGTTTTATTAGAAAAATTAATTAAATAAATTATTTTTATTAAAATAAAAGGGAATTAATTAGGGTAAATCAAGAAGAAATTTATGAGTATTTTAATTAGGAGAAATTTGGCTATTTTAGCTAATTAAGAATTTTTTTTTGGAAATTAATTAAATAAATTATTATATTTAAAATAATAATGAGAAAATAGTTCCAAATTAATATGAATTTTATAAATAATTTAATTAAAGAAAATCAAGTTGTTTTGCTAACTAAAATGGAATTTATGAGAAAACTTTTAAAAATCCTTTTAAATATTATTTTATTTAAATATTATTATTTTTAAATATCCTAAATATTTTAATTAATTTAATTAACCCAACCCTCATATTTTTATTTTATTTTTTTCCTTTTTCCTTTTCTTTCTTCCTTTTTCCTTTCTTTTTCTTTCTTTTTCTCTCTTTTCTTTTCTTTTCTCCCTCTCCTCCCCAACCTGCCCCAGCCCGTGGCCCAATCCTTTGCCTCCTTCCTTTCCTTCGGCATAGCCCAACCTGTGCAGTCATTCCCCCTTCCCTTACCCTCTTGCGCGGCACTTTCCTTCATTCACTACTGAAACGCGGCATTTGAATTAAAAAAATTTACTTCCGCTAGCCCGGTTCGCCTGTCCTTCCTTTCCTTTCTTTTCTTTTCCCAGTCAACCGATCCACGCAGCCCCCCTTTCTCTCTTCTCCTTCCTTCCTACTTCATTTATTAGTTTTATTATTATTCAATGTAGGGTAGAAACCCTACTTCATTTTATCTTCGATTATTATCCTTACTACTATTATTACCATTATGATTATTTTTTTTTTATAATATTATTATCGGTTTTATCATTATTATTATTATTCCTATTTCCATTATTATTATTATTACTAAATTTTGTTATTAATTTTACTAATATTTTTATTGGTATTATTTTGATAAAGGGGTCGAAACCCTTATTTCACTTTGTTTTCGAATTATGCCCTTTTTAGTATTATTGTTATTTTTAGTATTATGGTTATTGATACTATTGTTATTATTATTATTATTATCATTTTTGATATTATCAGTATTATTTCTATTTTTATTATTGTTAGTATTATTTCTATTTTCATTATTATTATTATTGGAATCAAATCTTTAAACCCTTATATTATTAATTTCTATAATATTACTATTATTTCTTATATTTCTAGCCAAATTTAGTAATTAGGTAATGATTATTATTATCATTATTTTAATATATTATCAAAAACTTGGTCTTAGAATAAGTTAGTAATTAATAGTATTTTTGGTAGGAGGGAATCTAATTTTAGCTTTTCCCTCATATAGGTGAGACCAGTCAGAGCCCTAAGGATGCATAGGAGCGAGCTCCAAGACTAGTATCATTTTAGATAAGGGTGTTACTAAGGCCTTATGTGTGTTGATGTGCATTATATGATTTGCATGTTAAGTATTCTATGTTCATCATTATAATTATTTTGTGCATGGTATGGTGTGGAGTTGAAGAATGTTCATGTGTTGTTATATGGCATGTGTATTATGTGATGAAATATTGTGGTTTTAATGATTGATTTGTGACCCTTTAAACATGTATGTGAAGATCTATAAAAGCAGTAATGTGTGGGAAAAAAGATGAAAAAGGAGAATGGGGGAAAGGATTTGACCAAAAGGGAAAGAGGTTGACTAATAGGAGTAAGTTGACAAAAGTGGAATAAATTGACCAAGGGATGTGAGTTAATCTAAGTATTTTAATGATCCACGAGTGGGAGAATCTAATTTATGGGTTTACATGGTTTTTGTGTGAGATAATGTAATCTATGGAGTTATATGGGACAATCTAATCCATGGTTTTGTATAGGAGAATTTAATCTATAGTTTTATGTAGGATAATTTAATCTATGGTGTTATATGGGAGAATTTAATCTATGGAGTTATATAAAAGAATCTAATCCATGGTTTTGTATAGGAGAATTTAATCTATAGTTTTATGTGGGAGAATTTAATCTATGGTGTTATATGGGAGAATTTAATCTATAGAGTTATATGGGAGAATCTAATTTATGATTTCATATAGATGGACTTAGGGTTTTGCATGTCATATTCTATGGTGTTGCATAGGAGGACCTAATTAATGGTTTTGTATGGATTGAATTTAGGGTTTGATATGGATGAATCTTTGGTTTTGCATGTATTGAATCTAGGGTTTCACATGGATGCATCAAGATTTGCATGGAGGAATCTAAGGTTTTACATGGATGGAACTAGGGTTTGCATGGTTGAATTTAGGGTTTCACGTGGGATTTTTAGAGTTTGCATGAAAAGTTCCAAAGGTTGCATGGAATGTGTAAAGTCTACATGGGCTTGGAATTTATTTATGGAAAGTTGATTTGGGATGTAAGGAAGTTAATGTAAGTGTTGTTTGGGTGTTTGAATACTTAGGGTGAAAAATAGTAGGCAGGACATTATAAGGGTACATACGAGGCTGAGCAAGGATTTGGGATAAAAACCCTAATTTGAGGATGTGGTAAAATGGATAAATGAATGAGGTTGAGTGGAGTATAAGAAAATGATGAAAACGATCAAGCAATGATGAGCATGATTGGCATGGAAAAATAATAAGTGGAATATGAGAATTAAAGGGAAATATGTGGACATGAGGAAGCTAGGGTTTGCTATGGATAGTTAGGGTTTTGTGGTTACACGTGTATTTGGTGATTAAAATATGATGATGAAAATTGAATCTATGGGTTGTGTTGTGTGGAGTGTTAAAATCATTCGGGTTGTGTGAAGTAGAGTGGGATGGACCACAAAGGTTAAATTAGGGTTTCGGGATAAAACCATAGAGTGAGATGTGGAGTGGACTTGGCAGTGTAAAGGAGTGGGCCTTGACCCATATGCTTAAGAGATGGTCTTCTAATGTGAGATGGGTTATGGAAGAGAGGACGTTGAGGCAAGTTAGGAGTTGTAGGGTTCTCATGATATAATATGGGTTAGTTGGAGGATAAGTGTAAAGGGAGTGATTCATGCATGTCTAGGGTGAAAGCTTTTGAGTAAGATACTTAAGACATTAATCATGTAAAGTAGAAGATATTGAGCCGGGCTCAGACTGATCCACCGACATAATAGTGGCCAGATACTGCTGTATCTTGGAGACTGATCCACTAGCGTAAAATAGTGGTAGGGTATATTACCCTAGGTGACCGATCCACCGACTAAAATAGTGGTCAGGCGCCGAAGTACCCAGGAGACCAATCCATCAGCTAAAATGGTGGGGTTCCTGTACTTGTATGGACTTGATAAAGAGCATGGAGTGAAAATAATTTCGATAAAGAGATTAATTAAGTAATTGATTCGGACTATAATTGGGCCTTTGTACTTTTACCTGAATGATCGTATGCGTGTATGTTATGATGTTTGGTCTTTATGATCTTTTATTTATTCCGCATGATTATGTGATATTATGTGTCGCCCTTAGTGAACAGTTACCTTACTCAGCACGTAGCGTACTGACAACCCTTTTCATGGGTGCTGCTCATTCCCATGAGTAGTAGGCCCTTCTAACTTTGTGTAGGTGGGTAAGACATCAGTCGGGGCTGAGTGTTGAGCTTGTGGTTGGCTCAAATCTCGAGAGTGTCGTAGCCATATTTACCCTCCTCATTATTTTATTTCCCTTCTATTATTTCTTTTTGCATCGAATCGATCATTTTCAATTTGTTACTTTGTGTTGAGCATTTGAGATGAACCATTTAACCGTTGTAGACATGAATTATAATTCTTTTACGTGTACTCTGATTTTTATTTTACTACCATTTAGTGCTTATTTAAATTTTATATTGTTTGATTTATAATTGATTATTCTTTTCTTTTAGCCTAAGCACTTGGTATTGGAACGGTCATAGAGAACCGGTCTGGTACTAAGTGTAGCGGTAACATCTCTAGAATTCATAGGTTTTAATTTAAGTTCTTCCGCTTTAAAAAAAATAATAGTGAACTTTGGGGTGTTACACCCTCCTCCATGCAGTTTATGCTACTGCCTCCGCCATTCTCAAGCCACCCGCACTACATCCTCAAACCACCAGCCACCTCCTTCCTCACCTCCAACACTCAACAAGCATGCCACACCCCCACCAACCCTTACCCGAGCCCCCTTTCTCCCCCATCCATTTTGATGCCAAATTTTACATGGCTTACACTACACATGCAAATTAAGTTATACGATGTATATTTATGTGTTTTAGATGATGATTAAGGTATAAGGGTATTTTGGTAATTTTATATTTAATAAATATTTTTTAAAAATTATTTTTTCATTTATATAATATCAATATGGTTATATGACATTATTTTAGGTATAAAATTTTATTAAATGGAGCCTAAGTATTTTTAACCGGATACCCATAAAGTTTGGTTTTTGCAAAAATCAAATAACCTTTATACCCACTAAAATGTTTGGATATTATATGTTAGCACATTAGGGTTTTTGATCTGTGATTTGTGTGGATATGATGTGTTATAATTAATTCCATGATTATTAATGTTATCTTGAAGACTAGAAAAATAATGCATGTTATTTTGTGTAAGATGTTATATGTGTGAAAGGGGTGACTATGATGTTGGCTAGTGGTGATGTATGTTATGTTATGTACGTATCGACACTTGTAGTAAAATTATTACTACTAGGAGCCCTAGTGGCAAATTAGTCATTTAGATACATCATGATATCTAACTATAATCGAGGTGTCAATTAGGTAATAAATAATGCTAGGAATGGAGGTAGGAGTTTGGAATATCATAAACACATAATTTAGCATGAATATCAATATTTTAGGGTCTAGGGGTATTTTGGTAATTTTTAATATATGATGGTGATCATCCTAATAAATGTGGTGGCTATGTGTTATATGGGGTTGAGAGTGAGAATAGGGGTTTGGTGGCATTAATAACACATGTTTGTGCATGAATAGTGATATTATATAGCTCAGGGATATTTTAGTAATTTTATAGGTACAAGGGTGGTTGTCCTCATAAATGTGCATGACAAGTAATAATTGGTACTAAGTATGAAAATAGGGATTTATGGTATTAGTAACACATGCTTGGGTATGACTATTGGTATTATATGGCCAAGGATTAGTTTGGTATTTTTAAAGTTGTAAAGGTAATTATCCTAATAAATGTGCATGCTAAGTAATAATTTGTGCTAAGTATGAAAATAGGTTTTTTGTGGTATTTGTAACACATGTTGGGGGCGAGAGTTGATATTATATAGCTTAGGGGTATTCTGATAATTTTGAAGGTGCAAAGGTGGTTATCCTAATAGATATACATGATAAGTAATAATTGGTGCTAAGTGTAGGAACAGAGCTTTGTGGTATTAGCAACTTATGTGAGAGCATGAACATCAATCTATGATAGTCTACGGGAATTTTCATAAATTTTCATGTACCATGGTGAGTAGTATGATAAAGGTGCATGACAAGTGTTAATTGGTGTTGGATATAAGAATTGGACTTTTATGATCTTAGTATCATTTATTAAAGCAAGGATATCAATATTATATTTTAATGCTCTAAAATTTTGCTAGACTAATCTTGTACCATTAACACCTTAATCTTAAGAAAATCTTATTTTAGCATTAATCAAATCCCTTAATCCCAAAATCTTGACACACATAAATTATCATTTGAAAATCAATCTTAATTCTCATAAATTTATATGACTAATCCAACCTATCTTAACTAATAAAAAATTTATCTAAAACTAACCTTAATCCTTTTTTCCCTTTTTCCTTTTTTTATTCTACATCTTCGTACACCGTAATGCTTGATGTATTTCTTCCTTGCATCTTCCTAAGCCGTAATGCTTGATGTATTTCTTCCTACCCCTACAACATACAATGATCACTAATGAAAGAGAAAATGGTCAAGACTTAGCATTTATTATTATAAAACCCATTATCCTCTATTTAGATAGGATCTCCCACAAATTTGAAGATAAACGGATGACTACATTCCTAGTTATGGATGAAACTTGAAAAACAAGTCACAAGAGAAAGAGGTGTGTGCATGACATGCATGGAGGAAGAAAATGTGTTGTATGGAAGGAATTATTCTAATATCTGCATTAGGACACTTTAGTCAAAATTTTGGACTTGTAATATTGAGTATTATCACATTGATATTAGTTAAAAAGATATGAAAGTTTAATTAGCCAAAAAGTAATTTAATTCTATCTTTTAGGGTTATCTTATTATATCTTTTGAGTTGTGTTTGGAGCAGGGAGAAAGCTAATGATTTGTATATTATTACCAAATTTGTAAGATGATTATCTTATAATATAGGGAGGTTTAATGGCAATAAAAACCATAGATGTACACGACACAAAGAGAGACGAAATCAAATGCAATTTGCAAGTTTTTGCTTAATTGATTTTTGTATGAATTCTTTTCAATTTTAATCAATTATGTGCGAGTGATTATTATTGAAATCATTAATATCCTTATCTATGTGAATTAGATATTAAGATCTACCCATCAAACCCTCCACAAACCGACACCATTCTAAATCCAAATAGACATATTCAACACCATCATCATCTTCTTCAACATTTATCTTAAACCTATTTTTCTTAGTTGATTTTATCTATTTCCAAACTTAAGATAATAATAATATTATTATTATCATAAGATCATCCTCAGCATCTTAAATTCATAATCTAATTATCAAATCACTATTATTCCATTCGTATATCATCATAATATTCCCATCACTACTAAACCCTAATCGAAAACCCTAACCTTAGCCCATGAACCAAAACATTCTAAACCCTTTACCATTCAAGCACCATCATCATTAATTCTACTTAGTTGAGTCATCATCATCATCTCTTCATCACTTTTAAATTATCATATTGCTTTTATAACTATAATCGAACTATAATACCACCTAAATCATAAGTACATATTCCTACGCACATCAATTGTGGTATCAAAGCATAGGTTTGTTATCTAGTTTAATATACACGATCAAGGTCCAATTTTTCCTCCAAACTTTTTTTTTCAAAAAAGAGTTCCTACTTCAAGATTATTTTAATAAATCATCAAGGAGATACCAAAATTTGAATTTTGGTTGACTTGATAGGGTGTTTGTGGAAGCACACCATTCGTGGTTGTAGAGAAGGCATGGTGAGCTAAGGAGAAGATTTGAGGGACATTCTTAAAGAATTGATGGAGGAGATCAAGGAAGTTAAGTTGAATATGGGTAGTATGAAATCCTCACAAGCCCAAGGATCACATTTCCAACATCTAATCAGAAGTGATTAAGTAGAATAAAATCTTAGAAGGGAAGCACATGACCAAATGGAGGAAAGAGGAGAAGAAAGTGTAGGGCGCTATGCAAAATCTCATGAAACTTCAAGGAAATCATATGATGATGTGGAGAAGGGGATTCAATTTGAACTACCTAATTTTGAAGTTAATCTTGACCTGGAATCTTTCCTTGAATGGTTGAAAATTGTTGAATCTATTTTTGAATATAAAGAGCTTAATGATGAGAAAAGATTTCTAAGTACCATATTAAAATTTTAGTAGGTTGCTAGAGCCTAGTATGGTAATGTGAAGAGAGAAGGGAAAGAGAAGGAAAAGAGAAAAAAATATCATGAGATGAATTAAAAAAGCATATAAAAAGAAAATTTGTTCCTAGAGAATATGAGTAAGAGAATTTCAAAAAAAATATCTACTTTGAGGCAAGGGTTGCTTGAAATGGAGGAGTACATTAAAGAGTTTGAAAGATTAACTCTTATTTTTGATGTGCAGGAAAGGAAAGAGAAAAGATGTGCTAGATTTATTAGAGTTATAAATATGAATATTAGAGAGAAGGTGGAGGTGTATCATTATGAGTTATTTGAAGACTTAGCAAAATTAGCAATCAAATTTGAGAATAAATTGAAGTGAACCAAGCTACCAAACAAATCAACCAATGCACCATATGGTTCAAACTTCACGGGGGTGTCAAAGCCATTATCCTCTCAAGCCATAATTCAATACAATACTAGAAGTTTCTATCATGCAGAAAAGGGAAAGGACAAGATAGTTGATAAGGTGAACAAGCAATGCTTCAAATATAGAGGCTATGGTAATTTTTCTCAGGATTGTCCAAATCTACGGGAAACGACTTTGAAGGAGATAACGAGTATGGAAGCTTGTGATGAGAAAGATGAAGAACTTAATAAAGACCTTGAGGAAGATAGTGAAAATCTAGAAGATGCTTTAGAAGAAGGCTAAGTAGATTTCTATGTGTGATAACGAGAGCATCAAGTGCAACAACAACCTCAACCTTCTCAAAAGAAGAAGATCTTTAAAGCTAAATGTAGAGTGAATAACAAAGTGTGCGAAATCATCATCGATAGTGGCTCTTGTACCAATGTTTCTAGTGAAAGAATGGTGAGAAAGCTAAAATTGAAGACAATAGATCAACTATGGCCATATTCACCTCAATGGATCAAAAAGGATAAAGGTGTACAGGTAACCAAACAAGCTCTTATCTCTTTAAAAATTAAAAATTATTTTGATGATGCTTTATGTGATATTCTACCTATGGATGCTTGTTACATTTTGTTGGAGAGACCTTGGTAATTTGATAGGAAGGTTGTAGAAGATGGAGTCCTTGATGAATATACAGTGAGCAAAGGCAAAAAGAAGTTTATAATCAAGCCTAATATAAATGGGGAGAGTTTAGTTTTAAGAAGTGAAAGGAAAGAAGAGACCGAGAGTAGGAGGAAAAAAGAAGAGAAAAAAAGAGAGCCGGCTTATTGATGCAATCCAGAAGAGTCTAAAGAGTTGCAGAGACAAGTGTAAGAGTTATTGGATTGAGGCTATATTCGAGAGAGCATAAGTTCATGTAGTCTACCAGCTTTATTAGTGCCTAAGAAGGATGGTACGCAGAGGATGTGCATTGATTCTAGAGAAGTCAACAATATCACAATCAAATATAGATTTTTTATGCCAAGATTGGATGATATATTAGATGAGTTGCATGGAGAAAATGTGTTTTTGAATCTTGACCTTAGAAACGAATACCATCAAATGAAGATAAGGGAAGGGAATGAATGGAAGATGGTTTTTAAGACTAAGTATGGGTTGTATGAGTGGTTATGATACCATTTGGGTTATGCAATACACCGACTTTATTCATGAGGTTGATGAATGAAGTATTTAGACCTTTCCTTGGATTCTTTATTATTATCTACCTTGATGATATGTTGATATATAGCAAGAGTGAGTTTGAACACATGCAGCATTTGAAGAGATTGTTTGATAAAATTAGGGAGGTGAACCTCTATGGTAAAATAGAGAAGTGTGGCTTTATGATGAAGAGTGTGGTTTTCCTTGGCTACATCGCGAGTAGAGATGGTATTAGATTTGATCCTTCAAAGGTGGAAGCTATTCAAACATAGCATATTCCTACTAATGTCTATGAGGTTTAGAGTTTCCATGGATTGGCTTTGTTTTATAGGCGTTTTATCAAAGATTTCTTCACAATTGTAGCACCTATTACATAATTGATAAAGAAAGGAGATTTCTAGTGGAATAAACATATAACAAATGCTTTAGAAGACTTGAAGATAGAGCTTTCAAATGCATCGATATTGTCTTTACTTTGATAAATTATTTGAAGTAACCTATGATGCCAGTGGTCTAAGTATTGGAGGGTTACATTCATAAGAGAAGAGACCAATTGTATTTTACAGTGAAAAGTTGAATGGTGCAAGAATCAATTATTCAACTTTTGATAAGGAGTTCTATGCTATTGTTCATTACTTGAAAACATGGAGTCGTTATATGAGGCTCAAGCCTTTTGTACTTCACTTGAATTATAAGGGTTTGAAGTATCTACATGGTCAAAGGAAAGTGATTCCAAGACATGCCAAGTGGATTAGTTTTTTGCAAACATTTGTGTTTTCCATAAGACATGTGAATGGAAAAGAGAATGTTGTTGTGGATGCTTTATCTAAAAGGACTATGATACTTACAATGATGGATGCAAAAATTTTGAGGTTCAAAATATTGAAAGGTCAAGATGCCATTAATGATGATTTTTTTTTTGAAGATTGTAAGAGACAAGGAAGTTATGAAGCGTATGTTCTTCAAGATGGATTATTATTCAAGTAAAACAAATTATGTGTTCCAAAAACCTCAATTTGAGGTTTGCTAATCAAAGAGGTGCATGAAGGAGGTATTGCATCGCACTATGGAGTTCATGAAAACTTAGAGTTGTTGCAAGAACATTTTTATTGGCCAAGAATGCAAAGAGGAGTGAAAGTCATAGCTGTAAGTGTGCTACATGTCAAAGAAGCAAGAGTTTCATCCACAAAAGGTTATACGTGCCTTTACCTATACCTACTCAACCATGGGAAGGAGTTAGAATGGATTTTATTTTAGGATTTCCTAAGACATAATGAAGCAAAGATTCTATCATAGTGGTGGCAGATCAGTTTTTCAAGATGGCTCATTTTATTCCATGTAACAAGACAAATGACACTACTCATATTGCGGATTTGTATTTCAAGGAGATTGAGAGATTGCATGGGATTCCTAGAATTATAGCTTTGGATAGAGATATGAAGTTCCTAAGTTATTTTTAGAAGATGTTATAGCAGATGCTAGAAATGAATCTTTGATTTAATACATCACATCATCCTCAAACGGATGGTCAAACTGAGGCTACTAATAGAACTTTAGGTACTTTGCTAAGGGAATTGGTGAGTAAGAGCAATAAAGATAGGGATGTTAAGTTAGCACATGCAAATTTTACTTACAATTGGAATCCTTAAACTATAACAAATGCTAGTCCATTTGAGATAGTATATGGTATTAATCCATATATACCGATTGTTATGGTACCATTGAAGAAGGCGGAAGTGAAGAATTATGATGCACAAGATAGCGTGGAGTTCTTTCTAAAAATTCATCAACATATCAAACACAACATTACGAAGGCAAATGAAGTATACAAGATAAGAGCAAACAAGCATAGGAGTCAAAATATATTTCAACCAAGGGATTTGGTATGGTTACACTTAAATAAGGAGAGATTTCCTAATCTAAGAAAAAATAAGTATATGCCAAGGGCATACAGTCCTTGTAAAATGATTAGAAAATTTGGAGAGAGTGATTATGAGCTAGATTTACCCAATTCATATAGTATAATGTCTAGAACATTAAATGTTGGAGATATTAGTCCTTATTATGGATATACAAATTTAATAACAAATTCAAATTAACATGGGTGGGGTGATGCAGGAGAAAATGGTCATGGGAAAAATGATGTAAGAGAAAATGATCAAGACTTATATATATGATTATAGAACCTATTATCCTCTATTTAGAGAGGATCCCCTACAAATTTGAAGACAAATGGATGACTACATTGCTAGTTATGAACGAAACTTATAAAATAAGTAACTAGCGATAGAGGCGTATGCATGGCATGTATGGAGAAAAAAATGTGTTACATGGGAGGAATGAATGTGGTATATACATAAGGATACTTTAGTCAACAATTTGGATGTGTAATATTGAGTAATATCATATTGATATTAGTTAAAAATATAAGAAAGTTGAATTAGTCATCTTTTCTATCTTTTGAGTTATGTTTGGAGTAAGGACTAGGCTAATGCTTTTTGTATCGATTTTTGTCAGATTTTTAGGAGGATTATCTTATAATATTAAAGAGGTATAATGGCTATATAAATGATAGAATTACATGACACAAAGATAGATGAAATTGAATGAAATTTGCAAGTTTTTACTTAATTGAATTCTATGTGAATTCTTCTCAATTTTAATCAATTATGTGTGAGTGACTATTATTGAAATCCTTAATATCTTTGTTTATGTGAATTAAAAAATAAGAAATCTCCTTTAAACCCTCCATAAAGCCACACCATTCTAAAACCTAATTGATATATTCAACTCCATCATCATCTTCTTCAACATTTGTCTTAAACCTATTTTTCTTACATGATTTTATCTATTTCCAAACTTAAGATAATAACACTATTATTATCAAAAGATCATCCTCAACATCTTAACTTCATAATCTAATTATCAAATCACCATTATTCCTTTTGTTCATCATCATAATATTATCATCACTATTAAACCCCAACCTAGCCCACGAACATAACCATTCAAAACCCTTCATCATTCGACCATCATCATCATTAATTCTACTTTCTCAAGTCATCGTCATCATCTCTTCATCAATTTTGAACCGTTATATTCCTTTTATAAACCTAACCAAACTATAATACTACCCAAAACATAAGTACATATTCCTACACACATCAATCACTCTCATGCGTTGCTGCAACCACCATCATCATCCCTTACTATCACCATCTCAAATTGTGGTTGCTGCCTTCGACTAA
Source organism: Tamarix austromongolica (assembly GCA_039764185.1). Taxonomy (NCBI): domain Eukaryota; kingdom Viridiplantae; phylum Streptophyta; class Magnoliopsida; order Caryophyllales; family Tamaricaceae; genus Tamarix; species Tamarix austromongolica. Next base: position 73,618,934 of record CM077813.1, read on the forward strand.
TGCTAACCTAACCTTTATTTTATCATGCAACACAAACATAACCATCACCATCTCATGTTGTCATTTTTCACCTAACCTTCTACCATCACTCCCAACCATCAACTCTGGCCACTTTCATTGAAAAATTCCCCCTACCACTCCCTCATGATGCTACTACTGCCATCATCACCCCTACATCCCCCATTTTGCATTTACACACACACACACACACCAGATATATATATATATATATGCTACTCATTGCTCTTCCTTCCTCATTTGTTTTGCCATTTAGTGCCTAAAATCTTCTATCATTCACTATTTCACTATTGGCTTAACTCCCCTTTCTTTCTTTGTTTCTTCTTCCTCTCATCCTCCTCCTCCTTCATTATGTTATTTTTTTTCTTCCAAACCACCACCTCCATCTCTATGCGCCACCACAACCACAAAGAAATTCTCAAAGCCTAGTGGATCAACCATCAAGGCCACCCCATCACTTCCCCTCATTATTGCCAACTATTACCATCGACCATCATCATTTTTCCTTCTTATTTCCTCATGTATGTCACATTATTTTGAGCCACATGGCCTCATGCATGACTATGGATTACTATTTTTTCCTTATCGCATGCTCATGCACCCTCGCACGACTCATGCACAAGCTTTGCATGCCTTTATAAACCTATTCATTATTTATTGAGAAATTCATTGCTCGAGCATGGCTTTGCCTCTTCACATAGCCTACCATTCAGGATCCCAGCTCAGTGTAGGCGTGCACCATCTTCCACACGCCAATGATGCCTCCCTATTTCGGTGGTGCATGATGTTCCACTATAAGTATTAGTATCTTTTACATGTCTTAACACAAATATGTTCTGTTTTGTTGAGCACGGAATCCCCCACTATTATAGCCAGTGGACCGAAAATGCACAGGTACAAAGCCTAACCACTATTATTCGCTGATGGACCGGTCACATATAGGACATCAAGCCTTAACCACTATTATTTGCCTGTTGACCGGTCTGGACTCGGCTCAACAATCTTTCACTTTAAATAATTAATGTATTATAGTATCTTATTCAGAAATATTACCCTAGATATGCATGAATCACTCTGTCGGTGCTTATCCTCTAAATGACCTGTACTATATCATGATAACCCTACATCTCCTAACTTGCCCAACAACCTTTCCTCTATATTCAACCTCACTCTAGAATTCCAACACCAAAATATGTGGGTCAAAGCCTGCTACTACATACCTCCAAGTCTACTTATTTCCTTACTCTAGGGTTTTCCCCAGAAACCCTAATTTTGGCCTAAGTGACCCATACTACTCCACCTCACACAACCCAAATTATTTTAATACTCCACACATCACAACTCATAGATTCCACCCTCATAATTACACTTTAATCATCAAATACACATGCTACCACAAAAACCCTAAGCAGCCACACCAAACCCTAATTATCCACAAAAATCCTAGCTCGGTCTCCTATGTACTCTTATAATGCTCCACGTATTATTTTTCATCCAAAGTGTTTAAACACCCAAACAACACGTACATTGCCTTCCTCACATCCCAAATTAACTTTCCATACATAAATTACCTTCCCATGCAGACTTTACACATCACATGCAACCCTTCAAAATTTTCATGCAAAACCCTAAAACATCCATGTGAAACCCTAGTTCCATCTATGCAAAACCCTAGATTCCTCCATGAAAACCCTAGATCCATCCATACAAAACCCTAGATTCAATCCATACAAAACCAAAGATTCATCCATACCAAACCCTTGCTTTAATACATACAAAACCCTATATTCATCCATACCAAACCCTAGATTCAATCCATACAAAACCAAAGATTCATCCATACCAAACCCTAAGTCCATCCATATAAAACCCTAGTTTAGATTCTCCCATTCCTTTGTTTTACTTTCACCCCCTATTCTTCTTTCACTACTGGATCATTAATATATTTAAGTCAACTCACATCTCATGGTCAACTCATTTCCCTTTGGTCAACTTATTTTCCATTTTCCTTTTTCAACCTTTTTCCCACACAATACCGATTATATACATACTCACATGCATGTCTAAAGGGTCACAAAACCAATCATCACATACCATAATATTTTATCATATATACATAATATTTATGTCATATAACAACACATGAACATATTTCAACTCCACGCCATACCATGCACGAAATAGTTATAATGATAAACATAAGATGCATAACATACAAAGCATATAATGCATGTCAACACACATAAGACCTTAGTAATACCCTTACCTAAAACGACACCGGTCTTGGAGCACGCTCCTACACCTCCTTAAGGCTTTGACTGGTCTCACCTATATGAAGAAAAAGCTAGGATTAGATTCCCTCCTACCAAAAATACTATTATTTACTAATTTATTCTAAAATAATAATTGATTAATAAAAATGACATTAACTAATTACTAACTTTGGCTAGAAATATAAGAAATAATAGTAATATTGTAAAAGTTGATAATATAAGCTTTGAAAACTTTGTCCTAATAATAATAATATGATTTGAAATAAAAGGTGGAATAAGGGCTTCGACCCTTCACCGAAATAATACTACCAATAATATTAGCAAATTTAATAATAAAATTTAGTAATCATAATAATAATAATGAAATAGTAATAAAAATAATGATAAAAACAATAATAATACTACAAAAATAATAATAATCACATAATAATAATAGAAACAATAAGAATAATATTAATAATAATAATAATAATAATAAAATCAAAATCAAAATATAATAGGACTTCAGCCCTCAATAGAAATAATAATAAAAACATTAATAATAATAATAATAACAATAACAATAATAATAGTAATAATAGTAGTAGTAGTAGTATATATATATTTGAATAAATGAAATAAAATAAATTAAAGCTTGTATAAATAGCGAAAAATGGTTGAGGGGATTTAAGGTTCAACCTTAGGCTGGTGGTGACAGGCAGCGCTGGCAGTGGTGCACAGCAGTGGTGGCGATGGCCGAAAAAAGAGGAGAAAAGGGAAAAAGTTGAAGGCTAGAAACAATATTGGAAGAATGAGGGTGGGAGTAGGGGTGATTATGGTGTCCTAGAAGGAGAGGAACAGAATAATGGTGGTGGCGCAGCCAAAGGTGGCGGCGCACGGCGGCGGTGGTTGTGGTCGAATGGGGAAGAAGGAGAGAAAGAGAGGAGGAGGGAGAGGGGGAGGGAGAGGAAAATAAAGGTAGGGGAGGATATAGGAGGGTCTACAATACAGTTTGGGAAGTGAAAGGAATGGCGACAGCAGCGAAAGTGGTGGTTAAGGGTGGTGTGAAGGGCGGTAGAGGTGGAAGAATGGGTTAATTGAGGAGGGAACTTTGTACAACCGGGGCGGCTTGAGCAGAAAAAATCAAGGGAGAAGGGAGGTCTAGTTGGGTAGAGGACGATGCAGGAAATGCTTAGGTGGGACGAGTTGGTGGCATGGTTAGCCGACGGCGGCAGGGCTGGAGTCTGAAATGGAGGCGGCACATAAAGGAGGTTTTCTAGGTAGGGGATCAAAACTCGATACCTGGTAGATTTTAAACAAGAGGGTAGGGTTTTGTGGGTAGATGAGGGAGTAATGTAGGTAGGGTTAGGGTCATCGGCAGCAATAAAAGCCGGCGAAATTCAAATCGCGGCAGGGGTGGTTGCGCATGAAAGAAAAGTTTGTGCGCGAATAGGAAGGGAGGTAGGTTGGGTCTAATTGGTCGCTGAAATAGGGGGAAGAGAAAGAGAGGAAAATAGTAGGTAAAAAGGGCGTGATCGGCGGCGAAAAACTAGGGAGCTGGGTGGCGGTGCAGGTTGTCGATGTTGGGGGGAAGAAGAAGAGTAAGGAAGAAGAAGGTGTGGGACGGACCAGTGGTCCGGAGAAGAAAGAAAGAAAATAAAAAGATGGGAGTTAGCCAGTCGAGCGGTGAGGGGAAACAAATTTAAATGAAACGCGGCATTCTAGAGGGAAATGAAGCAAGGCACAGTGCTCCGACTACCAAAGGAAGAAGAGAAAAAAAGAAATGGAAGAATGGACCACAGAAGAAGGAAAAAGGAAGAAGGAGATGGCCGCGAGAAGCCTAGGTCGGGGAGCAGAGGATGAAAAGAAAAGAAAAGAAAAAGAAAAAGAAAGAAAGAAAAGGAAAAAGGAAAAGGAAAAAATGAAAATATGAGGGTTGGGTTAATTAAATTAATTAAAATATTTGGGATATTTAAAAATAATAATATTTAAATAAAATAATGTTTAAATCCTTTTTAGGGTAATTTAGAATTTTTGAAAGATTTTTCATAAATGTCCTTTTAATTAGCAAAAACACCCTAAATTTATCCAATTAAATTATTTATAAAATTCCCATTAATTTGGCCCTATTTATTCCCTCTTATTTAAATAAAATACTTTGTTTACTTAATTTCTAGAAAATAAAATCCTTAATTATTTAAAATACTAAAAATTTTCTAATAAAAATATTTATTATTTTCTTCTAGAATAGCCTTAATTAATTTCCTTTTATTTTAATAAAAATAATTTATTTAAATAAATTTTTAATTAGCTATAATTCTTAAAATTAAGTTTTGGGGTATTTCAATGTGCATAGAACCTGGTGTCTTTGTTGGTAAGGATACATGTTGTAGCTAGGAATTTGTGTGTATGTGTATATGTATGTGATTTTATTGGACATGTGATATGATTAATGTTATTTCATGATATGATATCTTGAGTATTGAGATTTTGGAAGTATGATTTTGGTATAATGTTGGATGTAGTATCCATGCAAATAATTGAGGATTTATCTGATGAATAGATATTGGAGAAGTACATATATTGGTATTGAGATTTATCATACCTTGGGAGAATATAAGCATTTTTAACTATCTTAGGGTATTATGGTCATTTGAGGATAATTATGTGGCCTTATTTATGTTATTAAATTTATGTCTTGTATATTTACATGGGTCACACATAATAATCTTAAACGCATAATCAACTCTAATAAGTTATTAATCATTTAAAATAAAAGATTATGTAAGTTGGGCCAAGGTGTTTATATGGGTCAATTCCATCACATAATAATAGTGACTCGGGTATCTTGTCCCTAATAGGTGCATCTGTCTATTCCATTGGATAAAGAATAGTAGCACCCCATACCCAACGTGAATAAATATACAATTAAGAGATAAAGATTAATAGAAAAGATACTAATCATTTAAAGGGAAAAGAGTGCATGAGTCCAAACAAGGTGTTGAGTCCATTCCACTAGCTAAATAATAGTGGATTAAGTGTCTTGTCCTTGAGAGGTACTTCGGACTACTCCACTAATTTAAAAATAGTGGCTTATGAGCATTTTTTATCTAAGAGATGTTGAGTTTATTCCATCGGATAATATTAGTGGCTTAGGTTTTTTGTCCTGGAGAGTTGTTTCAGACCATTCCACTGGTTTAAGAATAATGGGATCCCTCAACTCAATATAAATAAAATATTGGAATGTAATATATTTATATAGTGAGACTTTAAATCAATATCTACCTAGCATTATTTCTATTATCTTACGTATGCTTACTTTTTGAAGTTAATTCATTTATTATGTGTAATCCTGTTATTGTTGCCTTACTCAATACATATCATACTGATCATCCATTTTATGGGTGTTGCTCATTCCTATAACTAGATAGCTCAGATGTATTTGTCTAAGTCGAGGCTGATCCATTGGATTAGTTTGTAGCCTTTGATGATTTATATGTGGAGTGACTTGGTATCGGAGTTATCGGCATAAAGTCATGTTATCCGGTTGATGTATTTACCCATATACCATTTTGAACTCTTTGATTCATGGTATCCCTTAGTTTTTATTTTGTTATCATAATTCAGAGTTAACCACCAAACTTATATTGTATTTATAAAAGTTCTTCCTTTTCTAATTTCCTTGTGTTACTATGAATGGTATTTAACCATATGATTGATATAAGGATAAATGAGAAAACCAAACTTACATTAAATATTGCGGTAACACCTAATATTTTGTTTATATGCTTTCGTAGTAAAATAAAATTTTTTAATAGTAAAAATTGGGATATTACAAGTTGGTATCAGAGCTTTGGTTTTGATTACCGTATTATTATTTTTTTTCAACAAATTCGATTTCAAACAATCCTTGTTTTATTTTAATGGTCGATTTTATATTTCAGAAAATCATCAAAAAATAAAACTTGATTTTCTTTCAAAGACCTAGATTAACTTGTAAGGAATCGAGGACGGGTAGCCTAGGTGGCCTTGAAATGTAATTAGGTGCATTATGTATTATTAAGATAGGAAGAGTTTATCTTAACATGTTTTTTATCTTAAATTTAGCTAGTTATGGTGTTTAACAATTGTGTAGGTCACTTAAAGGATACTTTTGGGGCATTCATCAAGTTTATCAGACATTTGCCTCAGCCTCAGCTGCCATCTCCACCTCTACATTACTCATAGGAGGGGATCAAAGAAGATTGGCTTAGGAGGGTTACAGGACATCACCAACCGCTCTATACTGGTGGCGAGGACCTAGTTATCTTGGAAAGATGGATTCAAGATATGGATAGGACGTATAAGGTAGTTGATTACCCACTTGCTCGAAAGGCTGGCATTGCTACTTTCTTTCTTCAAGGGGCTACCGACATCTGGTAGGTAGGTCAGCATACTCAGGGAGGACCGTTGAAGTTCTGGGAGGAGTTCAAGATGGTGATTCATGCTAATTTTTATCTAGATAGTTTTAAGAGGACAAGCTAAAGGAGTTCTTACAGCTTACTCAAGGAGGCATGACAATAAGGTAGTATCACTCCCGGTTCATAGGGCTTTTAATGTTTGCATTAAAGATCACAACTGTCAATTCTAGGGCTGTCTATCAATTTAGGCCAAGGCTCCACCTCAATATCTCTAGGATGGTGGGTGGGGTGGCTTTTTAGGACTTAGCCACATTGTACGAGTGCGCATGTGTCACTGCTAATATGGTTTAGGCACAGGCTTCTAGTTTAGGTAAGAGAAAGCATGAGACGTAGGGATCTAGGGGTTAGATTTAGTTATAGGGAGGGTGACCTCTGATTAATCAGCCTAGAGGTGAGATTGGTGGGTTGAGCAAACCTACAGGACTGAATAGATGCTTCATATATCATTTCTACGATCGGTATCACATGGGTCGATACTTTTAGGGCACTCTTATTTAATGTAGGACTTGTGATGAGTTAGGCTATCAATCTGTTGAATGTCAGCGTCAATAGGGTAAGTTCTAGCAGTAGCAATAGCTTGCACCTCAACAGCAGGCATATCAATAGAGGACTACCAGCAGCCATAGCAGCATTTCTAGCAAATAACACCTGCTCCATTTAGTGGATAGCCTAGAAAGATTCAGGGGAGACCATAGGGGCTCACCTTTTTCTCTTTCCCTTCTTCATTTTCTTTCTCCTTTTTCTTTTTCCTCCCTTCTGACTCTTCTTATGCCGTAATGCTTGATGTATTTCTTCCTACCCCTACAACACACAACCATCACTCTTATGTGATGTTGCAACCATCATCATCACCCCTCATTATCACCATCTCATATTGTTGCTACTACCTTTGAATACTACTACACCTGCCCTTTCTTTCTCATGCAAAACACACATAACCATCACCATCTCTTGTTGTTACCCTGCCATTTTTCACCTAACACTCCACCATCACCTCCAACCACTTTCTTTAAAAAATTTCCCCTATCACTCCTTTGTGCTACTGTTACTACCATCATCCCCTTGCATCCCCTATTTTTGCATACACACATGCACACACACACACACATATATATATACCATTCATCTCTCTTACTTTATATTTTATTTTTCCATTTATTTCTTAAAATCTTCTATTAATCACCACTACCCAAGCCCCTCTTTATTTCCTTCCTTCCTTCCTCCTCCTCCTCCTTCTCCTCTTCTTCTTCTCTTCTTCTTTACTTCTCCTTCTTCTTCTTCTCCTTCTTCTTAAGACCACCCCATCACTCCCCCTCATCCTTTTCGTCCATTTTTTCCTCTTATTTTCCCATGTCGGTCACATTTTTGTGAGGCGCATGGCTTGATTAAAGCCTCACACATGGCCATGCACTACTAATTTTTTATCGCACACCCTTACAAACTTCACGGTGTGCCCATGCACCCTCGTATGACTCACACACTGCCTTCACATGCCCATGCATGCCTATTCATTATTTTCCAAGAAATTTGTTGCTTGAGAATAGTCGTACCTCTTCATATAGCCTACCTATGCAGGAACCTAGCTCACGGCCTTAGTGTGCATTGCCTACTGTACACTCGTCTAGCCTCCTTATTTTAGTCGTTCACCCTCTTGTTTTTCCCCAAACCTTATCCAAACACACCAAAATTTTACCATAGCACCACAATACATTCCACCACACTTCCACGTAACTCAAGCTTCCCTCTGAATCTAGTTATTTCCATATTTAACCTCCTTTACCTTAACTTCTCACCTAGTTATAATCTTCAAGATTAATTATGTATTATCTTATTTTTCGTAGGTGATTTTCTGACAATCTTAGAGGAGGAGGTATAGGATTACGAATATAGAGTCCTATATCTTTGTTGGTAAGAATACATGGCATAGCTAAAACTTTGCATGTATGTGTATATGTATGTGCTTTTATTGGATATTTGATATTAATAACGTTATTTTGTGATATAATATCTTAAGTAATGAGATTTTCAAAATTATGATTTTGGTATAATATTAGATATGGTATCTATAAAAATAATTAAGGATTCATATTCTAAATGGATATTGGAGATGTACTTATATTGGTATTGACATTTATCAGACCTTGGGAGAATATAAGCATTGTTAACTACCTATGAGTATTAAAGTCATTTGAGGATAATTATGTGGTACTAATTATGTTATTAAATGTATGTCTTGTATATTCACATAGGTCCCACATGATAATAATGAATACTCAGTCAACTCTAATAAGATATTAATCATTTGAAGTGAAATATCACGTCAATCAAGCCAACATGTTTATATGGGTCAGTTCCACTAGGTAATTATAGTGGCTCTGGTGTCTTGTCTTTGAGAGATGCTTCACACCATTCCAGTAGTTTAAAAATAGTGGCTTATGAGCATTTGCTCTCTAAGAGGTATTGAGTCAGCTCCACCGGATAATAATAGTGGCTCAGATGTTTTGTCCTTGAGAGGTGTTTCAGATCATTTCACCTATTTAAAAATTGGGAGTCCCTAAACTCAACATAAATAAAATATTGAAATATGATATATTTAGCACTGTTTATGGTATTTTACATATTCTTACTTTCTAAAGTTAATTCATGTATTATATGTAATCCTACTTCGAATGTATTATTACCTTACTCCATACGTAGGGTACTAATCATCTATTTTATGGGTATTGCTTATTTCCACAAGTAGATGATCCAGATGTATTTGTGCAAGTGGAAGTTGACCCATTAGATGAGTCTGCATCCTTTGATGAGTCATATGTGGAGGAATGACTTGGTACCATAGTTATAGGCATAAAGTCATGTTATCTGATTGATGTATTTACGCAGATGCCTTTGTGGACACTTTTATCCATAGTATCTCTTAGTTTATATTTTGTTATTGTAACTAGTATTGTATTTATAAAAGTTTTTCCATTTCTAATTTTCTTATTTTACTATGAATGGTATTTTAGCCTTGTGATTGATGTAAGGATGGCTGGAAAAACAAAACTTATGTCATTTATGATGGTAAGACCCAATATTTTTCTTTTATACTTTTGCTGTAAAATAAATTTTTTTAGTAGTAAAATTAGGGTGTTATATACATAACATAAGGGTATTTTAGTAATTTATCATGTATTAGATTGATTATTCTAATAAATATATATGGGACAAGTCAAACCCAAGGGAGCTATGACCATGGGTGATAAGAGTCGAGGTTGGTTACTATGAGTGGATATAAGGCTTAATGATGATATGGTTGAGTAGATTTGTACATTTGGGAAGTCCATGGAGTGCTAAAGGATAAGATGCTACCAAAAGGGTGGAATTAGGGTTATAAGAGGGGCTTGATTTGGAAGGTTAGTATCATATATGCAAAATGGGGGAATGAGTCTACAAAATTTAAGGGATGGATAAATAAATGGTAGAGAAGGGATTAGGCCAACCAGGAAAAACTGAGGTTTTAAGGAGTAACCCTAGAGGTTAATTGTGATCATTTGTGAGAAATGGGAAAATAGGTTACGACTCATGACAAAAGGGGTTTCTAATGGCAGGTCTGGGTTTGTTAGATAAATTAGGAACTCAAATGATCATTATGGCATAAGGATTTACAGGGCTTAGGAAACTAAGGTTTCTAAAGGGACAAGGTAGGCTCGGGGTGGTATTAGGGCATAAGTCACACTTGAGTTACACTGTAATCCCCCCAAAAATTTAGAAAACTTATAATTTAATAAATAACTTTTATTTGAAATAAATTAGAAATTAAAATTATTAAGTTTAAATATTTTATGGATTTTTTAGTATATAAATTTGGATAGGAATATTTGATAAATTAAAACAAATATTTTGTTATTTTATCATACTCTTTTTATTTACATAATTTTTGCCAAACCAATATTTTACTAAAATTATCCTTTTTAAGTCCATATATCTAATTATATTAAATTAAATTATTAAATAAATTTATTATTAAATTATTAAATCCTATTATTTTATAAATTAAGTTATTTTAAGTCCTCCTATTTTCCCATTTTCCTTTTTATTTCTTTTCTTCTCCTTTTTCTCCATTTTCCTCCTTTCTTTCTTTTCCTTTTTTCTCCTCCTTTGGGCCACCCGCACCCGACCTGCTTCCTCCTCCCTCTACGCCTGGGCCTCCAGCCTATTCCCTTCCCTCCTCTCCTTCTCTTGCGCACAGCCCAGCCCCAACCCATCTCTCTTTTTTTCAGACCGGACCGACCCTATCCTTTCTTTTCTGTGTCAGTCCGCCCGCTTGTCCTCCCCTCCCCTTCCTTCTTTCTTCTTCCACGCTCGACCACCGTCCTCTGCCATGCTCGAGCACGCCGGCTGCACCTGCAACTGCCATGCCCGACCACCACCTGCCTCCCTGCTACTCCCTCTCTCTCCCCCGTTATTTTCTTTCCTAATTTGAACCAAACTAACCCCTGTATCCCCATCGCGCATGCCCTTTTCCTTTCCCTCATCTCCCCCTCCCTCTCCCTGCCAACCGACCACCCCTGCCACCCTACTGCAACCTCAACCGGCCACCTACTCCCCCTGTCTCTCCCTCTCCTTTTTCTTCTCCTCACCAGCATTTCTTGCCCTATTTTTCAAGCCTTACTTTCCCTTCCCCGATTCTTTTCTCTCATTTTCTCCCCCTTCCCATTTTCCCCGATTTTTGCACCACGGCTTACACTGCCACACTAACCCCCTGCGTCGCCATCTGCCACCACCTACTATTACTCTACACCATCACACCACCCCCTCGAGCCACCCTGCAGTCCCCTTCTTCCTCCCCTCCTCTTTTCCCTTCTTTTCCCTCCCTCCTCAGCAGCCACCCTTCGCCGCCTCGCTGCCACAGCCTTCGCCACCCTTGGCCACCAAAAACCCATCCCCAACCTCCACCTACACACCCTCTTCACTCCTGCACCCTTCCCTTGCCTCCAATCCTCCCCCATCTACCTCCTTTACTAACCTAAAGACCCCAACCCGAACCATCTCTCCCTCCCTTCTAACTCACCACCTTCGACCCTTTTTCCCCTTATAGCCTGCATGTGGCTCACGCTGTTCATGCAGCATGAGCTCCACATTGATTTGGGAATTAATTTGTTCAATTTTTTGAGGTATATTAATAGTTAAGTAAAGTGTATTATTAATTAAGTTTTCATAAAAATTTTATCCTTTTAATTTCCTACTTCTAATATAATATTTATTGACATTATTTTTTTTTTTGGTGTTGATTTTTCTATTTAAAGCTTGAGTCTTTAACCAGGATACCCATAAGATTCGATTTTTGCGGAAATTAAGGTAATTGTTAAACCCCACTTAAACGCATGGAAAAATGTATGCTAGCACATTAGGGATTTTAGTATGATTTTATGCATGTTATGTGTTGCCTAGTATGATATATGTGGTTGCTTATATTGATTGATAAAAAGAAAAGCATGCTAGATTTTGTGCCATGTGTAGAGATGATACTTAAGGAAGGAGTTTGATTATTGATGGAAATGTTAAATGCTTGTCTATGATATATTATGTCATTAACGCATGAATAATATTATCGTGAGCCTAAGGGTATTTTAGTAATATGCGTATGTAAGTATGTGATCTAATATATGTAGTTGCTAATGAATATTATGTTGAATAACGATAAGTTGGTGGAGTTAGATGATAAGAATGAAGTACTAATATTAGTATTTTATGTAGTGGTGGTAAATTCATATAAGTGGTGTAATAAAGGGGTAAGATGGTAATTTTATAAGTGAAAGGGTATTTTGGAAATTTTGGAGTAAAAGGGGTAAAATGGTAATTTTTGTAAGTAAAATGGCATTTTGGTAATTTTGGAAGAAAGAGAAAAACGGTGATTTTGTAAGTAAAAGGGTATTTTGGTAGTTTCGAAAGAAAAGAGTGAAATGATAATTTTATAAGTAAAAGGATAAAATTGTAAGGTGTAAGAAAAAGGGGTATTATGGTAATTTTGGAGGCAAAAAGGTAATATGGTAATTTTATGATTAAATGGCAAAATGGTAATTTTATAAGTAAAGGGGTATTATGGTGATTTTGGGAGTAAAGGGTAAAGTGGTAATTTTGGGAGTAAGAGGTAAAATGGTCATTTTGGAAGAGAAGGGTAAGAATGGTAATTTTGGAGGTAAGGGGTAAATAGTAATTTTGGATGTAAAAGGGTATTATGGTAATTTGCAAGCAAAAGGGTGATATGGTAAATTTGCACGTAAGGGGGTAAAATGGTAGTTTTATAAATAAGAGGATATTATGGTAATTTTAGTAGTAAATGGGCAAAACGGTAATTTGCGAGTAAAAGGGTGAATTAATAATTATAAATATGAAGAGGGGTAAATTGGTAATTATAATTATAGAAAAGTGTAAATTGGTAATTATAATTATAGAGAAGGGTAAATTAATAATTATAATTATGGAGAGGGGTAAAATGGTAATTATAATAATTGAGGAATGGTCATTATGATAATGGAGAAGGGTGATTTGGTAAGTTAACCAATAGGAGGGTAATTTTGTAAATTTGATAATGAATAAGAGTGATTTGGTAATTTATCCAACTAAATAAGTAATTTGGTAATTATGATAATGGAGAAGGGCAATTTGGTAATTTAACCGACTAAAGGGTAAATTGGTAATTATTTGACCACTAAAGGGGAAAATTGGTAATCATGATAATGAAGAATGGTAATTTGATAATTTATCCAACTTAAGGGCAGTTTAGTAAATATAACAAAGGAGAAGGGCAATTCGGTAATCTAACCAAACAAATGGGAAATATGATTAGTATAGCAATTATGAGGGGTGAATGGTGATTCTAAAAAAGCGTAGGAGATAACTTAGTAACCTAAACCGGGTAAGGGGTAATTTGGTAATTATGCAACTTGAAGGGTAATAGGGTAATTTGTCAAGTAAGGAAAGGATGACTTAGTAATTATATAAGTAAGGGATAAATGAGTAACTTGTACCTAATATGCCGTTGTGATTGTGGAATTTCATAATATGACTCAAATAACGCTGATTAGCAAGGTAAGAGTATTTAATAATTAGTAAGTATCACGAGAACGAATCCTAATTCGAAATTAGATGAGATTATGATGGCCTTAATGATTTCTCTATGTTATCTTGGATAACCGTCTGAATAAGAAATGACTAATGATATCAAAATGATTGAAAGTGAATAAGTATCTAATTATTGTGCTTTTCATGATCACTTTAATTAAGACACTAATACCTAAAGTGAAAGACCTCGAGATTGGGAATGGTGGCTCTTTAGGGGTTGCTACCCTAAAGACGTGGTTTAGCCCACGATTATTCTGGTATTTGCTGGTGTGCCTTTGTGCCCCAGCCAGGCCCTATATCTTACTCTATCTAGCTCCACGGACCTATTTAGGGGGTATGCATACTTATGGATTAGGTGTCCTTATCGGTAGGGTATTGAATAGCTTTATGTACCAGTATGACCAGGGTACCTTTGCATCCCTGGGTTCATGGTTGAAGGGTACTGAGTAGCTTGTATGCAACGGTACTATCGGTGTACCTTTGTGTCCCGGGTTCTTGATCTCCCGTCTGAGGCAAATAAATAGAATTGTTGTGCTGATTAAAGAAAGGAAAAACACTAATCATAAAAGTGAAAGATTAATGAGCCGGGCCCAGTTGACTTATGATATTGAGTACTGGTCTACCAGATATAATAGTGGCCCAAGAGCGTTTTGCCCTGGATGATGATTGTATGTATTCTGGTCCACCGGCTAAAATAGTGGGGGTCCCGAGCTCAATAAAAACAAGCATTTGATGTGAATACTTATGGAAAGATATTAATCACTTATAGTGGAACACCTTGTGAGTCGGGACCAGACTGGTCCACCGGCGAATAATGGTGGCCAGAAGCATTCTGCCCTGGAGACCGATCCACCGACAATAATAGTGGTTAGGAGCGTTCTGCCCTGTATATATTCCGGTCCACCGGCTATAATAGTGGGGTTCTCGTACTCACTTGGATATAACCAGAGAGATGATTGAATAATGATGGACTACTGGCTTAAGGCCCAAAAGTATCGATTATACTTTGTAACTTGTTGATAAGTGACAGACTTGTTATGTATGTGAATGTTATGTATGCACCCCTCATTACATATGTATATAGCTTGCATTATGTATCGCATTGCGGGCCTGTTTTTAAGTGTGGTATTAAAGGGTTACTCAGTACCATAGTACTGAAGGGTTCCATTCATGGGGCCCCTGCCTATTCAATGGGCAGTGTCCCTTGCAGGTTCTTTTTCATGTGCTATGCAAGTGGGCAACGAGAGAGAGCGTAAGGAATTATCTGGGTTTGTAGGGTTTCATCTCTTCCCGCTTTTAACCCTGATTTAAATGTAACTTGTATTTATATCCACCCTTGGTGGATTCTATCCTCGTAAAAGGTTATTATGCTGCTCTGATTTAAGTATGTTGAATTTCTTATAAATTATATTTCATTTTTTTTTTGCCTTAGCACTTGGTACTAGAACAGTATGAGTGAATTGGTTTGGTACTAAGTGTGGTGGTAGTATCCCCAAAATTCATAGTTTGTTGTTTTGCTTCTGCTAATCTTTTAATAAAACGAAGTTTTTCAGTAGTGAATTTTGGGGGTGTTACATACACATGCCCATGTGTGGTATCTGAAACAAATAAGATATGAATAAGACACTAATCACTTAAAGTGGATGATAACTTGAGTCAAGGTCTGTTAGACCTTATTTACCGGTCCACTAGTGAGAATAGTAGCAAAGAGTGTGTTGCCTTGGGTTTACATTATATCTATCAGCCCACCAGTGAGAATAGTATCTAGGTGTAACACCCCCAAAATTCACTCCTGAAAAAAAAATTAAATAATAAAGCGGAAGCTAGAATAGAATTTGGGGAATGTTACCACCACATCTAACACAAGATAAATGTCCACCATCTATCTCATGCTAGATGCAAGGCTAAAACCTATCAAACAAAATTTCAAACATCTATGCCGTGAGGATAAACTCCCACAAGGAGATATCCACAGGCAGATGGTAAGTGAATCAATTCGCTAAATAAAATCATCACTGAATGAATCGGTAGAACTTGTGAAATAAATCCAAATTTTAAAAGCTTATCAGAGTATGAGGAATTAAAAGTCAATTACAACACCCTTCAAATTTTAAATACAACACATGAAACTTCCAAAAATAAATGCAATCAAACAAGACAAATCCCGATAGATCAAATTCCGGATTGCCTACTCTCTCAAGCCAAACTTCCACCCAAAGATAATATTCGATCTCAAACCTGCACAAGAGGTCTACTCCCCCATCATCAATGGATCATCACAGGACCCATTCAACCAAGGTAGCATCTGTATGGGTCCAGTACTGAGTAAATCAAGACTACCCAACTCATGGAAGGAAACATGAAACACATAAGATATGAAAGACTCTAGCTTACAATTCTCATGCTCAATTATACATGTATTACATACAATAGAACATAGGGTCACGGATTCATACTTATGAATATATTACTAAACATGACGGCACATAAGATATAAGTGTACAAAAAATCACGATCGCATGTTAAGTAACACCAATCCAACAATCCAATAATAATCATTATGACATCTAATTTTATTTATTTACGATGAGTTCAAGGACCCCACTATTTTTAAACCGGTGGAACGGTCTGAAGCACCTCTCGGGGACAACACACCCGAGCCACTATTATCATCCAGTTGAACGGATCCTACACCTCTCAGGACAAAACGCTCCTGAGCCACTATTCTTAACCGGTGGAACGGCTTGAATCACCTCTCAGGGATAGGACACCTGAGCCACTATTATCATTTGGTGGAACGGACCCTACACCTAGTCCTGACTCACGTAATCTTCCACTTTAAATTATTATTGTCTTATTCATTACTTATCTCATATCATATTCTTATTCACATTGAGTATAGGGTCGCACTATTCTTAATCTAGTGGAACGGACTAAAGCACCTCTCAGGGACAAGTCACCTGAGCCACTATTATCGTCCAGTGGAACGGACTCTACACCTCTCAGGGCAAAATGCTCTTGAGCCACTATTTTGAACTGGTAGAACGGCTTGAATCACCTCTCAGGGACAGGACACCTGAGCCACTATTATCGTCCGATGGAACGGACCCTACACCTCAGCCCAACTCACATGATCTTCTACTTTAAATAATTAGTATCTTATTCAAGGATTTTAACCAACCATAAATCAGGCCCACATGAATAATTCCATGACATAAAGATACAGTATAGGGTATCATATAATTTCAATCCATACTCAATGCTTCACATACTCAAATACATACTATATTCAAACATCATACTAACACGCATTTGCATTGAGGCTATAAGTTCATACATACGTGCAATTACCACACAGAACACAACATACACTTCACATGATTAAATAATCAATAGGCATACTTATCACCTTCCACATCAAACAGACATACATCCAAATTTCGCCATAAGTAAAGGTAAGTAGTGACTTACCTAAATCCAAAGCTTGCTAAGCAAATTGAGAAAGAGGGAGAGCTATCAAAAGCTCGACAATCCACGAGAAAGTTTTCCTAGATTGCCGATAGAAATTGAAACTAGGTTAGAAACTATGTTATCAATTAATAATTCACATATTCTAATTAAATAAATGTAAACAGACACAAACGATCTTTCTTGGAAAACGTATCCAAAACTTAGGATTCAAGAGCATAGCTCTATTAAGATTGAAGATTAAATATAAATCAAATCAGATTAACACACATATCACTTGGGACATTTCAAATTAATTTGGAAAGCCCGAGAAAGAATAATTAATTATAAGTTAATTTTTTGAAAATGACTTATTCATTAGGTTTTACAACTAAATAGGTAAACCAACCATTTGCATAAAACCAAATCCAAACCGATTAGATTAAAACATAATTCAAATGACTTAAAATCCAAAGCCAAAAATCGATTAGATAAAAGACATATAGCACAATCAATTTTATAAAACCATATCCGGCAAATCAGGGTTTTTAATACCCGGACTACGAATTCAATAATTAAATTTTATTATCTCAAATTGATAGCTTAAGAGTACGATTAAAATGATTTTCAATAAATCTAGATAATCAACTTCAACAAAATAATCTTCCGATTAGCCAATTCAAGACGATCCATTTTCAAAATTAGGGTTTTAAAGACCACGACACAAACACAGGTAATTCAAATCAATTAATTTCAAATTAAAGGTATTAGAATGCAATTAGGATCATTTAAACTATTTCTATAAATTTAATTTTAGAAAAACAATTATACATATGATCAATTTTATAATTTCACTTGAAATCTAGGGTTTTAGGCCCAAAAATACAATTCGGTTAAATTTTATTAATTTATTTAAATTGAATGTTTAGAAATGAAATTAGACATATTTTATAACATATCATATAATCAATTGCCCAAAACCAATAAAAGAAATACCCAATTTAGCACAATTAGGGTTTTTGAGCCCGGAATACAAATCCAATCAATTCTTGCTAAAATATATAAATTGACGGTTCAAAAATGTAATTAAATATATTCTAATATAAATTGTATAGTCAATTGAATAAAACGACCCAATTACACAATCCAATTTAGTCCTGCAAGAGTTTTGACCTAAAAATCCAATTCCGATCAATTACGCACAATTTTTCCAAATCAACACTTCCGATATGAAATTAAATACACTTCAAATGATATTATAAAATCAATTGAGCGAAACGACTCAATTATGCGACCCAATTTCATTACACACGAATTTTGACCTAGGAATCAAATTTCGATTAATTCTGCATAAATTTATTAAATTTACGGTTCCAACATGAAATTAGATACATTTTAAAACGTATTGTATAATCAATTTATCCAAAATCACCAAATCGGGCGGATTCGAAAAATTCGAGCATAACTCGACCAAAAATTTGATTTTTACAAATCATTCTAATACACTAAATCAACCACTCTAAATCAATCATACAACATATATATACATAATCAAACAATCATTTTAGCTTTTCATAAGCTAATTCATACTCAATTAATCAAATCAATATTAGGGTTTTTCAGAAATTTATACCAAACGAAAATCAATAAATCGGAGCAAGGGAAGGCCGGAGAAGCTTGGTTGGAGGCGGGGGGTTGCTTGCCGGCAATCAGCAACGCTCGCTGTGTCCGGACGGCGGCGCGAGCTGCGCTCTCCGCCACTACAAGCGGCTGTTGCGGCTTCTTCGGCTGCTCGTGGTCGGTCGGAGGTCGCATCGCCCATGGTGGCTAAGTGTGGCTGGCGAGGCGGCTGGTGGAGCTGGGAGAAGGAGGAGGTGAGGGAGGTTGATGTTGTGGGACTGCACAAAGGGCAGGGGGCGGGGGAGTCGGGAAAGGGAAATAGAAGAGAAGGGAGAGAAGAGAGGAAAGGAAAAGAAGAGGGGGGCACCGGTCGGGGTTAGGCTCGTTTTTTTATTTTTATAAATACAAGCACAAAATAAAGTGAGTTACACCTCCTATTATGGATGATATGTTTTTCTAATTATACTACAAATAGCATCACTTGGATGTTGAAACAGTAAGTTTTGTTATTTCTAAGTGAATGATTAATGGTAGCATATAACCTTGATCCATGTAGCTATAGGAATGTTTACCGCATCTCAATTAATATATATATATATATATATATATATGATTCCATGTTCATGTGATTGATGTGATGCATCTGATATGTTGCTTGTGGGCCTTATATATTAGTTTTGTATAATGGGTTAATTGGTATCTTTATAATAAAGGATTCATTTCTTAAGGCCCCCTTATTCAACGAGCAATGATCTTTGTAGTTTAGATCGCAAGCTCATTTTAGGATTATTCTTCGAGATTGAGAGCATAGGGTTATCTAGAATGCTAACCAGTGATTTGAACTGAAAGTTTTTCCATATCTTTTCTTATAATATTTGTATTTCTTCTTCCACTAACATTCTTTTTGTAACTATATTTAGTGGGTTTTCTTTGGAAGGTGAGTTAACCTTTCTAAGCGCTACTCTATTTTATAATTGCATTTTTGGAATTTAAGTAAAGTAACATTTTAGCCTTAGCACTTGATATCGAAACAATAGAAGAAACCGATATGGTACTAAGTATGGCGGAAGCACCCCAAAATTTACCGCCTTAACTTTTCACTTTTAACTTTTAAAAATAATTTTTTTTAGTGGTAAATTTTGGGGGTGTTACATTTATTGAGTCTCCATTCAAGTTAATATAATCAAATTGTTATGATCATGATGATGGTATATAATAATCAATGGTTCTTATTCATTCATGGAATTTATATCTTATTATCCTATGCATGTCACTTAGTGTCTTCCTTGCAATTGAGCTACTATATGATGCATGTTCTTATTTTATTATTTGATTATCTATAATTTTAATCGCATTTAGGCCATTTGTGTAAAATGATATCTTTTTTAAGATAATTGTATTACTTGGTATGAGTTCGAATTTTTGAATATTATTGTACCCCCTATGTGTTTCCATGTATAGTCATGTATTTATAAGCATGAGTCCATGACCACATATTTCATCGTATATTATTGCATGTCTCACATGACCTCTTGCATTATCACATGTATCCATGTGTACTATTGATATTTATAACAATGATATTACATATAAGTGTGCCTTATTCATTTCATCACATGTGTACCTTGATCTCATCACTACATATATGATGTTCCTTAATAGCTTATAGGTGAATGATGGATGACATTTGCGCCTGATATCATATGTGTTGTTGTATGAATAGAATAATGTGTGTATTGGTTGTATGCATGAGTATCATAAGTAAAAGATTATCATGATATTATGTGCATCATGTGCCCTCCATAAGTTAGCTTTGATTTACTCACTATTGGACCCATACTAATAATACCTTGTTTGAATAAGGCATGCGACGATCCACGGATGGTGGGGAGCCCATCTCTCGTGCAGACTTGATATTGAATGTTATATTGTTGGGTTGAATACTTGAGCTTGATATTGAATGCCTCCCACAATTCTCGTCTCTCAAGAATTTCTATTTTTTTCTTTTCACCAATATTAAAAATTTTCACGTGTTGTTGAAATTTTAATGGTGTTGTAAATGAATTTTAATTTCCCCTTACTTTGATAAGTTTTTAAATTCCAAACTTATTTCACAGGTTTTTCACTAATTTTATCAATAATGATTTTGTTCTGTGAAATCATTTTCTTTCCATCTACCTTTGAATATGTCTTTGTGAAAGTTTATTCTCTTAGTATAAATGATGTTTAAGTTTTAGTCATACATGTTTTACCCTTCCATCTAACATGGAATAGATACTGAACATTTATCTTATGTTAAGTATGGTGGTGACATTCCCCTTTTTTGTTTTGGCTTCCACATTATTCTTGCAAATGAAATTTTATAAAAGTTAAAAATTGAGGTGTTATAGTTTTCAAGATGTTTTGGTGTGGTGTGTTTGACATGAGTCATTCCCTTATTTTTTGGTCATGTTCATACCTTATAACAAGAGGTAAAATATAGTTTTCTTGTGCTAAAACATTGTTTTGGTTGTTATCACAAGTGTTTTAATGGTTTTTGATGAATTATGTTTTGTTTGGCATAATTATAATTTTCTATTTCCAAAGTGAATTGAAGTATGTTTTATAATGATGTTAAAATTTTATACTCATGATCTTATGGTTTTATAATATTGTAGATAACGAATCTTGTTGTTTTAAAGTTTTGGTATAAAAATGGATTGGAAAAGTATAAAAATGGTGGTTTTTAGGCCACCGGATTTGTTGTAATTTGTCAAAGAAAACTATAGCAATTGGTTATGTTTTATGGCACAAATAATATACCAAATGAAAGGATAAAACTTCTAGTCTACCATTCATTTTACATTTTGCTAACTCATTAAGTATTTAAAAAAGTTATGGCTAAAATCATGCAAGGTGTCGAAATCGCCAAATTCTAGAAAATTGATGTTAGAATCATTTGGACACTTTTTATTTTGTTTGGTATTGTTGTGTTTCAGTTTGATTTGATGATTTCATCATGTTTGTTCGCTTTTAGATGCATTTTGATGTATTATATGTTATCTTTTGACAAATATTATATGATTTATAAGGGATTAGAGTTTGCATATATTTAACTAAAAAATGTTGAATGTTATTCATATATTTAATGTGTTCTTTATGACATTCAAAGAACTCTTCACTAATTCTTCACTAATCACCATAAGCAGGGTTCGTATATAATTAATCATGGTTATTAGGATTAATGAAGAGTTAATCATGGCTAAGCCATATTGTGGCCATTTTCTCATTAAAAAGTTAAAATGATGAATATGGTAACATTTAGGGTCAAAGTAAGACCATTGACCATGACCTTGATCATTGGCTTTGATTGTTGAGTTTTACCATTAACTTTGATTGTTGATCATGAGTAGTAATTGTAACACCCCAAAATTTACACATTTTTTTTAAAACAATACTCATAAATTAAAACTGTAAATTCTGGGGATGTTACCGCCACACTTAGTACCAGACCAGTTTACTTCTACCGTTCTGGTACCAAGTGCTAAGGCTAAGAAAACATTATCAGTAATACCATACAAATTCAAATTTATGAAAACAGAAATCAGAGTACGCGTAAGTCTTACATAATTGGAAATACCGGCTATTGTTTTTCCAGGTAATAACTAAACAACCTTAGTAAAATTGTTTCGAAAATTCAAACATAATAAAAGATAACATGAATCATAAATTTAAAAAGGACAACGGCCACGTCACTCTAAGATTGATCCAGCCCAGCTATCACTCTGCCCCTCCTGATGTCCCATAGACATCGATAGCATCAAAGTAAGTATCTCCTACCTGCAACAAATTAGACGGGCCTTCTGCTCGTGGGAATAAGCAGCACCCATGAAACGGGTGATCAGTACGCTACGTACCGAGTAAGGTAACCGAATACTAAGGCCGGCATATAACACATTAATTCATGTAGGATAATGATCACATACAATTACAACTCATACATACAATACATAGAAGCATAAAGTGACATACATAACTTATAATCAACAGTCCACACATAAGGCCCAAAAGGTCCGGATTAACCATTTAATCTATCTTTTATCAAAAGTCAATTCACACCATGCCTTTTATCAATCCATGCGAAAACAGGAACACCCCACTATTGTAACCGGTGGGCCGGACACACATAGGGTAAAACCCTAACCACTATTCCTGACCGGTGGATCGGTCTGGTTCCTGCTCGCATCATATCCATGCGAAGACAGGAACACCCCACTATTATAACCGGTGGGCCGGACACACATAGGGTAAAACCCTAACCACTATTCCTGACCGGTGGATCGGTCTGGTTCCTCCTCGCATGGTGTTTCGCTGTAAGTAATTTATGTCTTTTAAGAGCTTTAATGATTCTGGTTTGTATTTATTGAGCTCGAGTCACCCCACTATTATTGCCGGTGGGCCGGTCACACATAGGACCTCATGTCCTAACCACTATTATTACCGATGGATCGGCCACATATAGGGTAAAACCCTAACCACTATTCCTGACCGGTGGATCGGTCTGGACCCGACTCAATAATCTTCCACTTTAAGATATTAGTGTCTTAAGTATTTTGTTCAAAAACATTTGACATTCACAAACATTTGCCCAAACATGCATGACTAAATCCATGAAAGCCCTAACTCCCATGCAACCCTACTCCATGCAAACCCTATCTCCACAATTCCATGCAAATCTTAGTTCCCATGCAAACCCTAACTACACATGACCCACGCTTCCATGCAACCCTAGCTCCCATGCAAACCCAATCTCCACGTACCACACTCCCATGCAAACCCTAACTCCACGTACCTCACATGTGCAAACCCTAGCTTCACATATACTACCCTTCTATGAAAACCCTAATTCATATGCAAACCCTAGCTCCACGTAGACATACTTCCATGCGACCTAGATCCCCATGCAACATTAATTCCATGTAGGCATGTTCTTATGAAACCCTAATCCACATGCAAACCCTAACTCCACATTAATTCATGCAAACCCTAATATTATGTTATTTCATGCACACCTTCAACTTCTTGCTATTCCATGCAAACCCTAGTATCATTCCCTTCCGTGCAAACCCTAGCACCATGCCATCTCATGCAAACCCTAGTACCATCCTCTTACATGCAAATCCTAATTCATATATCACTTCAGGTCATACATTAATGACATAAGCATACACATATTTTTCATGGCACATGACATTCATAATAACATACTCCAACTTCATAACCATATCACATGCATAACCAATAAGAACAGCGAACATAAAATACATAACATGTCATATTCATAATACATGCAAACACATAAATGGCCTTAGTAGACCCTTACCTAAAACGTCACCGGTCTTGGTGCACGCTCCTATTCCACTTGGGTAATTTGATTGGGTTCGCCTATTATATCAAAGCATACTAGAATTAGACTCTCTTATATAATTTTAACTTATTTCGAGGTTTGGTTTTAGGATGACATTTTACTATCCCATAATTAACTATAGGAATTAATATAACTAATTCACTTATTTTCTTTTGAAAAGGTGATAAACTAAGGGTTTCTATCCTTCTCCCAAAATAGTAATAATAGCAATAATAGTAATAATAGAAATAATAGCAATAATAGAAATAATACTAATAATAATAATAATAATAATAATAATAATAATAATAATAATAATAATAATAATAATAATAATAATAATAATAAGTAAAACATTATTAATAACACTCTTATTAGTAGAATATTAATATTAATAATACCATAATTCTTAAAATTACAAGGTGGCTTTCAAAATCAATCCATTTAATAATAACACTATTCAAAAATGTAAAAATGATATTAATATTATATATACTTATAATATAAAGTTAATAAAGATAATAATAATAATAATATAATTAGAAATAATGTTAAACATGTTAATAATAGTTGTAAAAAGCAAATGTGCGAGACTTAGTTAAAATTTTAGGTTTATAATCCTCCTGAAATAATTACAATATTAACTAAATAATTACACTAATAATAATAATATTAATATTATTATTAATAATAACATTAAACATGTAAAAATTTAATTAAATAAGTAAAGGCCGAGATGAATAATATATCTTACTCAAAAATACTCCCAGACCTGTAAAAAAAATTTAGAAATTAGAATACATTCAATATTACTAATAATAATAATTATAATAATAATAATTAAAGTTGAATTAACACTAAAATTTAGACTAAAATAGAATAATTATCAATAATTCAAAACTAAGTGTTTAAAATGTCTAGGGTTTCACCTTGAGTCGGAGGATGTAGGTGGAACCGGCGGTGGTTCCCGGAGGTGGCCGGAAAATGGATCTAAGAGGTTTAAAAATGAAGAAAAAGAGGTAAGGGGGAAGGAGAGAAATAAAATAAATCTATGGGGATGTGGAGGAGATTTATCAGGAGTTAATGGTTGGTTTGGAAGGTGTTAGAAGCGGCGCATGTGGTGGTGGCTGGCGTTTCAAGGTCTCGGGGTGGAATTTTCTGGCGAGATAACTAGCCAACTTTACACGATTATGGAGGCTTGTACAAGGTGAATCGAAGGTCGTGGATGGTCTAGTTAATTAGATGGTGTTGCAGGGAAGATATTGGGATGAAGAGAAGGCGTTGAAGTTAGACAGATATGGAGGAAGAGTCGTCTAAAGAGGCGGTGGCACACAGGCGATGCTTAGGGTTTCGAGGAAAAAAAAATCTCGAACCCAGGCCATAAGAGAGGTATTTATAATGTTGGAGGTTAAGTCCGAGTTGGGGAAGTTATCAGGGGGTCAAAGCTGGTGAGAAACGTGATGGTTATGGTGTCGATCGGGCGGAAAAATTTTCAAATTTTGCCCGACCCTTCGGGAGAGGAATGGAGCAAACGAGCGGGATAGAGAGACAGTTGAGGGTTTCAAATGAACGTGCAGACCGAGAGGAAGAAAACGAGCGGGAGAAGAGCCGATCACGCCACGTGTGGCCGGCAACGCCATTTTCGGGGAAGGAAGGAGGTGGGTGGTTATGGCGTCGGGCGGGAGGAGGAAGAAGAAGATGGGGGAGGCTGGTCGGCCGGTTCGCGGGGGAGAAAAGAAGGAAAAAGGGAGGGCAGGCCGGGCGGTTCGTGCGACGTAAAACGTCGTTTAATGAAACGACGAGCTTTGAAGAAACAAAAGGCTGAATCGCGGCGTCTTGAGTTAGCTGGTAACGGTTATAAAATTTAAGTGAAACTCGGCGTTTAGTTGGACAAACGATATGAAACGCAGCGTGGGGAGGGACGAGGCAGGCGGCGATGCGGGCTGGGCCGCGCCGAAGGAAAACGAATGGATTGGGCCGTTGCGCGGCCCAATTTCGGCGAGGAAAAGAAAAGGAAAAGAAAGAAAAAGAAAGAAAGAAAGAAAAAAATAAAAAGGAAAGGAAAAAGGAAAATTAAATAATTAATTTGGGTCCATTTAATTTAATCCAAATATTTAGGATATTTAAAAATAATTATATTTAAATAAAATAAATTTTAAATCCCTTTTTAGGCTAAAATAGGCTTTTTAAAGGATTTTTCCAAAATTCCATTTTAATATAATAATCACTCAAATTTTATTTAATTTAATTATTTATAAAATTAAAATTAATTTGAAACTATTTTATCTTTCTTAATTTGAATAAAATAATTTATTTAAATAATTTCCCAAATTAAAATCCTTAATTAGGTATTATACCAAAATTTCCTTTACTCAACCTATTTATAAAAAGTTTCTTATTAAATTGCCCTAATAAATTTCCTTTTATTTTAATAAAATAATTTATTAAATTAAAATTTTAAATACAACCTTATTTAAATATAATATTTAAAATTAGAAAATTTCGGGGCATTACAGTAATTTTTGTGAAAATGGTACAAGGCTTTGTTTTGTGGTCTTAGACCCAAATATGGCTGATATTTTTGCCTGATTGGCCCTTATATGATCTTTTGGGATTAAGAGTCGTTATTTTGAAGATTCTAATTGATGCATTTTTATGCTAAGTTTGGTGTTGTCTTTAAATACGCAGGAGAAAATTTAGTGTAATCTATGGGAAGCTTACCAAGTGTGCTTAAATTGAGAAATTAGAAATTATGCATGATTTTGGTGGGTCTTCTCAGTTAGATTTTGTGTATTTGGCTTCGAAATTAGGGTAGATTATTTTTTATTAATCTTAAGTTTCATTAGTTTCCATGCAAGACATAGTTTAACTATAAAGCTTAATAAACTAATATTCTTACTTGACTTAGTGGCGTCAGATTTCATATTTATATTTATGCTTAAACTCATGTATCAACTAAGAAAAACATCCTAGAGGGGAGTGAATAGGGTTTTATGGAATGAAAATAACAAAATAAGAATTAACACACACTATAGAATAGTTCAAGAGTAAATTAGTTTTTGCATCTACTACCAAAAGGTACTCCCCTTTGGATTTTAAAATGGTGATGTGGTTTTATTAATGATCACTCTTCTCGATTTATGAGCCTTAATATCTCAATAAACCTTTAAGAGATGATTTACAACTTGACCTATTATCTTCTCTAAACTCTATAAGAATTTTTCAAGAATAATTGGAAAACACTTACTAACCCATTTAAATAAATTTTGTAAGGAGGTTGCAATTATAGATAACTATCACCAAGAATACAAGATATAAAAGTGTATAACTTTAAATGAGATATAATCTAGCTAGATGTAATGAGAAATGTTATAATTGGAGAACAGTTCTAGCTAAGGAAAGAGAGCAAATCTCATTTTGGGAAAAAAAAATTAGAATTATGAAAGTTTAAAAATTTTAAGTGAGTAATAAAATGATTTGAGAGTTAGAGATTAATTACACAATCAGTGTTCTAAAAAGTAGTTATAATAAATGCTGAGGACATTATTTATATAAAGGTTGCCCTCGTCATATAGCTGTTAGATACAAAATCATAAAAAAATTATTTCTCCTAATAGATAGAAAATTAGTATTTAATGATTACCAATAGATCGATTGTACGGCTTACCGATCGGTATATCAAACCAGTTGACTATTTATATTTCAGCCTAAAATGAAAGTTACCATTGTGCTACCAGTTGATCTGCTCATTCATACCAATTACTCAATTATGCAGAGTGCACACTTAGTCTTAAGAATATATGTAAATAGTAACATAGTATATTAAGATGAGCCAACGTGTTTATTATATCCGCCAATTAGTCTGTCCAAATCGATCAATTGGTTATGAACTAGCATTCTAAAAAATTTATATTACACTTTGTAATATGCTAATTATAGTAAATTTATATAATTAATATAATAAAATAACAAATTACTATAACAAAAAAAATTACTAATAGTAACAGCTTTGCAAACAATGGCTACATTGATGAGACTAAATGTTATTACACTTTCACTCAAAAGAAGAGCTCCTTGCTTGTGCGTTCCATCGTGGGACACAGCGGTGGATTCGGCTGCAGTTGGATAAAATATGTGTCATCTTTATGGTGGTACGTTTGACTTTTCGACGATGGATGATGGATCTATACAACAACACTTTATTTATTTTCTATCACGTGTCGATTACTTGCTCGTAGCCTGTAGGTGTACCGAAGTAATTACACGTGGGTCTGATTGACATATGCTAGTATTACTGTGCCACTGTGGAAGTGGGCCGCTATCGGAACATTAATTTCACATTCCTATCGCTATCAGCTTTCTTCCCTCCTACTTTAGACATTTTCTTTTTGGTTTCTCTTCATTTTTAGTAAGTAAAATCAATTTATTAATCCAAATGATTCTCTCGCACAGATGACCCCCTGTGATGCACGGAAACGGGGACGGGGACGGATGGACGGGGACGGGACGAAACGCGGAAACGTCATTTCTTAAAAATTTAGGAAATGAAAACGACAGAAAACGTTAAAAAAATTATATATATTTTTAAAAAAATAGATTAAATTTATTAAAATTTAGAGAGAAAAAAAAATTAAAATTAATTTTTATATTAATTAATTTTAATTAATAATAATTATTTTTTAATAAAAAATTAATTAAATAATATATTTTTAATAAAAATATTAATTAAATAATTTTAATTTTAATTTTAATCAGGAAAAGTTTTCAAAAAGTTTCCGAAACGGGAAAGTTATCGGGACGGGTTTCCGTGCATCACAGATGACCCCTTCTTTTACCTCGTAGAAAGGATATACGAAAGTCCCTAATCATTTCTCCGCATAAAATCAGTCATACAGCGCAATAAAACTCCCGATTACAGTAGAATCAGCAGGACTTCAGCGCTCAA
The DNA here is from genome assembly GCA_039764185.1 of Tamarix austromongolica. Taxonomy (NCBI): domain Eukaryota; kingdom Viridiplantae; phylum Streptophyta; class Magnoliopsida; order Caryophyllales; family Tamaricaceae; genus Tamarix; species Tamarix austromongolica. Next base: position 73,648,169 of record CM077813.1, read on the forward strand.
GATTTGATTTTAAAAGTAAGATCAGAGTCACTATTCAAGTGTTAACCTCTGCAGCGCACAGCAGCCCTGTCCCACTGAGATCATCAGATTTACCTGGGCAGACATCATCACATCACAGCTAGGCAACAAATGGTTGTTGCCTCTTCAAGCCCATTTCTGCCAGCTGATTTGCTACTGTGTTGGAGTCACTTACTTAACGCAGCACCCGAATTGGGTGATGAAGTTCATATGGAATCTAAGCTTCCACGACGCTGTTGTTTTAAAAATCAGACCAAAAATCGATTCGATAGATGTTTTGGTACATGATGAAAACTATATTTTTTTAGGGCAAACCACCGTAACCAATATTTTTATAAGGACAGCACACAGGATATGTGGATGGCAATGACCTCCATACTATTAATATTTGCTATCTTCGTCGAAAAAAAAAAAAAAAGGCTTCCTTGCCAATCTCCTAGAACCCTCCCATACTTCAATACAAACAGTAAAGTACGGAAATGGGTGACGTTTTGTGTTCCGAAAACGTTTTCACAATGTTTTTCATTCTAAAAACTTTTTAGTATTGGAATAGGTATGGAAAATATCTAATTATAATTATTTTTTAATTTTATTAATTATTTATATTAACTAAAGTAGATAATAATTTTAGAATTTATATATTTTTAAAAAAATATATTTATAATATATTGAGTATGTATATGTATATATATAATACTCATATACATTCATAATATTTAATGCGTATTCATCAACTATTTAATAGGTAAGGCCTCTTCTTCTTCTTTTTCTTTGTTTTTTGGTGATTTCTATGTGAAATCAATGGGAAAGAAGAGACTCAAGCAGACATATTCCCTTTTCTCGTAAAAAAATACGCACTATCAAGTTTAAAAATAAAAAATAAAAATAACATTTATTGTTATGTTTATTATTTCTACAATTTTCTATGTTAATAATTTCATCGATAGTTAGACGTATGCTATATATATAATTTATATATAGTATTCTGTAATCTTAATTCTACATAAAACTTACTATTTCATATATTAAGATTTCACATAAACTTTAATTTGATTATGCTTGAATTCATATTAATAATATGTTAATTATATGAACATACATGTAAACGTGGCAATCCCATTAAATTTGTCTTATAAAAAAAACGGTCCAAAAAAAAAACCATCATAGCACCGAAGTTTAGGTTTTTTTATAGTACAGTTTATGAATGAGGTCGTCTTGGCCCTACAAAGAAAAGAGCTTTTGAGGTGTGAATAAAACAAAATTATGTATTAATATTTTTAGGTAAGTATTTGAATTTTCTTATTTATAATTATTTTATAGTAATTATTTTTTATAAAAATATTTATTAAAAAATAATAAATTATATTATTGATAATTCAGCAATAATTTATAAATAATTTTAAATATATATAGCATAAGTAATTATAAGACCAAGTCTTTTCATACATCTTAGATAACACTTTTTTTTAAGGAATCGGTCTACTTATTTTATTCATCATGGGGTAAAGATTTAAAATCGTACAAGCATAGGTAGTCTATGCACCCTCAATAAAAATAAGCATGCAAACTCAAACTATAGAGAAACAAACAAAGCTAGATTTGGATGTGCTGTATAATGCTTTGGTAATTAGGATCAGAGCCAAATTTTCTAAGAACTTTAGAAGTCACCTCAAACTGGATCAAACTGTAACACCCCAAAATTCACTACTTTTTTTTTTGAAAAGCGGAAGCAATTAAAATAGAAATACTTAAAACCTGTGAATTCTGGGAATGTTACCGCCACACTTAGTACCAGACCGGTTCTCTCAGACCGTTCCAGTACCAAGTGCTAAGGCTAAAGAAAAGATTTACATTAAATTCAAATTAACAATTCATAAAAGAATTCAAAAGATCATACAACAAAATCAGAGTACGCATAAACGTTTATTAACACTTATAACTTCCAAATAGAAATACATTTAAACAAGATAAAACCCGATGGGTCAAATTTCGGATTGCCTACTCACTCAAGTCAAGCCTGCCACCCCAAAACAGTCTTTGATCTTAAACCTGCACAAGAGGTCTGCTCCCCACCATCGGTGGATCATCACAGGACCCATCAACCAAGGTAGTATCAGTACGGGTCCAGTACTGAGTAAGGTGACTTGATCACTAAGGCCAACACATAAACACATAAGCCATGCAGAAAAATAGAAGAACACAATCATAAATGCATATGATCAACCAGGTAAAAGTACAAAGGCCCAATTGTAGTCCAGATTAATCATTTAATTGATCTATTGTCAGAATTCGATTCACACCATGCCTTTTTATCAAGTCCATGTGAGCACAGGAACACCCCACTATTATTGCCGGTGGGCCGGTCACTTGCGGGACAAAGTCCACACCACTATTATTCGCCGGTGGATCGGTCACTTGCGGGACAATAGTCCACACCACTATTCCTTACCGGTGGATCGGCTGGTTCCTGCTCACATGGTGTTCCACTGTAAGTAATTAGTACCTTTTAAGTATCTTTAGCAAACTCTGGTTTGTGTTTATTGAGCTCGAGTCACCCCACTATTATTGCCGGTGGGCCGGACACTTGCGGGACATAGTCCTCACCACTATTATTACCGGTGGATCGGTCACACATAGGGTTAAACCCTAACCATTATTCCTAACCGGTGGATCGGCTGGACCCAGCTCAATAATCTTCCACTTAAAATGATTAGTGTCTTAAGTATCTTACTCAAAGGCTTTCACCATGCACGAATCATCACACATAACAAATCATAAAATTCCATCATCATAATTACACTTTATCACCCACATACACATGATAACACAAATACCCTAATCAAACACCACATACCCTAATTGACCCCCACAACCATAGTCAATCACTCCAAACCCTAATTCAGTCACCTCCATACCCTTATAATGTCTTACGTATTATTTTTCACCCAAAACATTCAAACACCCAAATAATTCTTCTATTTCCTCCCTTACATCCCAAATCAACTTTTCACACGTAAATTTCACTTCCATGCAAACGCTAATCTTTCCATGCAAACCCTCAAACCTTTTTCATGCAAACCCTAAAATTCCACGTGAAACCCTAAATTCAACCATGCAAACCCTAATACCACCATACAAACCTTAATATCATCCTACAAAACTTAATACCAACATACATCCATTAATACCACCAAACAAACCCTAGATTCCGTCATACAAAACCCTAAATTCAATCCAACCAAAAACAAAGATTCACCCATACCAAACCCTAAATTCAAACCATAAAGATTCTTCCATACCAAACCCTAAATTCAAACCATAAAGATTCTTCCACATAAAATCATAAATTAGAATCTCCCAAGGAAAACCATAAATTGAATTCCCCCAAGCAAATCATAAATTAGATTCCCCCATATGATATCATAAATGACATTTTCCCAAATAACATCAAAAATTAGATTCTCCCAAACAACCATAATTTCGATTATTCCATATAACCTCCTAAATTATCTTCTCCCAATTAACATTCTAATTTAAATTCTCCCAAACAAACCATAAATTCGTATCTCCCATATAACATCATAAATTACTGTCTCCCAAATAACATCCTAAATTAGATTCTCCCAAACAAACCATAATTTTTACTCTTCCACACATAAAATCATACATTAGATTATTCTTTATAAAACTATAAAATTTGGTTAACTCACTTCCCTTAATCAAGTTCTTTCCCCATCCTCCTTTTTCATCCTTTCTCTCACACAAACCACATCTACTTCCTCACATACACAACACATATCATCATATATAATTAATACACATACCATGCACAACATACTTCAACTCCAAGTCATACCACATATAAAATATTTAATAATAATAAACACTGGATACATAACATGCGAAACACATAATACACATAACCACATAAAAGGCCTTAGCACTCCTTACCTAAAACGTCACCGGTCTTGATGCACGCTCCTACGCCTCCTTAGGGTTTTGACTAGTTTTACCTATTATGGGGAAGAAATACTAGGATTAGCTTCCTTCCTATACTGCTATTAGTTTCTAATTTATCTTAAGTCTTGATTCTTAATTAATTATGCCCAAAACCACTAAAACATTAATACATACTATTATAATTTAAAGTAAAAAGGTGATATAAGGGTTTCCACCCTTTACCGAAATAAAGTTAGTAAAGGTAATAATAATAATAATAATATTTATTATAATAATAATTTTAATAATAACAAATTATTACTAATAGTAGTAATATTAATAGAAAACTTAATAATAATAATAATAATCTAAGCCTTAAATTTACAAAGTGGATTTCGAAACCTCCCCATTTAATGATAATACTATTTGAAATGTAAAAAGATATTAATATTATACATATACTTATTATATAAAGTTAATATGGTTAATAATAATAATATAATTAGTAATAATGTTAAAAATGCTAAAAATAATAATAAAAGGCAAAGCTACGAGACTTAATTAAAATTTTAGGTTTCTACTTCTCCTGAAATAATTGCAGTATCAAATAACTGATTATACTAACAATAATAATATTAATTATATTATTAATAATAATAATAATAAACATGTAATAATTACATTAAATAGGAAAAATTCGAGAATAATAACTTATCTTACTCAATAATACTCCCAGACCTGTCAACCAAATTTAGAAATTAAAATACAGTTGATAACAACAATAATAATAATTATAATAATAATAATTAAACTCGAATTAGCATTAAAAATTAGAATAAAAGCATAATACTTATCAATAAATCGAAAGTAAGTATTTAAAAGGTCTAGGGTTTCACCTTGAGTTGGAGGGTATGGGTGGCACCGGCGATGGTTCCCGGAGGTGGCCGGAAAATGGATCTAAGAGGCGTAAAAGAGAAGAAAAAGAGGGAAGGGGAAAGGTGAAAAATAAAATAAGCTTATAGTTCGGTGGAGGAGACTTATAAGGAGATATTGGGTGGTTTAAAGGGTGGTAGAAGTGGCGAATGTGGCGGAGGATGGTGGCTTAAGGTTTCGAGGTAAAAATTCTGGCTAAATGGATAGCAAACTTTGCACGGTTATGGAGGCCCGTGCAAGAAGAATCGAAGGTTTAGAATGGTTTAGTTAGCTAGATGGAGTTTCAGGGAAGAGTTTGGAATGTAGAGGTGACGCTGAGGTTGACTATCGGCGGCGGAAGGGGCGTCTGAATCTGCGGTGGCTGGGTTTCTTACTTAGGTTTTCGGGAAAGAAAAAGCTTCAAAATCATCCACGACTGGGCTATTTATAGACTTTAGATGGGTTATTAGGGTTTTGGAGGTCGGTAGGATGGGTTTGGGTGATAGGGTTTGGGTGGCCGGCGTCAGAAATCGGCCGGCGATTGCTTGGGTTGGGTCGAAGGTTCACGAAGCCAGAGAGAGAGAATGAGCGAGAGTTAAGGGTAATTGATCGTTCCAAGTCAATGTGCGAGTCAAGAGGAAGAAAAAGAAGGGTGAATCGGTCGGTCAAATTCGTCGTGGCCGGCGCCGCCATTTTCGGGCTGGGAGTTGCAGGTGCAGGGCAGCGTCGGGGCTGGCAGGCGCGAAGGAGGAAGAAGAAAGGGGAAAGCCGGGCGGTTCGGGAAAAAGAGAAGAACAGAAAGGGAGACGGGCGAACCGGGCGAGGGAGGGATACTTTAAATGCAACGCAGAGTTTCAGTAGGAAATAAAGAAAAACGCGGCGCATCGAGGGGCGGAAGAAGGAGGCAACGGCGCGCGCTGGGTTGGGCCGAAGGAAAGGAAAAAGGAGAAGTGGGCCGCGGGAGAGGCAGCCCGAACGAGGAGAAGAAGAAAAGGAAAAAGAAAAGAAGAAGAATAAGGAAGAAAAAGGAAAGAAAAGGAAAAAGGAAAAGAGAGAAATAATTATGTTGGGTATTTAAATTAATTAAAATATTTGGAATATTTAAAAATAATAATATTTGAATAAAATAATATTTAAATCCCTTTTTAGGCTAAATTAGGATTTTTTAAAAGATTTTCTATAATTTCCATTTTAATTTGCAAACCACCTTAAATTTCTCCAATTAATTTATTTATAATATCATTATTAATTTTTCATTCTTATTTCAAATAAAATAATTTATTTAATTAATCTCTAAGATAAAATCCTTATTTAGTTAAAATACCAAAATTCTACCTAATTAAAACACTTATAAATTTATTCTAGATTTTCCCTAATTAATTCTCTTTTTATTTTAATAAAAATAATTTATTAAATTAAATCTTTCTAATAAAATCTCATTTAAATATACTTTATAAAATTAGAAAATTTCGGAGCATTTCACAAACTATTAAGCTGCTGAGGCGTTCTGTGAGTGTCTTGAAAGGATCTTCCATTTCTTTCCCTCCAAATATAATAAGTTGTTGCCAAAAGCCACTTCTCCTCCAACATTTAATCCAATGTTTTATCCTATTATGTCTTTTGAACCATTTTAGCTCATGAGTCAGGTTCATTGATCTCCTATGCAGCCCCATCCAGGCATAAATGTTATCAATAACCTCTTTGGAGTAGTTATAGCCAAACCACAAGTGATTTCTGGATTCAGCTACCTTCAAACACAATGGACATCTATTAGCAATGTGGAAACCCCTTTTACACAAATTGTCTTGTGTGAGCAAATTATTCTGTGTTACCAGGGTGGTTATGATAGAATGTTTTGCTACACAGCAAGTATCCCAAATTGTTTTCTTCCAATAGACAATAGGCTCTTGACCCTTAAAAAATTGATAGGCTTCTCTAGTTTTTAGATAACACTTTTTGTATTTTAATACTTTGCATAAATGTGAATTTAATATAATTTAAATTGTAGATCAAACTAAATTATAATTTTATAGTTTAAATTAATTATTGTTTCAAAACTTACAATTTTTTCAAAATATTTTTTAAATAATTTAGTTACGGTTTTAAAAAAAATTACATATAGTTTATAGATAATAAATCATGTATGTGTGTGTGTGTGTGTGTGTGTGTGTGTGTGTGTGTGTGTGTGTGTCTATATATATATATCTCATCACTAAACATCAATTGAGATATCATTTAATATAATCCCAACTAATAGCTATATTTTAGATATATGTATGCATAATGAATCATTTGGTACAACACGGTTTTGTTCTTTTATCTCTCAAAATTATTCATGTTACTACTATTTTTATCATTTACATATTTATAGCAATTAAAGAGTTGGTTAAAAAATATTATATAATTTGTGCATTACTTGAATTATGTTTTTGTTCCTTTATTTATTTATTTTTTTTAACTACATATTTGACTTATATATGAATGATATATATACAATAATATCTATACAAGTACATAGTACGCCAAATATTACCATAAAAATGATATTTCTCAACTATAATTTAGTGTTGATGTTGATTTGTTTTAATTTTTAAAATAATTTTAAGTTGATTAATTAATTTTAGATATTTAATAAACATAAACCATAAATTAAATTATAATACAACACTAGAACATAAACCGCTAATATAGTTTCATTTAAAATTATTCAAAAAATAATTTTATATGGTTTAAAAAAAATCATAAAATTGAATTTGGTTTGTGATAAATTACTAAACAAGACCATATTCACCTCCAAAAAGAATTGGTAATGCTTGCTCATATGATTCTTTCATGTGATCAATTTCTACCTCAACTCAGTATGAAATGATACGTTTTCTTTTATTTATTTTTTTAATCTATTCTATAATTTTTTTTATAAAGGTTATTTAGTATTTTATTATTATAAATGTCATAAATAATATTATTTTAAGTTTTGTTGTTGTTGTTGTTATTATCATTAATATTATTATCATCATTAATTTTATATTTTATTATTGATAAAAAAAATTTAGTAATTGGAATAAGGTTTTAAATAAGTTGATGAGAACAAATTATTAGTCAATGGAGACTTATTCCAGGCTTATTTAAATGACTTATAAGTTTAAATCAGCACAAATAATTCAGAGAAAATTAGATAAAATAAAATTAATAAAACTAAGTTAAGACAGACGCGTGCTTTCTCGTTCACCGATAGTCCGGTAAAGTGCCGGCGTCCTTAATGTTGGGTTTTTGGCTTTTCCTGGGGTGGTTTCTTGGTACTTGGGTCATAAGGTCTGACCATCACATATTCACATGACTACACGAGGTAGTCTCTTGGTTTTCCGTTTTTCTTTGGTGACCATGTAGTGTGGGTCAATTTTGTCTAATGCATTAAAGTTTTGATGATAACAATCCAAAAAAAAAAAAGGTATCATGTTCATTTACTTTACTCCCTCAGTTTCATCTTCCGTAAGGATCTAAATTTTGTTAAAAAAAAATGAAATTAATATTAACTGCTATAACAATATATAATTAAGATTAAAATTATTTATTTTATATATTTTTATTACTGATGAATTTTTTCAATGAAAACTATAAAAATTTTAGCTTATAATTTTTTTAAAAAAATTATTTTCTTATCAATGAAATATCATAAATGTAATAATATACAAACAAAATGGACGAAAGGAATACTTTATTAGATAGTCCGATGTACGCATTACTGTTACTTTATTTAGATAGCAGTAGCACACGGCTTCACGTGACTGATGTAACAGGCAACTATGACATTAACATCCGAAAGTAAACACAGGACCAGAAGATAAGAAATCACAAATGCAGTCAGGGGCGGATATAGTACAATAATGACACCTATTTAAATTTTAAATTCAAACTAAAAATTAAATTTTATTAAAAATATATATTATTATATTAATTTTATTTTTTATTAATAATTAAGTAATACAAACCAATAATAATATAAAATAAAAAAATTGGGACCCAAAAAAATTATTATAATAACAATAATAATGGTGATTATAATAGAAATAATACTAATAATAAATTTATTATACTTTTATGTCATAATTTTCTTTTATAATGTATTATTATTAGTTTATATCACTTAATTATTAATAAAAATTAAAATTAATGTTCTAATATGTATAGTTTTAGAAAATTTTGGGTTTTGATTTGGGTTTAAAATTTGGATATATAACATTACTTGAGATAGTACTATATATGTATATATTTTAGGTATAATGTATTCCTCATATTTAAAAGATTGTTGACTAATAGGTAGATAATAAATTATTATTATTAATTTTTTAAACTATAACATATTACAGTATTAACATATAATTATTACATTTATATTTAAAATATTTTATAATATTATTTTTTATTTTTTATTAATATATTAAAAGATATTAATAATTAATTTTAAAAAAATACATAACAATAGCTTTTTAGTTTGTGTATAGAGTATATAGATGGCTTAAGATGACACACATACAAAAAGCTAGATCTGACAAAGTCAATATGAATAACTAGATCCGAAAAAAGTCAATTTGAATAACCAGATCCGAAATCCTATATAGAGCAAAAAAAAATTAAACATAATCTCAAACTAAAAATTTTTAAAAATCCTAATTAGACCATAACTTAGCTAATCCAATATTGATACATAGCCAAAATAACTTAACCTAAAAATAACTCAACTCGAATTTAACCCATACTTGAACATAAATTCAATAATAATTTGACCAAAACTTACCAAACCCAAATAACTAGATTCGAACTCGACTCATACTCGAATATAATTTCAAACTTGATCCAAACAAAAGTTAAATTTGATCTACACAAATGTAGCATTTTATCTCATGCAAATTGATACATAAACACCAATAAATTATCTTATTAATAAAATTTTATGTAAACAAAAATATACAATCCATATAATAACAAATGAAACAAAACTTGTAAGTTTCTATTCTTATAACTTTATTTTAATATCATATTAACATAAATATAATTAGATCATAGAAATTTCTTTTATCATCATCATCATCATCATCATCATCATCATTATCATTATAATCATTATAAAATAAAAAATATAATTTTAAATATAATATATATTATTCTAATAATAATAGCAAAATTTATATTTTTATTTCTACTAATAATAGTGATTATTATATTTCTAAAGATAATGATGATAATAACAACAATAATAATTATTATAATAGCAATAGTTATTATAATTAACAAGACAATTATAATTATTATAACAATCATCATACTTATGTATATAATAATATTTATAGCAATAAATATAAGAATAATAAGAATAATAATAATAATACTAAAAATGATAATAATTTATTATTATTATTATTATTACATATTTTATGATAACAATTTGTTATATAATTACATATATTATGAAAAAAATTATGATAAGCATAACAATAATAATAAATTATAAAATTTAATTTATTAATTATGTTAAATTGATAACAATCAATGTTAATACGAATTTTAAATTAAATTAGCTTGGCCAAAACCATATATGGTTCTCAATTTGTAGACCTAAATCTATCGAACCCAAACTGGTAGAAATTTTATAGTTTAGACCCAAACCCGACCCAATATTCTTCTAACATGAAATAACCCAACCTAATACAGATCTAACTCAAATCACCATTACTCGAAGTGGACCAAAACCTGAATATGAACCCGATCCAAATTGACCTTGACCTAAATTCAACCTGTATAATCCATTTGCCCTCTCTACAAAAAGCTGAGATTGATCAGTGGTATGATATGGGGTAGGAGTATTCATGGATCGAATATCTGCTAAAAAGCTTCCAATATTTAAAAGATCGGATATCCAAAAAAAACTTCAAATATCCGACACTTTTGATATCCAAAATTTTTAATCGGATAACAAATAATCCTTTGAATGTCCAAAGCTTTCAAACATACCACAAATGAGAAATATGAAATAAAAAATTATTCGATCGAAAATTAATAAATTGATCTAGTTGGAATCAATATGATCTAATGATATGATTTGAATCTTAAATTACATTATATTCAATTAGTAATTTCAAATTTTGAGTAATATTTAAATATCTAGTCAAAATTATAATTAAAAATTATAAAATTTACTTACAATAGATACTTTCATTTCACGTTATACACATACATGTTTATATACAATAAAATTTTATGAAAAATAAATAGTGTTTAGAGTATTTATGCATATAATTTATCAAATTGGATATTATTTATATTTATCATATCGGATATCTAATTTATTTGATCTTTTAATAATTAGATATATTATTGGATTTGAAAAAAAAAATTGATTATTTTATTTTTGGATTGGAACAATTCAGATATCAAATAATATGAATAACCTTAATATGGTGTGCATGGTTTCTTATGTTTGATTTCCAAATTAGCTTGAAACTAGACGATCGGTTTGCTCATAGATAGCACATGATAGTTAGTTTAAACACGATTAAAGCTCTAAAATCTAACCACATCAAAATCATAACACTGCCATTATAGAAAACTATGATTTGACATGCTTATATACTAAATCATACTTAATTTATAGGAATTCAACCTTATTTCTCATTAATCAAACTTTTTCTTAGAATTCTTAAATACTCCAATATGCATCACTAAAATACCAAAAATCTCATACAAGCATATAAAGATAAGAAATTTATAGAAATACACAAGCTCACATGCTTAGTTATGCCATATTTTAAAGACAAGACTGACTAACTTGTAATGTTACCAAAATTCACCACCAAGAAAGCAAAATCATTTTGTTGAAAGATTCTAACTTCCAAAACCTTAAAACAAAATATTAAAACTAAGAAACCTCCAAATAATTATCATAAACTAAAGAAAAAATATGAATTAGGAGAAGGGAAATAGAATTACCACCTCTAAAAGAAACTAGGAAATAATCAGCTGAAAGCAAGGACTCAACTTTTTTTTCTTAATCTAAATCTTTCTTACTTAAGTTTAAAATAAGAGGAAGCTAGATAAATGATCAAAAGAGTGAACTAAGTTAAAATGAAATCTTGAATTGGAGAAGAGTGGAGCAAGTGTGGAGAAAACTCATAACATTTCAATAGCTGAAAGGAGGTAAGGGAAAGAGATAATTAGAGTTATTTATAACTAATGAATCAGTCAAGGGATAGATGAGAGAGTGTAAAAAATAAAAAACCCAAAATTTACTATCAAATTTAGGCTGAACGGGTGAAATGGATAAGCTAACTTTCTTCCTACTGCTCAAATGGTGATTTTCTAGAGAAGGTGGGTAAAGATTCTCTAGAGGATGGTCAAACACAAGAAATAAAATGGGTAGATCGGGATGGGAAATAAATCACTCAATCATGTAGTGATAGCATGAAACAAATTGCCTATTCCATAGTTATACAAAGGAGAGAGGAAGAGAAGACAAAGGATGAGGTCATCATCTCTTTCTTCTGCCAAAATTAGACCTTTGAATCCGCTCGACGAAAAATTAAAGATAGATAAATAATCAAAAGGGTTAAGGACTACTCAGGAACAACTCAGAGTTGGGTTATCAGGACTCCATTTTGATGAAAGCAATTTTTTCAGAAAATAAATCTCTGAAAAACACTCAAATCGTTAAACCAGTCAATAAGTTTGGTTAGACCAATCGACTATTCTTCAAACAAGTCAATTTCCCAAATGAGTTGATCAGTTCCATCAAAATAAATTGAAGCATAAACAGGCTTAATTGGTTCATAGAACTAGTAAACTAGTATGCTAAAAAAAACTTACTTTACTTAAACTTTTTACAAGCCTTTCCGCATTCTCTTCCAAATCAAACCAAAATATATTCCAAACTAAAATCAAACACCGCTCAAATTCCATTAAATACAAGAATTTCCTTTTTTTTTTATAAATCTCAAAATTATAAGGTAATAGAATATTACGTCCTTAAAAAAAAGTTGCATCCCTAGATCCTACTAAACAAAATCAAGCAACATCATTTGATGACATAGAAGGCATATATTTCATTCAATAAAATAAGTCAAAAAGGGCTACTACCCCTTTAAAGGAAAGGTTACGCCAACGAACAACACACTTAGAGAACAATTGAGGGTACTTCATGTAAATATCCTCCTCAACCTCCCACGTGACCTCCTCGACACCATGTTATAACCAAATGACTTTCACTAGTGGAACAGTCTTTGTATGCGTCTTTCTTGTCTTCATGTCCAAAATGGTCAGTGGTCATTTTTCATAAGTTAGAGACTCATTAAGATCTAACATCTCAAGCTAGATAACATGCAAATGATCTGCTACATACTTCCTAGGTTGGAAAAATTAAAAGACATTGTGCACATGAGACAACTCTAAGCACTAACCAATAAACGACCTTGCCAACTCACTTTAAGATCTTGTATGATCCAATGTACTTTATGCTAGGCTTACCCTTCCTTACAAACTCTACCCCTTGATGGTAGTGACACTTAAAAGGACTTTATCGCCCACATAATAGCTGTTGGTTATTCTTTTCAAATCCTCGTAGCTCTTCTATTAGTCCTAGGATCTCTCATATGGTCTTGAATCAATCTAATATGTTTCTTCATCTCCTTGATCATGTCTAGTCCTAATACAAGCATCTCGCTAATGTTTCTCCAACACAGGGGGATAGAACACTTCCTCTTGTACAAGGCCTCGAAAGGTGTCATTTTGATACTAGTACGGTAACTATTGTTGTAGGAGAACTCAATCAAGTCTAGGTGGTCCTCCCAACTACCTCCAAAATCTAACACACATGCTCGAATCATATCCTCTAAAATCTGAATGGTACTCTTTGTGTGACTATCCATAGTTGGGTGAAAAGTAGTACTCATCTTCAACTATGTCCTAAAAGTGGCCTACAACTTCTGCCAAAAGTGTGATAAGAATCTAAAGTCTTGATCTGACATGATGTCTCTAGGGACCCTATGTAGTCTCACAACATGCTTCCTCTAAGTGTTGGCTAATTACTCCATACTCTATATCATCTTTATCAGTATGAATACTGATAACTTCGTTAAACTATTGATAATAACCTAGATGTTATTGAAACTACTATGGGTCTTCAGAAGACCAAACACAAAATCCATGGATATACTATCACATTTCCACTCTAGAGATTCTAATGGGTATACTAACCCTATTGGTCACTTATGCTCGATCTTAAAATTCTGGCAAGTTAAACATAGAGCAATGAACTTTGCAACCTCCCATTTCATACGGGGCCACCAATATATTTTCTTCAAGTTCTTATACAACTTATCCCCTCCAAGATTGATAGAATAAGGAGTACAATTCCCTTCTTCAAGGATTTTCCTCTTGAGATCACTACATCCTTGTGGTAAACACCACATCCCATAGTATCTAACACTACCATCCTCATGGATCCAAAATCCCTTGGCTCTTCCCTATGTAATACCATGTTTGATCCTCTTGAGCTTGACATTGCCAAGTTGACTAGACCAAATCTCCTCAAAAATAGAAGGTGTGATGGTGAGTGCACTCATCCTTATTTTCAAACTACCAGGGGTTATCAACTTTATTTCTATCTCCTTAAGCTCTTGATATAGATGATCTGACAACACAATTGTGCTCAAGGAATGTGAAGAATTTCGATTAAGAGCATTGGCCACTAAGTTGGCCTTACCCTTGTAGTATATCAACTCTAGGTCAAATCCTTTACTGAATCCAACCATTGATGTTGTCTCAAATTCAACTTCTATTATATGAAAATGTCCTTGAGGCTTTTGTGATTAGCATAGAACATACATTGGACACCACAAAGGTAATGCCTCAAAATCTTCAAAGCGAACACCTTTGCGATAAGTTCTAAATCTTATGTCGAATAGTTCTATTCATTCACCTTCACTTAACGAGAAATATACACTATTACTCTCCTATGCTGCATCAACACGCAACCCAATCCATTCTTAAACGTATCACTCTACACCTCAAAACCATCATATCCACTTGATAATGTGAGAACTAGGGATGAAGTCAAATGCCCCTTCAATTCCTAGAAGGCTTTGCTACAATTCTCATTCCATTGGAAATGTGTAGCCTTCTTCAACAAGTTGTTCAATAGACGAGATATCATGGAAAAATCCATGACAAAACTATGATAATAGCCAACCAATCCCATAAAATTATGCACCTCCTTGATGAATATTAATGCTAGCTACTCAAAAACTACTCAAATCTTTGCAGGATCTATTGACACACCATCTTTTAAAATTACATGCCTAAGGTAAGCCACTTGACCTAGCTAAAAATCACACTTCAATAGTTTGGTCTACAACTAGTGTGCCCTTAGAAATGTAAAGGTCTGCCTCAAATGTTGTTCATGCTTCTCTAACTACTAGAGTAGATGAGAATGTTGTTAATAAAAACTATAATAAACTGATCTAAAAATTGTCATAAAATCTAGTTCATGAAAGACATGAATGCTTCTAGTGCATTTATAAGTCCAAAGGGCATTACTGTGAACTTGTAATGGTTATACCTAGTTTAGAATGCTATCTTTAGAATGTCTTATTCAACAATCCTCAAATGATGGTAGTCTAATTAAAGATCAATCTTGGAAAAAAATTGTGGCTCCTCTAAGTTGGTTAAATAGGTCATCAATTCAAAGTAAGGGATAATGGTTCTTTACCATAACTTGATTTAATCCTTGGTAGTCAATATATAACCTCAAACTTCCATCCTTCTTCTTAAAGAATAAGATAGGTACTCTTAATGGTGATACACTTGGTAGAATGTATCCCTTCTCTAGCAACTCTTCTAGTTGAGCTTTAATCTCTTTCATATGTATGGGGTGCCATGTGATACAGTGCTTTGGATACCGATTTTGATCCTAGCAACAAGTTCACAGTAAACTTGGCATCTCAAATAGGTGGCATGCCTAGAACTTCCTTAAGAAGCACGTTTGGATACTCTCGGATCACCAGAATTTGCTCTCGTGGTGTCTCCTCAACCTTAATATCTTAAACACTACACAAAAAGAGCAATTACCTATTCAAACAAAGGTACTTAACCCGATTTCCAACACAACCTCGACAGAGGGGTTAGGTTCACATTTCCTATAGGAGACCCTAACATCCTTTAGTCCTCAAAGAACCACATGCTCCCATGCACAATCTATAATTGCTTGATACTTTCCAAGCATGTCCATACGAAAATTACATGGAAATCACATAATTCAAGCTCCATGGGGTCTAAGGAAAATTCCACTCTACTAACTATTAGGGATACCCCCTATAAGACCTAGAGCATGCAATATCCCCTAAAGGCAACACAATAAAAGTAGAAATACTAAAAATAGGAGACAAAGCAACTCTAACTACAAATGAGGATGACACAAAAGAATGTGATGCACCAGAGTCAAATAGTACATATGCTGAAAAGGTAGAAACAATAAACATATCGGTCAGCACACTAATCTGATGCTCGAACTTAGATTGGCTAATCACATTTAGGCATCCGCCTGACCTTTGACCTTGCTAGAAAATACAGGGCTTCTAATCCTTAGGCTGACTGGTATGACTACTAATAATAATTCATGATGGAGGAACTCTATGAGCTTATGGCTGCAGAATCGACCCAATTCTTTTAGATGGAGACTGCCTCCTTTGAACATTGCCACTTTCAATACAACACTCATAAGCTATGTGTCCTATCATATCGTAACCATGGCAAGTTACCTTGTTGCCCTCACAATCTACTCCTAGATGATCTACTATACAATGCTTGTAATGGTAATACCTCTCCTCAAAATGTCCTCCAGACTGGCCTTCTTATCAAGGTGTCGATCCCATACTCCTACCATACCTAGGTTGTATGTTACCTCCAAAGTAAGCCTTGTTTCTATCACTAGAATGCTTGTGAATCTTACACTTCCTTTTACCCCCAATTGGGTACTCCTAAACCAGATGACTCTGGAAGCCTCTAAGGCCTGCTCATACATCCCATTCATATCAAGTAGGGAAAATCCCACCAACAACTCATGATATCTAATCTCTTAGCCAATCTTGAAATGGTAGACCTACATCACCTCATTAGCCTCCACCTTAGGTGCGGACTGGACTAAGTCCATGAATCTCTACTAATTTTTTATTATTAAAAAACATTATGGAAATAAAAAATCAACAAATACACCTAGGAAAATAGGGTGTTACCACCACAACTAACATATAATAGAAGTCTGTCACCCAACCTATGTTAGATATAAGGCTAAGAAAAATCAATCAAACCATATACAATAATAGAGTATGCAAGAGATATATCATATAGATATCATGAAGAAAATGTTTACAAAAAAAAGGATCACAACAAGTTCACAACATATTCAAATGCATAAGGGAAAATAAACTAAAAGTACTAAAATACAATAGAGATAAACATAACAATAGGAAAAAGCCTCAAAACCATGGCCTAGAAAGGACCTACAAAACATCTTTATGTGTCCACCCTCTCCAGTTCCCAAATCTAACACGAGATAGATCAACTATCGATTATCCTAAAAAAGTCATACACGATTTTCTTCTTGTAGGATTGTTCAGGTAAGTAAAAAAACGGGTCCATCAGTATGCCACATATTGATTAAGCTAAGTTATCTCTTTAATAGGATTAATAAGCATTCAAGGTCATGACATAATATGGAAATAATATTAAAAACATATTATGCTTATGCTATACAATTAGATATACATATTCTGTCATGGTCATATAACACATTGAAATTTTATACCATACAAGACATAGGCAAATTCCTAACTCATTATACTTATCAACATAACATATATATCATGGATAATTACATACAATTAATTAAGCAGCACTATGAAAAAAAAGGTCTACAGTGGCGACAACTATCGTGGCAGTAGATAAGCATATAGCGCATCTACAATGACGACATGTCGAAGCTAAATATAATTTGGTGACAGAATTTTTAGGATAGAAAATTGTCGCCACTCTAAATATACATCGACGACGTAGTCGTTGCTATAATCATGGCGCGAAATTTTTCCCCAAAAAATACTAATTTATCATAAGAAATAAAATAATAAGAAACATACAACGACGACATGTCGTGGCTGTAGTTGTCGAAGCTGAAAATATTTCCATGAGCGCGAATATTTTCCTCTAAAATTTTTGCCAAAAAAAACAATAAAATTTTAAAAGCTACAACGGCGACTTGTCGTTGTTGTATACATTATAGCTGAAAATATTTCATCAAGAGGGAAATATCCGTCCAAAATATTTTCCTTTAAAAAAATTAAGGATCTACAGCAGCGACATGTCGTAGCTATAGGTCCAATATTAAAAATTTTCCAACGAAATGGCTTGAAATCTAACTAAACGGAATGACGTCGTTTTTTGTGTCTACAGCCGCGACATTTTTCTCTACATTGGCGACTTGTGTTGCCGCTAATTTTCACACCTTTATAACAACGCTTCTCTTCTGAGCCCTAGCCATTCAACCGTTCGCCTGTGTCATCATTCTTTGGAAAGCGTAAACATGTCGCATTTTCTTCTTCAATTCCTTCAATTTTCTTATTGTTTTGTGCAATTAAATCTATAATACTATTAGAATTTTTTTAAGTTCAATTTTTTTCTTAGATTTCACAGAAAACCTGCAAAATCTATGTGCTTTACTGCCTCTACACTACTGCGGTTTGAATCACCACCTCTGCACTGTCGCAGTTCGAATCGCCGCCGTTCATTGTGTCGTCGCTGACTGAACTACCGCTATACCGCCTCGTTGAGTGAAGTTCACCACCACTGTTGTTGTGTTTTTTTGAATACTGCAATATGTGTATCTGTTTTGGTTGTTGAGCGTTGTTTGTGCTTGTTTTGGTTGTCGCTGCCTGATTGTTTGGTGTCCTGTTTGCTGTTATGGTTGTAGCTACTTGTAGGATCAGATGGATTGCTCTGTTGTCCTTGTATGAGGTGTAACAATTATGTTTGGGGGAATGATATGATGGTTGAATCCCATGTAATGCAGAATGGGTTTTGTCCAACCTATGTCAATTAGACATTTTATAGTGAATATGAGGAGGTGGAAGTAGAGGAAGAAGGAAGAGATGAGATGGAACATGTGTTGGATGATTTGTTAGGTGGTAGCCACGAACCATATGTAGGTGATATTGATGATAGTAAGGCTATTGGTGATGACTTTGGAGATATTAGAGATCCGTATTATGAAAAGTTAGTTCAGGAGATGGAGACGGAATTATATCATGGATGTAAGAAATTCTCTTCCTTGAATTTTCTAGTGAAGTTGATGCACCATAAAGTGTTGCATAAGTGGAGTAATAAGTCATTTGATGGACTTTTAAAATTGTTGAAAGAAGTTCTTCCCGATGGAAATAAGTTGCCAAGATCACACTATGATGCTAAGAAGATGATGAGCAAGTTAGGATTGGGGTACGAGTCCATTCATGTATGCGCGCATGATTGTGCCTTGTATTGGAAAGAAAATGCCGATAGAAAAAGTTATCCAATATGCGGTACTTCTCGGTGGGTTGATCCAAATACAAAGGGGAAGAAAGTACCACACAAAGTGTTACGATACTTTCCTTTAACACTAAGGCTGAAAAGATTATATGCTTGTAGACATACGGCCGAAGACATGAGATGGCACATCATAGGGCATTCTAAAGAACTGGGAGTGTTACGACATCCAGTTGATGGACAAGCATAGAAAGAATTTGATAATAGCCATCCGATGTTTACTATTGATCCATAGAATGTTCGTTTAGGGCTAGCAGTAGATGGCTTTAATCCTTTTAGCATGAGTAACAATTATAGTATGTGGCCTATAATATTAATCACATATAATTTGCCTCCTTGGCAATGTATGAAAGACCCATTCTTCATGTTTCCTTTGTTGATTATGGGTTGCCATGGTCCTTCAAAGGATATAGATGTGTTCTTAAGACCTCTTGTTGATGAACTGAAAGGTTTATGGGTGTCAGAGGTCAATATAAGAGATGCAGTTGAGAATAAAGTGTTTAGAATGCATGCTGCGTTGTTATGGACCATAAATGATTTTCCTGCTCGATCGTATCTCTTAGGGTGGAGTGGGAAAAATTATAAAGCATGCCCTAATTGTAATGAAAATACCCCTTCTGTCAGGTTAAGGGATAAGATAGGGTATATTGGTCATCGACGATTTCTCCCCACTAATAATGCAATGTGGAGAAGTAAAAAGTTTGATGGTAAAGTAGAAAAAAGAGGCCCTCCACAAAAATTATCAACAAGTGATATAATGATGCAATTGAGTCGTGTAACAAATGACACCCCTAGGAAGCGTCCTAATACTTTGAAGAGGAAGAGAGGTGATGTCGTGTTGAATTGGAAGAAGAAGAGTATCTTTTATAAGTTGCCATATTGGTCCTCAAATTTACTAAAACATAATTTAGATGTGATGTATATTAAGAAGAATGTTTTTAGCAATTTGATCTGGACATTACTTGGTACTGTAGAATTAAAGGATACTGATAAGGTAAGACGTGACTTGGCTGATATGAATATCAGACATGATTTACATTTGTACTGTGAGGGGGATAAGTTAATGAAGCTTGCTGCAGAGTATACTCTTTCACCACCAGATCGTAAGACATTTTTGAGGTTCTTGAAGCATGTAAAATTTCAAGATGGTTATGCAGGAAATTTGAGGAAGGATGTCACAGATAATGATAGCAAATTAATTAGACTGAAATCACATGACTATCACGTCATAACACAAACATTGTTGCTAGTTGGTGCTCGTCCATTTTTAAACAAGCAGATTTCCAACACTATTATTGAGTTGAGTAACTTCTTCACTCAAATATGTGCAAGGACACTTCATTTGTCTGATCTAGAGAAAGTTGAAGAGCAAATGATTGTGTTATTATGAAAGTTGGAATGCATATTTCCTCCGGCTTTCTTCAGCATTATGGTTCACCTTATAATGCACTTATCTGAAGAAGCCAGACTTGGTGGCTCTGTTCATGGTAGGTGGATGTATCCGGTTGAGAGAAAACTGGAAGAGCTGAAGAAGTACATTAGGAATCGGGCACGATCAGAAGGTTCAATTGCTGAAGGCTATGTGGTTAATAAACCAACAACATTTTGTTCTATGTACTTTGAAGGAGTTGAGACAAGATTCAACCGAGCTGAAAGAAATGAAGATGTTGTTGTACAAGAGCGTCAATTATATGTATTCCAATCCCAAGCTCATCCTCTCGGTCAAAAGTATTTTTTTAAGATGCCAATTGACAAGTTGAATGAGATTCATTGGTACATTCTTAACAATTTTCCTAAGATATAGACATACTTGGAGTAAGTGTACATCATTAACCACTTGTGATATTTAATAAATGCCATTATTAATCAATGTTGGTCGGCATTAATATATCAGTTTTTTGTAGTGAGCATTTGAATCAGATTGGCCAACGTGATGCTAATTTAAATGAAATTCAAAAGAAAGAGTTTCCATAGTGGTTTAACTCAAAGGTAGACTTTCCTACCATTACAAGTTTTAATAAATGCCATTAGTGTTGTCTAATATGACATAATTGATAAAATTTTATCTTACTAACAGATGTACCAATTAGGTCAGATGGGATCACCCAAATGCACTAATGAATTGTTCTCCTTAGCTAATCATCCATATGATGTGGTGATGACATGTCCCGGCTATATGATTAATGGTGTTAAATTTTTAAGAGAGGATAGGGACTTCAGTAGGAATACACAAAACAGTGGTGTGTCTGTCCCCGGCTTCAATAATGAATGTTTTTATGGACAACTTCGAGAGATCATAAAGTTAACTTACTTGTTTGGTTATTCTGTTGTCGTGTTCAAGTGCAAATGGTTCGACACTGATCCAAGTAAGAAAAGAATTATACGAGACAACAACATCATAAGTGTGTGCACGAGGTATGAGTGGTATAAGAATGACCAGTATATACTGGGATTTCAAGGAAAGAAAGTATGGTATATTGATGATCTATTGAAGGGGTCTAATTGGAAAGTTGTTTGGGAAGTCAAATATCATCATATTTGGGATTTGCATGATGATGCTTTCTCAGAGAAGAATGTAGTGGATGGGGTTAACTCGGGTGCTGTGAACTTAAATGTTGAGCTTGAAGATTTGGATAACTTAACAATTAGGCGTATTGGTGTCAATAGTGATGAGGTTGATGATTTTGAGCTCGATATAAGTGAAGCTAACGACCCTAAAAATGACATGAGTGACTTCATAGTTGATGATAGTTAATGATGAAGAACTTTCAAATAGTGCTGGTGAAGAACATGTCATTAGTGATAGTGATAGTATCTATAGTTTGGATTAGTTTGTAATGACATTATTGTTCTACTTTTTAACATATTTAAATTATTATATATTAACGTATAAAATACTATCAATTACCATTATCTTTAGTCATGGCTAACACAATAACGAGATATCATGGCAGAGATGGAGGAGGATATGATCCTCCTTGCCAGCCTAGCAGATTGCCAGCATCTTGTGAGTCAGGTAATAACATTTAATATTGTATAATAAATAAATAAATGGATTATTTTTTGTCATAATAATAATAATACCTTGGTAAAATTTGTGTAGTACCAGATTCAAGGCCTCGAGCTAAGCGTCAGAAGTCTGCAAGTCTGAATATGCGGCGAGAATTTGAGAAAAATGGTCGGAGAAAAATTAAGTTCGATTTTGCTCAAACTGATGGCACATATCAGCCTGTTGGTAATTCAGCGGTCACGTTCACAAGATTTATCGGGAATGAAATTGAAAAGTTAGTTCCTTTTGATCATCCATCATGGCTTGCTGCTCCAAAACAAGATAGGGATAAAATACTCCCTTCGGCTGAGGTAATGATTATAAGCTTTTAATTTTAAATACTACATATTATCTTTAATTAATTTGTTATTTTCTTGTATTAATTTGTACAGTGTTGGTTTGATTTTGACGAGTGGAAGCAAGATACAATTTGGCCTTATATCAGTGCTGGTTTGGAAAGGTTGTTGGCTGATACATACAGGAATAGGAAGTGTAGGTTGAAGCAGTTTCACAACAAAAATCCAACCAAAATGCCCCCTACAATCAATTACACCAATTGGAAAAGATTGATAGAGTACTAGAATGATCCTCAAGTTAAGGTAATATGTAATTATAAATTAAATATTTTGATTATATAAATATTTTATATTAAATAAAGTGATATTTATGTAGGCTAAGGCTAAAGTGAATAAAGCTAATATGGCTAAGCAATCAAATCCCAGCCTTCATGGTTCTACATCAATAACGTTGTATCGTCATAAGAAGGTATATAAAAATTATAATTACAACTTTTAATAATAGTATTATAAATATACTAATGTATTTTTATTAAATATTACAGGCTGACCCTCAGACTAAAAAAGCCTTAAGTAAAGTGGAGACTTATAAGGACATGCACCCAAAGTATGGAAAATGGGTTACTCCTTTAGCGGAGGAAAAATATGTTAGTATAATGATGTTAATTAATACATTTTCATGCCTTATCAATCTTTATTACAATTTATGTAACTTAAATTTTTTCTTATCTACAGAATGAGATGTTAAAGCATCGTGAAGAGTATCTATTTTAGAGTCAGATAAGGAGCACTGATTGTAGCCCTTCGGACCCATCAAATGCTAAAATGACCCCTGTAGCTGTGGACAAGATGAAGGTAGTGGAGGCAGTACTTGGTACTCGTCGAGGCCATAGGATAGGGCCAATACCAAAAGGGTCGACAACTAGCTCTTCTGTTATAAGCTTTCCATTACAGCCACCACCACCGCCACCATCTGATCTTCAAATTGAAGAGTTGATGTCTACGGTCCAGAGACAAAATGAAGTTATTACCCAGCATGAAGCTACCATAAAACAAATGGAAGAGTTTATGTCTTTAAATAGCCAGAAGGAGCCCTTAGAAGATGGCTCAAACTCGAGGGCTGATGTCTGATTTACATGTCTTTAATTTCGGATAATATTGTTATCTTTCTTTTATTAAACTCTTATAATTATTTGTATTATTAAACTTTTATGACTATCGTATATTTATATTTGTTAGTATAATAGATTTTCCTATTAGCAAAATAATATTGTATGTTATTTTTTATTTTAAGTCATGGTTGTATAAGAAAAATTTTTAAATCTAAAAATTGTAGCAATTATAGATAGATATATATGGCTACGATATGCGAAAAGTCGCCGCTGTAAAAACATACAGCCACGACATGTCACCGCTGTAGACACCCACAACCCTGACATGTTGCGGCTATATTTCTATTATTTTCCAAAAAACGAAACAAAATTTAAATTTGTCGTAGATGTAGAAGCTTTTAGCAACGACAATGTCGCCGCTATATACTGTTCTACAGCGACGACATAATGTCGTCTTTGAAAGTGCTTTCAGCCACGAATGTTCAACGACAATTTTACAGTGCCGACATGTCGCTGCCATACATTTACAGCGACGACTTTTTCACTTTCAATGTCGTTGCTGTAGACCCTTTTTGTCATAGTGCAGGTTATTCAAACATATCACTAGTGCTTTTACCATATATTCACATAAATTCCCATTAGATCCATCTTCCAAGCTTACACAATCCATTAGGTCATTTATTTATGAGCCATTATTCCTTTTTTTTTGAGAAATGAGTTAGACTACCACCTCATAGTCTCACATAATATGGAAGCCTATCCAAACTAGAGATATAATGTATAGCCGAAGTTAAGTAACCACCAATGGACATAAAGTTTGATTGAAAGCAAGTAACTCACTTAGGTAACCAGACCATTTAATATCAATACCCTCTAGTGCATTATCAGTGTCTAGAGTAGGTAAAGCATTGTAATCTATTAGGATCCCACATGAAGGTAAAGCCTATAGGCATCAATAAACACCTGAAAGATACTAATCCTAGTAGCTAATAAAAAATTAGATAATCTACACCTATGCCTTGTTTGACCATATTTCACTTTAAGTTATTAATGTGTTATTCTTCACAGGTATATTATCACACAAGGCCTATATAACAACCTATAAGCAACACATCCTCATAACCGTCCCATCTTTCACCATTGTTACCCTCCAAACCATGAGGTGGGATTTTCATTAGTACATAGTCAAGTTCAATCCATTGATTAAATTAGTCCATTTATGCCAAAATAAAAACAATCTCATTCAAAAGTAAAATCATAGCACACTCATTCCAATTTATTCATTAAATTCTTCCAAAGACACTAAATAAGGATATTATGAATTATAGTCACATTAATCCATCCAATAGATTTGTCAATTCATGCCAATATGTGCATTCTCAACATTAAAGAAACATATTATAGGATGATATAAATTCTCAAATGATACTGAAATCTAAAGAAGTAAAATAATATTCCCTAACCTAACCGCTCAATTGGTTTAGGAAGAATAGTTGGTCAATTTGGCTTAACCAACTCTGGATTTCTCTATCAAAACTAGTCAATTGTTCTATGACCAATCGATCAGTGATGACCAATAAACCAATGGGTTTAACCAAAAAGTAACAAAGGTTGCCACGTATAACTTGATTGATTGGTTAGTTTAACCAATCGATTGTTCTAAGAACTAGTTATTGATTTTGCTTAACCAATCGATTGGTTTACTCCTAGACAACATATGACAGATATTTTAAATATAATTAATGCTTCAAAATCCAACCACATCAAAAACCTTAACACTACCATTGTAGAAAAACAAGATTTAACATGTTCATATACTACATCATACTTCATTTACAAGAATTCAACCTTATTTCTCATGAATTAGGCTTTTCCTAAGAATTCTTAAATACTCCATCATGCATCACTAAAATACCAAAAATATCATAAAAGCATACAATGATAAGAAATTTATATAATACACTAGCTCACATTCTTAGTCATATCACATTTCAAAGGCAATAATGACTTACTTGAAAACTTAGCAAAATTCCTCATCAAGAAAGAAAAACATTTTGTTGAAAGATTCTAATTTCTAAAACCTTAAAACAAAATATTAAAGCTCATAAACCTCTAAACAATTCTTAGAAACCAAAGAGAAATATGAATTAGGATAAAGGAAATGGAATTACCACCTCCAAGAGAAACCAAGAAAGAATTAGTTTAAAGCAAGGTATCAACCTTTTCCCAAAATTTAACTCTTTCTTACTTAAGATTAAAATAAGAGGGAGCTTGAGAAAGGATCAAAAATGTGAAGTGAGTTAGAGTGAAAGCACGAAATGGAGAAGAGTGGAGCAAGGGTGGAAACAACTTAGAACATTTTGGCTGCTGAAAAGAAGTTAAAGGAAAGAGATAGTTAAGGTCATTTATAATCAATAAATCAGTTAAGGGATGAGTGAGAAAGTGCAGCATGACAAAAACCCTAATTTTGCTGTTCGAATTTGGGTTAAATGGGAAAATTTATCAAGAAAAAGTTACTTTCCTCCTAAAGCTCAAATGGTGATTTTCAAGATAAGCCAAGTCAAGATTCTTCAAACAATGGTTGATTACAATAAAGGAAATGGGGCATATAGGTCTGGGAAACATATATCCCAGGCTTGCAGTGATCACCTAGAATAAATTGCCAATTCTAGAGTCATATAGAGGGGAGAGTGGAAGAAGAAGACAAAGGATGAGGTCATCCTCTCCTTCTCCTTCTCCTTCTTCTTCTTTTTTTTTTTTGAATACCAAAATCAAACCTTTGAGTTTGCATGAGGCAAAATTAAAACTGGGTAAATGATCAAAAGGGTTAAGAATTACTCGGTAACAACACAGAGTTGGGTTATCAGGGCTCCATTTTGATGAAAGTAATTTTTTCCAAAAAATAATATTTAAAAAACCACTTAGATCAACAAAATAATCGATCGATTTGGTTAGACTAGTTAATTATTCTTCAGACTAATCGATCAATTTTCTAAACTAGTCAATTAGTTCTGTTGAACCAAATTCAAGTTGAAAATGACAAAACAATCAATTGATTCATAGAACCAGTCGATTGGTACACCTCAAAAATTTACTTTACTCAATTTTTTTCCAAGGCTTTATACATTCCTTTTCAAATCAAAACCAAATTTTATTCTAAAACAAGATTAAGCACCACTGAAATTCCATTAAATACAATACTTTTCCTACTTCTTCTTCTTCTTCTTATTCTTCTTCTTTTATTTATAAATCTTACAATTGCGGAGTATTACAGTGGCTTAGTTGGTGCTTCTCTCCTCTATGACATTGCTCCGTCTAAATTTTTAGGAAGATCAAACGAAACAAATTTGTTTTTGCCTTTAAATGGAAGTGATAATGCTTGCTTATATGATTCTTTCATGTGATCAACTTCCACCTCAACCCAGTATGTAAGTCTACTAGAGACATTGCGGTCATCGTCAACTATTTAGGGCTTCGACTATTAATGCTTCCCTTTTGGTTTTGATTTAATCCTGTAATACCCCCAAAATTCACTATTGAAAAATATTATTTTATTAAAAGATTAGCAAAAATAAAATAACAAACTATGAATTTCGGGGATATTACCGCCACACTTAGTACCAGACCGGTTCACTCATACCGTTCCAGTACCAAGTGCTAAGGCTAAAAGTGTGAAACATAATTTACAAACTATATATATAAATTAGAGTAGCGTGACAAAATCGTTTTCACAAATAAAGTCCACCAGTGGTGGTTACAACAACAACAGTAACATTAAAACCAGGAATTTAAAAGAGAAAGAGAAAAACCCTAATAGTTCTGGATAATCCTTACGCTCCTTCCCATTACCCACTTGAGTAGCACCTAAAAAAAGGACCTGCAAGGGACACTGCCCATTGAATAGGCAGGGGCCCCATGAATGGAACCCTTCAGTACTATGGTACTGAGTAATCCTTTAAAATCACACTTAAGAGTAGGCTCGCAATGTAACACATGAAACGAAGCTATAAACATATATAACAAGACGTGTATATATAACATTCACATAATTAACATTCACATCAGATATCAATAGGTCATAATGTACGATCAATACTTTCAGCCTTAAGCCATGTCATAGTGCAAAATCAATACTTTCGGCCTTAAGCCATTACTCCATCATTATTCAATCAACTCTTAGATTTTATATCCATGTGAGTGTGGGAACCCCACTATTATTCACCGGTGGACTGGTCATGAAGGGAAAAATGCTCCTAGCCACTATTATTCACCGGTAGATCAATCATACAGGGCAAAATGCTCCTGGCCACTATTATTCACCAGTGGACCGGTCTAGCCCTAACTCACATGGTGTTCCACTATAAGTGATTAGTATTTTTTCATAACTTTATTCACATACATGACTAGTTTTATTGAGCTCGGGACCCCCCCACTATTATTGCCGATGGATCGAAATACATATCAACATCATCCTGGGCAACACGCTCCTAGGCCACTATTATATCCGGTGGATCGGTACTCATAATCACTTGCCAGGGAAACACGATCCTAGGCCACTATTATATCTGGTGGATCGATACTCATATATATATCAACATCTTCCTCGGCAACATGCTCCTGGGCCACTATTATATCCGGTGGATCGGTACTCATATATATATCAACATATTCCAGGGCAACACACTCCTGGGCCACTATTATATCCGGTGGATTGGTACTCAATATCATAAGTCAATTGGGCCCGGCTCATTAATCTTTCACTTTCATTATTAGTGTTTTTCCTTTCATTAATCAGCACAACAATTCCATTTATTTGCCTCAGACGAGAGATCAAGAACCTAGGACACAAAGGTACACCGGTCGTACTGGTGCGTACAAGCTACTCAGTACCCTTCAACCATGAACCCAGGGACGCAAAGGTACCCTGGTCATACTGGTGCATAAAGCTACTCAGTATCCTACCAACAAGGACACCTAATCCATAAGTATGCATGCTCCTTATATAGGTCTGTAGAGCTAGATAGAGTAAGATATAGGGCCTGGTTGGGGCACAAAGGCTCACCAGCAAATACCAGAATAATCGTGGGCTAAACCAAGTCTTTAGGGTAGCAACCCCTAAAGAGCCACTATTCCCGATCTCGAGGTCTTTCACTGTAAGTATTAGTGTCTTAATTAAAGTGATCATGAAAAGCAAAATAATCAGATACTTATTCACTTTCAATCGTTAGAATATTATTAGTCATTTCTTATTCAGACGGTTATCTAAGATTATACAGAGAAATTATTAAGGTCGTCATAATCTCATTTAATTTTGAATTAGGATTCGTTCTCATGATACTTAATTATCAAATACTCTTACCTTACTAATCAGCATTATTGGAGTCACATTATGAAATTCCACAATCACAACAATATGTTAGGTACAAATTACTCATTTACCTCTTACTTATATAATTGCTAAGTCATCCCTTCCTTACTTGACAAATTACCATATTACCCTTCAGGTTGCATAAATATCAAATTACCCCTTACTCAGTTTAGGTTACCAAGTTATCTCCTACGCTTTTTAGATCAACATTTACCCCTCATAATTGCTACACTCATCATACTTCCCATTTGGTTGGTTAGAGTACCGAATTGCCCTTCTCCTTTGTTATATTTACTAAATTGCCCTTAAGTTGGATAAATTATCAAAATACCCTTCTTAATTATCATGATTACTAATTTTTCCCTTTAGTTGGTTAAATAATTACCAATTTACCTTTTAGTTGGTTAAATTACCAAATTACCCTTATCCATTATCATAATTACCAAATTACCCTTCTATTGGTTAGATTACCAAATTATCCTTCTCCATTATCATAATTATCATTTTACCCTTCTCAATTATTATAATTACCATTTTACCCTTCTCCATTATTATAATTATTAACTTACCCTTTTCCATAATTATAATTACCAATTTTCTCTTCTCCATACTTATAATTATTAATTTACCCTTCTCAATTATTATAATTACCCTAGTATTAAAAACCGGACCGGACCGGCCGGTCTGACCAGTGAACCGGCGAACCGGTCGGGTCACCGATTAAATTTCATATGCCGGTTTTTAAGATCTCGGAACCAGTGAAAACCGGTCAAAAACCAGTCGGACCAATAAAAACCGGTGAACCGGTCAAAAAACCGATCTTAGAACCGGCCAAAAAACCGGTCGGGAGCCGGTCAAATTTATGTAGAGTTTAATTTTCTATATATTTCATATTTTTGACTTAAAATGTACCACTGGTTCGACCAGTCCAAACCACTGGTTCGACCACTAAACCAGTGAACCAGTTATGAGGCCGGTTCGATGACCGGTCCGGTTTTTAAAACTATATTAATTTACCCTTCTACATAATTATAATTACCAATTTATACTTTTCCATAATTATCATTACCAATTTACACTTCTCCATATTTATAATTATTAACTTAACATTCTCCATAATTATAATTACCAATTTACACTTCTCCATATTTATAATTATTAATCTACCCTTTTCTATAATTACCAATTTGCCCTTCTCCATTTTTATAAATACTATATTGCCCTTCTATAATCATAATTTAATTACCAAATTACCCTTCATCGTTTTTTATAATTACCAAGTTATCCCTTACTCCCAAGTTTGCCATAAATATCCTTTTATTTACAAAATTATCCTTCTACCCCTTACTTCCAAATTACCATCATATCCTTTTATTTATAAAAACTACCATTGTACCGCATTACATGCAAATGTAACATATCATCCTTTTGCTTGTAAATTACCATAATACCCTTTTGCATCCAAAATTACTATTTTACCCCTTACTTCCAAAATTACCATTTTTACCACTTATAAAATTTACCATATTGCCTTTAACTCCAAAATTACCACTTTACCCTTTACTTCAAAAATTACCATAATACCCCTTCACTTATAAAACTACCATTTTACCATTTAATCATAAAATTACCATATTGCCCTTTTGCCTCCAAAATTACCACTTTACACCCTTTATTACACCACTTTTATTAAATTAACATTACCACATGGAATAATAATATTAATACTCCATTAACAATATCCAACTCCACCAACCATTATATTTTAATATAATACTTATTAGCACCTACACATATTAGGCCACATTCTAGCAAAAGGAATATTACTAAAATGCCCCTAGGGCTCACAATAATATTATTTATGCATAAATAGTCACAATAACATAAAATAACATGGATAAGTACTTAACACTTTCATTAATAGCCAAACGTTTTCCTTAAACAATATATCCACACATGGCATATAAACTTGCATACTTTTTTTTTATCAATCAATACAAGCAAGTATATATCTATTATATTAAACCACAAATATCAAGCATAATATCATATTAAAAATCCTAATGTGCTAACATACGTTTATCCATGTGTTTAAGTGGGGTTTAACGATTACCTTAATCTTGTAAGAATCGAACCTTACTAGTATCCTGGTTAAAGATTCAAGCTTTAAATAGCAAAACCAACACCTAAAAATAGTATCAAAACTTATCATGTTAGAAATAAGGATCCAAGCATAAAAATTTATAAAATTTAATTAATGAAACACTTAACTTAAAATGCTATTATACCTTAAAATTTTTGTACTAAAATACTAAAGCATGCAGCAGCTCATCTTGCTCATGCAGCATGAGCTGCATGCAAAATAAAAAGGAGGAAGGCTCAAAGAGGGGTGAAAGGAGGGAAAATTGGTTATTTTTGGGTTAGTGGTTTGGGGCTAGGAAAGAAGATAGATGGGGGAGGTTTGGAGGTAAAGGAAGGGTGCAGGAGTGAAGAGGGGGTGTAGTTGGCGGCTAGTGATGGGTTGTTGGCGGCCAAGGGCGGCGGAGGTGGCAGCAGCAAGGTGGTGAAGTGGGCTATAGGAGGGGATTAGGCTGAGAAGGAAGGAAAAGAGAGGGGAAAATGGAGGAGTGAGGGGCTTGTTTCGGCCAAACAAGGTATGGGGGTGGTAGAGGAGGTTGAAGGGTGTGGATTGGTGGTTTAGGTGGCAGCAGAGGTGGCCGGAAGGCGGCGAGCGGAGGGGTTGCAGGTGGGCTACCGATAAGGGAGAGAAATGGGGAGAAAAAGAAGAGGGGAGGAAGAAGTGGTTGTAGGGTGGCTCGAGGGGTGGTGTGGTGGTTTAGTGTAATCCCCCGAATTTTTAAAAGCCTATATTTTAATAAATAAATTTTATTTGGGATAAATTAGCTTTTAAATCTATTTATCTTAATTATTTTATAGATTTTTGAGCTTATAAAATTTATAATAAATATTTAATAAATTAAAATAAATATTTTGTTATTTTATTATACTCTTATTATTTAAATAAATTTTTAAACCCTTATTTTATAAAAACTATCCTTTTTAACCCTTATATTTTAATTATCTTAAATTAAAATATTAAATCAATTTATTACCCAAAATTATTCTATTTTATTATTTTATCAATTAAATTATTTATTCCATTTTCCCTTTCTTTTTCCTTTTTCCCCTCTTCCTTCTTCTTTTCTCCTTTTTCTCTTTTCTTTCTTTTTCTTTTTCTTCTTTGGGCCACCAGCCTACTTCGACCTGCCCTTTTCCCCTCTCGCGTTGGGCCGCTGGCCCATTCTTCCTCCTTTCCCGCATCACTCGGCCGCCCTTCTTTCTTTCCTTTCTTCCCCAACCAGGCCGGCCCGCCCCTTCTTTCCTTCGGCCGGTCTGCTCGCGCCTAGTACCCCAACCCCCGACTCTTCTTTCTTCTTCTTCTTTCTTTCTTCTGTCTTCTTCCTCCATCACCGGCGATAATCCCGGCCATACTCCACCATTTTCGCCGCCCAACGTGTAACTCCCTCTCCCTTGTTGACCTCCCTTGTCTCCCTCCCTCTCCCTCTCGTCGTTTTCTTGCCATACCGGTCCCACCATCCCTGTCTCCCTCTCCCTCTCCCTGCCGACACCTTCCCCTCCCTCTCCCTGCAACTCCCATCCCCCTACCACCCTAATGCCATCCCCAAGCTCCCCATCCCCTCCCCTCTCTCCTTATTCTTTTTCTTCTTCCCTTCCTGATCCATTCGGGCATCTTCGAGCCCAAAATGCCTTCCCCCGATCCTCTCTTCTTTCCTTTCTTCTCCTCCCCTCTCTCCCCCTATTTTTGTTTTACCACCCATCTCCACCGCTTCCGCCGCCTCAACCACCACCCACACCACCTCCTGCCACCCTCTACCTCACCCTCGACCGATCACAGCCCCCATCAAGTCACCCCGCAACCCCCATTCTTCCTCCTCACCTCTTTTTCTCTTCTCGCCCTCCCTTCTCGGCAGCCACCCTACACCGTCGTATTCTGCCGTGGTCCCGCCGTTTCTGCAGCCAACTCAGCCATCACATTACTCCCTGCAACCCCCTCTACCACCCCATCCTCCTTTGGTCGAAACCGTCCCCCATAAGCCTTCATTTTCCCTCCCCATTGTCCTTCCTCACCAGCCTCCATCTCGACCTCCCTCCTCGGCCGCCACCTTTGCAGCCTCGCTATTGCCATCTCCGCCGCCCTTAGCCACCTTTAACCCATCCCCGACCACCACCTACACCCCCTCTACACTTCTACAACATTCCCTTGCCCCAAATCCTTCCCCATCATGTCTTTTGCACCACCTTCGAGCCCCTCCTCCCCAATATTTTGCATGCAACTCATGCTGCATGAGCAGCATGAGTCTCAACATTTCTTGATTTAGTTGTTCAATGATTTTTAAGGTATAATAATATTTTAGTTTAATTATTTGATTAAGTGTTATAAAGCCTTATAATTTGGTTTTTATCTTTTCTAATGTAATAAGCCTTGATATTATTTTTAGGTATCGATTTTGATAATTAAAGTTTGGACCTTTAACGGGGATACTGGTAAGGTTCATTTTTGGCAAAAATCAAGGTAATCGTTAAATCTCGCTTAAACACTTGGATTAACGTATGTTAGCACATTAGGCATTTTTAATGTGTATTATACTTGATATATGTTGTTAATATATTATATATGGTTTCTTGTGTTGGTTGATGAAAAGGAAGTATGATAGATTATGTGCTATGTTTGGAGATATTGTTTAAGGTAGAATTTGGTTATTAATGAAAACATTAAGTATTATCCATGTTGTATTATGCTATTGTAATTTTAATACATGTTTAATATTTTGTGAGCCTTAGGGGATTTTATTAATGTATATTGTACAAGAATATGGCCTAATTTATATATATGGGTGTTAATAAGTATTGTATTAACTATAAGATTGTGGATGAGGCATTAATATTATTATTTTATGTAGTAATAATAATTATTTAATATAAGTGGTGTACTAAGGGCAAAAAGGTAATTCTTAATTAAAAAGGGTGTTATGGTAATTTTGGAGGCAAGGGTAAAATAGTAAATTTATTAATAAAAGGATAAAATGGTAATTTTGGAAGTAAGGGATAAATTGGTCATTTTGAAAGTAAGGGGGTAAAATGATAATTTCGTAATTAAAGGGGCAAAATGGTAATTTTGTGAATAAAGGGTAAAATAGTAATTTTGTGATTAAATGGTAATTTGGTAATTTTGTAACAAAAGGGAAAATTGGTAATTTTGTAATAAAAGGGTAATTTGGTAATTTTATAATAAAAGGGCAAATTGGTAATTTTATAACAAAAGGGCAAAATGGTAATTTTATAAATAAAAAGGGAAAAAGTAAAAATTGGAAAGGAGTAACTTGGTAATTATGATAACTAAGAAGGGTAAAATAATAATTTAAATAACTAAAGGGTAATTTGATAATTTAATAATGGAGAAGGGTAAAATGGTAAATATGATAAATGTGAAGGACAATTTGGTAATTTAACCAACTAAAGGGGTAATTTGGTAATTAGGATAATGAACGGGGGTAATTTGGTAATTTGACCAACTAATGGGTGATTTGTTAATTATAATAAAGGAAATGGATAAATTGATAATCTAACCAACTAAATAGGAAATATATTAAGTGTATCGATTACGAAGGGTGATTAGTGGCCTAACAAGTGTGGGTAATAGCTTGGTAACCTAAACCGAGTAAGGGTGTAGCTAAGATCGAATGTGTGCTATATGTCCTACATGCCTTGGATGCTTATATAATTTTTATGTCAAGTTCTACAAGCTATTATTTTAATTGTTTCACGTGTGGCATGGCTTGGAACCAAGGTGTGTTCATGTGCCCCTTTTGGTATGCACTGATATAGATATGTTGTACTTTATGATGTGATGTGATGTGGCCCTTAGGGACATGCATGCTAGGATAATTAATGTGGTATTGTAAGATGGAGGCATGAAAAAAAGAAATGGGAGAGAAAGATAACCAAGGGGAAGTAAGTTGGCTAAGGTAGGTATGAGAGGAACTAGGGTTTGTATGGGATGGTTAGAGTCCGCATGGGGGCAAAATTTACGTATGGAAAGTTACATCGGGAAGTGAGGAAGGTAACAGAAGTGTCGTTTGGGTGTCGAGGGAATTCGGGCAAAAAATAGTACGTGGGACAGTATAAGGGTGCGTAGGAGACTAATCTAGGGTTGGGAGGAAACCCTAATGTGAGAAGGTGGAAAAAGAAAAAGAAAATAATAAAAGTAAAAGAGAATGAGTGGGGTAGAAAGTGAGGGTTGAATCTAAGGGTCATGACATGTAGGGTGTTAAATAGTTTGGGGATGTGGAAGGTAGAGATGGATGAGCCATATAGGCCCAGATAAAAGTTTGGTGAAACCCTAAGGTAAGGCGGGATGAGTTAGGATGTGCAGAAGTCTCAAGATATGAGACATGCCCTCCTAGGAAGATAAGTATATTTAGCCATGCATGTCAAGGGTGAAATACTTTCGAATAAGATACGTTTAAGACACTAATCACCTAAAGAGGAAGATGCTAAGCCGGACCCAGACAGGTCCATCAGCGAATAATAGTGGTCAGGAGCCAGGGTGCCTTGGAGACCGGTCCACCGGCGAATAATAGTGGTCAGGAGCTTTTTGCCCTGTATGTATTTCCGATCCACTGGCTATAATAGTGGGGGATTCCGTGCTCAGCAAACCAAACATAAAATCGATAAGACATGGGGAAGATACTAATCACTTATAGTGGAACACCTTGTGAGTCGGGCCAAACCGGTCCACCGGTAAATAATAGTGGCCAGGAGCGCTCTACCCTGAAGACCAATCCACCGGCGAATAATAGTGGTCAGGAGCGTTCTGCCTTGTATGTATTTCTGGTCCACCGGCTATAATAGTGGGGTTCCCGCACTCATATGGATATTTAAAATTCGAGATGATTGATTAATGATGGACTAATGGCCTTAAGGCCCAAAAAGTATCGATTACTCATTATGACCGATTAATATTTAGTCGACTTGTTAAGTATAAGAATGTACGAAAGTGAATGTTACATATACGCTATTAATATCTGATCGAATTGTTGGATGTGTGAATAAATGGATCTGAATATCATGTTTACACCTATGGTTATGTACGAATGCAGTAGTATTTCATATGTTACATTATGTGCCTGTTTTTAAGTGTGTTTTTAAAGGGTTACTCAGTATCGTAGTACTGAAGGGTTCCCTTCATGGGCCCCTGCCTATTCAATGGGCAGTACCCGTTGTAGGTCGTATTCAGGTGCTATTCAAGTGGGCTTTCAGGAAAGAGCGTAAGGTACTATCCGGTAAATTCTAGGGTTTTAATCTGTCTCTTTTAACTTCAATGTATTTGCTATTTTGTAACCACCGTTGTTGGATTTTATTCTCGTAAATTATTTACTATGCTTCTCTGATTTATATATGCTTAAGTTTCTCGTAAAATTGTACTTTACCTTTTTATCCTTAGCACTTAGTACTGGAACAGTAGGAATGAACCGGTCTGGTACTAAGTGTGGCTGTAATATCCCCAAAGTTTACGGTTTATTAATTTGCTTTCGCTAATTTCCTTTTAATTAACGAAATTTTTCAATA
This sequence comes from Tamarix austromongolica, assembly GCA_039764185.1. Lineage (NCBI taxonomy): Eukaryota > Viridiplantae > Streptophyta > Magnoliopsida > Caryophyllales > Tamaricaceae > Tamarix > Tamarix austromongolica. The sequence goes on from CM077813.1 coordinate 73,685,129, forward strand.
GTGAATTTTGGGGGTGTTACATTTAGGGCTGTAGCAGGTGGTGGCAAAAAGTGTTGACGATGGTTGGTTAGGTGGAGGAGTCGACGGAGGAGGAGGTGTTGCAAAAACAGGGGTGGAAATGGGAGGAGAAGAAAATGAGAGAAGGAGGTCGGGGAAGGAGAAGAAGGCTTGAAAATATGGGGCATGAAGGGCTGGTGGGGAGAAGAAAAAGAAGAGGGAGGGTAGGGGGGATAGGTGGCTGATCGGGTGGCAGCATTTAGGGTGGCAAGGAGAGGGTGACGAAGGAGAGGAAAGGGTGGCCATGTAGGATGGGGTGCATGGCTGTCTGATTTCCAAAATGATGAAAAAAAGGGATAGGGGAGAGAGAGAGAGAGGGAAGAAGGTAGGTGGTGGCAGTGGTTGCAGGAGGTGGCAGTGGGAGGCTATAGGCGGTTGCAGTCATGGAGATGACGACTGGTTGGGGGCTGCTAGGTCGAGGCAAGTGGAGAAGAAGAAGAAAGAAAGGGAGAGGGAGGAAGCAGGCAGTCACAGGGGAAAAAAAAGAAGTTGGACAGCCCAGGCACTGGGGAGAAAAGGAAAGAAAGAACAGAGGGGGAGCTGGGCTGTTGCGCCGGGAGAAAGGAGAGGAGGGAAGGGAGTGGGCCAGAGGCCCAAGCACAGGAGAGAGGGAAGATGCTGGCCTAGCGGCCCAAAGCCAAGGAAAAGGAAAAAGAAAGAAATAAGAAAAAAAGAGAAAAGGGAGAAAGAAAAAGAAAAAGGGGAAAAGGGAAAAGAGAAATTAGGGGAAAATAATTTAATTTAATTTGGAAAACAATAAAATGTAATATTTTTGATAAATTATTTAATTTAATAATTTAATTCAATATAATTTAATATATTGGTTCAAAAAGGATAATTTTAGTAAAATATTAGTTTAAAAAATTATTTAAATAAAAATAATATGATAAAATAACAAAATATTTATTTTTAATTTATTAAATACTCCTATCCACATTTATATACTCAAAAATCCATAAAATAATTAAACTAAATAATTTTAAAAGCTAATTTATTTCAAATAAAAGATATTTATTAAATTATAGATTTTCTAAAATTTTGACGAATTACACCCGGCTTATAAGTTTAAATTAGCACAAATAAATGCAAAATAAATTATGTAAATAAAATAATATAAAATAAAATAAAATAATAATAAGTTAAATAAAATGCAGCGTCATCTAAATAATATTGGAGATATTGTGTTAAAACTAAAAAATAGGCCCCAAGAATCTATAAAATCAAATAATTATCAAAATATATAATGTATTTCATAATATAATCATATTACTATTGTTTGCTTATAAATAGGTTACTAATGATTTCTTAAAAAAAAAAAAAAAACTAACGACATTTCAGTATAAAATTTTACATAAAGAGCGACATTTCCACATTCTTATTTACTTTAGTGGACCTCATTTTTCCTGATATTTATTGTTATTTACTTTTCCTACTCTTCTTTATATTTCGTAGGTATGATCATGTACTTATTAAATTTCAAAATTTAGGACCTATAATCTAGAGCAGTTTGAACCTGCTGTTGTCAGGCACGGGTAGAACGTGCGCTTTCTCATTCACCGAAATTTTTGGTAAAGTGTCAGTGTCGTGGGGCGGTCGCCAGGTGCCCATAGCATGGGGTGGTCTCTTGGTTTTCCTTATTTCTTTGCTAACCATGTATTGTGGGTCAATTTTGTCTGAGGCGGTCTCCTGGTGTGGGTCACAAGGTCTGCCCAGTGCCCATAGCATGGGGTGGTCTCTTGGTTTTCCTTATTTGATGCATTGAAGTTTTGATAAGAATCAACTAAAAAAAAGTACCACGGCCATTTACTTTAGACTCTATTTGGTTTGTAGAAAATGAGATGGAAAGGAAAAAAAATCAGGTGGAAAATATTTTTGTACTGTTTGGTAGCATGAAAAATTAAACAGAAAGAAAATAGGGAGAAAAATGAGAGGGAAACTTATATTAACGTATTTTCCATACCGCAGGCTGAGGAAAATAGGAAACAAGTAAGGAAAACTCATGCTCGATGCTTCTCCACGAACTCGCCCTTATCCCCTCAGCCATCTCCGGCATTAATAATCTTCCATCTCCTTCGACCTTCCTCCAACCTCCCGTGTTTAATATTCAAGCCAATCGTCCGTCCATTTCGAGTTTCATGCTCCCTGTTAGTATTCCTTCGTCTCGGCCAATCGGAGCCACGACCAGCTCAGTGTGAACATGTAAGTTTGATTGTGTTTCAATTGATGTAATCTCAAAGGCCTTGTTTGATTTTGTTGCGCGAATTTGTTGTTGGAAAATTAGGGTTTATAGTGTGCGATTGTTGCTAGAAATTATTTTTTTTAATCGGTTGTTTGTGGGCTCTTTCTTGTTTGTGATCCTTACATTCATGTGAAGTGAACTTGATCGAAGCAATATCAAGGAATTTTACATTGATGTGAAGGAGAGCATCTTTCCTGTCATCGCGTTTTATCTGGTAATTTCCTCTTCCTCTCCCTCTATTTCTCCTCTCTCGCTTCTTCATATCTTAAATTTAATATGTTCGTCTATCTAGATCTGTAATTCTGTGTCTTTCAATCTGTTTCTGTTGTGAGTTTGTAATTAATTCCTTTGTTCTACGAGTTAGATTTGTTCCCCTTTCCTGGATCTTGCTTCTTGTTTTAAATTGTTGTTAGGTTGCCGGTATTGGATTGTTGTTTGTTAATTTCAGGGGAAATTTTTGTGTTATAGTGTATATGGAATTAGGATCAGTGAAGTTGATATCTGAGAACCTGGATATGGTGAGGGCTGTGAAGTTTGCTTTCTCATCATCTCCTCCCCCGTTCTCTTTATGCTTTGCTTTTAGTTTTGACTTCGTGCCTAGTTTTCCCTTTTTGTTTCTAACTTATATTTATATGTCTCCATTAAACTGATTGTTTTGTGTTACTTGTAGTTGTAAAAATGAGAAGATTGAACTTCAATTTTGGTCCTACAGGTTATTAAAGTTGGCAAATTAACTTGATATTTGGTACCAACCGAGGCCGCAGCGGCGCACCGGTATCGCTGTACGAAGCGGCGAGCTACTGTTTGAGCTGGAGGCTCGCCGTGGAGGCAGACAATGTGAAGGAATGGAGGACGGCGCCGTCGCAGTGCTGGCCCCATATTCAGATATATATGCTCGGCGGACAGTACGGTACGGACTTGAACTTCATCATGCAGCATATAGTGGACTATGTCGATGGAATAGTTATGGCCGGCGACGGCTTCGACGCTTGGGTCCTTGATGTTGATGATACCTGCCTCTCCAATCTCTTATACTACAGCCACAGGCGGTTCGGGTAAGCCTATCATGGAGTGGGTGTCCACGTGCGTGTATATGTGTGCGTGCGTATGCCTATATATATATATATATATATATATTTCTTTATAGGAATTTATTTTTATGGGAATTTATTAATATGATCTAGGTCGGCATGACCATGAGAGTCCATGAGTGAGTGGGGCCTCATCGTATGCTCCACCTAATTGATATTCTAAGCCGGGTCTATAGTTGAGTTGATTCAATTGCACTCGATCAACCTCAAGGAATATCGAGCACTAATTGATGATATATAATTAATGCTAATTCACGTCGCATGTTAATTTTATTGTTTTTTTTTTGAGTAATAAAAATTTTGTACTGCTTCACATTGTGTACCATCACATGGGAAAGCATCTACTCTGGAGACCAAGTTAATGCCATTGTGTGCAACCTATGAATCTGTAGAAATGAAGTAATTTTTCAACACAAACAACAAGGGATTGAAATGCTTACTAGAAGTAATTTTTAAGGAGTTATTATTATATTTTTCTCTGTTTGATTTCATATTTGAAATTAAAAGGAATATGAAATATGACGAGTGCATGAGATATAATCAATGTTTCTGCATTACATTTGTTGGATGTAAAAAGATAGTTGAGACAAATTTGGTTTGCTGGACCGTCAGTTAGCGGCATCTGGTTGACATGGTCAAGTTTTGTGGACTCCTCGGCAGTTAACTTGATATCCCTGTTTAATTTATTTGATTGAGTTCAATCTTGTGTATACTGCAGATTACACACAATAAGTGGATACAATTTTGTATCTAGGAAGGCAGGGGGTTTTCTTTGTTGCCTGTTGCACTCGCACATTCTACGAGAGACTGAGAATGAAGCAACATCTGCATTTGACACCCCGATGGTCGGAATCCCTGAAGCAACTTTCTAGCTGTGTTTTTGCTTCTTTTTGTTCTTTGATTTGTTGGATATCATAGCATATCATCGATGGTGAATTATCATGATCAAGTTATGTATAGCCTTACATTACATGATGCACTGTGCAGGCATATATTGTCATATTTATATTAATTAACATTGTATAACAGATACAAAGCTTTGTTGTTAAATGCAAGTGGAGGGTTTATTGTATAACCAAATTTAATTATTTATTAGATACGAATATAAATATAAAAAAATATCTATTAGATTTCAGTATGGATACGGATAATAAATTCTTAAATTTTTATCCGATTTTATATTTGTATGACTGTATTCATACTCGGATTTATTTATCCGATATAAAATAATATTTTTATTCTTATTTATATAATTTGATATATATTTTCTAAGGCTAAAAGTGAAGACATAATTAAATTTTAATAATCTAAGCATATAATTCTAACATTAAATAAATTTTATTTTAAATTTGATGGGTTTTAACTAAAATCTAATATGTTTTATCCGATGGATATGTAAACGGATAGGGATGAATAGACATAATTATGGATATGGAGGAGAAAAAAATATCTACCGAATTTGGATACGGATATAGATATATGTTTTGTTATCGGGTTTGGATAACGGATATAATTAAATTTTAATAATCTAAGTATATAATTCTAACATTAAAGGAATTTTATTTTAAATTTGATGGATTTTATTGGAAACTCAATGGGTTTTATCCGATATGAAATTATATTTTTATTCTTATTTATATAATTTGACATATATTTTCTAAGGCTAAAAGTGAATACATAATTTAATTTTAATAATCTAACCATATAATTCTAACATTAAATAAATTTTATTTTAAATTTGATGGGTTTTAATCAAAATCTAATAAGTTTTATCCGATGGATATATAAACGGATATGGATAAATAAACATAATTATAGATATAGAGGGGAAAAAATATTCACGAAATTTGTATACAGATTTTTTTAGATTTTTTTTAAAAATTATTGTAAGTTATTCATGTAATATTTTAGAATAGTTCTATAAAAAAAAATTTGGAATTAGTATTGATTTTATGGAATTTTTATAAATTTTTTAGAAATTTTATGTAATTTTTTATATATCAATATAATATTTTTAATAACATTAAATCTATATTAATATTTAAATAATAACATTTAACTTTTCTTAGAATTTTCTTTCTATATACCAAACACTAAAAATATTTTCCAAGAATTCAATTTTCCACAAAATTTTCTCCCACAACCAAACAAAGGAAAGAAAATTATATTCTTTCATTTTCTTTCCTTCAATTTTCTTTCCTCTACATTTTCCTTTCCACATAATTTTCTTCAAACCAAACATACCCATACTCTCTCCGCTTCATATAATATTACGTAAGGATCTAAATTTTATCAAATTTAAAAAAATAATCAAATTAATATTAACTTCAACAATATATTATTAATTTTATAACTAAATATTGTATATTGTTTTATTATTAATTTTTTTAATAAAAATGCACAAAAATATTTAATTTATAAAATATATAAAATTAATATCTTATCACTACAATATCATAAATATAATAATTTACAAAGAAAATTGAAGGAATACTTTATTAGATAGATCAATGTTTGTGCATGTACGTATTGTTACTTTCTTAGGTAGATAAAATATGGCTTCCCTTGATTGATGTAATAAGCAACCATGACATCCGAAAGGAAACTCAAAGAGGACCAAACGGCAAGAAACCACAGATTAAGGTTGTAATCGAGGGTCGGAGCTCATGGTGTCCCTTCCCGTGAGATAGTACTATGTATGAATAAATTTTAGTTGAATTATATGTGGATTGTCAAAGACAACAACATTATAAAAAGTTGAGATTGACATCGTTTCTTTAGGATGTATATAAATATATTTTATAATTTAAAAAAATTATCATTTTTTCTTTTCTCTTCATCCTGTTCCCTGTAGTGTGCAACATTAATAGGGGTTCACGGTGTCCTTTGTTTGATTTCTGAAATGGCCATGGTTTGAAACTCGGCCTTTACAATTTTTTTTACTATGCATTAGATCTTTCCTTCGGGATATAAATGGATCGGGTTTAGGTTGGGTCCAGCCAAACCTAAATTTGGATCAATTTATATAACCTAAATTCAGACGTAATCTAGTTTCATTAGATCTTAAAGTCTAGATACATCTAGCGAGTAAACGGATCCTAAAGGTATCTGACTATTTTTAAAAATAATAATTTATAATCTATATAAATACAAATATATTTATGTTTTATATAGCTTAATATGTATATTTTGTTAAAAAAATCCTCCGGCTAAAAAAATAATTTTTTTTAAATAATTAAGTTAACTTTTCAAATTGTATTTTGAAACTTTTGGAATACAATATTATACATATTGCTTATAAAGTAAATATACAAAAAAAGAAATAAGGAACTCTAATAAGATTACGATAATTATGACAAACATAATACAAATATATATTTATATGGACACACACACACACACATATACTAAATGGGTCTGACGAATCGGATATAAGTCGGGTCTGAGTTTGGAACTATTAGACTTGGACTTAGATTTATTTATGTATATATGGATTCAGATCTAACCCAGATCCGTCGGGTCTAAAAATCATAGACCTAAACCTGTTAAAAATGAGGTGGGTCTAGCGGATTTAGAGATCCATTGCCATTCTTAGTCCCCCCTCTTCCTTTGTTCCTCAAGAGTTGAGTGTTTTGTCATTGCTCTTTTCGCCATCGTTATTCAGTGCTCTGAGCCTTCGTTCATATGCCGATTGCTACATAGTTGATGCCCCTCTCCATTACGGTGTTGCTCCATCCGAACTTTCAGTAGATCCATTATAATCGATGAAACCTAAATACGTGGTCTAAACAAATTAAGGGGTAAGTATTTAATCTTAATTGTTATCCAACAAAAAGTCTCAATCAACATTGTATTCAATTGGGTTTTCAATTGAATTATTAGGCTAGTCATGGTTTTCAATCTTAATTGAAGTATTTAGTCTTATATTTTTTTGATCTTCAAATAGTGTTTTAGCAATTTTATAGACTGTGTGAATTGAGATCGAATGTGCTATTGGTAAGGAAGGCAGACTCTTGGATAGTGGATATGTTTTTTGATAAAGGATATAAATAGGAGAATATAGATGGAGAAGATGAAGAATAGCGAGACTTTTCTTCTTTCAATTTGGTATAGATAATGGGAATGGATGTGTTTGTTTGATTTTATTGTTAATTAATAAGTTATTTATACATGATGGAAGCGGGATAGTTTGGGGATGAAATCATAGTTCACACTTCATATTAAGGATGTAAACGAGATAGGTTGGGGATGGGCACCCCATCTCCATTCTTAAACCTGATCAGTAAAATTATTTTTGAATCTATTCCGATTCTCATTTTTTTTATACAGAGATTCCCGACCTGATCCCCACGGGGATCAAATTCCTATACCCGACTCGATCCCTGAACTATTCTCCATCTCATATTATTTCTTGACCTTAAAATTTGACCCAAAACACGAAACTCTACCCCATCCCTAATATCTGATCTTATTTTTTCACAATATATTTTAATTTATATTCTATATAAAAATTATATATATAATATGTATAGAACAATAGGGTGGGTTAGGAGATGGGGACCCCAAACCCATCCCTACTTCATCACTAAAAAAATCTCCAATAAAGAATCTCCAAATTCGAACCTGATTTATGAAATCTTTCTTCGAACCCAAACTCGAATAAAGAATCTCTAATGGGATTTCGAACCTGTGGAAAAAATTGGTATCTCTACTTCGAATGTGCATAACAATTGCTAAAATTTTTCATATGAGCATTTTTAATGTTATCTTATTAGTTTCACAAAACAAGACATGCGATCAATAGTTCCAAGATAGCTAAGTGATGTATACAGAGGGCGAGGTGTATCTAGTTCATTAATAATAATGTTATGTGAATCCTTTTCAAAGTATGAAATCTTGACAAATATACTATTGTAAAATTATGTCAAACTTAATATTCATAGATAAAAGTGTTTTTAAAGATATACGCATGTGATTTTGTTTGTATAAAAGTATACAAGTTTTCAAAATTTTTATAATAATATACATATGTAGGCTTTGTTCTCATTAAAGAATAAATAAAAATAAATGGAATACCTTAACTTTATATTTTTTTATAATATTTATATTTTAATAGAAACAAAGTCTAAAAATTTGTGTATTTATCAAAAACCAAAAAAATGTTTATATTTTTATGGCCACACCCCAAAATATTTTTTGTTATATTCATTTTTGTCTATATTTATATGGAATGTGTTTTTATTGTTATTATTTTATATTTTATATGGGAACATCATTAAAATCAAATCATTGCTTCATCATTCATTGTACTAAATGACATTTATTTTAGTATTGTCATATGAACATTTACTATCAGTTTGGTAACCCTATATTATTTGTATCACTACTTTACATAGATTTCAAATCATTTGTCTTGCATGCTATTTTCTAGATCTTATTATCTATATTATTTACTATACATAGATATTTCAAAACTAGGTCCCAATTTTTTTATTAGATATTTAAATGTCTTATATTATTATTATTATTATACCCTCATCAATTGCCCATCCATCACTCCACCAACCAATATTAATTTTAAACATAAATTAATTATGTGTAGGGATAATTTTAATCATAATTATTACAAATAGGGAAACCATAATTATAAAGAAGTAATTACTAATGAATAATGCATGATGCAGCCATTATTCAATATGAATATTTATTATAATAATTTAAAATTAGTAATTAATAGTAATATTAGTTTTAAAGATACAATAATAAATAATAAAAGTGATTTAATCATAATTATCATTCATAAATAAAATAAAAATATATTAATTATGATTATAAATAATTTATAACAACAATGTTCAATATATTGATAAATAATAATGTTAATTATAATTATAAAAAAATAATTAATGAGAATAATATTAGTTTGAAATATTAATTATAATTCATAAAAATATTTTTATCCTTTATTGTCATTAAAATTTCATAAAATTACTTATTATTATAATTAATTAATAGTAATAATAAATATTAATTTTACATGATAAATTAATTATTATAAAAATAATATGGATAAGTAATATAAATAATTAATAAATAACAAATATCAATTATAATTTTGTATAAATATTAATTAGAATAATATTTATTGTAGCTATAAATTAATAATTGATAAAAATATAATTTTTCATAATTAATCAATAAAAATAACATTAATTTTAATCATAAATTGATTATTCATAAGAATTGTATTAATCACATTTATAAATAGTAATGTTGTTTATAATAATGAATAATAATGTTACTTATAAATATAAATAAATAACTAATATGAATAATATTATTTATATTTTTTAGTCTCAATTGTAATTAAATAATTACTAAAAATTATGAATTACAATTAAAATAATAATAATAGCTATAAATTGGAGTGATAAATTAATACTAGTCATAATTATAAATAATTTATCAATAAAAAATATCGATTATAATGTTCATTGTCAAATTAATAAGATAATTATTATTATAACTATAAATTAATAATTAATAAAATTATATTAATCATAATTATAAATAATTAGTCAATTTAAATAATATCAATTTTAATTATTAATAAATAGTTTATATGAAAAATATTAGTCATTATTATAAATAAATAACTATTCAAAATAATGTTTATTATAACTATAAGTAAATAATTAATAAATAAGACTGATATTATTCGTATATATGTTAATAAGTAATTAATAGGAAAAAATATATAAGATTTAATATATAACCAAATAAAAATATAATGCAAATATATTTTATCAAAATATCGCAAGAATATATTTTATCAAAATATCGCTTATCTAAAATTATTGATATATATTAATTTATTTTAAATTAGATAAATTATTAAATATTAATATTACTTTAATAATTTATATATATAAATAATGTCTCCACAAAAAATTATCACTACTTTAGCTACATTATTACTTCATTTTCATATTATATTTCAGATACATAAAAGGGCAGCAGTCAGTGCAGCAGAGGCACAGCTAAGGAGAAAGCCATCTACTGGACGAAAAATCAGTTAAAAAAAAAAAGAAAAAGAAAGAAAGACCTGCGCAGGAGTCTGCCGCAACAGATGGAAAAGGAACAAAAGACAGAGAGAAGAGAATCAGCGCAGGACACTAGAAGAGAAACAGAGATCAGTGCCAGGGGAGCAGCAGGCTCACGACAAGACAAGCAGGCTTGACTCCAAGAAAAGCCGAGCGAGCGAAGGAGAGAACGCACCGAGCGAAGGGAAAAATAAAAAATAAAAAATGGAAGGAAAGAAAGAGTGACAGTCAACAGAGGCAGCATCACGGAAAGCCAAGCCAGCCGACAGAAAAAAGGAAAGAAAAAAGACTAAAAATTTTATTTGAAATAAAATTTAGTAATTTTTTATCTGAAATAAATTATTAAATTTTTATCCATAATTAATTTTGATTATTTTTCTCCATTTCTTATATATATATTTTAATATATATTTTTTTATAATTAGTTTAATTATTATAACTGACTAATTATTTATTATTGGAAAATAGATCGAAACCTTAGATTATGGTTGGAAATATGATATTATTTTTCTTTGTTTTATGAAATTATTATTTAAGTCTATCGTTTATATATGTGATTTAGTCAAGTATGATTTATATCGCACATGCCTTATTCTGGATATATACAATGTTTTTGTAATTTAAAATTCTTATTTATAGCCATAGGGTAATTTTTATAATTTTATAATTTTAAGTTATAAACACATGGTCATTTTTTGTATTTTTCTAATTCAAATCATGAATATATTCAACAAATATGCCGAAGACAAGTTCATTTTTATAATTATGTAATTCTTACAATGTATATGTCTATCAGCTTTTAATGTATATTCAACACACAATAGCTTCATATTCAGCACATATTTGATATGCATTCAATATATATTTGTTAAGTGCTCAATACTAATTTAGTATGTGTTCAACACATAATTGTTACACATTGTCTGGTATAAGTTTAGCATATCTTCTTCAATTATATGTTCAGCATATACTTACTCATCAAGTATTTAGTATATGTTCAATACATACTTGTTTTATATTTTTACTAAGTATTTAATGACTATTTAAATATATATTGACTATACACTTCCGGTGTGATCAACATACATTACTAAATATATTATTAAATAGTTGTGGAACACACAACAAATATATGTTGAACATATACTTAAAGAGTTATTGAACATATAATAAGTATGTGTTAAACATATACAAAAATAGCTACCAAAGGCACAACAAGTTCAACAAGTAGCAAAACTTTGATGAACAAAACGTATATTAAATAGGTAATGAACATGCATTACATATGATATGTATATAGTTGTCAAAAATATATCAATATGGGTATCTATATTTAGAGAAAAATATGAGGAACATTTATGCCTTAATTTAAAAAAAAAATATTTATACGTTAATGAAAATAATTTCTAAATGTTTTTGCTTTTATGAAAAATTTAAAAACATTTATATCTTTATAAAAATAAATCCTAATTATTTATATCTTTAAATACACTTTTGTATGTTATCAACTATATATGACTATAGACGTAAAAATAAAGATAAATTATATACTTTTTTTTTCTCTAATATTCAAATACTTTTGTTTACTTAGCTATTTATAATGTTTTTTTAACAAAAATAAAAATAATTTCCTTAGCCGTTTGTAAAAGGTTCTTTGAGCGTTATGCGTTTTTGTGTGCATCTTTTTTTCCCCGCTGTTTACATGAACTATTTATGTTTGTCCATATTATAAGTTCTCAATTTTTACTAGGAAATCTAACGATCTAAAACTAATCATTATCTAAGCGTGTCTATATATATATATATATATAGATATATATAGATCATTAACATGTAATCTAATGGATATAATTAGTTCCTATATTTGTATTTTAGGTTAGAGTTTGTACATGATCCTAATCCTATATATATATATATATATATATATATATATTTAATTTGCACAAAATTGTGTTCATATATTTTAGATCGGATATCTAAATTCTGAATATTTAAAAAATACAAATCAAATATGGACCAAAATTAAATCTATTCAATATCTATAGACAAATATTATTTTATTAATTTTAATAACTTTTGTGAGAAGATTAAAAAAAGATTATATATCAGTTAATATTTATATTTATATTCATATAAATATCTTATTTAAAAAAAAGTATTAAAATATCATTATAAATGTTTAAAATATAAAAGTAAATAAAATTTTAAAACTTAAACCTACAAACATAATATTATAATGTATTATTAAAATAATCAACAAAATATTGAATATTTTTTTAGATAGGATAATCCACTATAAAATCAAATAATCTTAATATTAGATATTCTTTTGACTAAAATCTAGATCGATATTCTAAATGTTGGGTCAAAATTTTTGGATGAAAAATTAATTTTTTACAACGTATATCAAGGAACTCATAATATTTAGAGTTGAAGCTAGTCCTACTAGCCGGCACATCTTTTGCAAAGGCATCCGATTAAACCTTTTGTCTACTATTGGGTCGAATCTTTTACTAGCTAGCTACTTAATTTGAAAAACACAAACAATTAAATATTTTATTTTTAAGTTTAACTATAAATATTATTTTTTGAAATTAAGTAAATAAGTAGTATTAAATTTAATACAATAATATACTAATAAAAACATATATTTTTCAAGAATTGAATATTTTTAAATATATAATATTTTTTATATTATAATAAAAAGGGGGTAGTAGGTTTTATGAAGACTTGTTAAGAACATGCTAGAGCTGATGCTCCTTTGACATTTTGTCACCTGAAGTTGAAATCTTTATATGCTTTTAATGCATAAGTTTGTCCACTACTCTGATTCATAACCATATATTTCTAATGGTTTTTACAAATTTTCACATATGTTTACTACTAAATGGACTATTATACCTTATTCTATATTCTCTATGCGTATTCCTAATTATATCTATCTTATTGACGCCATTTTAATTACATTTATAAATATGACTATAATAACCAATAAATTGATTAATATTTTTATTAATGTAAGAAATCTATAGTTTTTTTCTGGTCCTTCGCCATGATATTCTTTAAAGTATGCTATAATTTTTTTTCCCAAAAATATTACATTTTTACCCATTTCCCTGGACTGAATCCTTTGAGAAATATATCTATCTACTAAAGATGATTTCTTCTTCTTATTTATATGTCCATATATCATAAGCTCCACTTCCAAGCTCATCAAACTATTTAAGCCGAGCATCGTTTTCAAACTAATTTTGTGTGGATAATTCTAAAAATTCATATTCCCCAAGGGATGAGACTAACGGAGAATTAAAATCATGTTGTAGAGAATTTTGAATATTTGAAAAATTACAATCAAATGGAACAGTAGTATTTTGAGCTTGAAATAATAGGAAATTGACATCATTTTGATAATATTACATCCTTGAAAAATTAGAATTTCATGAATATTGAAAATTTTGGACATTTAGAGAATTTTGTGAATTTTGGATATTCTGTTTTGAAATTTCTCTTGAATTTAAATCATTTGGATAATCCAAAAAATTTTAAAAATTAAATTTAGTATGATCTATTTTTATAAAATGAAAATATTGAAGGTAAATGAATAAAATAAATACAACTGGAGAGATTAATAAAATAAATATAAGTAAAGAAATTAATAAAAAAATATAATTAGATAAATTAATAAAATAAATATGATTACGTAAATTAATAAAATAAGTATAATTAGAGAAATCAATAAAATAATATAACTAGAGAAATATTAAAAATAAATGAATATAATTAGAGAAATTGATAAAAACAAAATAACTAGAGAAATTAATATAATAAATATAAATAGAAAATTAATAAAATATATATATGCAGATAAATTAATAAAATAAATAAGATTAATTATACAGAGAAATGAATATAAAAAAGAGAGGTTGAATAGATGATATAAAAATTATTGGACAAAAAATGATTTATTTATAGAAATTTTTTTATTGATAATATTAATGGTCATATTATACATATATATATTTAAAAAATTATGTTTTAACAGTAAAAGTTAGGTCATAAATATACTAAAAAATATTAAAAATTAGGTCCAACGATTTGCACACATAGCAAAAGCTACTGTAGTCGCGCACGTGGACCATACATGTTGTGCCTTATTTTTTCGAGATTAGGAGCATAAATTTTTTTAAGTTTATACCAAATTTGAGGGAAAATTTTTGTCCCCACAACCACAACATTAATGGTCTGTTTGAATTGGATGAATAGGGGTGAAGATAAACATTAAAAAATAACCTAGGTGAAGGGAATAAAGGTGAATCGGGGTGAATATTTAAAAATACTATTTAGACGATATTAACATAATATGAGTGAATGTTTTAAAATTTTCATTTAAATTAAGGTAAATGAATATTAAAAAAATAAAACAAATGACATTTATACCCTTATATTCAATAGATAAGTCCTATTAGGTTAAGGGTATAGGATTTGAAGGGTATTTTGGTCCTATTAGATCAAAAATTTACTTTTCTTTCATCTTCATCTTGGTTACTCCTGAATCGAAAGTTAATAAAAACAAGGTTAATTGAGGTGAATGGATGTGAAATATTAATCCCAATTTACCCGGTAGAGTTGTTAAAAATGGTACCAAAATGGGGTGAATCAATTGATTCACCTTCGTTAACCTCCTTTTACCCCAATCTAAACGTACTATAAAATTGAGGTCCCCAAATTTGAGATTTGGATTTATTTTTTCTTACACCATTACCAATTCTCTTAGTATAATTTTTTATTTTAAAATAAAAGTCTTTTAGAAATGTTAAATTCTTTTTTTATTTTTTACCTTATTTTTTATTCTACATATTAATTATTATATTATTTTTTAATAAATGGTATATTTAGAATATTAAAGGTGAATTTATTACTCTAGTATCACTTTTTGAAATTTTTACATTTTTTAAAGAAAATATTTACTAAAATAAAATATTTTTATTTTGTTATTAACTTTTTTATTTAAATAAAAGTTGTATCTTGGAAAATGAAAGATACAATGGTAAGTATGAAATTACTATTTTATTTTTAAGAGTAATAATTTTTTAATATAAAAGAACGTGCAAAGTGATAAGTTTTATATACAGAGGGAAATTATTTAAAATAATATTTAAACTCAGAAAAATAATTTCTTTAAAAAATGAAAGATGTGCTTCTGTAAATCAACTGTACATCAACACTAAATGTTAGTCCACACGTAACCAACCTAGTTAGTATAATTTACTCCAATAGTTAAGAAGCATTAATTACAAAAATATTGGTATTATCGGCACACTTAATATAAATCTTGTATCATCAACCATTCTTAGACTAAGTGATAAGACAAAAACATTAATTTACTTAAATAACATTTATAGAGAAGGAAAACTTAGTGAATTAATCACAAACTTAATGTGTCTTGATAAATATAAAAGATTAGACAATACAATTATAATAAAATGAAAGCAGAAATATAAAATGACATAAGAGTATAAGAAATATTTGGATCAAAATATACTGAGGTAAACACCGGATAATCTTAACTCTTAGCCTTATACTAGAAGCCATCAATCTGAACCGTCAAAATATTAATACTAGGTAAATATTGCCCATTAAATAGTTAGGGGACTACTAATGGAACCCATTAGTATTATAGTATCGAGTATACCATTATACAACACTAACATGTAAGGCCACATGGGGCACATATATATAAGGACATACCATTGATACATTAGGGAAATCATGTGGTCACAAAATGGCTACAATTGATATTGTCAAAAGAAACCCAAATATCGAGATAGGACACTAAGGTAACTACTAAAACAATAATCCATATCTATTCTAAATCCTTAGAAGGGCACTAAGGCTACTATCAGATCAACTCATCCAAATCAAATCTAGATACATAGGAAGGGCATAGAGGCAACTACGAAACAACATACCAAAGCATGTAGCTCACAACGGCAGCTACCAAAATAGTAATCTAGAATAAACCATTAATATTTTCACAAAATTATTGCCAATTTTTAATTACTCAAGGGTGATACAATA
The DNA here is from genome assembly GCA_039764185.1 of Tamarix austromongolica. Classification (NCBI taxonomy): domain Eukaryota; kingdom Viridiplantae; phylum Streptophyta; class Magnoliopsida; order Caryophyllales; family Tamaricaceae; genus Tamarix; species Tamarix austromongolica. Next base: position 73,701,697 of record CM077813.1, read on the forward strand.
ATAACTAAAAAATATAAAAGTACACTAGTCATACCGGTACACAAGGCAACACGGTACCTGAAATACCCCAAAACCCTAATTTAGAGAATTATGACAAAATAAGAATTTATTAGAGAAATTAATTAAATAAATTATTTAATTTAAATAAAAGAGGATTACTTAAGGCAAATCATGGAGAAAATAATAAATAATTTAATTAGATAAAATTAAGGCATTTTACTAATTAACATGGAAGTAGGAAAAAAATTATCCAAAAAACCCAAAAAATTCTAAAAAGAGATTTAATTATTATTTTTCTAAATATTATTACTTTAAATAATCCAAAAATACTAAAATATCCTAAATACTGCAACCAACCTATTTTTTCCTTTTCTTTTCTTTTTCCCCTTCTTTTCCCTTTTTCTTTCTTTCTCTCCTTTCTTCTTTTCCTTTTTTCCTCTTCTCCCCCGGTTTGGGCCAGCCTCCCCCGTGACCCAATCTCTTCCTTCCCCTTCTCCTTCGGAACAACTTAGGCTTGTGTGACCATCATCCTCTCCCCTGTCAGCCAGCTACCCGGTCGACCCGTCTTCCTTTTCTTTTTGTTCCTCCCCGAACCGCCTGGTCTAGCCTTCTTCTTCCTCCCCCTATCCGTGACCTACAACGTCAAACTCCAACCCCGAATCTCACCAACAGCCACCGACCGCCGATTGGCCCATCTTTTCCCTCTCTCCCCCATCATTTTCTTTCCCATTTTGACCCAACCAACCTCCTCTCCTCTCATGCGTGCCCTGTCTTTCCTTTTCTCCTTCCCCTCGACCTAACCAACCCTACCATGGCAAACCTGCACCGCTTGCCACCGTCGGCCGGCATGCCTGGCACTTTCCCACTCTTTTCCTCTTCCCTCTATCGTTTTCCCCTTCGATTGGCCTATAAATACCTTGAGGGCTGCCATGGTCAATTCCTTTGATTCCTAGCCTAAAAATTCTCCCATTTGCGATACCTCTCGATCAGATGACAGTCCCATCGCTGCCACCCAATGCTGCCACCCGATCCACCCATAGAACTGTCCCTACATCACCCTCTACTAAATTGATCCACCTTAGCCGTGTAAAATCCCCTTCTCGATCAGCCCCTCATCGACCCCTGTTGCCCTTCGCACCATCGTCCACTGCCAATCCCACCGCGACTAACACCCCCTCTACCATCCAGAACAACCAGGGGAGCTCCCTCGACCTCCCCCAACCTACATATTTCCTTACCACCTCTCCTCCTCCTTTCTCCTCCCTCCAACACCTTCAACCATCACACCCACCGTCGTGTGCCACCACATTTGGCTGCATCATTACCTTCATTCCAACCCTCTCCACTTGAGGCACCCACCACCACCTCAATCACCCCCTCATTCTATCTCTTCTAGCCTACACCACCATCTCTCCACCTCTCTTCTCCCTCCACTGCCGCCTCCGCCACTACTGTGTGCCGCTGCCAGTGTCGCCACCATCCCTAGGTAGTACTCTAACTTTTCCAACCCTGAAATCCATTTTACACAAGTATTAGCTATTTTTTAATAATATTAATGGTATTATTATTATCGTTGAAACTATTACCTTTAATAATATGAATATCACTATGATTACTTTAACATAAACCATGGTAGCTACTAAGACTTATTTTGGTTAGTAGTAGCATGATAAATACTTTAAGAATAATAATCCTACTTTTACTTATAAAACTACTATTATCATTATTATCCCTAATAGTATATTATAATAAGGGTAGGGTAGGGATAATGGTAATTTTGATAAGAGGGAGATTAACCCATAGTATTTCCTTCTTATAGGTGAATCAAGTTAAAACCCTAAGGAGGTGTAAGAGTATGCTCCAAATCCGGCATCGTTTTAGGTAAGGATGTAGCTAAGGCCCTGTGTGTGTTATGTGTCTTGTATGCCTTGGACGTTATGTACCATGTTACATTGTGTATCTTATGGTTATCATTAAACTTGTTTTATGTGCAGTGTAGCTTGGAGTTGAGGTATGTTCATGTGTTTTCTTATGGCATGTGTATCATATGTTTATGTTGTGATCATGATGTTATATGATATGGCCCTTTAGGATATTCATGCTAGGATGATTAATAATATGATATGGGGTGAAAGAATAAAAAGGGAAAATGGGAAGTGAGTTGACTAAAGGGCATGGGATTGACCTAAGTATCTCAAGACCTATGAGGGGGAAAAAGAAAAGGAGGATATGATCAAAATAAATGAGTGATGAGAATCTTACATGGGAATTCTAGGGCTTCGCATAGGAACTTTGAGGGTGGGCATAGGGTGGCTGAAGTTTCACTACAAAATAAGTGACTTTTGCCAATAGGCCTTATCTAGTGGTAAAAGCCATATTTCTGTTGGCAAAAGTATTTACCAACAGAAATTTTTCTGTAACAAATCTGTGGGTAAAAACTCTGTGCTTAAAAGTTTTACCCACAGATGCGTAAGATCTGTTGGTATTAGTTGCTTATGCCCACAGATATTTATCTGTTGGTAAAATTTATACCCATAATTATATCTGTGAGTAAAAGTATTAACCACAAAATAATATCTGTGACTAAAAGTATTATCCACAAAACAATATCTCTGACTACAAGTATTGTCCACAAAATAATATCTGTGACTAAAACTATTACCCACAAAAGAAAATCTGTGACTAAAAGTAGTATCCACAAAATTATATCATATATATATATATATATATATTTTATGTTAGTAAAACGACAATAATGTCCATAATACCTGTTGTAGCAATATTTACTTATAACAATAACTTATCCTTAAATAAAATGTAGTACACCATACATAATCATCGCTCTTTAGTTTAACTATCAAAACTATAATAGTTGTATAGGTATAATATATATACAACTTGTAACCTATGCTAACATATAAGACATCTTCATTAACATATCAAACACCATCCTCTTCATTCCCATCCTATTTAGCATCTCCAACGACTTCTGTGTCTTTAATATTTTCTTCGATAATTATCAAGATGTATTCCCTGAAAAAATATGCATGTAACTTAATTAGATTAATATAAATTCGCCTAGGATATTATTTGACTGGTGTGGTGTCTTTTAATATGCATGTAATTCCAAGTTTTTAACTTGCAATTTCAATTACCAATACCTACCTTAGCTACAAAAATCCAACAACAATCAAATACCAGTATTAAAAATGAAGTGATTAGCACATAACCTCATTTCGAAACAACAATCAAACAAACCGTTGGGTAGAAAAAATTACAATGATTATAGTAGTAGAAAGAGCGGTCATTACAAGAAGATGAAGAAACAAAGATATGTGTTTTAGATAAGGAGTCAAGTTGATATACTTAACAATGGATATAGATGGAGGAAATATGGTCAAAAGGCTGTTAAGAACAACAAATTTCCAAGGTATATATATAGTATATATTATGTAGGGGTAGTTGCCGCTAGTAATCCGCTAAAAGTATGTTTAAACATTTAGTCTATGCATAATTGGCAAATTCATCATCAAAATTTCATGTTTCTATCTCTGACTTACGGAGATACATAATGGAAGAGAAAGCTAATGCATCCAGTGTCTCCAATCAAAGCATATAAAAAAAATAATAATAATAAGAAGAAATTATTTGGATCAATCTATTACTATAATAATGAAAACCAAATCCCAGTAAAGAACACAAGAAAAAAAAAATCAATCCAACATACCAGTAACTGAGAGAAGTATGCCTCCAAGAGAAATCCAGCCATCTTTTCCGGTATCCTTGAAAAACTTTATGATATAATATGGAGAAATTGCACGTACTATACTTGGATTCCAATATATTATGTTCTAGAGCCCAATAGCAAATATAGAGAACAACCATATAAACACTATTGGTGCAAACAAAAATGCCACCTTGTGGGTACCATAATGCTGCTGGGCAAACAAGCCGACTAATATTACGTAGGCAATCAGCCGGGGCACACCTATGAACCACAACAATATCAGAAGACAGGAATAAAAAGAATGTGAATTTTGCGCCCATTCTATTATTTTTTATGATTTGTGTGAGGAGAAAGAGAACTTTGCCATGAAAATAAGTATTGACCAACACAAAAGTTCCAGCTTGTATCCCATCCAAAATATATTTGAAGTTTGAAAATTTAAAGGAGTAGAAAAAAAATCCCCCCTTTTCATATAATGAACTTCAACTCGTATAACTAACTATTTAACTCTATACACGATAGACCCACAATCTATGTCACTGCTGATCGCTTTACGCCTACGCAAAGCAGACTCATTTGCCAACCAGAATAAATTCAAACAAAAGAAAACAATCACTATTTTCATGCCCATTTTAGCAATGATCCCCAGCAAAGGAAACCTAATGAATTTTATGGCTTATACTTATGATCTCACAACCAAAACTTTGCGCCCAAAAACTTTTGGCCAAATGAATTTTAGCATAGTAATCAATTTTTTAACAGAATAATCCGAATTTATGAAACTTTAAGCCAAATAAATTTTCATCTACAAGCCAGAAACTTGTAAAAGGATAGCAAGAATGGATAATACTAACTAATAAACAAATAAATAAATAAAAATCAACACCTCAGACTTGGTGGCTATTTCCATTTGTTGTTTTAATAAAGCATATGATTGGCTCCGAGAAAGGAACGAATTTGACCCTGAAACCGAAGGACCGGAACTAGAACTACGGTTGCTCGAGCTCAGACTTTCTTCACCTTCGACATCACTAGGTCCACCCCCACCGTTATGGGAAGAACACGCCACGATCCTACACATTCTAATTCCATCTCTTCTTATGACCGCCGGCGCCCAATTTGTTCTCTCCGAATCTACGGCCAGACCATAAGTCCATCCTCTTGCTCCTACATTGAAATCCATGAACAACTTCAAATGCAACAAATGCATCTTTTGGATATCAAACTCCAAATATCAACCATCTATGGCAATATACCCGCATAAAAATTGTTTTAAGAAGGTTTTATGGTTGTAAAAGGAGATAACGCAGTATACTGATATTATATGAGAATCTTCAAGAGAAGAACCGAAAGGACCAACTCCATAATGCATGACCAAGAAGCTATCAAACCCTAAAGCTACTGTTATGGTAATCTATAAATGAAATAGGTAAAATAATAGGATATACTATACAGTGAACTTTATTAGCTATCAGTGTATCTAGCATAAAGGCATCCAAGATTCAACATGCTTATCCTTGATATTCATTCCTTAGGTTGGTCAAGCTACATACATTCAAATGTACTACCTTGAGGTAGAGTACAATACCATGATATATCTCAAAAATCTTACACTTTGATTAAGTAAGGAGTAGAGAAAAAGTGTAGAACTTGATCCAAGCACAATTTCTTCTTCCCTTAGCTATCCCTAACCATCTGATTATCAAACTCAACAACTATGCAATCTCTTCAAGACAAATGATGTTGTGGCCAGATGAATGACCAATGTGCAGACAATCAAAGGTAGGTTGAGACATAGGGGAAACAAACAGTGACTATCAAAGAAGGCAAAAGAACGACAGCGACAATTAGCCAAGGGCTAAGAATGGCAATGCAACTGGAGAATAGGAGAGGTAAAAATCGACCAAGAAAGGTAATTTGTGCCGCACCTTTATATATTTGCATAGAAAATGTTTGGGGATAGCATGTGGCGTTTCAGAGACTGTTCCCATGCCAAAAACGTTTTGGGGATGCAAAATGCCACCTCCACAACATTTCTGTGCAACATTGCTCACCGGTACTTAAAGGTATAAAGTTAGACAAAAAAAAGCAGCCACCACACCTAATCCTCTCTATGCCCACCGTTCTCACCAATATACTAACTACCATTGACACCTCTAGGTCACCATAGGTGGCTACAGCAATGTCCACTTGTATAACAGCAGAATGACTCAAATGGATCAGATAACTATATCCCACAACTTTAAGCAGTTGGATATTGTCCGAGGCAAGTCTAGGAAAAGCGATGTTGAAGCTAAAACGAGTCTACTACTCAAGGTTCAACCACACTGCAAAAATAGAATACAGTCGAGCAGACCACTATTGCCAAATTACACAATCATGATAAAGCAGATGCGCCTCCTTGTTTAACTTCTAAAAACTAAAATACCACAATAAGGGAAGGAACTCATCAGCCAGTATTTATGACCAACCTTCAAGTTGACTTCTGAGATTTTTGCAAAGCAAGCTTCATCCCCAAGTCATGCAACTACAAATAGAAAATAACAAGAAAAGAACTCAGAAATTTCCCAAAGAACAGTGTAAACTTTTAGCATTTCTATGTTCTAACAAAATGTAAAAGTAGAGACAGGCTATGAGCAGCTAGCTTTTCATGTATGGTTACACTTGATCATTACATGTCGCTCTTGAATCTAAGTCAGGTCTAATGTAATTTATATAATCAATTGAATAAAACAACCTGATTACACAATCCAATTTAGACCCGTAAGAGTTTTGACTCAAAAATCCAATTCCAATCAATTTCACATAATTTTCCTAAATCAACACTTTTGATATGAAATTAAATACATTTCAAAAGATATTATAAAATCAATTGAGTAAAAAAACTCAATTATGCAATTCAATTCCATTACACACGAATTTTGACCTAGAAAGTCAATTCCAATGAATTCCACATAAATTTCTCAGATTGACGGTTCTAACATAAAATTAGATACATTTTAAAGCAAAACGTTAAATCAATTTACCCAAAATAGCTTAATCGGATGAATCCAAAAAATTCGGACACAACCCAGCCTAAAATCCGATTTTCACAGATCAACCAAATGTACTACAATTCACCACTCTAAATTAATCATACAACATATATATATACATAATTACACAATCAATTTAGCTTATCATAAGCTAATTCATACTCAATTAATCAAAACAAGGTTAGGGTTTTTGGAAATTTATACCAAACAAAACTAACAAATCTGAATGGGTGAAGGCTAGAGAAGATACGCCGGAGTTCGAGGATTGCTCGCCCGCAACCAGCGAGCCTCACCAAGGACGGAGGATGGCGGCGCGACCTATGCTGCTGCTCGTGGCTGCTGCTGCGCGTAGCTGCTGGAGCTGGCAGGCACAACAGTGGCGTGTGGCTGGAGTGGCGACGTCGATGGTGGCCGACGGTCGATTGTTGACAATGGAGGAGCTGGTGGCGACGTTGATGGGGCGCAGAGGGTAGGGAGACCGACGGCAAATAACAGAAGAGAAGGGAGAGAAGAAGAGAGAAAAGGAAAAGGAAGAGGGTCGGGGTCGGGGTCGAGGTTTTTTTTTTTTTTTTTTTCAAATACACATATATAAATAAATACTATAAATCTAAAAATATTCTTGAAAAATTTTATCTACAAATTATTTAACAAAAAATCATTTCAAAAGGATCCGAAGGCCTAAAATCAATATAAGAGTTATATAAAGAATTTCGAAAATATTTTCGGAAAAATTTACTAATGAGTATAAATATCTATATTATTTACAAAAATACTTTATAAGTCCTCGAAATAATATCTTCTTTTTTAACTTTAGAAAATATTTATAAAATAAATTATAATAGAAATACACTCATAAAAACTATAAATAGTTTTCAGATAAAAATAAAAGACTTATCCGAATAAATAATTTTATTTTAAATAAATCATAACGCTTATTAAAATAAAAAATATAATGAAAAAATAATATTTAAAATAAATCAAAATAAATATTTTTATAAATTTTTGAGCGACTAAAAATAAAATAACACATTTTCAAAAGTCATTCATAAGCCAAAATGGAAAGAAAAACATAAATAAGTTGTGAAAATCTTTAATTTAATATTTTTTTAAGATCTGATCGACCTCGAAAAATAAATAAATTTAAAGATAGAAATATTTACTACAGATAAAGATATTAAAAGGTTTTATAATAGATGACATTAAAGATAATATTTCAAATACATTCGAGAAATATTCTTATAATAGTTTAAACGACTAAAAATAATTTAACACATTTTCAAAAAAGCCATCTGTAAGCCCTAAAAAAATAATTCTATTAATAACAATTAATTATTATAATATTGACTATAATAATTATAATTTTTTTCTTACAAATAATAGATATAATTTTACTACTAATTATAATAATATTATTAATTATCTGATAATATTATTAAATAATAAATTTAAATAATAATTATTATGATTTCAAAATATTTAATATAAAATTAATATTTTATAATGTATTATTAAGATAATATTAATCATAATTTATAATAAAATAATAATAATTATTAAAAATAATTAATAATGGGAAATATATAAAAATATGAATAATATAAATATTAATCATAATTTCCAAAAATTAGTAATAATATTTTTTTATTAAGATGATAACAATAACAACAACAACAATAATAATAATAATAATAATAATAATAATAATAATAATTTCATAAAATAATTATTCTTAGTAATAATTAATAAAGAATTATATTAATAAGAATAATATGAATCATTATTTTAAATAAATTAATAATAGTATCTAATAATTACTAATATATTATTAATAATGTGAATGATTATTGATAATCTTTATTATTGTTAAGATAATATAGATTTGAATGATAATTGGTAGTATTTAATAATAAATTGATTTAATATTAAATGGTAGTAGATATAATATATATTATTTCATTATAATTGTTAAACGACACCATTATGAACAATATTAATATAAAAAATTAGAAATAAAATAATAATTAATAATAATATATGTAAACTATTATTTCTAATAATGACTAATGACTTAATTATTATTATTATTATTATATTATATTAAAAAGATTAGAATGAATCATTATTAAAATTATATAAAAACAAATATTATTATTGAATTTCATAAACACTAATACCAACAGATGTAAAAGTGGGTATTAGTTCTGTTGGTATAATGCTACTAATAACCACAGATATAAGTGAAGGTAAAAGATTTGGTTGCATAACATATTAATACCAACAGATAAAAAATTTCTGTTGGAAAAACTACATTATTGCCCACAGAAAATTATCTGTTGGTATTAGTTACTTTTACCAATAGAAAAAGTATCTGTGCCTAAGTTTCTGTTGGCAAAAGTCAATTATTTTGTAGTGTTTGCATGGGGATTAATTTTACGTATAAAAAGTTCTCCTAGGGTGTAAGTAAGGTAAAGGGTAGTTGCGGAGTGATTGGAGAATTGAGATAAAAAATAATATGTAGGTTGATATAAGGGTGTATAGGGGACCTGGTTAGGGTTTGGGAGGAAAACTCTAATAGGAGGGGAATATAGTAGTAAAAAAATATATAATTGAAGAAGAATGGAGTATGGGATAAGAGTAGAAACTTATTATATGAGGGATGAGTAAGGGTGCCTTAGGAAAGAAGAGGTGTTAGGTGAAGAATGGAGAGGTGACTTATGGGGGAAGAAAGATGTTAGGGTTTGGGATGAGCAATTAGGGTTTCATGGTCACATGAGTAATCGGTGAGTAGAATGATATGATTGGGTTGAATCTAAATGAGAGGAGGTGTTGGGTGATAAAAGAAATAATGGTAGGATAAGTCAAAGGAAGTTGAGCCATATAGGCCTAATTTGGGTTTCAAGAGAAACCCTAGAGGGTGGTAGTAAGTGGACTTAGATGTCATAAGGTGATGGGCCTTAATCCACACCTATAGGATTTGGGTTTTTGTTATGAGTAAATGGAAGGGGAATGGATAACGGGGTGTGATAGGAGGCACAAAAGTCTCAAGATATAGAACGGGCCCCTCTTGGGAGGATAGAAGTAGAAGGTTGGTGACATGCATGTCAAGGGTGAAATATTATCGAATAAGATGCTAATCATTTAATGAGGAAGATTGTTGAGCCAAGCCCAGACTGGTCCACTGGCGAATAATAGTGGTCAGGAGCTGGAGTACATTAGAGATCAGTCCACCACCAATGAATAATAGTGGTTAGAAGTGTTTTGCCCTGCATGAGTTCCAATCCACCGGCTATAATAGTGGGGGTTTCTTACTCAACAAACCAAATTTAATGATGATAAGACATGGGAAAGACACTAAGTAATTACAGTGAAACACCATGTGAGTTAGGGCAAGATCGGTCCACCGACAATAATAGTAGTTAGGAGCGTTCTGCCTTATATGTATTATGGTCCACCGGCTATAATAGTGGGGTTCCCGTACTCACATGGATTGATAAAGAGTATATGTGAAATGAGCATGTTGACCATCGAAATAAAGAACAAGCTTATCTAGACTATAATCCAGCCTCATTATTTGTATTATTGTATGTTGTTTATATGATCCTACTTGTGTTATATGCCTTATATATTTGGCCTTATCTGCATGGTTACCTTGCTTAGTACGTAGCATACTGACCACCCATTTCATGAGTGATGCTCATTCCTATGAGGAGAGGATCCATCTAAGTTTGTACAGGTAGGAGATGATATCTTTGATGCCTATGACACTTACAAGACATCGGGCTGGATTGAGAGTTGATCCTAGAACTGGACTAGGGATCGAGAGTGACCTGGTCGGATTCTATGATACATTTCATTTTTCCAATGTCATTTTGATTTAGTTTTGTTCTATTGTATGGTGTTTTCTGTCATTGGAACCTTTAAATTATTACTTCCTAGGTTATAACTCTTTTAACCGCACTCTGATTTCTATATGGTAAATGATTCAGTTCTTTTATGAATGCTTGTTTTAACTATTAACTTGTGTTTGATGTTAATTCTCTTCAACCATAGCACTTGGTACTGGAGCAGTATATCACGTGCTCAGAGTTTTTAGCCCTAGCACCCCTAGCCCTAGCGAGGCCAGCATCCATCGTCCCATACAGTTGAGCACCATGCCGAATATGCGCAACATCCCACAATAATCACATAAAGAGATGCATATAAGGGACATCGAGTCGTACCTGAGACATAATATCGACATTAGCAACCATCAGGCAACTAGGGAGCACCCATATTCGCATGGCTGATTTGTTAGATGCTTGGGGCAATGTCACTGACCGTGACATTCTCCCCCACCCAGAATCACAAACGCCCTCGTTTGCACCATAGAGGGGTCCCAACATTGCTTCCCTGCATCTCCATTATTGTCCTCTTGACAGCCTTTTGACCCTTATCCAATGTTAGGAAAACATCGTGCAAATACCATACATTGCCCTGCAAGGCTCGTAGTCTAACCAACATCTTGTACTCAACATATTCGACCCCATCGCAGCGATAATCCTTGCACACCCGAGATCGCCTTATCGCGCGGCCCTCAACAACTCATTTCAATGGTCTGGATCCCACACCAAATCACATCCACCAACACCCCTTGTCAATAGACTCGTGCGGCACTCACGAGCCCTTAGCTTCACTCCCTCGAAGCTGGTCATCCCCCAACGTGCCTAACACCAACAGTCTACCGACACTCCTTCGGGGTATGCCCAACAACATGGCAAAATGCTTGCTGACTGGCACGGGAAATGAGCTACTTTGATACCACTTTGTCACATGCTTAGAGGTTTCGACCCTAGCGCCCCTGGCGAGGCCAGCATTCATCGTCCCATACAGCTAAGCACCATGCCGAATATGCGCAACATCCCACAATAATCACATAAAGAGATGCATACAAGGGACATCGAGTCGTACTTGAGACATAATATCATCATCAGCAACCATCAGGCAACTAGAGAGCACCAATATTCGCATGGCTGATTTGCTAGATGTTTGGGGCAATGTCACGGACCGTGACAAGTAGGAGTGAATCGGTCTTGTACTAAGTGTAGAGGTAATATCCCCAAAGTTTATAATTTTATTATTTCACTTTCGTTAAACTTTTCATTAAATGAAAATTTTCAGTAGCAAATTTTGGGGGTATTGCAAGTTGGTATTAGACATTGGTCCTTGAAACCACTCCTATTTTTTAAAGCAGAATTTGATTTAAAATTTTTTTTCCAGATTTTGAAGTGTTTTCATCCCTTAACAAGACTCTCCTAGTTTTAAAATTCTGGATTCTAGGCCATAATGAGGAAACGAAGGGCTTGAGTAGAGATTGTTTGAAAAAGATAAGTAGTATGAAATGAGTATTTCGAACCAAAAAGGGTTTGCCCCTAATGTTCCTTTTCTTGTGCAGCTTCCACTAATGATGAACCGCTGAGTCAGGTGCCTTAAGGAGGTCTTTGAAGCCTTCATGAAATTCATTTAGCGCTAGCCCTTGGTGCCAACCTCGCACCCCCTCCACTTCGAGGGCACTGGTAAAGATTGGCTCTAGAGGGTCACCGGCCATCACCCTCTGGCGTACTCTGGTGAGGAGGATCCCATGATCATCGAAGGGTGGATCCGAGACATGGATTGCACTTTCGAGGCAATGGACTACCCCTCATCTCGGTAGCCCGGCATAGCGGCCTTCTTCCTAAGAGGCATGGCAGATGCTTGATCGGTAGAGCATCGTACCCAAGTCGGTCCCCCAACAACTTGGGAGGCTTTTAAGACCGCCCTCTGCTCTAAATTTTATCCCGAGAGCCTGAAGAGGGATAAGCTCCGAGAGTTTATGTAGCTCTCCTAAGGATCGATGATAGTACGCCAATATCATACTTGCTTCACTAAGCTACTGCATTTTGCCCTAGGGATTGCCGCAAACAAGGCCATAGTGGTGTTTCAATTTGAGCAAGGGTTGAATTTTGGCATTCATAGGATGACGGGTGCAGTGCCTTTCACAAACCTAGCTACACTATACGAGCACGCTTGCCTCGCCGCCACCTTAGTCCAAGAGCAGACTTCCATCCTCAGGAAGAGGAAACCCAAGGGACATAATCCAGGAAGTAAGGCCTAGCCACGGATAGAGGGACTGAGGAGACCCCGACCAAGAGACCATAGTAGGAGACAGAGCCACCCGAGAGGATTTTCATGCAGACATTGTGGCCGTAGTCATCCTAGCTGGGATTGTGGAAGTAGACTTATAACATGCCTAAACTATGGTCAATGGGGCCACAAATCATTCAAGTGTTAAGGACTGCCGTGTACATAGCAGTACCAGCCTCGATAGGTGCCTAGGGGGAGACTTAGTGCCCTAACAATAGGCTTACCAGTAGCACTTCGCAGCATTACCTACAAGCACCTGCCCCAGCCGGTGCCAGAGGTCAAGGAAATGCCCAAGGGACCTAGATCTTTCCCTCTAAGGAGAGGCAAGTCAGGCGGGCACCTGAATGTGATTAGTCAGGTGGAGGCTGACTGCCAAATCAACATCATCACTGGTATGTTCACCATTCTCTCTCTACCAGTACATGTTTTATTTGATTTGGGTGCTACCTTATCCTTTGTTTTTTTCTACTTTTACTGCTAAGGCTAAACTCTCACTTGTTGCTAGAATAAAACTATCTGTGATGCTTTCATCAGGTGATAATGTGGAGTGTAGTCAGTTATTTTTAGATGTAGCCTTAGCCATAGGTGGGGTAGACTTCTTAGTAGACCTGGTTAGGATGGACTTAAAAGATTTTGACTTGATTCTGGGTATGGACATGCTAGGGAGATATAAGACCATTATCGATTGCAATTAAGAGGGTGTGATCTTGCGAGGCTCGAAGGGGACTAGGGTTTCGTACAAAACAACCCAGCCTAAGCCCGCTACCAAGCTAGTATTAGTAGTGACTTTGCACTCCTTGGTCTAGAAGGGGTATCCCCTACACATATGCAGTGTATAAGAGCTGAACAAGGGCCTAGCATCTCTAGATAGAATCCTAGTAGTCAAGGAGTTTCTAGATGTATTTCTAGAAGAGATACCGAGTATGCCCCAAGTTCGAGAAATTAATTTTAATATCAAGCTGGTGCCAAGAGCTACGCTTGTCATGAAGGCACCCTACAGGATGGCATCGGTTGAATTGAAAGAGTTAAAGGCCCAGCTAAAAGAGTTTTTGGAGCATGGGTACATCTGATCGAGTGTGTCACCCTAGGGAGCACCGGTCTAGTTCATAAAGAATAAGGATGGTAGTCTCCATCTTTGCATCAACTATTGATGAGTTCATATTTTGACACATTTTATACCCTTATAATCTTAGTTTTTGGTAGTTTATTTAGCTAATATGTGGGAATAATTATTGTTTTATACTTAAGTGATAAAAATTGTATAACTATTATTATTTGAGCTAAAATGATATAAATTAAGTAAATTTAGAATAAAATATTATTTATTGATATTTATTTAATTTTATGTTGCAGGTTTTGTTTCGTAAATAAAAAAAAGTATTTCGACCTTTGGACCAACGGCCGAAGGCCGAAGGCCCAAAGGCCTGGAACAAAAAAACAACGAAACAAAACAGAGCACAGGAGAAATAAGAGTCAGCCGCAAGGGCAGACGTGGAGGCACAAAAAAGTTATAAAAAGATACGCAGGGCAGGCGGTAGGGCGGAGGCCAAAAAGAACGAGCGACAGAGAGGCTCGTGCGATAGAGCCTTAAAAAGGCTCGGTCAAACGGGAAAAAGTAGAGGAGCAAAGGCATGGAAACCAAGGCAAATGAAGCTGCAGCGCAGCCGCACAAACAAGAAGAAGACGCCGAGGAGAGTGTGAAAAGGGCCGACGAATGGAGCACGGAGTTCGAGGCACTGTCAGCATCAGCCGAGAAAGAAAAAAAGAAGAAGAAAGAATTGCACGGAAATTCAAGCAACGACAAGAAAAAATAGGGAGGAAATTTATACTGATAGAATTTATTTCAGATAAAATTAATTTTTATCTGAATAAATTCTTGATCTTTTATCTGAAAATAATTACAGTTATTTCTTTCTCTTATTTTAATTTATATTTTATATATTTATTTCTGTGTAATTAATTCTTTAATCATGGTTGGCTAAATATTTATTGTTAGGGAATATATTGAAACCTGGGTTAGGGTTTGAATTATAATTTTATTTTCTTTGTTTCGTGAGATTGTTTCTTGACTCTGTGCTAATTATTATCGTTTATATGTATGATTCTGTCAAGTATAGTCTATTTGGTGCATGCCTTGTTCTGGTTCCTCATAAGTGATAATATGTAGCATTATTTGCCTGCTAGGTGGCCATCTAAATATACTAGAATTTATATGTATAAATTACAGCTAGGTTAGATAACAATTCACCTAATAGTTTTGTGATTCTAACCGAAGTGGTAAAACGTTTCGATATGTGTGGGTCAAGGAAAGGAAATACAGCTAGACATGTGTTTTGTACTAGTCTGGGTACTTAGATTGACAGCCTTCCACTTACACTTAATGCATTAAATCTAGTTAAATATAGGAGCCGCTTGTTGCTGCTATACTGCTAGTATTTAATAGAGTTAATATAGGCACGTGGTCGTATTAATTAATTAAGGGAAGTAATATAAAGTGTATGGACTTGCGTTTGATGTGCAACTTAGTCGATCTCTTTCTCACGATTAAAGATGACTTAGAAATAAATATTATATTATGACCTAATCTAGTGGTGGATTTTTATTTCCCTAACATGTTTCTCATATCTGCGAGTTTCCCATTATTTCCCATTATTTTTATTATTAGTTTATTTTATTTTATTCCTTTTATTATTTTATTATTTTTATAACCCCTATTAATATTTTTCTTATTTATTTATTTTGTGTTATTTAGGATTTTTATTTTTATTTTTAGTTTAAGCTAGTTAGATAAAGGTGAGCCCTCTCAATCCCCGGCCTAGAACGATACCCTTATTTACCAGTGCTACAATTGACAACAAGAGGGTTTAAATTGCGTGCCGGCTATGGTCACACCAATTTTTGGCGCCATTACCGGGGATTGGTAACTTAACCTTTATTTTTCTAGTATTTTTAGTGTGTTTTCATTTTTAGTGTTTTTGTATTTTTTCTTTTAGTTTTGTTTTAGATTTTCTTAGGATTTTTGGTGTGTTTTGTTATTAACCTTTTCCTTTGAAGTGTTAGTGTTTTCAGGTAGCTATGAGGGGATCCTTTGATTATGGACAACTTTGCATGAATCCTAATGCAAGAGTAAATGAGGTAAGTTTGAGTAGTCTAAATGATAAACTTAACAAACTCACTGCTCTTGTTTTGCAGGTAGCTGAAGCTACTAGAGTTATTAATACAAGTGGAGTGTGTCATACACAAGGAAATCCATATGCCTACCATTAACAAGCTATGAGAGGAGGAGGATGGACACAACCTAATGCTCAGTCCTTTAATGGTTTTCAAGGACATGATCCTTATACAAGCACATACTATTCAGGAATGAGGCATCAACCCAACTTTGGATGGGAGATGAATGATCAGTATCAAGTGCCATATCAAGACCCTTACACGCGCGAATATGAAGCTTCAAAATATTATCAATATCCTCAACAAGAATCTTCTCCAGTTTCAGAACTCTCATGTTCAGAAAAAATGGATAAGCTTCTTGAAGAACTAATAAATGGTCAAAACTAGTTGGCAGAAAGCCAAAATTAACTAATGCAAATGAATGATCATTATTCAGTGTCATATCAAGACCCTTACACATGTGATTATGAATCGTCAAAACATTATCAATATCCTCAACAAGAATCTTCTCCAGTTTTAGAGCCCTCAATTTCAGAAAAAATGGATAAGCTTTTTGAAGCATTGACAAACAGCCTAAATCAACTGATGCAAAGTCAGATTAGACAAACTGAAAGGGTGTCAGTGCTAGAGGAGAAAATGGGTTATATGGTCAACCTGATGAATCAATTACAAGCACAAGAAGAGCTCTCTAGTACTTCAATTCCAAATTCAAGTGAGAGTTATGAGGGTGATGATTCCATATCCGAATGTAAGGATGAGTTAGTTGAGGAGGTTTCATTGGAAAATATTGAAAAGCAAGATCAGGTGGAAGAAGAGCTTGTAAAAGTAGAAGAAGAATCTCATCAAAATGAGGATCAAGTGAACAAAGAGAAGTATATGGATGACAAGACTATCACTTTCACCTACCATATACCATCTTTGAACATTTATTCCCCACTTTTGCTTGGAGATGACCATGAGACACAAGGTAAGCCTTTGAACCACGTTGATTTTATTTATGCTAACCACACTCCTTGTTTTCCCTCTTTTAGCAGGTTATATGGACCCAAGAGTGAAGAGAGTAATCAAATCATGTTGGATACATTTAATAAGAAGCGTAATGCTCCAAAGGAAAGGTTATGTTGGAAGGATGTGTTTAAAGATTTTAAGATGGGAAAATATGTTCCTTCGATAGAGAGATTACCGTACATGGACATTGGGCAAAACATTCTCTCTTTACACACGAGCTTAAATTCCATGCTAGGTAAGTTACGTTCTTGCTGGATCAAATCTTTCATTAAATCTAACATTTTATCTTTTCCTTCCTTACAGGATAAAGATGATCATCACGAGGAAGGATTTGGTGAAGCAGCTCTCAAGTGGACGTATCCACCTTGAAAAAATATACCGAGGCTATGTCAGGCTGAAGACATAAAAACAAGCGCTACTTGGGAGGCAACCCAATGTCATAAGGGAGTTTTCTATCCTCTAGTTATTTATTTATTTAGTTTATTTTCTCCATACTTTAAATTACATGTTTCTCTAGTTGTTTACACATTGAGGACAATGTGTGATTTAAGTGTGGGGGTGTGGATTTTATGTGTTTGTCAAGTAAAAAATATTTAAAAATTTTTTTTTAGAGTTTTTAGAGTGTCTAGTGTTTTTAGAGTCGTAAGAGTCTTAACTAGTTGATAAGGAATATATCTTTGAAATCTAACGAATAGAGGATCATGAAATCAAGATAAAGCAAGTGGAGATTTTTTGTGTTAATTTTGATATAGGGAACACATATCTACGTGTCTAAATGTGAATGGAGAAGGAACATGTATGATTTTCTAACCATTGACATGGCATGTTGAGATTCATCACATTCCTTAGTGAGCTTTTGAACCATATGTACCTTCTTTTTCTAAACGAATTTACACAAAATCATCTATTTTTCTTGGCTTCAAAATTTTCTTTGTAAACCTCATATATTTTTAATTTCTTTGATCAAATTATTTGCCATAGATCTTGTAATGGACTATAGAGATTACTAGAACTTACTCTTGTACTAGTCGAAGCTTATAGTCAAAATATGCTCTAATTGAGAAAATGATAAAGGCAGCTTAGGAATTTTCCATCACATGACCAAATAGCTTAACCTAATTTGTGTATCCATGATGCACATCCTATAGAAACCCTTTGAGCCATACATGGAACATCTACTTTTCTTCATTACCTACATTGAATAACCATTGGGCCTTAATGTCCTTACCTTCGCTTAAAGCTAGTGGAAGGAAATCATATCGTTATGGATATAAAGAGTGGTTGTGTATGTGTGTATGTGAAAGAAATATATGTATTTATGCTAAGAAAGGGGATTGGTTATGTTTGGTGGAGAAAAAAAAATTGAAGAAAAAAAATATATGAAAAAAAAAATTTGAAAAAAAAAGAGAAAAGAAAAAATGTTAGGATATAAGGAAGAGAGGGAGTTATGGAGATTATGTTGAGAAAGTTCTATTCATGTTACATTTTATGGTGAAGATGGAGAAGTATATCTTTAATCATTGATGTGGATTTATGCTTATATTTCATCTAATTATTAGATTCCACTAGCTCTTGATCTTTTTAACACCACACTTCTAAAATACTCCATACCCTTCTTTACCTTAAACCCCACTACAACCAATAAGTAAGTCCTATTTGATTCTTGAGATGAGCAACCTTTGATCTGATGAAGATTAGTCACAAGAGTTAAGCATATGGTTCGGTCCATTTGGCAAGTATTTGATATCTTTCATGAGGTTTTATCCACAAGAACATGAGCCTTATTTGTTTATATATGTGAGTCGTTTGTTATTTTTATCATCTTAGCTCACATACATGAGTGTTTCTATACATTTGTAGCCATGAATCTAAGAGAAAAAAAAATAGAGGGTATCCATAGTGAGGATAGATCTTTATGTGACTAAGGCGTGGTAGATTTTCATCTATAATATTGATCTATTCATACCTGTCATGTTTATGTGTGAACCATATGTTGAAATTGATCCTTTAAATTTCCCAATGCTGAATCTTGGTTGATTGCTAATCTTGACGTTTGAAAGTAAAAGATTCTGAGACAAAAATGGTTAAGGATATTAGGTGTAGTTTGATTTTTTTTATTATTTGTGTGTGATTTTGTGGGTATATCATCTGCGAAACCCTCACGAGACCTTACTCGTCCTCGATGGGTGACCTAGTGGTTTAAAGGGCTTGTTGCACATGCTAAGTGTAATCGTGAGACCTACGAAAGTGGCTAGTTAATTTAATTTTATCTGTTTAGAGTAATAACTTGCTTGAGGATAAGCAAGAAGCTAAGTGTGGGGGTGTGATGAGTTCATATTTTGACACATTTTATACCCTTATAATCTTAGTTTCTGATAGTTTATTTAGCTAATATGTGGGAATAATTATTGTTTTATGCTTAAGTGATAAAAATTGTATAAATATTATTATTTGAACTAAAATGATATAAATTAAGTAAATTTAGAATAAAATATTATTTATTGATATTTATTGAATTTTATGTTGCAGGTTTTGTTTCGTAAATAAAAAAAAAGTATTTCGACCTTTGGACCAACGGCCGAAGGCCGAAGGCCCAAAGGCCTGGAACAAAAAAACAACGAAACCAAACGGAGCACAAGAGAAATAAGAGTCAGCCACAAGGGCTGACGTGGAGGCACAAAAAAGTTATAAAAAGATACGCAGGGCAGGCGGTAGGGCGGAGGCCAAAAAGAACGAGCGGTAGAGAGGCTCGTGTGACAGAGCCTTAAAAAGGCTCGGTCAAACGGGAAAAAGTAGAGGAGCAGAGGCATGGAAACCGAGGCAAACGAAGCTGCAGCGCAACTGCACAAACAAGAAGAAGATGCAGAGGAGAGCGTGAACAGGGCCGACGAACGGAGCACGGAGTTCGAGGCACTGTCAGCGTCAGCCGAGAAAGAAAGAAGAAGAAGAAAGAATTGCACGGAAATTCAAGCAACGACAAGAAAAAATAGGGAGGAAATTTATACCGATAGAATTTATTTCACATAAAATTAATTTTTATTTGAATAAATTCTTGATCTTTTATCTGAAAATAATTTCGATTATTTCTTTCTCTTATTTTAATTTATATTTTAGATATTTATTTCTATGTAATTAATTCTTTAATTATGGTTGGCTGAATATTTATTGTTAGGGAATAAATTGAAACCCTGGGTTAGGTTTTGAATTATAATTTTATTTTCTTTGTTTCGTGAGATTGTTTCTTGACTCTATGTTAATTGCTATCGTTTATATGTATGATTTTGTCAAGTATAGTTTATTTGGTGCATGCCTTGTTCTGGTTCCTCATAAGTGACATTATGTAGGATTATTTGCCTGCTAGGTGGCCATCTAAATATACTAGAATTTATATTTATAAATTGCAGCTAGGTTAGATAACAATTCACCTAATAGTTTTGTGATTCTAACCGAAGTGGTAAAACGTTTCGATACGTGTGGGTCAAGGAAAGGAAATACAGCTAGACATGCGTTTTGTACTAGTCTGGGTACTTAGATTAACAGCCTTCCACTTACACTTAATGCATTATATCTAGTTAAATATAGGAGCCGCTTGTTGCTGCTATACTGCTAGTATTTAATAGGGTTAATATAGGCACGTGGTCGTATTAATTAATTAAGAGAAGTAATATAAGGTGTATGGACCTGCGTTTGGTGTGCAACTTAGTCGATCTCTTTCTCACGATTAAAGATGACTTAGAAATAAATATTATATTATGACCTAATCTAGTGGTGGATTTTTATTTCCTTAACATGTTTCTCATATCTGTGAGTTTCCTATTATTTCCCATTATTTTTATTATTTGTTTATTTTATTTTATTCCTTTTATTATTTTATTATTTTTATAACCCCCATTAATATTTTTCTTATTTATTTATTTTGTGTTATTTAGGATTTTTATTTTTATTTTTAGTTTAAGCTAGTTAGATAAAGGTGAGTCCTCTCAATCCCCGGCCTAGAACGATACCCTTATTTACCAGTGCTACAATTGACAACAAGAGGGTTTAAATTGCGTGCTGGCTACGGTCACACCAACTATCGAAGGTTGAACCAACTGACAATGAAGAACCGGTACCTGCTCTTGCGAATCAATAATCTTTTTGAGTAGTTGAAGGGTGCCACAGTGTTATCTAAGATTGATCTGAGGTCGGGGTACCATAAGTTGAGGATCACTGATGTTGACATTATGAAGACCGCCTTCTAGACCTAGTATAGACACTATGAGTTTACAATGTTGCCATTTGGACTCACAAATGCGCTTACAATTTTCATTGATCTGATGATGAGGATATTCAAGCCATTCCTCGATCAATTCATCGTAGTGTTCATTCATGACATCTTGGTGTACTCCCGAGGGAACAAAGAGCATGAGCAGCACCTCCGCACTATTCTGAGTCTGCTAAGAGAGCATCACTTGTACACGAAATTATCAAAGTGCAGATTTTTACTTCAAGAGGTGTCCTTCCTAGGACACATTATATCAGCAGGGGGAGCAGCTATGGACCCAGCCAAGATTGTAGCCATTGTAGAGTGGAAGCCTTCTACGAACATAATAGAGGTTTGGAGCTTCCTAGGATTGGTAGGGTATTACAAAATATTTATGCAAAACTTCTCCAAGCTTGCCCAACTACTAACTAGCTTCATGAAGAATACTACAAAATTCCAGTGGGATAAGGCTTGTGAGAAAGCGTTCTAGGAGTTGAAAAGATGATTGACCATCGCACCTGTGTTGACTCTGCTAGAGAGTACATAGAGTTTTAAAGTTTACATCGATGTTTCCAAGTACAGACTTGGGTGTATGTTGATGTAGAAGAGAAAAGTGGTTGCATAAGCCTCCCGGTAGTTGAAGTAGCATGAACAGAACTATCCTATTCACGACCTGGAACTGGCTGCTGTGGTGTTTACCTTGAAAATCTGAGTGCAGGTTCTTTACAGATCACAAGAGTCTTAAGTACATTTTCACCTAGAAGGAGCTCAACATGAGATAGAGGAGGTGGTTGGAGCTTGTCAAGGATTATGACATCGAGTTAAACTATCATGAGGGTAAGGCCAATGTGGTGGTATATGCCCTAGGAAGGAAGATCTCACATTCTACACTTTGCTATGTGGTTGCTGATTGAGTGATAAGGGAGTTGTTAGGATTGGAGATTGAACTAATTCAGCAAGGTAACCTTGAAGCCCATATGAGCACCCTGAACCTCACTCCCAACATATTTGAGTAGATCCAAGTAAGCCATATTAAAGACATAAATCTTGAGAGAATCCATTCAAAGATGTAAGAAGGCTGAGTAGAAGGGTTCATAATTCATGAGGATGATAGCCTTCGATTTAAGGGTCATTGGTGTGTACCTTAGAAATGTACAAAATTAAAGCATTGTCTCTTGAAGGAAGGGCATCAGACCCCTTATTCAGTCCATCCTAGGGGAGATAAGTTATACAAGGACCTCAAGATGCTTTATTGGTGGCCTCGCATGAAGCGGGAAGTGGCAGAGTTCATGTTCCAATATCTGGTGTGTCAAAAGGTAAAGATTGAATATCAGAGACCTTCGGGACTACTTCAGCCCTTAGAGGTACCAAGATGGAAGTAAGACTCCATCTCCATGGATTTTATCAATGGTTTACTAAGGACTCAGAGCAGCTGTGACACCATTTGGGTTATTATGGATAGATTGACTAAGTAGGCCATGTTTATTCCGATGAGGTCCACCAGGAGTATGGATTAGCTAGCGGATGCCTATATGAAGTTTGTGGTTAGTCATCATAGGGTTCCAGAGGACATCGTATCAGATAGGGATTCGAGGTTCCTATCTCACTTTTGGGAAAAGCTACAGGAAGTCTTAAGAACAAAGTTGAAGATGATCATAACTTTCTACCCTGACATTGATGGGCCATACAAACCCTAGAGGATATGTTGAGGGCCTATATGCTGGATTTATAGGGTTGTTGGGAGGAGCGCCTACATTTGATAGAGTTCTCCTACAACAACAACTATCATGCCAGTATAGGGATGGCTCTTTTTGAGGCCTTGTATGAACGGAAGTGACGAACTCCCTTGTGTTGGAGTGATATCAGCGAGATAGTGGTATTGGGCCCCTAGATGATTGAAGAGATGACCAGGCAGGTCTGATAGATTCAGGACTAGATGAGAGTGGCCCATAGTAGATAGAAGAGTTATGCTAATCAGAGGTGTTGGGATAATGACTCTAAGCTTGGAGAAAAGGTATTGTTGAGGGTCTCCCCCACAAAGAACATTCAGAGGTTTGGTTAAAATGGCAAGCTAAGCCTGAGGTACATTAGCCCCTTTGAGATTCTAGAGTGTATAGCGGAGGTTGCTTATCAATTGGCTCTTCCTCCAGAGTTGCACGAGTTCACAATGTGTTCCACATCTCACACTTGTGAAAGTACATTGCTGATCCTTCCCACATGATTCGACCAGATGAGATAGAATTGGACAACTCCTTAACCTACGAAGAACGACTGGTGTGGATCCTTAATATCAAGCTGTGGAAAACCCACACGAGTGTAGTTCCCCTTGTTAAGATTCTATGGAGTCAGCATGGAACTGAAGAAGCTACCTAGGAAGCCAAGAAGGACATGCGTGAAGCGTATCCAGAACTCTTCGCTGTAGGTATGACCATCCCTAGTAAGTTTTTTTAAGGAGGTAGTTGTATAGTTGCTCATGATAGTTGTGTCTCTATGCTGGTGTGGATCAAAGGGAGGGAAGCATTGACCGATTAAGTTCTTTGATTTGGATTCCAGCAGGTTGAAGTTTGGAAGGAATAAGGCTCGGCTTAAGGGGTTTAAGAGATGAAAAGCAGGCTCTTCAAATGATATGCCAGCTTTGAATGTTGATGCACATTCAAAGGCTCTAAAGAGGAAAATACCCCGGGCATCTCCTAGTTAGATTTGATCTCCAAAATAGATAAATTCAAGTGTTAAACTTGAGATTTTATTTCAAATGATTTCCAACATATGCGTGTACAATGGTATAGGCATATATATTGGAGAAGCCAACTTAAAGGTAGTAATCCAGCTGGTTTTTCCTTCTTAATTCAAGCTAGCTTTAACCCACTTGAATTAAGCTTATATAATACCTAATCTTAGCTATAATATCATCATTTAAATGATATTAATGAAAAACATTACAAATCCTTACAATCAACTATCGTACATACATGAAATTACATCAGAACCCTATCTTACATGAAATATATATTAGGGTTTATAACAAGTTTAATATAACTAATGAAATCACCAACTATATCTTGTTTTATTGTCATCCCATGTATGCCATAGCTTTGCATGCTTTGAATGTACACTTTAAGTATCTTCTCATATGTTGACTTCTTTACCTTGCAAATATGTAACATACATGTAAGAACATCTTGAAGTATTTTTAATATCAAGGATAGAAATATTATCAAGAACATTTAAGATGATTAGCACCATTATTAGAAATGCTAGAATCACTAGAAGCACTAGATGCACCTGAAACATTCTCCCCAAGCTGAGAAGAATTTGTCCTCAAATTATCATCATTATAATAAGGAGACAAATCACCAATATTAAAAGTTCTTTAAATTCCTCCATAATAATCTGGAAGTTCAAGTTCATAAGCATTATCCTCAAATTTTCTTAGTATTTTGAGAGGTCCATTAGCTCTTGGCATTAGTTTATTTTTACGTAAATTAGGAAATCGTTCTTTACATAAGTACAACCAAACTAAATCACCAGGAGAAAAGACCTACGGGGTTCTATACTTATTTGCTTGAGATTTATACTTGTCATTACCTTTCTTAATATTGGTCTTTATTTTCTGATGAAGCTGTTGAAAGAATTTGACTCTATCCTCGGCTTCATAATTTTGTAATTCTCCTTTCTTTGAAGGAACTATATTGATTGGCATGTGTGGATTCACTCCATAAAACACTTTAAATGGACTAGCTTGAGTAGTAATTGATGGAATTCGATTGTAAGAAAACTCTACATGAGTTAACTTAACATCCCAATCTTTAGTACTTTTATTAACCAAACCTCTTAATAAGGTAACAAGGGATCGATTAGTTACCTCTGTTTGACTGTCAATTTGTGGATGATGTGAAGTCCTAAATAACAATTTAGTACCAAGCATAGGCTACAGAGTTTTCCAAAAATAACTCATAAACTTGTCAACCTAATCCGAGACAAAACTTTTAGGCACACCATGAACAATTTCTTGAAAATACAAATCAACAACATGCATGGCATCATCAGTTTTATTGCATGGAAAAAATGAGTCATTTTAGAAAATCTATCTACCACCACTAGAATAGAATCTTTACCACATTGTGTCCTTGGTAATCCTAGGATAAACTCCACACTAACTCCTTTCCACGTTTTATTAGGAACTAGTAAAGGTGTGTATAAGCCTTTATGAAAGTAACTTTTACATTTTTGACATGTAGAACATCTACTTATCATAGCTTATATATTTTTAATCATACGTGGCCAGTAGAAATTTTCTTATAATAATTCCATAGATTTATGTATACCAAAATGTTTTGTAATGCTACCTTCATGTACTTCTTTTATAAATAGGTATCGAATACTAGATCTAGGGATACAAAGTTTATTTAGTCTAAACAAAAATCCATTTTGTATGACATAGTTACCATGGTATCCACTTTTCATACATGCATTGAATATATCCATAAAATATTCATCTTTAGGATTAAATTCTTTTAATATCTCGAAACCTAAAATTTTAGCATCCACCATGACAAGTAATGTAGATCTTTGAGAAAGAGAATTGGCTACTACATTTTCCTTTCCATATAAATGTTTGACAGAGAACACAAAGGATTGTAAGAAGCTCACCCACTTTGCATATCTCGGACTAACTACCTTTTGACCATGCAAGTATTTCAAACTCTTATGAGCCAAGTGTACCACAAAGGGTTTGGGCCTCAGCTAATGACTCTATGTCTCTAAGCCCCGTATAATGGCAAAGAATTCCTTGTCATAAGTCGAATAGTTAAGTTTGACTCAATTCAACTTTTTAGAAAAAAAATGCTATAGGTTTCCTTTCTTGTGAGAGGACACCTCCTATCCCAACTCCACTAGCATCACAAGTCACTTCAAAAAGTAGGTCAAAGTTGGGTAAATATAGGATAAGAGCATTACAAAGTTTAGTTTTGAGGGTTTCAAATACTTGAGTAGCTTCTTGTCCCCAATTAAATTCACCTTTTTTCATGAGTTGTGTAATAGGTGCAGCTATAGTAGAAAAATCCTTACTGAATATTCTATAAAAACTAGCTAAACCATGGAAAATTCTCACATCATGTACATTTTTAGGGATATGCCACTCTTATATAACTTTAATTTTATTAGGATCCACTTTAATTCCCTCGCCGCTAACAATATAGCCTAGGAAAACTATACTTGGAAGCATATAATCACATTTCTCAAGTTTTCAATAAAGTTTAGCTTCCCTTAGCTTATCAAATAACTTTCTCAAATGCACTAGGTGATCATGCCCATTTTTACCATACACAAGGATATCATCTAAATAGACAACAACAAAGTCACCAAGGAAAGGTCAGAGAACTTCATTCATAAGTATCATGAATGAGCTAGGTGCATTACATAGCCCAAAAGGCATAACTATCTATTCATAGATACCATATTTAGTCTTGAAAGCAGTTTTCCACTTATCTCTATCCCTAATCCTCAATTAATGGTAACCACTTCTTAAATCAATTTTTGAGAATACTTGTGCACCACAAAGTTCATCTAGCATATCATCTAACCTAGGCATAGGAAAATGATATTTGATAGTAATGTTATTTATTGCTCTAGAATCTATACACATACACCAAGTACCATCCTTTTTAGGAACTAATAGGGCAGGTACACTACAAGGGCTCATACTTTCTCTCACAAATCCTTTGTCCATAAGCTCTCGTATTTGTTTTTGTAATTCCTTAGCTTCTTCTAGGTTACATCTATAAGTGGGTTTATTTGGAAGAGGCATTCCAAGAATAAGATCGATAGCATGTTCTATACCTCTTTTAGGGGGTCACCTAGGAGGTAAATCATTAGGAAATACATCATGATACTAATCAAGCAGCTTCTTTAGATTAGGATTATCATGTTGTTGCTCCCCAGGTTTAGAATGTTTAGCAACTAAGGCATAAAAAATTCCCTCTTATTCTATGCATTTTTTCATAGCCTTTTTTTTTGGTAATTAATAAAGAATATTATTAAAACCAACAAGAAGAGATTACATCAAGAGATTTAAGAGTATCCATACTAGAGGGGAGAATCAACTCCTTAATTAGCATTCCTACTTCCCCTACTACTAATACATTGATTGAATCTAATGTGAAAGCGCTTTATAATGTCCTTAACCATGTGAGTTGGGTGGTGTGTTGAGCCACTGAACATAGAAGAGTTTCTGTATCTCCAAATCCCATAAATGACTTCACCAAATAGAGCCTTAGTACACTCAGCTCCTAAGTTGTTCCCTTTTGTGCATTGTGCAACATGTTGTATCAGGGATTCCCAATTTACAGCCTTGATGTCCATGTCCATCCTTTTCTTGATCAGATCCTAGACTTTCCCAGCAAAAATACAATGTAAAAACAAGTGATCCATTGATTCTGTTTCTTCAGCACAAATGCTACATTCAGGAGGTATCTGCAGGTTCCATTTTCTTACCCTTTTCATGTAGAAATAATCTCTTTTTATCATCACTTAAAGGCATATTATCACATAGAGAAGGTGTTAATCTATACAATAGTTTTCCTTTTTACACAACATATTCATTAGTCACTCCATCATGAGTTGCTTTTCTATCATATTTCCACGGTCGTCCTAAAAGTAAACCACAAGCATCCATAGGCAATACATCACACAAAACTTCATCATGGTAGTCTCTAATGTAAAATGATATTAGGGTTCTTTTGTTTACCTTAGATCCTTTATCTTTGTTTAACCATTGTAAAGAATAAGGTTTAGGATGATTAGTTGTCTCTAAACAAAACTTTTTAACCATTGCTTCACTATGAACATTTGTACACAAACCACTATCAATAATGAGTCTACAAACCGTATCACCTATTTTACATTTAGTTTTAAAAATTTTCTCTCTTTGAGTAGTGTCACATTAGGTTGAATTTGTAACACTCGTTGAAGAAAAAAATATGGGTCTTCTTCTTCCTCACCCATGGTTAAAATTTCATTAGGAGATTCGATTTCTAGGTCCTCATATTCACTACATGGTTCCATGTCCTCTATTTCACTTAAAGTCAAAGCTCTTTGGTTAGGACATTCTCTAGCAAAGTGTCCATATCCTTTACATTTGAAATGTTGTTTATTCAAAATTTCAACCATCTTATTTTTACCTTTTTCATCTTAGTTAATCTTTTTATCATATGAGGATGTAGGTTTAGGCATGAATGTATTCTAATATGGTTTAGATGAAGTCGAAGCATTAGATTTAACATAGGCCTTGGTCGATTTTTTTATTTTTCAAATTTCAATGCCAACTTAATCAAGTCATCAATAGAATCACATGCAAACATATCAACTTTGTCACGTATCAAATTATTTAGTCCACCTAAGTATCTTGCACATTTTTGTTCCTTTCTTTCTTGTACATCACATATAAGTGCTAATTTTTTAAATTTTCTAGTGTACTCTTCTACAATAAACAATCCTTGCCTTAGGGTTGTCATCTTTACATACATATCTTATTCATACTCCCTAGGCACAAATTTTCTTTTTAGGTTCTTTTTAAGTTTTTCCATGACTTAATTTTTGATTTCTCTTGTCTTTTTCAAGTTGTCATACCAAATCCTAGCAAATCTTTTAAGCTTAAAAGTAGAAAGCTTACATTTTATTTCATCGTCATACTCTTTAAATTCGAAAATAGCCTCAATCTCATGCAACCATTTAAAGAACAATTCCACATTCAATTCACCATAAAAATTAGGAAGATCTAGTTTGATACCTTGATCTCATTATGTGTATGTCTTACTTGGACTTGATGTGGTCTCCTATGATTTCTTGACCCGTAATAACTCATATCCTCTTCTCTATCCTTGACATGGTTCACTTTTGCATGCCCACGTCCTCCTTTAGCTTGGATTGCACACCACATCTTCCCCTCTACACTATCTTACGTGGCTTCCATTTGATTCTGCCATGGTTGACACTTATCTTGGTTAGCTAACTTTGCTTCCACACTTTGTAATTGTTGTTAGAGTTCTACATGTGTCTTAAGTTGGGCGTCCATGCGAGTGGTAAGGCTCTTGATGGATTCCACCAACGCACACACATATTCATTTGCCATGGTGAAGTTGATAAAACAAAACTCAAACTTCCACAAAGAATCAACAACTGATGGAGTTCTTGGAAGATTTATTTGCAACCAAAAGATATAGGATAATTGTTGTAAAGGTATAAGCAATTCTTGGTGGCTTCTTTAATGTCTTAGTCACACAAGGGTTAAAGAGAGGTGGTCGAATGATTTTAGGTAATTCTTGGGGTGGTGATGAGGGTTTTCTTAGCGGAAAGTAAACAAAGTCACGTAGACTATACGAAGAGGACGTTGAATGTGTGTCGAAGATTCAAGTTGAAGATGTTGTATATTAAAAAACTCGAATATGTGAAGAAGAGAAAAGATAGTATGTGCTGAAATGGTGGGAGCTGAAGGATAAGGTTTGAAACTTGTAAGTATTATTCGAAATAATGGAATAGCTGGGGGTTTGAATGTATCTTAAAAGGAATATACATAGGGAAAAATGGAAGAATAATTGCTCGAAGAATCAAAGGGAGAAATGGAAGAGAAACGCTGGAAAGTCGAAGGAAAAAATGGAAGAGAAATGCAAGAAGTG
Source organism: Tamarix austromongolica (assembly GCA_039764185.1). Classification (NCBI taxonomy): domain Eukaryota; kingdom Viridiplantae; phylum Streptophyta; class Magnoliopsida; order Caryophyllales; family Tamaricaceae; genus Tamarix; species Tamarix austromongolica. The sequence goes on from CM077813.1 coordinate 73,731,712, forward strand.
TCGAAGGGAGAAAGGGAATGAAAGATGGCGTCGAAGAAGGAAGATCTTCTTCAATTGAAGGTAGAAAGAAATTCAACAAGATAGGTGCAAGAATGATCTTCAACCAAGATTTAAGTTGAAGGTGCAAGAAGATGATGAAGATATACCTCTCGGTGGTTTCTTGATGAAGAAATTCTTGCATGCAACAACAAGAATATGGAGGCACGCTGGATGGTCAAAAGAATCAAATAATTTTGAAGCTTTGATACCAAAGATTGGTGTGGATAAAAGGGAGGGAAGTGTTGATCAATTAAGTTCTTTGATTTGGATTCCAGCATGTTGAAGTTTGGAAGGAATAAGGCTCGGCTTAAGGGGTTTAAGAGGCAAAATGCAGGTTCTTCAAATGATATGATAGCTTTAAATGTCGATGCACATTCAAAGGCTCTAAAGAGGAAAATACCCCGGGCACCTTCTAGTTAGATTTGATCTCCAAAACATAGAAATGCAAGTGTTAAACTTGAGATTTTATTTCAAAGGATTTCCAACATATGAGTGTACAATGGTATAGGCATATATATAGGAGAAGCCGACTTGAAGGTAGTAATCCGGCCAATTTTTCCTTCTTAATTCAAGCTACATTTAACCCACTTTAATTAAGCTTATATAATATCTAATCTTAGCCATAATATCATCATTTAAATGATATTAATGAAAAATATTACGAAGCCTTACAATCAACTATGGTACATACATGAAATTACATCAAAACCCTAGCTTACATGAAATATATATTAGGGTCTACAACAAGTTTAATATAAATAATAAGATCGCCAACTATATCTTGTTGTATTGTCATCCCATGTATGGCATGGCTTTGCATGATTTGAATGTATTTCACACTTTAAGTATCTTCTTGTATGTTGAATTCTTCACCTTGCAAATATGTAACATACCTGCAAGAACATCTTTAATTATTTTCAACATCAAGGATAGAAATATTATCAAGAACATTAAGATAATCGGCTTTATTATTAGAAAATGCTAATACTTCATTATCTTGAGAATCACTAGAAGTACTAGATGCACTTGCATCATATGGGCTTAGGACGTTCTGGCCTTATTCCTAAGAAATTGCAAGTGACTTCGAGGACGAAGTCTTTCCTTAAGGGGGTAGTAATGAAATACTCCAAAACCTTGAGAACTTGTAATCTAGACAAACATAAATGGTTCGTAAAAATTATATATATATATATATATAAACACATGAACCCACGCAAAAACGCACAACCATCAACGAACCTTTTATAATTAGCTGAAGAAATTATTTTTGATGTTACAAAATGTTCTATACAAAGCCATGGAAACAAAAATATTTGAATATTAGGGGAAAAAATGAAAGCATATAGTTACCCTATATTATTAAGACTAGTCGTATACAGTGATGCACGGGAACGGGGACAGGGACAGGGACAGGGAAACGGAGACGGGATGAAACGCGGAAATGCTATTTTTTAAAAATTTAGGAAACGGAGACGACAGGAAACGTTAAAAAAATTATATATATATATATATTTAAAAAATAGATTAAATTTATTAAAATTTAGAGAGAAAAATAAAAAAAAAATAAATTAATTTTTATATTAGTTAATTTTAATTATTAATAATTATTTTTAATAAAAAATTAATTAAATAATATATTTTTAATAAAAATATTAATTAAATAATTTTAATATAAATTTTAATCTGAAAAAGTTTTCGATAAGTTTTTGGAATGGAAGATATTTCTTGATCGGAAAACGACACCTAGATTAGGTAGAATATATCGGTGAATCAATGATAAGACAACTCGTACTTAAGTGCCGTCTCCGTGCATCACAGGTGATTACCCTTCGGGGACGTCCGGAGGACACTAGTGAATTACAGCTACCAAGTCGACGGTGACATGCTGTCAGTCCTTCTCAGAGATGTTCCCAGCTGAAAAGAAAAAAGAAGAAAGCTAGAAGACTAAAAAAGGATAATCATCGTTCATTAAATTTGACAAGACTAGATTCACGGAACGATGAAACTTGTTTGAACTTATATAACTCGTATATAGTTGATAATCAAGTCGATTAGGTAGAATATATCGGTGAATCAATGACAAGACAACTACAACATGTCAGGACTTGGTTTTTCCTTAACTTCGTTCGTAGCTGTGTCAGAAACTGGAGCAACCTTTATATCAATGTTAAAAGGATGGTGATTTGTCCTGATAAACATCTAAGAGTGGGTTGGCACAGTAGGGAGGACGCATGCATTTATAGCATGGTCGTGAATTAATCTTTGTGGGACAGCAGCCTGAATGGTTTGAAGATGAGTATCCGGAGTTAGGTGGATTGACTATTTGGTGCCCCCCGTGATTTCGGAAGTGTGCTAAAGGACTAAGGAAAGGCGTATGTCGGGACTTGTTTCTTGGAGACCTGCTTCTTGACATGTGGAGCTTTGTGTAGGGATGTAAATAGGGCGGGTTCGGGACGGATATCCTATATCCGTACCTAATATCCGATAAGTATATTATAATCGAATCCGTATCCGTATCCAAAAGGATATCCGTTAATATATCCATATCCGTATCCATCAGATATCCGTTACCTAACGGATAATCCATTATTCGTTTAAATTATCCAATGGATATTATCCGACGGGTAAATCCGTTACCCGTTTAGATTTTTACTTAACCTATCATATATTATATATGATATATAAAATCTATAATTTCAATTAAACAACCTATTATTTAAAGATCAAATTTTGAACCTACTCCAACAAGTTTAAATTTTCAACCTCCTCCAATAAATCCATATTATCAATATCACCATTCACCAAACTATCAAACAATAAAATAATCAACAATAATATAAGTCTAGTTTAAAAACACCATAGCCAATAATATTTGTTTATACAAATACTTCCACAAATAAAACTGAAATCAATAACTATTAAAACATAATAATATAACTTTGATTAGCTAAAAATAGCATCAAGAAGAAGTTGTTCGTTTTGAGCTCTGAAAATTCCATATCACCATTCACCAATGTCCTTCCATCTTCAAACTCCAAGCCGCATTCAGCATTCTTCCATTAATCAGCTGAAACAAAGCTCAATCAAGGACTGAAGCATTGAGAATATTGAAAACAAAAACATTGAGAAAATTGGAAGAAAGAGATTAACATTAACCTGAAACAAAGCTGAAAGCTCCACGAGGACCACGACGAAGAGTCTCTCAGTCTGCATTGATATCAATCAACCATTATCCTTAGAAATATAACTGAATAAAAAATAAAGAAGTAATCAAAGAAACTCACACAGAAGACAAGATTGAGAACTGCACGCACCCAGGTTTAACCACCTATTTTATTACCCATCATGTGTGTGACCGAAAGTTTTCTATAGTAGGCTAGTAGCTATAGATTTTGTTTTAATAATTAATCGTTCCTCCTAATGCCGAGGGGAATGGCATAAAATGGAAGAAATATTAATTAATGTTTCTGTGATGCAGATCAAGACGAGGACGTACCACCTCACCCAACAACAACAACAACATCGTCGTCTTCGTCTCTCCGCGAGCCGAGGTTAAAAATAAAAGAAAAATTAAATTCTTATTTGTAGCCAGCTAGCTAGCTGAGGGCGTGAATGATTGCAGATATCATGATGTTCGTGTACTAAATAGATTAAATTAGCAAAAACGCCGCGCATACAAGATTGAGGTCTTAGGAGAAGACGAAGAAGAGAAGCTGACCAGGTGAAGTAACTTGTCGAAGGAAGCCGAACTGCCGATGGCAGAAGGCCCAAAGCCGGAAGCGGAAGCGCAGACTGCAGAGGTCGAGTGGTCGACTGCCGAAAGAAGGTCGAAGGAGATGCTCAGGCCTCAGATGTAGGATGCTGAATGCCGATGCAGCCGAACTAGAAGTGACGAACACGAACAGTCGAATAGACGATGAGACAAAGTCGACTCGAACGGCGGAAGGGCGGGCGAAATGAAAATATGGAAACAGTGTTTCCCTAATACACTAAATGGCTAATAACTTAAGTTACGGAGTCAGAATTTTATTTTTAATTATACAAATTTAATTGTATAATTTAAATTTAATAGAGTATCAATTACTATTATAACCTTAATGAATATATTAACTATGTTATATATATGAGGGGTAAAAAGGTAATTTTATATCGAGTTTTATCCGACGGGTAATGATACGGATATGGATGCGGGTACGGATATGGAGACCTGTTATCCGTATCCGTACCCGAACCCGACGGATTTTTTTTCTCCATACCCGTATCCGTACCCATATCCGTTTATCCATATCCATTTATATATCCATCGGATATCGGGTAATACCCTACCCATTTACATCCCTAGCTCTGTGCACCTAGAATTCCGATTGTTTTTTTTGCCTTTGTTGTGGTTTTGTCATTTCTTCGGAGTTAATTGTTGATAGACCTTTTTGAAGAAATTGTGGGGGTTTAAAATTAAGTTTAGGTTAAAATAATTTAGGTTAAGGTATAAATTAGGATTAAATTTAATAGCTTTATTTTTGTCTTAAAATTTACCCTAATTAATTTATATAATATGTGTTACAATAATACACATAATATTACTATATTTAATACACAACCTCCTAAATTAACTATTATAGGTTATTACATATAATTATCAGTTTATAATTTAGATTTCTAAAAATGAGGTATTACAACTTACATGTTAATTTCCTTAACCAGTCTACGATTGCCAAACTAGTCCATTAGTTTTGAGCAACAAGTCCACTAGTTCCTTTTGTGAAGTTATGATTTTTAAATTTTTTTTTTAAATTTCTTCTATCACAATATAAACTATTCTAATCATTCTCGTGTAATAGCTATAATTTTTACAACCTTTCTTTATAAAACATGTGCATAAAACTCACATATTATCATATGGATAAAAAATTACTTTAAATAATTTCAACATAATCATATCATTACACAACAAAAAAAAAGTGAAAATCCAAAAAAATATGGAGAGGTAATAACTAATTAGTAATGGTCATGTAAGGATTGTCTATCACAAAAGCAAGATGCACGAATTAAGGAATTAAGAAAATAAGAAGAGGAAAATATGATTATGTGGTCAATAACTTATCCACATGTGACTAGAAATATTACTACACTCACTTAGTAAAAAGAGAAATTATTAGGTATAACAATTGTTCCTTTAGTATAATTTTATTATATTTTTAGTAAAATTATATTATATTTCTAATTAATCATGTCATATTTATAATTATAAAGACATAATAAAAATGAACTAATAATATAAGAAAATTATAATGAAGAAACAACATTTGCTAGGTGTTTGTGTAATACCTACTAATTACCTTGATAAAAGTGTTCATTGATTGTTTCATCCTAGGATGCTAATGTAGCCTAGTTGCTTGGTTGGACAATATTATGTGTCATCTATATGCTAGTATGTTTGACTTTCATCTAATGATCAATTTGGTTTATCGAAAGTTTTAAAGAAAAGAAAGAAAATAAAGAGAAAAATATTTTTTTTTTGTGTTTAGCTTACATAGGATAGTGAAATAGAAAATGAGTAAGGAATAAAATTGCTAAAGATTAACTATTTAATTTTCATTAAGGAAAGTTTGAAAGAAAGTATTTTAATTTTAATATTATTTTCCTTAAACTTTGTTAGAACCAAATAGTGCCTTAGTCACATGTAAATTACTTGCTTGTAGGTGTACTGAATTAATTATATATGGGCTCCCCTTGTTCACATAAACTATTATGGAACTAGGTCGTTATCAAAACCTTAATTCATATTCCTTCTACTAATTGTTTTCTTCCTTCCTAATTTTGGCATTCTCTTATTGTTTTCTTTCTTTATGTTCTTTCTTCCAATCATTTTTTGCTTAAATCCAACATAATTTAGTCGACTATAGGCATTACTGCTTTAGACCAAAATTAGTATCCTAACATAGTTTAGTCAACTATAGGCTTTTGATTGAAATTAGTAAATTATAACGTGGTTATGTATGAAGAGTTGAAGTATTATAGATTTATGAATTTTTTTAGAAAAAGTTTTTTAATAACTTATATGTCATTTTAAAAGTTATTTTTTTTTCTATCACTTCATACATAAATTTTTTGTATTAAAAAACTTATCACTTCTACAAAGGTAAAGATTATTTTTTATATTTATCTTTATATCTTCATTTCCCGTAATATAATAACTTTAATTTTACAGCAATGTTTTTAAAATTGGACCGAAAATCAGCCCGATGAACCTTCTGATACACGGTTTGATTGAAATTATCCAGTATGATCTAGTTCAATCCAATTCAATCGCTTTGATCGAATCAACCCAGGTCATTCACCCTTGACAACATTTTACGGGTACTGAGTCAACCAGTCCAACCCCCTTGAATCGTTCAATCTAATTTTTTCTACTTAGTATACTAATTTTAAAATAGAGTAATTTCATACTGGTGGACAACCTAATACTAGTTGGATCACTTGAACCGATCGGTCTGAGCTGCTTTTTTATTCACTGCTTTATAGATCGTACTATCTTTATTTCGGGAAATAAAAAAATTAATGACAAAATTTAAAGATTATATTTTATTCAGTATTCATCTTGAAATGTATAAAACAATTAAAAAAAGATAGTGGAGTAATATATTAATAATCCAACCATATCTTTCGCTTAAAAAAAAAGGAACATAATAATAAATGCATAAAGAGAAGAAAAAAATAGGGTAAAAATTAAAATCTAGATTGAACTTTTTTGAAAAAGATTTTATTTTTTTTTTAAAAATGTTCTAAAAGGGCTTTCTTTTAAAAAGTGAGAGCGTATTATATGACGAAAATGGAAAAGGAATGTCATCTCTAACATTTTCTCAACACATCTTGACAAATTCTCCTACTCCTTCTATTTCATAATATGAGAAATATTATATTTTTTTATGTATATTAATATACATTTAATTTCAAAACAAAAAATATCTATTTTCTTAATATACTCTTATATTAAATTAATACCACTTATTTAATAATAATAATAATAATAATAATAATAATAATATATGATTAAAATTGAGGAAAAAGTGCTTAATTATTGGTATTTTTCATAAAATGTCTTATATATGTTAAAAGCCAAATATTATTTATATTATTAAGCGGAATAAATAGTTAGTAAAAAGTTCGAGCCATCATTAGAATAAAGTTTAATTGGGTGCCTTTGCAAATGCTGTGATAGCTAGCAGGCTAGCTTCGACTCTTGACTAGTCACCGAGATGTGCTGGCTTATAGAAAATATCATGGGTTCGCTCTTATGTGCAAATACTAAAAGTGATATCTATGTACTTCTTGATGATTAGATTTCGTAGTGAAAATTGAGAACTTGTAATCTAGACAAACATAAATGGTTCATAAAAATTATATATATATAAATACACGTGAACCCACGCAAAAACGCACAACCATCAACGAACCTTCTATAATTAGCTGAAGAAATTATTTTTGATGTTGTTAGAAAATGTTCTATTTGAATATTAGGGGAAAAAACGAAAGTATATAGTTAACTTATATTATTAAGACTAGTCATATATAGTTGATAATCAAGTAGATTAGGTAGAATATATCGTTATATCGATGAATCAACGACAAGACAACTACAACATGTCAGGACTTGGTTTTTCCTTAAGTTCATTTCGTAGCTGTGTCAGAAACTGGAGCAACCGTTACATCAATGTTAAAAGCAGGGTGATTAATGGCCTGATAAACATCTAAGAGTGGGTTGGCACAGTAGGGAGGACGCATCACGCATGCATTTATAGCATGGTTGTGAATTAATCGTTGTGGGACAGCAGCCTAAATGGTTTGAAGAGTAGTGCCAGGAGTTAGGTGGACTGATTATATTATATGGTGCCCCCCGTGATTTTGGGAGCGTGCTAAAGTACTAAAGAAAGGCGTATGTCAGAACTTGTTTCTTGGAGACCTGCTTCTTGACTTGCGGAGCTCTGTGCACCTTGAATTCCGAATGTTTTTTTGGCGTTTGTTGTGGTCTTGTCAGCTTCTTCGGAGTTAATTGTTGATAGACCTTTTTGAAGAAATTATGGGGGTTAAAATTAAGTTTAGATTAAAATAATATAAGTTAAAGTATAAATTAGTATTAAATTTAATATTTTTATTTTTATTTTAAGTTTTATTCTAATTATTTTATATCTAATGTGTTATAGTACTACATATAATATTAATATGTTTAATACATAACCTCTTAAATTATCTCTTATAATTTATTTACATATAATTGTCGATTTATAATTTAGATTTTTAAAATTAAAGTATTACAATTTTACATGTTAATTTCCTTAACTAGTCCATGAGCGCCAAACTAGGCCACTAGTTTTGAGGAACAAGTCCACTAGTTCCTTTTGTGATGTTTTGATATTTTTTTTTAATTTCTTCTATCATAATATAAACTATTCCACTCATTCCCATGCAATGGCTATATTTTTTACAACCTTTCTTTATAAAACATGCGTATTAAACTCACGTATTACCATGTGGATGAAAAATTATTTAAATAATTTGAACATAATTATAGCCTTACTCGACACACAAATAAGTGAAAATCCTAAAAAAATTTGGAGAGGTAATAGCTAATTAGTAATGGTCATTTAAGGATTGTCAGTCACAAAAGCAAGTTGTAAGAATTAAGGAATTAAGAAAATAAGAAGAGGAAAATATGATTACGTGGTTGCTAACTTATCTACAAGTGAAATATTACCACACTCACTCAATAAAAAGCGAAATTACAATTTTATTATATTTTTGGCACAATTTTATTATATTTCTGATTAATTATATTATATTTATAATTATAAAGATATAAAAAAAGAAACTAATAATATAACAAAAATATAATAAAAAAAACAACCTTAGCTAGGTGTTGGTGTAATACCTAATAATTTCTCCGATAAAAGAGTTCCTTTGGTTTTTTCATCCCAGGATGCTATTGTGGTCCGGTTGCCTGGTTGGATAAAATTATGTCTCATCTACATGCTGGTATGTTTGACTTTCCGTACAATGGATTTATTCAGCAACACTTAGCCACGTGTCAATTACTTGGTTGTAGGTGTACCCAAGTAATTACATATGGTCTCCCTCATTGTTCACATAAACTACTATGGAACTTTGTCATTATCGAAACCTTAATTTCATATTCCTTCTACTAATTGTTTTCTTCCTTCTTGCTTTTGGCATTCTCTCATTGTTATATTTCTTTATGTTCTTTCATCCAATCATTGTTTACTTAAATCCAACATAGTTTGGTTGACTATAGGCATTACTGATTTAGACCAAAATTAGTATCCCAACATAGTTTAGTCAACTATAGGCTTTAGATTGAAATTAGTAAATTAGAACGTGGTTATGTATGAAGAGTTGAAGTATGATTTTTTTTAAACAATTTATACGCCATTTTAAAAGTTTTTTTTCCCATCACTTTATACATAATATTTTCTATTAAAAAAAATTATCACTTCTATAGAGGCAAAGATTAATTTTCATACTTATCTTTACATCTTCATTTCCCATGATACAACAAGATTAATTTTATAGCAATGTTTTAAAAACTGGACCAAAAATCAGCACAATAAACCTTCCGATACACAATTTGACAATGGTTTGATCAAAAATTACTCTTATTCAAAAAAATTATCCGCTATGACCTAGTTCAATCCAATTCAATAGCTTTGACCGGATCAACTTGGGTCATTCACTCTTAAAAATGTTTTATGGGTACAAGAACAACCAGCCCAATCCCTCTTTTTTGTTCAATCTAATTTTTTCTAGTGAGTATACTAATTTTAAAATTAGGTAATTTTATACCTGTGGGCACCTCGATACTAGTCGGATGGCTTGAACCGTTCAGTCTGATATGATTCTTTATTCATTGGTTTATAGTTTATACTATCTCTATTTAGGAAATAAAAAAATTTATGACAAAATTTAAAGATTATATTTTATTCAATATTCATCTTGAAAAGTGTAAAACAATTGAAAAAGATATGGAGTGATATATTCACCTTTAATTGTAATACCCTGAGTCAATACAGCCCCGTAGGATTACCATGGAATGCTTTAGAATTAATCAACTAACCCCACATATCAATACGATTTATTTCAGAGTACTATGTCTTCATTCACGAGCTTCCCAAAAAACTTTTAGAAAATTTTCAAAACTTTTCCTAAGGGTTACTCATCCTAAAAATTGTTTCGCTACCAACATACTTTATTGTAGAGTTCTTACTATAGAATCATTGAAAAGATGACATATCAGGTTAATATAAATGACCAGATCAATCGTTATAATACTCCGCTCGATTTGGGGTATTACATTAATAGTCTAACCATACCTTTTATTTTAAAAAAAAGGGAACATAATAATAAACGCATAAAGAGAAGCAAAAAAAGGGAAAAATTAAAATCAAAATTTAACTTTTTAAAAAAGGATTATATTTTAAACAAAAAAAAACTTCTAAAAGGGTGTTCTTTTAAAAAATGATAGGGTATTATATGAAGAAAATGGCAAAGGAATGTCATCTCTAACATTTTCTCAACACATCTTCACAAATTCTACTACTCCCTCTCTTTCATAATATGAGAAATATTAGATTTTTATATGTATATTAATAAATATTTAATTTCTAAAAAAGCATCTATTTTATTAATATACTCTTATATTAAATTGATAAATTGAATACCACTTATTTAATAATAATAATAATAATAATAATAATATATGATTAAAATTGATGACAAAGTACTTAATTATTGTTTTTTTATAAAACATTTTATATATATTAAAAACCCAATATCATTTATATTATTAAGCTGAATAAATCGTAAGTAAAAAGTTCAAGCCACCATTAGAATTTAGTTTAATTGGATGCCTTTGCAAATGCTGTGATAGCTAGCAGGTTAGCTTCGACTCTTGACAAGTCACGTAGATAAGCTGGCTTCTAGAAAATATCATGGGTTTGCTGTTAATTGCAATTACTTAAAGTGACATATATATATGGTTCTAGATTGTTAGATTTCGTAGTGAAAATTGAGAACTTGTAATCTGGACAAACATAAACGGTTCATCAAAATTATATATATAAACAAACGTGAACCCATGCAAAAACATACAACCATCAACGAACCTTATATAATTAGCTGAAGAAATTATTTTTGATGTTGTTAAAAAATATAGATATAAAAAGCCATGGAAACAAAGTATTGGAATATTGGGGGAAAAAACGAAGGTATATAGCAGCCCTATATGATTAAGACTAGTCATATATAGTTGATAACATCATGTCATTAGGTAGAATATATCAGTGAACCAATGACAATTACAACATGTCAGGACTTAGTTTTTCCTTAACTTCATTCGTAGTTGTGTCAGAAACTGGAACAACCTTTGTATCATTTTTAAAAGCGGGGTTATTAATGGCCTGATAATTTTCTTGGCTAAGAATGGGCTGGGCACAGTAGGGAGGACGCATGCATTTATAGCATGGTTGTGAATTACTCGTTTTGTGACAGCAGCCTAAATGGTTTGAAGAGGAGTGTCCGGAGTTAGGTGGATTGATTATGGTGCTCCCCCTGATTTTGTAAGTGTGCTCAGGACTAAGGACCAATGAAAGACGTATGTCAGGACTTGTTTCTTGGAGACCTGCTTCTTGACGGCTGGAGATCTTTGCACCTAGAATTCCGATTGTTTTTATGGCATTTGTTGTGGTCTTGTCAGTTTCTGCGGAGTTAATTGTTGATAGACCTTTTTGAAGAGATCTTGCTGCTCACTGCCCTTTTAGATGTTGCGATATCAGGCTTTAGGAATAGAGGGTTCATCGCATTCGCTTGTATTCTCTCCCTTAACTATGGTGCATGTTAACAGTGTGCTGCGAACCATAAGTATGTTTCATTTGCTTGGTTTGCCTTATGAGTAGTAGATTCTCCCAATTGTTTTCAGAAGGCAGGAAAAGTGGCTCATGGTATATGAGTGGCAAACTCGTTAATTAATAAAGTGCTTAACGTTAGTAGTATGTTGTCATTATAGCATTTGAAATATAAAAGCAGATGAATTATCATTAATAAATAATAATATTTATAATATAATAATATATAATAACAAAGTTTACATGATTAACTAAAATTAATAGTCGAGTTCAATGAATTTCGGTTGTAATCTTAAAACAATTTTACATCCAAGTAAAATGTTTAAGATTGTAAATAATTATGTTCCATACACTACCCCAAAAAGCAGTTTTAATAACGGTTTTCAACCGTTATTAAAACTTCCGTTATTAAATCTTTGATAACGGTTCATAACCGTTATAAAAAATGTAAAAAAACCTGCCAATATGAGCATAAAATGCATGTTTAATAAGAAAAATTATTGTTAAAAAGTAGGGTTTTAATAACGGTTATAAAAAAACCGTTGTTAAAACATCATCCAACTACACTTTCTGACATTATTTAGGCATTTATTAAACCCTAATATGTATTAAATGAGCATAAATTTGAAATTAAATGTATATTTTTAATAACGGTTCTTATGAAAACCGTTATTAAAAACTGAAGTTTTAATAACGGTTTTAGAAGAACCGTTATTAAACCCTAGGTTTTAATAACGGTTTTCATCAGAACCGTTATTAAAACTCCAGTTTTTTTTATAGCTTTTGCAGTTTTGTTCCTGCCCACATACACAGTTGTATGTTCAAATAATTACCAAATCTGCATTGTAAAACAAAATCAATTGATAACAAATCTGCAATCACACCATAATTTCAATCAATCCCTTGTTAATATGCATGTCTTAATACATCGGATATATATACTCAAGAATCAAAATTAGTAGGCATACCACAACTTGGTAGCTCTACACCCCAAAGTAAAATGTTCATAAATCTAGCTTAGAAGACTTAAAGACATAGACTAAATACAAACCTGAATATGCATGTAGAATATATAGATCTCTACCTAATACCGAATGAATGAGTGCACATGCTTGGCCTATTGCTCTCTCACTTCATCAATTTCTTCAACATTGTATTGCTGGCCTTGTGCATAATCATCGGTGAAAAACTACAAATCCCAAGTTTTGATTAATATACAGTTAGCACTTACGTCAAGTACCAAACATATATGTCATGATTCATTAATGGAAAAATATCGAAAAGAAAACATACATGGCTTGGATCTATGTTGACCGATCTATTTTGGACTATCAGATCCATTGCTCTACATACATAGTATCCACAATCTTTGTCGTTTTGCTCTTGTGGATACTGTCAAATGAATTCAGTTAGCTCTCTAACTATTAGATATTAATTTTAATTAAACTAAAATACGAAATAGTTGCCTTCCTACTTACTATGACAGGCTCGTATTAAACATTCTTTGGGTCTAGGACACCATTCCCACCTCTCCTTTAATACGCTGTCCGTAGTGCCCTAATAAATAGAGTTGGATACACAATATTGTAAGTACGCATATATACCTCAAATAATGAAAGCTAGGTGAATATATGTATAAATAAGCTAATGAAGTAAGAAGTGAAAAGTATACTAACATGTCGATAAATTCCTTCCCACCACGACGAGCGACTTCAAAAGGCACGTCATAGGTTCAAAGGGAATCAAACACATAGACTTTATTAAGATCAGGTCGGACGGCATACAAAACCCAATGTTCAGTTGCGAGGTGAGGAATGAGATAGAGCTTGTTGTGTCCCTTAATTAAAATGCGATATGCTAAATAGTTTATGTGCCTACCCTCTCTTATTGTACTACCATCAGCTATGTAGTATGAGCACACAAACACAATAGAGGACATCATTCCCTCCATCGCAACTCGAGTAGCTACCAACCTATGGACGACAAAAACAATGCATATTTGTTAATAACTAATAACTCATATAAGAGGTCAAAAAAATTCCAATTGTATAAGTTAAGAGTACTAAAATCTCAAAATGAAATAATACTTACGTGACATAGACGGCGAAACTTATGGTTGACATCCATTCTTGATTATAAATGTCGCTTATGTCAGCCGTCGATACCATGTAAGTAGCATCGTCCCTCCCAACATACTCAGGACGACAATCAATGAAAATATAATTGTCCCTGAGGTAGTTTTGGACATAAAAATATAATAAAGCTAATGCTGGTGGAGGTTGGCTTTACTGATCTGAAGAAGGAATCTTTTGTGGGGCAACTGATTTTTTAGATTTAGCTCTCTTTCCTTTAGCAGCGCCCTATTTTGTGTTGCTCGTTCTGCTAGTACCTCTCTTGGTTTTACTAGCAGAAGCAGTCTTCTTTTTTATTCCTTTTTTGATTCCTTAATTGATAATATTAAACAAAATATATATTGAGCATATAAATATATATATGAAAAAGGTATGAATAGTGTAACTACTAAACAAGGTCTAATAAAGATGTCAAATGTCAATACCTCTTCAGTATCGAGACGTATTTGATCCGCAGGCCAAGCCACGAAGCTTCCATGAGCTTCTAGTACTGTGGTTGCCTCATCGCCCTCTTTATAATAAGGCAAGTGTGCACTGCCAATGATTGGAGTGTCAACACTCACCAGCCTTGTATTTAGGTCTAAATTGTACCCGTGGATTGTCTGCGTTTCGGTACTGTGACTGATGCGGACCCTTCCTTTCGCCAAAATTGTTGAAAGGTCATTCGCTAATAAGTCACATTTATGCAAACCCTAAACAAAAATATTACACATTATTAATAATTTATTACACTTAATACATTTAATAACAATTCATAGTTTGTAATGCTTACCTCGGGAAGAGTAGAAAGAAATGCATCAGCTTCACAAGTATCTCTGACGCTATTTACATTAGGTATGTGAAGCTGATCATGGTCTACTGAATCGGATGGCTTATACCCTTGAGATTTAATAAATGACAACTCTTGCTCCATTGTTGCCATCCGTTCAAATGCCACGTTTAATTTTTGGGTGAGGATGGCGACTTGCTCATTAGTGCTACGAGAACCACGAGATCGACCACATATGCTCGTTCTCGTAACACCCAATCCAAGGCCCCTATGTCTTCTAGGGTGTTCTACAATTCCCGTAGCCTGGGACACAATGCTATATTGGTCCACCTCCTCACCTTCTGACGTTTCAAGTTCGTCCTGTAAATTTAACTTATAGTAATAAGCATAATATAATAGTTTTCTAAAAGAAAACTAAGTAGGGTTCTAGATATCTACAAACTTACAATTTTTTTGGCTGCAACATCAACATATTCGTTAACATATCCATCTCTTGTTGCTCTAGCCTTCTTCCATAATGTACTAATATTGATGGACGATGTACATAGGTCCAAGTCTTGGGCTAGGAGCTACAAATCAAAAAATATTCTTAATTAAGAATATTATTATAAAATTTGACATTTACATGTAAATAGATAATCACAAAATTCATACCAACTCCTCTTCAAGGCCCGCATAGCCTTTGCGAGCCATATTATGCCGGTATTTATTTTGCTTGGCAATCTCTTTATTTTGGGTACTTTTTTCCTATGTGACAAGCCAAAACATAATGACATGGTTATTTCAATATTAAGCATAATACTGGGATTGATACAAAAAGTTTAATTGTTATCTAACAAGTACCTTAAAATTCCCCGTAAGACGATAAGCAATGAATTGGTTCCAACTTTCTTGATCGATGAAACCGTATCGTTTGGGTGGGTTCTGTCGTAGAGAACCATCCCTCATTCTATACATGTTTCTACAAGCTAAATATGACCTAAAGGTTCTTAGATGATCCCCACAATGTCTAAGAAGCCATTTCTTCCTACTCTCTGGGACATTAAACACTCTCTGCAAAATAAGACATGTAGATGTATACCGATGTTAATGTAATAAAATTAATAACATTTGACATACAAAAATGATTACATAAAATAGCATATTTACCATGATTTCCTGCCAAATATGCTCCTTATGACCCTGTGGAACCTGCTTCCAATTATTATAGGAGATAGGAATACGGTTACGGGTCACAAGTGAAATGTAGGTCAAGAACATATCAGCGTAAGGGCCGATGGAAAGATTGTAAGTATTCCATCCCAACTCGACTACTTCTCCTCTATTCCTCATGTCTATGATAATTCTCATAATCGTAGGTCCTCTCTTCCCTTCTTCATCACTGCTATCCCTATCAATGTTTTTGTTGGCCATATCTCTATAAAAAATAAATAAATAAATTATGTTAGAATGTTATGTATTGAGCATAATAATGTACCATTATATTATCGATACGAATCATGCTTAGAAAGAATTAATCTTAAATGTATCACGCTATTCTATATATATATATATACGAATCATGCTAACACGTTTCCAAAAAGATATTAATACTAACCCTAACCCTAATTAACCATTATAAACGATAAACCCTAACCCTAACCCTAGCTAATTAATCATAATTTATTATAATAAAACCTAACCCTAAACCACAAAAAAAAAACCCTAATCCCTAAACCTAGCTAAATGTAATTAAAGCATAATATATAAATCATATTATTAATTATTATTATTATTATTATTATTATTATTATTATTATTATTATTATTATTATCATACACAATTATTTCTCTTTATTTAATTATTCACTTTTATATATTCCTTATTCTCTATATCTATTTAATCCTCATCATCAAATAGCAATCATTAACATATGCATATGTAAAATATATTTGCATTTCATTATATGACATTTCCTATATCTTATTGCTAGTCTCCTATATTTATTAATGAAAATGTGTGTGTGTGTGTGTATATATATATATATATATATATATATATATATATATATATATATATATATATATATATAGTTTTTATGAGTGAAAATGTATATAATTCTACACTCACATTCATATTATATATATATGTAAAGGTCTCGGCCAACACATGCATTTGTTAATATATAACAATAACGCAACAAATTCAACAACAAACAGAAAAATTTTCAGCCAACACATTCAACAACACATTTTTGAATGACAAACCACAATCTTTCAATAACAAACAAACGAAACTCTGTAGCAACATGCATGCATTTATATATATATACATATATAAGTAGATAAAAAGTTACGAGAGGAAGAACAAACACATACATAAAGTGAGCTAGCTACAAACACGACGGTGAGAATGTTGAGAGAGGCAAGGGCTTCAAACACGACGGAGGATGAAGGTGCAAGTGCTGGCTAGCTAGCTTCGGAACAATGACAGCACGCACATGCAGAGCCGACAATGGCAGAGGCGTGGTGGAGAGTTGGCGGTGCGAGGGTTTCCTTTACTTGAGAGGAGCCGGAGTGGTGGTGCGAGGGTTTGCAAGGAGAATGAGAGCAAGAGAACGAAGGTGCAGAGAGTCTGAAAACTTTGGCACGAAACATAACTGAGCGAAATAAAAGTTTGATTTTGGAGTTTTAATAACGGTTCCTGAGAGAACCGTTATTAAAAAGAGGATTTAATAATGGTTCCTGAGAGAACTGTTATTAAAACATCTTTTAATAACGGTTCTTCCAAGAACCGTTATTAAAACCTTCGGACTTTTGACAATGGTTCTAATATGAACCGTTATTAAATCCTCTTTTAATAACAGTTTTATTTGAACCGTTATTAAAACCTCCGTGCAAATTTTAACGTTGCCCTTTTAATAACGGTTTTTAACTAGAACCGTTATCAAAACTCTCCCGCCCATTAATTTTCACGCATTAGACATCGCTTTTCGAACCACCGTTATTATTGTCCCGTTATTATTTTCCATTTTCATAGTAGTGATAATAGAATAAATTTTTGTTCCGATTAAAGATATATAGCACTCTAATATAATAGAATTACAACGAACTTAACGTATACTTTGCAATTACTTAGTAATAGTGGAAAACAGAGGGTAGAGAGAGATCAATAATATCAAAATTTCTTAATTATTGTTTGAATTAATTATTTGGATAACCAGTAGTGGGGACTTATTTCTAATAGCAATTATGTTCGTTCAAATTAGTTGGAATCGTTAGGTACCACTACTAACGAAGAGACTAATATGATAAAAGAACTATATTAGTTAAATTATCAATCGATTACTAGGTGTTAAATTTAATAGTTTACACATATTTACACCTGATAATATGATACATTAAAGAGGTATTAAATGCCAAGAGCAGCATGGTATTGGTTAAAGTGTGTGTTTGGTAGGCATTTCATGATTTATATTATTGGTTCAAGCAACTTTTAGGTTGATTGGTTTGCACATTATTTTTAAAACCTTGTTATTTAAATTATTAACCATATTATTATTTAACGAGCAAGCCTAACTATTTTTCATTAAATACTTAAAGTATCATACATCCTTACCCTTATACCTTTGTTAAATATACCCACCCATCACTATATATTAAACAAATAATACCCTAAATTATCAATCTATATCAATTTATTTTAGATAAAATGAATTACCAAATATCAATATTCCTTCAAATATAAATAAGATGTGTCTATCATACATCATTATTACAACATATCATATGAGATTTTGGATGGTCTACCAAACTAACACAAAGTCACATTTATTTCTCCAATATATCATACTCTTTCACATAATCAACCATTATAAATAATTTTGGATTTAAGCACCATATCACACTTTATGCTCCAAAGTAATTCTCATGCAAATGTAAAACAAGTGCAAAAAGTTTTGTTATGTACCCATGTGTAGCTTATAAGGTGTATCCGAAGTGTAAATTACTAATATTTAAGTGGGAAAAATGACTCCTAGCATGCTATTCATGCCTAACATGGTTGATGTTTTTTTCCTTATTAGATTAATATTTATTTAAGCTTCGGTTGGTAAGTTTTATTCTTTAAGTTGATGTTTATCTAAGCTTCCTTTAATGTTTTTCTTTCCTTAAATTGATGTTATGTTTTATCATTAGACTAATTATAATAGTTGATATGATTTTTTCTCCAACTAGTAATTATATGGCCTTGCAATACTTGCCTCAAAAATGAGAGCTAGCCCAAAAGCTTTCGGACACACTCATCTTGACCGCAGACTAGTCTTGGACTGACAACCCATATCATTCCCTTGCTAGGCCAGTTCTCCATAGAGGTTAAGGCAACTTGCTGCCCTCTACCGCATAGTATTTTTTCCTCTTTCACTTCCCTCATTCTACTCCTATATATATATATGAGGTCATGTACTTATTTTGGGAGATCTAAAAATCATAATACAAGTTTTTTACTTTTACTCTCTTCTCTAAATTTTCCCCTTGACACTCATTGGCTCCTTAGCCTCATTTTGATTTCCTAAGAAACTCTTAATTTATAAAACATTAACAATAACAGGTGTCATCTATTGAGATCCGAATAAAAACCTATATTTCCTATTCAACATTCTAATTGATTCGATCTTGACACTAGTGACCCTTCCAGGAAAGAAAATCTAGTTGCTATATCTTAGCTCCAAGATTTCGATGTTGAGCTCTAAGCATCCATTTAAGAAATGGTCTCAGATATGCTAGCTCCCATCACTTAAACCCTTGTGCAGCTATCATACTTTATGGATCAACATTTCTGTTAGATGCCTTAACTGTATACTCCATAAGAAACTATGATGGAGGCTTTAGACCTTGTAGAAAGTGAGTCAATGACTAGGTTGTGTGGTGCCATCTTCTAAGAAGAAGAGGCACATACAATGGAAGATGCTTAAGATAAAAGGACTAGAAGTGATAGGATCCATGAGTCCTTTAGCCCTCTGAGACAGAGTATGAGGGAAAAGCATCAATGTTAAAGTCATGAAGGTACCAACCATGGAGATTAAATAGACCAATGTTGAAATAGAAGGCATAATGATCTGTGGACTTATAGAGATGAGGAAGAGATTTAATAACATGATTTTTGTTGGACTAGCAAAGGTGAAGAGGACCTGATAACTAAGATGATAAACCAATGAGTATAAGAGGCATTGAGGAGCATGAGAGAGAAGAAGGATATAACTAGTAGAGACCCTCCACAAAAACATATCTAAAAGGCCAACACAAAGAATAAAAATTATAACTTGTGAATTATTCGATGGTTTCATAGATCTAGAGGACCATTTGAATGTATTTAGAAATACTATGTTGCTCATTGGGCCATAATAAGAGACCTTCTACAAGGCATTCTTGGTTAACCTAAGAGGAGTAGCATTGAGATGGTTTAAAACTCAAAGAAAAATCAAAAACTCCTTTTCCTAGCTTGAAATGGATTTTGTTCAGCTACTTGATGCATGTCAGCAACCAAAAAAGGACACTTCTTCCTTGATGGAATTCTCCCAGAGCCTGACGGAATCTTTTCACTCATTTTTTCATAAGATTCAATAAAGAAATCTGATAGATCGATGAGTTAGACAATGGTATCATCACATATTCTCTTCTAAGAGACCTAACTAATAAAAATTTAGTGGAAAATTTGTACTAAATCAAACACTAATCATACACTTATATAAGAAATGACATGCAAGAGAGAATAGATGCCAAATGGATGAGCAAGGTGATGAGCTCAATGGCTAGTAGTGTAGAAAAACAATTAATGTCGAGATAGAGACCACATAAATAGATGTACATGCCAGAAAGGGACCACGAAGGTCTAAGGTAAGCAATACAACTAGATGCCCAGCGAACTCAAATTGCTAGCTTTGACAAATACACTCCATTAGTTGCTATCCTCTCAAATATATATATTGTGGAAATTGGTTGATATATAAGGTCATTTCCAAAATGAGCCAACATGAAATATAGAAACCTTAACAAGTAGTGTGCCTATCATGAGGAGTATAGGCACACTAAAGATGAGTTTTGGTCATTAAGTGATGTGGTAGAATAGTTGGTGTACAAGGATCATTTAAAGCATCACGTATAGATAACCCTAACAAGACAACAAATAGGGACAACCTAATGATTCCCTTTACCACCTCAAATAAAGGAACCTAAAAAAATTATGGACACTATTATAGGAAGAGATTCCTTAGTGGGAGCAAATAATGTAACCCAAAAGGCATGCATTAGAAAAGCTGAATTCTATGAAACAAACAAAAGAGTAAGAACAAGTGAGTGGAAAGTTAGATTCATAGCAAAAGATGAGGGCCTAAGTATGGTAGTGTATCTTGATGACTCTTTGGTAGTCAAAGTGAAAATAGCAAATTGCTTGATGAAGAGGGTTCTTGTAGACACATACAGTTCTATAAATGTTATCTTTGAATAAGCTTACTTTTAATTAGAGCTGCAAAAAAATGCTTTATAAATAAGATTTCACATTTAGCGGAATTCGCGGGTAACATTATTAAATCAAAGGAATAGTGGATCTCACTTTAATGGTTGGCCAGCCAGGGGTGTTGAAGAGCATCCACATAGACTTTGTAATCGTTGCCTATCCATTGGCATATAAAATGATGTTAGGGAAACCTTCCCTTAATAAGTTGTAGGCTAGCATTTTTATGGTTGGACTCTTAATGAGATTTTTTTTGTTAATAAATAATGGGAAAAAGTCTAGGGTGACTAAATAATAGCATTATAAAGCTATGCAATAGAAATATGAGGCACTCTGGGATGATTGGATGCCTAAAAAACATGAGAAAGCCTAGTTCTAGAGGATATAAATGCCTCTAGAGAAGGTATCTAGGCTACTACTAAGGTAGAAGAGAAGTAGTTGGGAAACTCAAAACACAAGGTAATTATTCTTATCAAAAGGTGAGGATAAGGGTTTGCCTTTCTTTTGACTTTTGTAAGTGAAGGATAATTTTTAATGGATGGAAGATTACCTAAAAGCATTTGAAAATTTGAAAGCCCATTTATCCAAATTGGCAACCTTGACTACCCCTGATAGTGGGAGAGGTATTGTTGTTGTACCTAGAGGCATAAACATCTGCTATTTCTTCTATTCTTTTCAAGGAAGATATTAAGGCTAGGGCATAGAAGCATATATATTACACTAGCAAGGTATTTATTGATGTTGAGCGTTGGTATTCCAACATGAAAAAGATGGCTTATGCCTTGTTTATTACCTTAACAAAGTTAAAACCTTATTTTGATTCTCTCTCAATATTTTGATTAATATTCCTCTTAGGACTATCTTGCATAAACTAGAGAATTTAGGGGGAGTGATGGGCTAGGTCATTGATTAAGTAGATATGCCATTAAATATCAATCAAGACGTACTATTTAAAGCTAAGCTCTAGTTGATTTTATTTTTGAATGTTCATTTGAAGCTAAGAAAAATCTATCATTAATTTTAGGAGAGAAAGGGGAGTGGACTCTATGTGATGATAAGACATCTAACATTTTAGGTGTTGGGGCTGGCGTGATCTTAATTGACCTAAATGGTATAATCATCAAATATGCATTGAGATTCAATTTTTCTACCATTAATAATGAAGCTAAGTCTGAAGCAACTTTAGATAGACTTAGAATAGTTCGGGGGGTTAAAGTTAGACAAAATCAAACTATACGGTGACTCAACATTGGTCATCATAATAAGTAGTATGAAGTTAGGGATCCTAGCATTGAAAAATATCTGAGGAAACTAATTGATTCAATATAACATTTCTCATTTCTTAAAATAACTCAAGTACCAAGAGTAGCTAATTCTGTAGCTGATGCTCTAGCAAGGTTAGCTTAGACTGGTACTTCTTAATCGACCAGAAAGGCTAAGGTTGAATATATGACAGCATGAAAGAATATTAGTCTCAAATGAGTGCATGAGAGAATTAAATGACTATGTAGAAGAAGGACCTCAAACAATGGACAAAAATAAAGCTTTTGAGATAATGAGAAGGTCTATGAAGTACTTTATAGCTGAAAAAGAGTTGTACAGATGCTCATAGACTATGTCAATGCTAAAGTGTGTGCCTCAAATAGTTGAATAGAAAGTACTTGATGAATTCCACATGGGAATTAATGGTTTACATAAAGATGCCAATTCATTATCGACTAAAGCTCTACATTAGGATTACTATTAGAAAATCATGTATCAGGATGCTAAGGTAATAGCACACAAATTTGAAGCATGTCAAAAATTTTCCCTACCACAAAATTTTCCTGCTTTAGAACTACAACCAATCATATGTCTGTTGCCATTTTCCATATACAGGGCTCAATATTTTTGGACCACATATCTGCGATGATGATCCTTTAAATAAATTCCATTAATAATTTTAATACTTCTACATAATGACTTTCAAACTAGCATACTGAACATAATTATTAGCAAAAGAAAGATTCATCATTGTTGTTAGTGATTATTTTATAAAATGGTTAGAGGTAGAGGCCTAGATATAGATTATGGAAAAGTAAATGATATAATTTTTAGTAAAATATCATATGATAATAAGAGATAGGAGAATGGAATTTGATGTAATAACAATGGTATGAGTGGAGATAAAATAATTTTTAAGTTTGGTGTATCTCAAGAAATTATAATAGATAATGGCTGATAGTTAAAAAATAATAGATGTAGATTATTTTGTGAAAGCTTAGGAACTGTTTGTCGATTTTCTTTAGTATCTCATTCACAAATAAAATGCATTGAATATTTTTTTTTACATGGAATTTTTGGTTGGTTTCAATAAAGTGTAATGACCAGGCTAAACCAAAAATACAGAAATAGTAGGAGCTTTGAGATGTTGATTGAATGTGGCTGAGTGAGGATGGGTGGATAGGCTTCTAGAAATATTACGGGATGTTAGGACAATTGTAAAGAACCCAACAAGAAAAACACCTTTTTAGTTTAGCCATCTGAAATGAGGCAGTTGTACTAGTAGAAACAAAAATAGGATCACATAGAATCAACTAATATGATCCTAAAAACAATGAAGAGGCCTTGAAATTGAGAAAGAATTGCTTGAAAAGCGAATAGATATAGTTCAAATGCAACTTGCTAAATACAAACATCAAGTAGCTAAATAATACAATAAAAGAGTCAAACGTACGTAGTTGAGAGTATGGGATTGGGCATCAATAAAAGAATGGTTACAATGCAATAACATCTAAGGAAAATTAGCAGCTAAATGGGAAGGTCCATATCAATTCATAGGACAAGTTGGGTTGGCAACGTTTATATTAGCTATGAAGAAAGAAGATATCTTGTGAATGCTTAGAATGAGCAATATTAAAGGAAGTATGATTTGTAATATTTTCTTGTTTTGACTTAATAATGATCTTAGTCACCTTTTAATCTACTTACTTTGTTGAAATACCAATAAAGGAAAAGGGAATAAAAGTTTATTAGTTACTAATGTGTTCACAAAAGTATTTTGTAGTAAATGTGTTTGCTTATAATGTAAGGTTAAAGCTTTATTCTTAAGTCCTCTCAGAAAGAATTTGTAAAAGAATCTTTATTTGAAAGCCTTTCCACAAAGAGGCCATCGACAAATCTCTATTAGTAAGCCCTCTTAGAAATAACCTAAACAACATATAAGCCCTCTCTTAAAGTGGCTATTGTATCTGTAGGTAATCATTGAGGTAGTTGAGCGTTGAAGATAGGCACACTTGATGATATGTACTAAGCCTGAGGCTTTATATATAAGCCCTCAATCAATGAGGTCATCGAGCATTGAAGATAGATATACTTAGTGACATACACTAAGAACAAGGCTCAATACTTAAGCCCTCAAAGGGGCTAGAATTTAAGATTAACACACCTGGTGAGATGAAAGACATATATGCTTTGACTCACTATACTTGAGCGGCACACCTAGTGAAATGAAAGACCGATGCACTTTCACTCACTAAGCCTAGGCACTTAGGGTGAGTCCTTGGTCGATGTACAAAGGCCACTAAGTTATTGAGGCACACATGGTGGCTTTTTAGCTTAGCTAAGCCTAGGCCCTCATGGTGTGTTCTTGAACTAAAGTGTTGAGGCCATTGAGCCTAATGTTGAGGGGTTTAGTTGGTCCATCTGGTTTGATCAACCAATGGTAACTAGATCAAATCATAATTTGGTTTTCCACAACAAAAATATAATAATGATTCAAAGTGTATGCATTCCAGATATTCTAGTCTTCTTACTGAGACTATATTTTAGCCATGGAAACTCTGGAGAAATAAGAAAGATTATATATGAAGTAGGATAAGAAGATGCGATGAAGTCATCTTATATATCAAAGGTATGGACATATTACATTAATGCTAAATAAAGGAACATTCTAAGAGTCATGTTATTCAATATCAACATTGGCATCCCTAAAGTCTTTAGGAATCGGAATACCCTCCAAATGCTCTCCATGGTACACTTGACTCTCAAATTTCTTCAGTCAGTCACATTTATCCAAGATCTTAAACTGGGTGTAAACCACAAACGTACCATAATTATACCACTAAGATTGAAGTTAATCATCATAATATGTAAGCTCTTTTTTTGCTAGATAGTGGTCTAAAGCTTAATGGGAATGCCCCAGGCGTCAACCATAACCTTATCAATATGATCATTCATATCCTTTTTTAATAAATTTACCACATTCTTAGCCTCATATAGTTATTCCTTAAAATGCTTTATTTCTATATTACTAACCATCCTCTTATCAATAACTTTTTTACATAGCTACTCGGTCTCGTTATGCTGCTCCTCTAAAGTTATCTCTACCATTGCATAGTTAGCCTTATATTTTTTTCACCTTGTTAGTGAGGATCTTAGTCTATTTCTAGAGAGCTCCATTCCTATTAGCTTATGTTTGGACCTTCGTAGCATCTACAAACCACTTTTTCTTCATGGAAGTTAGTTGATCATTTACATTTTTCTCATTCTAAATATTGTCTTCTAGATTCATATTATCTGCTTTCAATAGTTTTATTTAAGTTTTAGTTGCTTGCTTTTCTCTTTTGAGATAACCTTATAATCTATCAACTTAAGCTTTTATAATATTTACGTCAACTGAGGAAGACTTCAATTAGTGCTTCTTAGTTTCTAGCTCAGATACTTTAGAGTTATAGGATTTCTTCTTAGCTTTTAAAATTTTTTGCGCCATCTAAAGTGCTTTATATTCGCTCTCTACCCATTAGAAGTTTTGAGTACTTCAACAAAACTAATCAAAAATCTTCTTCAGTATAATAAGTTGTTGTAGATAATATATAAAAGGTTATTAAAGTTATCATACTGAAGACATCTTCCACATATAGAATTAATAAGTTATATTTAAATAGGTGAGGTTTAAGTCAACTCTTAGCAAGGTTCATGTTCTAAGAGTGTCGACTATCTCCTTACCCTAGCTCAACGTTAGTGCCTCAGTCAACTCAAGGCCAACACTGTCATCTAGATGGTAGTCAAAGAAGGCGTAATTAACAAGCATAGTTAGAGTGGCTACATCATCTTTAATAGTGACTTTAGAGCCATCCTCACAAAAATATTTTCCTCTGAGGTACAATTTCTAATCTTGGTACTCTAGCATTAGGACCATCTAAGAGACTAGCTATATGTATGGAGCCACTGACACCATCTAGTCTGAAGGGAATTTTAGAGGGAGCATGGGCACTCGTGATAGATTTTGTTAGAAAAGAAGGAATATTGTTGATTCCTAAGTGAATCTTCACTTTATTTGTTGCCTCTTCTACTTCAATCTCTCCTTTGTCGATGAATATGATAGTCTCCATGGCCGGTGGGGGGACAGGAGGCTCTTTAAGATGTGGCAAGGAAGATATTTGGGGCTCATTCAAGAAAGGATCCATTGGTTCCTTTTCTTTTCTTTTAACTAGTCTTTGTAGTTTTTTAGGAAGCTCATCCTTTTCCTTTGGCTCTAAAGGCTTTGAACTAATGCAAAGTAGAGCTAATATAGTCTTGGGTGGGCCTGATGTAGGCTTTAGAATCTTCTTGGCCACCAAAACTTTGGAGATAGCCTTGTGTGGGAGCCCATAGTGCAAAGGATAAATGAATTATGAAGAATAAATAACTATATAAGTTAAGGATATGCACAATAGATATAAAATATGTTTGATGAGAGTAGATGAACTTAATATTATGTCAAGAATTGGTGCCGATAGAAAAATAATGAGTATGACTAACCTTATTTGATTTTGCCTTCTTCTTTGGCTTCTCAAGACTAGGCTTTGTGGTATTTTTAGCTTCTTGCATACTTATACAAGAAAAAGGAACCTTAAAACATGGTCATGACATATCATTGGAATTTATATATTTTCCATTTGGTTACTTTGGTAACCGATGCTCCACTAAGAGGGCGAACAATGGGCTTTCTTATACCCTTAGATTGATTGGAGGGGCAAATTTGTTGTTGAGCCTTCAATGTTTTACACTCTATAGGAAAAAATTAAACAATTCTAGAAGCTAACATACTAGTTATGTCAATGAATGAATGAAAACAATGAAAGGAAAACAAGTTACTTACCAAAATAAAAAATTAACCCAATCTTCCTAAGGATGATAGGATTTTTTACTACTTCACTATTATTTAAAATGTGCCCTTCCTACAAAACTTTTGTCAACTTTTTTTAAAAAAAAAAAATCTTCAAACCACAGAGAGAAAGGAGGATACTCTCTAAAGTTAGTATTATGTTAACCCCACTTGGGTAGGTTTCGCTCAAAATGTAACGGGGCGAAGAAGTACTAGGACTTCCACCTTTTTACAAAAGATCTAGTCTCTTTTATGAATTTATTCTCTCCCTTGGTATGGATGGAGTAGAAGCTCAAGCCCGATAGATGGCTCAAAAGTTTGAAGAACTACCTGAACAAATCCATTATTGGTTCAACTTCCAACAAGTAGCAACCACATAGAAATCTTGTCACCATTCTTCAAGCATTTGAGACGAATTGACCAAAGCTTAGCCAACAAGCTTGTATAAGTTCTCTTACAAATGGGTGTAAAGGAAATCATATGCTAGTGCAAAGAACCTCAGTGCATAAAGTTATGCAACTGCTTAGCTGGTTATTGGCTCTATTTAAGGGGGATGGCAGAATCAATGTAAGGGAAAAAGGAAGATAATATTTCATATGAAAATGCTCAAGTTGAGATTTAGTGAAGTTAAACAGAAGAAGGGTACCGAAGTAAAATGAATAAGGTTTAGACATATTAATTAAAAGGGGAGGATTACAAATAAGTGAAGGGGCTAATTGATTTGTAACCAACTAGTTTGTCGAGGATAATAAAGGTGGAAGGACAATTTAAAGGTGTGATGG
This sequence comes from Tamarix austromongolica, assembly GCA_039764185.1. NCBI lineage: Eukaryota > Viridiplantae > Streptophyta > Magnoliopsida > Caryophyllales > Tamaricaceae > Tamarix > Tamarix austromongolica. Next base: position 73,759,963 of record CM077813.1, read on the forward strand.
ATGTATATAAAGGCTCGAAAATAGAGGAATTAGAAGAGTTATTAAGATGTTTGAGAAATATATCCTTTAAAAGGGTAGGGGATTTACCAGGACATTCAAAAAAGATGGAGGTTGGTACAACAGTGATACAAACTCTATAAGTTCAATTACTATAAAAAAGCTTGTGATGTTGAATTCTTCGCTTATGATGATAGTAGTAGGAGTTGTGCAGATATGTATGGGTGATAATAACAATGGTAGGGATGGTGCCCTAATAAAGGATGAGGAAAAATGAATATTTGAAGGTTTAAAGATAGAAAGCTCAAAAGCTAAAAGAAATATGAATAATAGTAAATGTAGAGAAAGGGGAAATGGAGTAAGTTGAGGGGGGTATATCTATATATATAGAGTGATACAAGACGATCAAAATTACCTCATTTTCAATTTGGAAGATGAATAATTTTCTAGGATATGTATTCATTATTAAAATAATCCTCTCAATAATCTCACCTTTAAAGTGGACATAATATCCAATTAGAGCCTTGCAATGTCAGAAAGTATGGCCTTTAATGACCTAGGATATTGTTCCTTTTATAACCATGGTAATAGGGATCGTGTGATCTTTATTCGATGGCTTTTCATTTGATCTAAACACATGGGAGTAAGGAAAATGATTCTTACTCAGCAAGCCTCTTCTTAGTACTATTTTATTTTATTTTATTTTATTTTTATCAAAATTAAAAATTTTAATTTTACAAAAAGTGATTGGATTTGATTAGTTTTTTTTCTCTCAACAGGACATGTCATCAGACATTACATAAATGAGTAGGAATACCATTACTTGATATCGCATATATATGGTGTCTGATAGTCTTTTGTGTTACTTAATTTGTAGGTACCCATTGGTCTTTAAGGATGTAGTTTTTATTTATTCTTCTACATTAGGAACTTTTTGCAAGTTTCAAAAATGATTTTGACTATCAACCATGTAGTTGAAGCCTAGTTTGCCTATCCCATGAAAGTGGTTGATGTGGTTGGTGAAATTTTTAAAAGAGTGATGATATAGATTTTTCCCTAACTAGTAATTATTTGGCCTTAGAATGCTAGCCCAAAGGATGAGTGTCAGCCCATAAGCTTTAGGGTGCACTTATCTTAATTTTGTGTTTATGTTTCTATATTCTAATAAAAAAATTTATAGCATACTTAAAAAGACTAAAAAAAAAAATTTCATAAAATATCAATTGCTCCAAAACTTCGATAAGGTCAAATATGACATAGATCATCCAAACAAAATAATAAACTCATTAACACTCATATACATGATAGTATGCATATACATATGTACATATATACAAATATATACATGTATATATTTATATACATATATGTATGTGTGTGTATATATATATATATATACATATGTGTATATATACATATATATATATATATATATATATACATATACATATAAATCTATGTGTGTGTGTTGTACAAACACACACACACACACACACACACACACACACACACACACACTTGTGCTCAGTAATAGTTATTACTTAAAATAACAAGGCATAATTTCAAGGGAAAAGATATTAATTATTAAGAAATGACATAATTCAAAAATAATTCTTGAAAAACATAATATACATAAAATCATGAAAATAAATCATGTTAACGATTAAAAAATTTTCTCATGCCATTTTCATAATTAATAAAGTCATTGTTGAATTTAAATAAAAAAACATATAGTATATATAATTCTATTCCTAATGGTTATAAGTTCCTAGCAACTCATCTTCTAAACCACCTGGTCACTATTATAAAAATAAGATTAAAGAGCTTCGATTAAAATGATGAAATAAGTAAGGGTGAAAGGAAAAGAAATGAAAATAAAAGAAATTTCTCTTGAATATGGAGGCTTGGATACTACCACAAAAATAACTAACAACCACCAAGGATTGGGTGGTCAATGTATTGGAGGGCTAATGGGGAAAACGAGAATAAAGGAATAATCCAAGGCATAGTTTCTCTACTAAAACAATTTGCAACACTAATAGCAAATCACTACAAGGAAAAGGTAATTTTGCAATGATGATACTAGGGACAATGACATGTCATCGCTACAAATTACTATTAGGGACAACAAGTATTCCTTAATAATAATTTTAGACACAGGAAAATAGTAGGTAAATGACATTTTTAAAGATTATTAAGGATGAAAATATCATGGAAAATTTTTCTACAGTAAAGTTTCCCCCTGAATTATTCCTAGAGTGCTATGTTTTACTGAAAATAAAATTAGTCACGATACAATGTTCTTGATAAAAGAGTGTCTGGAGATGAGTTATTTGGTGAGAATTTTAGTGAAATTTTTGGTACAATTGTTTTAGTAGAGATTATATGTCATTACTAATAGTCTCCTTATTGTCACTGATAGGCCACGTGACTTACACTTAATTTCCCCCATTATAAGCGATGACAATGATATTATTAGTGACAATTAATTTCATTGCTATTAGTCTTATAAAACCCTAAAAAACCCATCATTTTCCTCAATTATCTCTTTCTTTCTCTTCTCTTCTCCTTTCTTGTTTCTCTCTTTGCAGACTTGAACTTTTAATAAGATTTCTCTTCAATCTTTATTTTTTTATTGTTAATTTCTTATTTTTATCTCAACTAATATTATTTTTTCTTAATTTTGATTTCAATTTTTTCTTTTATGTGTTTCCTTCATAGCTACCTCCTCTCCCATTTGATGTGGAAGTTGATGGAGAAATGGAACTAACATAATGCATAATCTTTGAATTCTTCGTCGAGGTCAAAAATGATGATCAACTATGATAGACATTCTTAACACTTATAGTTTTTGATTCTTCTCCAATGAATCACCAACAATTATAAGACAAACACACACCTTTTTTCTTCCTAGAACATACTCTAACTCATAAGAAATCACTCACTTAGGAGTAAAAGAGAGAATTTAAAATATTCTTATTATTATTATTAAACTTCATAATGTTGGGTACAATGGAGTGTGTAAGATATTATATATGGGCTTGTTAGGGTGTTACAACTTCCTATTAACTAATTAACAACTAACCTAACTAACATAGCTGATAGTTTGACTAATATTAATGCTAGAAACTATAATGGTTGACACTAAGAACACTGTTGGAATCTTAACATGAACTAACCTTTAATGTTAGTAGCTAGTAGTGTAACTAATTAGTAGTAGTTTTAACCATAGAAAAAAAAACTATATAATTCCCTAACTACATGTACAAAGCACATGTAATCACACCCAACAATTACAAGGTAAATGTTTATAAAGTGTACATAAAATAATAAAGCTATTAAAAATCCTAGCCATGTAAACATGTAATCTATGCAATAATGTCTTATCCTATAGCTTTGTCTTCTATGTTCACTTGTGTATATCTTTCCCTTATCCTTCTGTTATACACTAGGTTTTTTAATTGAATTCTCCTTCTTTCAATCATGTGATATACCTACAAGAATTTCTTAATAAACTATTAGTAGAATTAAGATTTTGGTGATGGGTTTCAAGAAAATGAAGAATGGTGGGTTATATCTCAAGTAATGCTAATTATTACTATTTTAGAGATTCACTAAGTCATTTAAATGATCTTCCATCATTCTCCCCTTGTAGAAAATAATTTTCTCTTAAATTAGCATCACAATAGTATGGAGATAATCACCTGATGTGGTTTATTGTGAGAAGACATGGGAGTAGAACAGTTTGTTGATATTCATCACAAGGAAAAAGGCACCATAGGTGTTGTTGCTCTACTTTGATAGAAATGAAAAAAAATGAGTATTCAACTGATAAACATCTAATAATGGTGTCAACTTTGAAAATTTTTAAGAACACACTCAAAGTGATTTTCTAGATAGGATTACTTCAAGAAATTCCTTTGAAGAAGGAAAATCTCACAAAAGAGAAAATAAGCTAACATTCTTAGTTTGTAGTTGACTCATCATACACTTAGCATGAACATTCTTGTTTTGAGTATATATAGAATCATAAATTGGCTTGTTATAACTAATTCTATCCCACCAAAAACCTCTCTTGATTTCATAGAACCAACTTGTACTTATATTGTACAAAGCTAGCCATTTGTAGTTCACTAGTTTGAACCACTTTGTTGGAGTTTTTAGTTTTAAGTTATATAAACCCTAAAAATAGTAATCTAAGTTTCTACTTAAATGGAATTAATTACTCCATTACAAACATTAAAATGGCTAATTCATATACATGAAATAATATGCTACAAAACCCTAAACTACATATGATATCCTAGGGTTTACAGTAAGTGATATAAATATAAGGTATTTGCATGTTCTTGTTGTCTTGTCCCCATATATGCCATAGCTTGAATGTTTGAGAATTTTCTATACATGAAAATGTTATAAGTGTCTTTATATCTTAAGTATATTCTTCTTGCAAATATGTTACATACATGCAAGGATGAATCAAAGTAAACTCATTAGTAATAGTAGAAATATTATAAAAAATATCTAGAATCATCGAGTCCATTATTAAGTATACCCTTCCCTTATGATCAAGAGAATCATGAGATACTCCTGTAACATTCTCTCCTAGTTTAGAATAATTTGTCCTCAAATTCACTTTCTCATAATATGGAGACAAATCACCTACATTAAAAGTTCTTGACACTCCATCATAAGAATTAGGTAAATCAAGTTCATAAGCATTACCTCCAAATTTTATAAGTATTTTAAAAGTTCCATCTACTATAGGAATCAACTTGTTTATACATAAGTTAGGAAATCTTTTATTTTTCTTTTTTTTTATGTAAATGTGACCATATCTGATCACCTAGAGTAAATGCCTTTTGAAATCAATGCTTATTAGCTTGAGCCTGATAACTTACATTGGAATTTTTAATGTTGGTTCAAATTTGTTGTTGAAGCTTTTGGAAATAATTATCTCAATTCATAGCATCATATCTCTTTAATTCACCTTCTTCAAGGGAACCATGTTAATGGGAACGTAAGGACTCACACCGTACAACATCTCAAATGGACTAAAATGACTTGTATTTGAAGGACTTTTACTGTAGGTAAACTCAACATGAGTTATTTTGATATCCATATCCTTGGTACTTTTACTTATCAAATGTATTAACAATGTGCCAAGATTTTAATTTGTAACCTCCATTTGACCATCGGTTTTTTCATGGTGTGAAGTATTGAATTATAACTTTTTACCCAACAAGTGCTATATGTCTTCCAAAAGAAACTTAGGAATTTTAAATCTCTACATGAAATACTACTTTTAGGAATACCAATAAGTCTTATAAATTCTTTAAAATATAGATCAAAAACATATGTTGGATCATCAATTTTATGACATGGTATAAAATGAGCCATTTTAGAATATCTATCTAACACCACCATTATATAATCTTTACTACATTGAGTTCTTGACAAACATAAGGTGAAGTCCATCCTAACCCCTTCCCACACTTGACTAGGCATAAGTAATGGAATGTATAGACCCTTATACAAAAATCTTTTACACTTTTGACATGTAACACATCTTCTTAAAATAGCTTATATACCTTTTATCATACATGTCTAATACAAATTTTCTTGTAGCATTTCCAAGTTCTTATGACTACCAAAATTTCCAGCTATTCTTCCTTTATGTACCTCTTTTATAAGTAATTCTCTTGCACTCAATTTAGGCATACAAAGTTCATTAATCTTGAACAAAAATCCATCATGCAAGACTATCTATTTTTCTTGCATCCATCATAACATCATAGAAATAATCATTTTTTTATACAAGTCTTTTAGCATTTCAAATCCAATTAACTTAGCATCTATCATGATTAATAGTGTACACTCCCTAGATAAAGCATTAGCTACAATATTTTCATTACCATCTAAATATTTGATAGAAAAAAATAAAGGATTGTAAGAAACTTATCCACTTTGCATGTGTTAGACTAATTATCTTTTGTCCATGTAAGTATTTTAGATTTTCATAATATATATTTAACATAAAGGGTTTAGGTCTCAAATAAGGATAGTATGTCTCTAGGATATGTATGATTGCATAGAGTTCCTTATTGTTAGTATCAATACATCTTTTAGGTGGTAATCTAGGTGGAAGATCATTTAGGAATACATTATTAAATTTATCAAGTAGTTTAGCAATATTTTGGTTATCATTTTTAATTTTCCCTGATTGAGTTTATTTCACTACTAAAGCATAGAATATACCTTCTTTTTAAATACACATAATCATAACATTTTCATGTAAGAACAAGTTCTTTTTAGATGGTATATCACTCATGCTTAGATAATCACATTTAGAAGGTTTAAGTTTATGCTTGGTTTTTACACTATGAACAAAATACTAATTAGTAACATCATTGGGACTAAATTTTCTATCATATTTCCATGGTATACCTTCTAAAATACCACATACATCAATAGGTAAAATATCATATAGCACATCATCTTGGTAATTACCAATTTAAAATAAAATAAGGGCTTGCTTGGTTACCTTATATCCTTTGTCTTTGCTTAGCCATTGAAGAGATCAAGGCTTTGGATGATTTGTAGTATATAATCCAAGGTCCTTTATTACAATTTCACTAGCAAAATTTTTACATGAGCCACTATCAATGATGATTCGATAACCCCTTTCTCCAATTCATTCTCTTATCTTGAATATTTTATCTCTTTGTGTTGGTTTCTCTAGTGGTTGAACTTGATGTATTTGTTGTAGCACTAAACAACCATTTAGGGCTTTATGAGACTCACTTTCGTATTCTTCTTTGGTTTTGGCCAAGAATTATTATTATTATTATTATTCAATACAAGAGTCCACATATTAGATTTTTCTTACGCTCAATTCTTTTTTATTATTACATTCTACTATGTAGTGTTTAAATCCTTTACATTTTAAGCATTTATTGTTGGAGATATCCATTACTTTGTTTTTTTTTATGTGTAGGACCTTATCTTTTCTACACACTTGTATTACTTATATTGGAACTATACATTGAAGTATAAGCATTTGAATAGGTCTTTTTCATGGTAGGAGCATTTGGCTTGTAATATTTGTTAGACTTCACTTACTTTCACACTTTAAAAAAAAATTACTTAAATCCTAAAGAAAATCATTAGTGTACATATCAACCTTGTCATGGATCAAGTTATTAAGACCACCTAAGAATCTAGCACATTTTTTTTCTTTTCATTCTTCCATGTCACATATTAGCGCTAGTCTTGTAAATTCCCTAGTGTACTATACAAGTAATTTCTTAACATGCATGTCTTATTCATACTCTTTAGGGAAAAAAAATTCTTTCTTAGGTGCTTCTCAAGATTTTCCCATGACTTAATCTTAGATATATCTTATCTTTTACTTGTTCTCTTTAGATTATCATCTCAAACCCTAAAAAACTTTTTAAATTTTAGAGTAGCATGTTTAATTTTTTGCTCATTATCATACTATTTAATTTAAATATTTCTTCAATCTCATGTAACCACTCAAAGAACAATTAATCATTGAAATCACCATAAATTTCAGGAAGGTCTTGCTTTATAACTTTATCTTCTTCAAGATGGCACCTTGGTTGGAAGTTTCCTTTTTGTTGTTAGTTGTGAGATATGTTTGAATTGACCTCATAAGCAAGCTCTTAATACTCCATCCATAGATTGACATGATCTCCTTTTCTTCCTCTACTATTCTTACCATTCCTTCTACCCAATCATTGGCTACGTCTATGCTTTTACCCATGTGTCATGAGGTTTCTTGGCCAGCCACTCTTTTTTCTTATTGCTGTGACTATCTTTGAATAGATGGGAGCAGCTAGAGCTGTTGATTGGTGGTGTTGATGATGGTTAAGAGATTCTATAAGGTCTTAAACATAGCCTTCATAGTGAGCTCTTCTCCTATTATAGATTCGTTATAGACAAACAAGGTAGTGGTATGATGGAAGTCTTGATAAATTTCTTATAGTTTTCTTGGAAGGAAAAAAAAGGCCAGGCTTGGAAAGTTTTGAGGCTATACTCAACAATTCTAGAGTTGGAATAACTATGTTCTTGATGGAGAAAGATAGGTAGTGCATCAGCAATATTCACTATCTCGGAAAGGGGTTTTAATAACGGTTATTTTATAGTTTTAATAATGGTTTTCAACCGTTATTGAACCGTCCATTATTAAATCTTTAATAACAGTTCATAACCGTCATGAAAAATACACAAAAACCCGCGAATATGTGCGTAAACTTCATATTTAATAACAATTTTAAAGTAAAAACCGTTGTTAAAAAATAGGTTTTAATAATAGTTCTTTGGTAAACCGTTGTTAAAAATAAGGTTTCATAATGGTTTATAAGAAAAAACCGTTGTTGAAAACCAAGTATTAATAATGGTTAATACAAAAACCGTTGTTAAAACATCATCGAATTAGGGTTTCGGTCATTGATTATGCATTTATTAAACCCTCTAATACGTATTAAATAAGCATAAATATGAGATTAAACGGAGTTTTAATAACGGTTCTTAAACAAAACCGTTATTAAAACCTATGTTTTAATAATAGTTTTTCATAGAACCGTTATTAAAACTATAGGTTTTTTTTAAAATATTTTTTTGTTTTGTTCCTGCCCACATACACAGTTGTATGTTCAAATAATTACCAAATTTGCAATGTAAAACAACATCAATTCATACCAAATCTGCAATCACACCATAATTTCAATCAATCTATAATTGGTATGCATGTCTGAATACACCAATTATACTTAGGAATAAAAATTAGTAGGCATACCACAACTTTGTAGCTCTACACCCCAAAGTAAAGAGTTCAGAGATCTAGGCTGAAAGACCAAAAGATATAGATGAAATACAAACCTAAAAATGCATGTAGAATATATAGATCGCTACCTAATACCGAATGAATGAGTGCACGTGCTTGGCCCATTGGTCTCTAACTTCATCAATTTCATCAACATTGTATTACTGGCCTCGTGCATAGTCATTGGTGAAAAACTATAATGCCCATGTTTCAATTAATATACAGTTAGCCATTAGGTCAAAAATATATATATCATGATTCATTAATAGAAAAATATGGAAAAGCAAATATACATGGCTTGGATCTATGTTAACCGATCTATTCTGGACTATAAGATCCATTGCTCTACATACATAGTATCCATAATCATCATCGTTTTGCTGTTGTGGACATTGTCAAAAGAATTTAGTTAGCTCTCCAACTATTAGATATTAATTTGAATTAAAACAAAATACAAAATAGTTGTCTTCCTACTTACCATGATAGGCTCATATTGAAGATTCTTTGGGTCTGGGACACCATTCCCACCTCTCCTTTGATATGCCGTTCGTAGTGCCCTAATAAATAGAGTTGGATACATAATATTGTAAGTATATATACCTCAAATAATGAAAGTAGAATATATATATGTATAAATAAGCTAATGAAGTAAGAAGTGAAAAGTATACTAACATGTCAATAAATTCCTTCCCACCACGACGAGCAACCTTAAAAGGCACGTCATAGGTTCGAAGGGAATCAAACACATAAACTTTATTAAGATCAGGTCAGACGGCGTAAAAAACCCAATGTTCAGTTGCGAGGGAGAAATGAGATAAAGCTTGTTGTGTCCCTCAATCAAAATGCGATCTGCTAAATACTTTATGTGCCTACCCTCTGTTATTGTACTACCGTCAGCTATGTAGTATGGGCACACAAACATAATAAGGACAACATTCCCTCCATCGCAGCGTGACTAGCTACCAACCTATATATGGACAACAATAACAATGCATATTTGTTAATAACTAATAACTCATATAAGAGGTCATAAAAATTCCATTTCTCCAAGAGTAATAAAATTTGAAATATGAAATAATACTTACATGACATAAATGGCAACACTCGTGGTTGACATCCATTCTTGATTATAAATGTCGCTTATGTCAACTGTCGATACCATGTAAGTAGCATCGTCCCTTCCAACATACTCAGGTTGACAATCAATGTAAATATAATTATTCCCGAGGTAGTTTTGGGCATAGAAATACAATAAAGCTAATGTTGGTGGAGGTTGGCGTATTTCCAATGAAGGAATCTTTTGTGGGGCAACTGATTTTTCAGATTTAGCTCTCTTTCCTTTAGCAGCGCTCTCTTTTGTGTTACTCGTTCTACTAGTACCTCTCTTGGTTTTACTAGCAGGAGCAGTCTTCTTCTTTGATTCCTTAATTGATAATAATAAACAAAATATGTATTGAGCATATATATATGAAAAAGGTATAAACAGTGTAACTACTAAACAAGGTTTAATGAAGATGTCGAATGTCAATACCTCTTTAGTAGTGAGACGTATCTGATCCACAGGCCAAGGCACGAAGCTTCCATGAGCTTCTAGCACTATGGCTGTCTCATTGCCCTCTTTATAATAAGGAAAGGGCGCACTGCCAATGATTGGAGTGTCAATACTCACCGGCCTTGTAATTAGGGCTAAGTTGTACCCGTGGACAGTTTGCGTTTGGGTACTGTGACTGATGCAGACCCTTCCTTTCGCCAAAAGAGTTGAAAGGTCATTCGCTAACAAGTCACATTTATGCAAACCCTAAATGAAAATATTACACATTATTAATTATTTATGAATCCGAATACATTTAATAATAATTCATAGTTATGTAATGCTTACCTCGGAAAGAGAAGAAAGACGTGCATCAGCTTCACAACTGTCTCTGACACTATTTACATTAGGTATGTGAAGGTGATCATGGTCGACTAAATCGGATGGCTTATACCCTTGAGATTTAATAAATGACAACTCTTGCTCCATTGTTTCCATCCATTCAAATGCCACGTTCAATTTCTGTGTGAGGATGGCAACTAGCTCATTAGTGCTACGAGAACCACGAGATCGACCACGTACGCTCGTTCTTGTAACACCTAATCCAAGACCCCTGTGTCTTCCAGGGTGTTCTAAAATTCCTATAGCCTAAGACACAATGTTATATTGCTCTACCCCCTCCTCACCATCTTACGCTTGAAGTTCGTCCTGTAATGTATATAATATATGTAAATTTGGCTTACATGAATAAGCATAATATAATAGTTTTCTAAAAGATAACTAAGTAAGGTTCTAGATATCTACAAACTTACAATTTTTGTGGCTCCAACATCTACATCTTCATTAATATATCCATCTCTTGTTGCTCTAGCCTTCTTCCATAATGTACCAATATTAATGGACAAGATACATGGGTCTAAGTCTTGGGCTATGAACTATAAATCAAAAAAGATTCGTATAATGTACGAATATTATAAAATTTTTCAATACACTGTAAATAGATAAATGACAAAATACATACCAACTCCTCTTTAAGGCCTGCATACCCTTTGCGAGCCATATTATGTTGGTATTTATTCTGCTTCGCAATCTATTTATTTTTGGCACTTTTTTCCTATGTGACAAGCCAAAACATAGTGACATGGTTATTTCAATATGATGCACAATACTATGATCGATACAAAACATTTAATTGTTATCTAACAAATACCTTAAAATCACTCGTCTGACGATATGCAATAAATTGGTTCCAACTTTTTTGATCGATGAAACCGTATCATTTGGGTGGATTCTGCCGTAGATAACCATCCCTCTTTCTGTACATTTTCCAACGAGCTAAATATGACTTAAATGTACTTAGACACTCCCCAAAATGTCTAAGAAGCCATTTCTTCCTACTCTCTGGCACATTAAACACTCTCTGCAAAATAAGACATATAAATGTATACCGATGTTAATGTATTAAAATTAATAACATTTAACGTATAAAAATGATTACATAAAATAGTATATTTACCGTGATTTCCTGCCAAATATGCTCCTTATGACCCGTTGGAACTTGCTTCCAATTATTATAGGAGATAGGAACACAGTTACATGTCACAAGTGAAATGTAAGTCAAGAACATGTCTGCATAAGGGCTAATGGGAAGATTGTAAGTATTCCATCCCAACTCGACCAGTTCTCCTTTATTCCTCATATCTGTGATGATTCTCATAATCGTAGGTCCTCTTTTCCCTTTTTCATCACTGCTATCCCTATCAATATTTTTGTTGGCCATATCTATAAAAAAAATCAATAAATAAATTATGTTAGAATGTTATGTATTGAGCATAATTGAGTTGAAAAATGCATTTAAAAAAACCAACATAGATATTATATGTTACAATATTGTTACCCTTATTGCCTTCTTTTCCTTCTTTTTTTCCACTTGTTTTTGGATTAGATTCAGGATCTGATACATATATTACTTCACGATGATCATCCCTGACATATATTTCCTCCTCATTAATTTTATTGTTATCATCGTTCAATAATTGAGTTGCTTGCATAGCTGAGACACACTCTTTATTCCAATTGGCATCATTTTCATTATCACATTCATTGGCATTTCTTTTTTTCATAGATAGTACCACAGACCATCTGTTATCAGCAGGGTCAGTGACATAGAATACTTGTGTTGCTTGTGATGCTAAGATGAATGGGTCTTGTTTATGCCTTGCCCTATTAAGATCTACTAATGTGAATCCATCTTCATATCTAACCCCACAGCCATTATCAACCTATCTGCAGCCGAATGCAGGAATTTTAAATACAATGTAATTTAACTCCCATATATGTTCAATCAAACCATAATAATTCATATCTGCATAAGTTGGATTCTTGTCTTTCGCTAGCAACATGCATTGCCTCAGCCACTAAAGTCACCTCACTGTTCTGCATTGTACTCTTTTCATCTAGTTCTTTTTGTATAAAAAGTGCAACCGTTGATCACATAACTGGTATATTGAAAAACTTCATAACGAGGTTTCTGAGACAACCAATGTAGGGTTTCAGATATTAAAGTTGGGGAATATCCAATGAGTGGAATGATGCAATCTCTTATCCAATCAATAAAGGAAAGATTATGTTTATCGATAATCCATTTCTCAGTTTTTGATGGATTTTCAATCCGTAAAGAAGTCATATGCTCTTTAATGTATGGTTAAACATTATCACTATTGTGTAATACATATAGATGTGGTGCACGGAACATGTTAGGGTCTACACACCCAAACTATTTGCCTCTAATACCCTGTCCTTCAAATTTACCTGCATGTCGAGACTTAGGAATACCAAGAGCTTCAGCATTTGACAATTACTTTGTGCAAAACTCAATTGCCTCTTCCACCAGGTAACTCTCAACAATATATCCTTTTGGCCGATATCGATTCTTCACATAACCTTTTAACAACTTCATAAACCGTTCAAAGGGGTACATCCAATGCCCATGAACAGGTCCTAACATCTTTATCTCATAAACTAAATGAACAGTTAGATGTACCATAATATCGAAGAATGACGGTGGAAAATACATTTCAAGTTGGCACAAAATAATCACAATCCCTTTTTGCAAGGCGTCTAAACTATCAGGATGTATAACTTTAGAGTAGACGACTTTAAAAAATCAACAAAGCCTCGTGATAGTAATTCAAACACGTTTTGGCAAAATTCCATGTATAGTTATCGGCAACAAGTGCTACATCAAGATATGACAATCATGAGACTTCATGTTAATTAATTTCAACTCTTTCATCGACACGAGCCTTCTGACATTTGAAGAATACTCTTCTAGAACCTTGACACTGTAAAAGAATTCACAAAATGAAATTTTCTCTTTTCTGGAAAGAGTATGACACGCCGGTGGTAAATATGTTCTTCTTCCGTTGTCTCGCGGTGTCAGTTCCTGTCTAATACCCATTTCTTGCATATCCATTCGAGCATTTATGTCATCTTTAGTTTTGCGTGGAGCATTAAGTAATGTACCAACAGGACTGTCACATATATTTTTCTCAATATGCATCACATCAAGGGCATGTCTCACGTAGAAAGATTCCCAATAAGGAAGGTGGAAGAATATTGACATCTTCTTCCACCCAACTGATGGAGGCTTATCTTTATTCTTCTTCCCGAACTTGACACTCAAATGTTTCATCTTCAGCCACACTTTTCGACCCGTCAATCGGATTGGTGCCTTCCCTTCTTCTCGGAATCCATTGAACGCTTTTCTTTGCCTATGATAATGATGATTCTTCAGTAAAAACCTACGATGCCCAAGGAACATAGTCTTTTGGCCATGTGTTAGCTGAACAAATGAAGTATTCTACTCACATATCAGACATGCATAATGGCCTTTCACACTATAACCTGACAAGTTGCCATACGTCGGAAAATCATTTATAGTACAGAATAACAATGCTCTCAAAGTGAAATTTTCTTCACTATATGCATCAAATACTTCAACGCCCATGTCCCATAAGAACTTCAAATCATCAATCAAAGGTGCCAAATAAACATCAATATCATTCCTAGGTTGGTTTGGCCCGGAAATGAGTAAATACAACATCATATATTTGTGTTTCATATATTGCCACAGAGGTAAATTGTAGATAACCAAAATCACTGGCCATAAATTGTAGCTGCCTTGATTGTGCGGATTCATTCCATCCGTAGAAAGTGCAAGACGCACATTTCTTACTTCTTTACCAAATTCAGGAAATAACCCATCAATCGTCATCAATTGTGGATAGTCAGATGGATGTCTAAGAAGCCCTTCATCTATCTTATCATCAGCATACCATCTTAGGTTCTTGGTATCTTTAACATCATTAAACATCCGCCTTAATCTTGATATTATAGGAAAATACCATAACAACTTAGCGGGCAACTTGTTCTTCTTGTATCATGGTGCTTTGCATTTAGGATTAGAACAACTATCTAAAGATGCATTGTCATTGCGATATAAAATACAATCATTAGGGCATGCATGTATCTTCTCATAACTCATGCCCATAGAAGATAGAATCTTCTTCGCTTTATATGTATGATCGGGTAGAACGTTACCATTAGGAAGCATATCCTTCACAAGTGACAATAATTCTGTGAAACTCTTATCACTCCATCCATTACATGCTTTTAAGTTGTACAACCTTAAAGTAGCGGATAATCGCGTAAACATCTTACAATCACCGTACAAAGGTTTCTCCAAGTCATTCAATAACTTCTCAAACATTTTTGGATAATCCTGAACACTTTCCTCAACCTTTTGAGTCATCTCCTCTAACGAATGTCCCTCATAGTTATCAAATGATGATCCACTACTATCCCTCCTAACATCGTCATTTTCATATTTAGACTCTGTTTCCCCATGCCATATCCAACAAGTGCAACTTGTATCAATTCCATACACAAACAAATGATCTCTCAAATCATTAGCATTGACACGTTGAATATAAGCACACTTCCAACAAAGACAGACTATTCTACTAGATACCCGAGCATGTTCAACTGCAAACTTGATGAAAAACTCTACTCCTTCATTATATTCTCTAGACAGACGATTTGCAGACAACCATTTCCGATCCATAGTTTTTGAATCTAGATATATCCCACATGAAAGTAATTATTAAAAATCAATTGAATTATAAGTTTAATAATTTTCAAATCACTCATGCTTAGAAATAATTAATCTCAAATGTATCATGCTATTTTGTATATATATATACGAATCATGCCAACAAGTTTCCAAAATTTTATTAATGCTGAGCAATGAAACTACTCATACTTATAAAAAGTTCATATATATGTATATATATATATACATACATACATACATAGCAAAACATTGTACAATTAATAGTTCAAATTACAAAAGATATACATACTACAAGATTTAAGCAATAACAACACTATATGCATCAAAATATTGCTACAACTCAAATACCTAAAAAAAAAAACTCATATCCCTAAAACTAAATCCCCCAATAGCCTCGTCGAGCCCGACTGAAAACCATAACTCTGAAAGTCCACTCATCATGATATATCATTTGATCCCTGACATCATCGCAAGAGAGTCTACTCACGGATACTCTAGGGTAACCGGGGTGGATACTCCGAGGTAAGCTATGACGATACTTCCACTCATCATCGATGACCATCAGTTCTCTCGATATCCTATCATACTCTCTAGCAAATAGCTCACCCTCAATAAATCTCGGGTGTGGTGCATCAGTGTGGTAGACAAACCACTACAAAAAAGTAGACATAGCCGACGCCCATGGCTCTATCTGAGGCAGGGTCAATAGAAGGTGATGAGATCTGAAATGGAAGGGGTGATAGGATGAGCCGCTCGCGTACAAATGACATAGCTCATCATATAACCATATCACATGAGTCCGTACATCTGTATGTGGTGCCATATGAAAATACGGTGGAGGGTATATCATCTCACTACCTACAAATGAGAACCACTAAATCTTATCATCAAGGTTGTTCTCGAAAGGATCTAAATTACAGAATATGTAAATTGATCTTCAACTAGCTAGACAAATCATAAATATATTCTACCAGATCTTAACCAACTATGTAAACCTAACAACATCAAACTATTTAAAATAAGGACATAATCTTTAGTTATATATATAACAAACTTGCTAAACATCAAACTATCATCAAATCATTCAAGCTACGCATAGTAAAATCAAGTAGATATTAATAAGATAATATATATATATATATATATATATATATATATATATATATTCATATATAGTACAACCTAATAAATCCTATATGATTATTATTATTATTATTATATATAATTATTCATCTCTATTTAATTTTTATCACAACACCGATGCCTAACCAACCTCTTCAACGTTTCCCCACAATACCTTTATCCTTAGGATTTTTCCCTATAGCCCTAGTTTATATTTAGTATAATAAACGATAAACCCTAACCCTAACCCTAACCCTCCCCCTCCCCCTAACCCTAACCCTAACCCTAACCCTCCCCCTAACCCTAACCCTAACCCTAACCTTCCCCCTAACCCCAACCCTAACCCTAACCATAATTATTTTAGATTATATGTACACATCTGATATATAAATATATTATAAATATATATACATATAATAAAACACATATAAACACACATTTTATGGAATATAAATACATGTCTTACATAATATATATTAAAAAAAGCATATAAATACACATCTGCATAATAATGTGAGTGCTAAAAATATATATATACACCTTAATTTTATACTTAGAACGTACATATCTTATGATAATAATATATATTTTAGGCTTGTGGATTCTCTTAAAATAATAATACATATTTTTATAAAATAGATTATAAACACACACACACACACACACACACACACACATATATATATATATGTAAAGGTCTCGGCCACAATAAAAAAAGGACAACAAAGTTTTTCACCAACACATTGAAACAACAATTTTTTGAACAACATGGAGCAATTTTACAATAACAAAGAAACACAACTCTGTAGCAACATGCATGCATTTATATATATATACATATCAGTAGAGACAAATTAAGCAACGAGGGAAGAACAAACACATACATAAAGGGAGCGACGGTGTACAAGTTGAGAGTGGCAACGACACCACGCAAGTGCTGGCTACGTTCGCAAGAATGACACCACGCACATGGAAAGCCAACAATGGTAGAGGGGTGGTGGAGAGATGGTGGTGCGAGGGTTTCCCTTAATTCAGAGGAGCCGAAATGGTAGTGCAAGAGTTTGCAAGAGAAAGAGAGTACGAGAGGGAAGCGGCAAAGTCTGAAATTATTGGCACGAAACATAACAGAACGAAATAAAAGGGAGTTTTAATAACGGTTCTTATAGGAACCATTATCAAAAGATGTTTTAATAATGGTTCTTACAGAAACCGTTTTTAAGACATGGAAAATTTTGACAACGATTCTTCTTTGAACCATTATTAAATCTTGGTTTTATATGAACCATTATTCAAATGGCCGTGCAAATTTTAACTTTGCACTTTTAATAATGGTTATTACCTACAACCGTTATTAAAAATTCCTACACATTAATTTTCACGCATTTGATGACGGTTTTCGAACCACCGTTATTAATGTCCCGTTATTATTTTCTATTTTCGTAGTAGTGATTGGAGGATGAATTCAAATGGTGAATGATAGGGTATCTTAGAGACTTGAAGAGATAATGATGGAGATTATTTGTCGGTAATAGTAGTTAAAAAATAGATAACGTGATGTGAGATGAAGATATGGTTTGAACATTAGATTATGATATTTGAAGTTGTTGGACATAGAGTCATTTAATCTTAGTGTAAGATGATAGAAATTGAGATGGAGAAATGTGGAGTAGTTTGAATATAGTGCATTATATTTGAAAATGGTTGGGAAAGAATGGAGGGTTATGGGTTCTTACAGAGGCTAATGGATGGTTAAAGATGTAAGAGGAAAACTGTTGTGTATCCATTAATGCACATCCAAACAAAGACTCCCTATAGAAGATGCACACCATATGCACACAATTACGTGCATAGCTATGCATGATGGTGCATGGTTATGTGAAATGGAGCACAACTCAAATGTGCACTTTATGCATGGTTATATGTATTAGGGCATGGTTGTGCACTTGATTATGTGTAAAGGTTTAAATGACCTAATAAGAGGAGATCGATAGGAAAAGGTTGGCAAATTGAATGTAAAAAATAAATAAACTAGATTTGATACCAAAACTATTGTGGTTCAAGGTGAAAAGCCATGGGAATGGATCAATTTGTTGATCTACATCATAGGGGAGATGGTCTTGTAAGTGGAGTTACTCTATTTTGATACAAAAGGCAATGAATGAATGAATCTTCAATTAAGATTCATCCAAGAATGGTGTCAACTTGAAATATCTCCAAGAACACACAAAAAGAGATTTTCAATATAGAATTACTCTGAGAAATTCCTATAAAGAAGGAAAATCTCACAAAAGAGAAAATAAGCCAACTTACTTAGGTTGTATTCGACTCATCATATGCTTAGAATGTATAATCTGGTTGTGAGTATACATACACTTATAACTTGGATTATTATAAATAACCCTAACCTACCTAATAACTCTCTATTTGTCATAGAACCAACTTGTATGCTAGTTGTGGTTGTACAAAACTAACCATTTGTGGTTAATTAGTTCAAACAACTTAGGTAATTCCAACTAATTTCTCACATTGGCTTAAGATGCTAGATTGATTAGTTTTGAGTTATAAATCCCCCCCAATGTAACTTGATGCCCTAATTAAATGGAATTAATTACAATATTACAAACATTGAATTGACTAATACACATACAAGAAATAATAAGCTACAAAATCATAAATTACACTTGATATCCTAGGGTTTACAATAAGTGCTGCAAATATGAGGTCTTTGCATGTGCTTGTTGTCTTTTCTTCTATGTATGCCATAACATGAAAGTTTGAGAATGTTTTGTTTATAAAAATGTCTTAAGTTTCTTCATCTCTTTCTCTTGTAAATATGTTATATACCTGCAATAATAACTTAAATAAAACTTGTTAGTAATAGTAGAAATATTATAAAAAACATTAAGGATGATTGGTTCTATTATTAAGTATATTAATTCATCATTATCATGAGTATCATGAGATACTCCCATATCATCACAAAATTTAAAAGTTTTTAAAACTCCTCCATAAGATTCAGGTAATTATCATTTATAATCACTCTCTCAAAATTAGCCACATGAGCTACATCATCTATTTTATGATATGCACTTAAATGTGGCATTTTTTAGAATTTATCTGCCATGGCGATAACATAACCCTTTCAACTTTTTGTCCTCGATAACCCTAGAATAAACTACATACTAACCCCTTCTCATGATTGATTAGGAATAAGTAAAAGTATATACAAACCCTTATAGAAGAAACTTTTACTCTTTTAACAAGTCAAACATCTACCAATAATAACTTTTACTAATTTTATCCTTCATGGCCAATAGAATTTTTCTTATAATAATTCCATAGTTTTATGTACACCAATATGACGAGCTATACCCCTTCACATAATTATTTAATAAGTAAATCACAAACAATAGATCTAAGGACACATAATTTATTAAGCTTGAAAAGAATATCATCTTGAAGCACATAATTATCATGATTTCATTATTTTTACAAGCCTCATATATTTCATGAAATCTTCATCTTTTGCATAAAATTATTTCAACATTTCAAAACCTAATAACTTAGAATCCATCATAACAAGAATCAAATACCTCCTCAGGAACGCATCTACTATAACATTTTCTCTACCATATAATGTTTGGTAGAAAATTTAAAGGATTGTAAGAAACTAACCCATTTTTCATGCCTTCGACTAATTTAATTTTTTTTCCATATAAATATTTAAATATTTTTGGTTCAAATGAAAAACAAATGGTTTAGGTCTCAAATAATGACTCCATGTTTTTAATCTTCTTATGATTGCATAGAATTCTTTACCATATATAGAGTAATTCAATTGAGGCCCAATTAATTTTTTTAACTAATATTTTAATGGGATTTTTTTTATGAGAGTAAACCTCCTATCCCACTAGCATTATAAATAAATTTAAATAATTTAACAAAGTAAGGTAAGGATAATGCTGGTGCATTACTTAGTTTGGATTTTAAAGTCTTTAAGTCTTGGGTGCTTCCTCTCCCCACTTTAATTTGCATTTCTTCATGAGATTTATAATTATTATAGTAATAGTTGACAAGTCCTTGATGAACCTCCTATAATAGTTCCCTATTCCATGGAAAGTCTACATCTCTTTAATGGCATTAGGTATTGGTCAATCTTGAAGAGCTTGAATCTTTATGGGATCCACATTTATACCTTCGTTACCTACAATATAACCAAGAAAAACACCTCTCGAAAGAATAAAGTCACATTTTCCACTTTTTCATAGAGTTTAGCTTCCAACAGTTTATCAAATAATTTACTTAACTGAATAAGATGATTATGTTCATTTTTACTATACACAAGTAGATTATCTAAATACATGATACTGAACTTTTTAAGAAAAGGACAAAGATATTCGTTCATAAGCCTCATAAGTGAACTAGGTACATTACACACACTAAAAGTTATCACAATCCATTCATAAATCCATACTTAGTTTTAAATGTTTTTTCTATTCATCTAACATGTCACCTAATCTGGGCATAGGAAGTTGTTATAAATGTCTATTAGATAAGGACACATCAAGTGCTAAATCTATAGCATTTTCTATTATTCTTTTTTATGGCAATTTAGGTGGTAAGTTATTAGGATACACATCATTAAATTCTTTATGAAGCTAATGTAACTAAGGATTGCCATAGTTTTTCTCCCCTTATAGAATTCCTTGATAATAAAAGCATAACAACTACCATATTCTTAAATTTGATCTACCATAACCATTTCACATAAAAACACACTTTTTATTCTCCATTATGTTAGTATCATCACTCTAAAAAGGTTTTAGTTTATAATTTTTCTTATCTTTCATAACAACATATTCATTAGTAATACCATTATGAGTTGAATATCTATCGTATTATTATGGTCTACTTCATAAGATTCCATCTGCATCCATAAGCAAAATATCACATAACACATTGCAATGATGATTATCAATTCAAAATGAGATAATGGTATTTTTGGTTTCCTTGACTCATTTATCTTTGTTGAGACAATGAAGAGAATGACGCTTAAGATGTAGTGTTATATTTATTCCTGTCACCTTCACCATCCTTTTTTTAGCCATATTTACACACAAACTATTGTCAATGATAATGCGACAAACTATATCTCCCACTCTTTCTTTAGTCTTGAATATTTTTCTCTCATTGGTTGGATTGTTCATTAGCTTGTAATCAAAGAACTCTTGATAGCACATAACAAGAATTTTCCTCATGCTTAGATTTCTTGAAATTACTTCGCTTGGCTCATACTCAAGGTTTTCATCTCAAGCCTCTATAGCTTCAATCTTTTGTATGGACATTACTCTTGTATTTGGACATTTTGTAGCAAAGTGTTTATGTCCTCAATATTTAAAACATTAAATTTTAGAGACTTAACTAAAATTTTAATAACCTTTCTCCTCTTGTGTTCGACCTTTCTTTTCATAAAAATTTACACTTGAGGCACTTGGTTTATATTTTGTTGCTCATTCCTTTAAGTAGTACTTTATAGAAGAATAAGTACTTTGTTTAGTATGTGGCTTAGTAGACTTGACTTGCTTTTTAGATCTCAAAGATAGCTTAATTATATCATCAAGAGAGTCATAAAGGTAAGTTTCAAATTTATCTCTAATCATTATATTAATGCCTCTTAGAAATATAGAACACTTCTGTTCACTTTTCTTATGAATGCCATATATAAGTGTTAGCATGTTAAACTCTCTAGTGTAGTATTTAACACTTAGAATTCCTTCCCTAAGAGTAGTTAGTTTTATATAATTGTCTTGCTCATAATACTTTGGTACAAATTTATTCCTGTAGTATTCCTTAAGATTATCTCAATATTTAATTTCTTTATTTCTCTTCCCTTTCTCATGTTCTGTTTAGGTTATCATATCATATTCTAGCAAAGTTATTAAACTTAAGAGTAGCTAGTTTACATATCATTATATTCCTTGAATTTAAATATAGCCTTTACTTCATGTAATGGCTCGAGAAATAATTCAACAACAAATTTACCATCAAAATTAGGGAGATCAAGCTTTATACCTTTATCCAAACTATGATTGTACCTTAGTTGATGCTTATAAAAGGCTCAATGCCTTTCACTCACTTGTGACTCTTCTTCACACTCCACATGTGAGTTAAAACTTCCTCCCTTTTATTGAGGTTCTCACATTACCATACTCTCCTTTCAGTCCTTGCTAACTTCTCCTTGATGTTGCATGTTTTGAACTGACTCTTGATCGATAAGCTTAGACTCCATGTGTTGTAATTGTGTTTACACTATTAGGGATTTTTTGAGTTGAGCATTGGTAGCATCTGGATTCATTGAGGGCTTTTAGATGGCGTCATAAAGGGTTTAAAATTTTTTTTTATCATTATCCATATTGTTTTGACCAACCATACACCATGAACTCAAATGATAATTAGCAAACTAGGCTAAGATAAAAGTTGTCACTAAAACACTACTAGAACTTAAAATCTTAATATGTTCTTGATTGTTTCTTAAATTCAAATAAATTTAATAGGGTGTATCGAAGAAATAATATCAATAAATCAAGGTTTATAACAAACAGTTTATGATTCTTGCTAGTTTCTAGAAGTAGAAACTTAGAACAACAAAATCTCCCTTCTCAGTTGTAAAGATACAAAAATCATGAACAAATTTCACTATAGATCATGTAGTATGTGAAACACAATGTTACTATGCTGAACCACATGGAACTTAAATGTATTAGCATAAAAAATATGCCACGAAATTTTGAGATAAAAATCATGCCTGAATGATAGAAAGTCGAAGACAAATCTAAATGCAAAATGACTATAGAACACCAATGACTAATTCTTTATAGTTATGCAATGTATAATTAATTTAGATCTTCAAATTCTTTAATGATATGAACACAAAGGATTAGGCAAATGTGAGGTGACAACTTACACATGAATATGATCGAATAAAGAAACCAAATGTTTATCAAACAAATGAAATCATCTACGGTAATATCCAACCGTTCTATACCAAGCAAATGACATGCATTCCATGCAATTTTCCCTTTTCTAATGTGCATATTAACAAAAAACTATTAAGGCCGCATATTATCTGACTAATCTACTCAACAAAGCATTCAATTATGGATTATATTACAAGTAAAAAAATTCAATAAATGCAATCTAGAAAACTAAAACAAAACCTGTGTGGTTGATGGTTGAAGGCAAGAATGAATTCAAATATAAGGAAGAATATGATCTCAAAGTTTGTTAATTCAAACATGAAAATCCAACCCAGCTTTGATACCAAAAATGAAGTGCAAATTGATAGAGAAATAAAACTAACATGATAAAGAATCTTTGAATCCTTCTTTAAAGTCAAAAAATGATAACCAATCATGATATGTCTTCTCAGCACTTTGTAGGTTTTGATTATTCTCTAACAAATCATCAACAATTATAAGCAGAACACACACAATTTATCTTTCTAGAACTTACTCTAAATCACAAGCACTTACTCCTTAAGAGAAAATAATAGAATTTTGTGTACAATAGGTTGTGTATGGTTATATACATGCGGTTGTTAGGGTGTAATAACTTCCTACTAAGTAATTAAAAACCAACCTAACTATTGTTCCTATTAGTATAACTAATAAAGTCATGAGAAACTACATTAATTCAATGCAAATAACCTAAACTAGCTATTGGAACTTTAACATTAACTAAAATCCAACGCTAGTAACTAGTGGTGTAACTAATTAGTAGTAGTTGTAACTAATGTAAAAAACCTCTATAATCCCCGTACTACACGTTCAAAACACATGTAATCATGCACAATAATTTTGAGATAAATATGTACAAAATGTACATAAAATAACAAAGATCACAAATAACCTAGCCATGTAAATCTTTTTGTCTTGTACCTTTATCTTCTATGCTCACTTCTGTACATCCTTGACTCATTTTTATCTTCTACACAAGGTATTTTGAATGAATTTTCCTTCTTGCAAACATGTGATATACTTGCAAAAATTTCTAGAGAAACTATTAGTAGAATTAGGGTTTTGGGAAGGGGTTTGAAGAACTTCAATAATGATAGGTTCCATCTCTATGAAAATTAATTCTTGAACTTTTAAAGATTCACTAAAAGAGTTAGATGTTTCTGCATCACCACCTTACTCCACCACTTCTAGCATCTCACACATCTACCTCCTCTAGGCCTTGGTTTAGTCTTCACTTTCTAATCTCTCTTTGAGGTGACTTTCTCTTAAGTATTAGCTTACTAATGCAATCATTTTCTTTACTTAATTTTTGGTAATTTCATAAGTGGGTGGGATTTTGTTGCCACCCTTGCCCCATCGTCCTCCAATAGTATGTGTTTTTATTTTTCATTCTTAAGTATTATATATATATATATATATATATATATATATATGCATTCCACTTGACATGTCCTTTATTATAAATTTTGTTACATGCAAATATAAGCAAATAAAGTTTTTTAAATAATTAATGTAAACATATACATATTTTACTATACGGCATATGGATTGAGTAATAATATGCTACATACCTTCATCTTTTTTATCCTATAATTATACTAAAAAATTTAATTCATTACACTATGTTGACCTAACACCCAATGATCAAAATTGGAAAAAAAAGAATTAGTTTTCTATTAACTAATTAATGTAACAGAAAAAATATAAGTTGTTATTATACCACTACAATAATAAGATAGTAAATATTAAAAATAATATAATATTATTAGTTTTAAATTATTTATTGTTAAAAAGTTACAAGAATTAAAATAATTAATTATTCGATATTAAATTATCATTGACTTAGATAAAATATTATTAACTAATATGTCTAATAATAACATAACAATACTTTTCGCTATTAAATTATTTTTAATCTTACATAAAGTATTATTATGTACGTGAAATAATAAGATAATAAAACTTTAAAAAAATAAAATACTGTTAGCCTTAAATAATATATTACTATATTTGTGGAATACTCGTGAACCCTAACTCTAACCGTAAGCATTAAATATAAATAACTTACTAATAGTGTAATCCATTCCTATCTATGGTTATAATAATAGCATAAATATTTAAAATTAACTAATTTATATAAAAAAATTAAGTTATTATTAAATAATTAGAATAATAATATAATAAAAATTAAAATTAATAAAATATTATTAGTCTTAAATAATTTATTATTAAAATTATAAAAATTAGATTATAAAATTATTAGGTAATAAAATTATTAGTAGTCTTAGATAGAATATTATTAACCAATATTTAGAATAATAGCATAACATTAATTTTAGCTAATAAAATTTTTTAAGCTTACATAAAGTGTGATTATATAAGTGGAATAATAAGATAATTGATCATCGAATGAATTTTGGAATTGGCTTCAATCATTTATTAGAAAGGCAAGATTATGTATTCGGAATGAAGATGGCCTCATTTGTTGTCCATACAAAAAGTTTAATGCAATGTAGTGGCAATCTATAGATGATATTAAGTACTGGATTTTTTGGAGTGGGTTCATACAGAACTATGATGTGTGGGCATATCATGGTGAAGTCAAACCAGAGTCCAAGCTAGTTCATGTGGTTGTGGAAGAAAGAGATGAGATGGAATATATATTATGTGCTTTGGTAGGTGGTGATGATGAAGAAAAATCTATTAGTGATGATGTACATGGTCCTATAGATGATAACTTAACAAAAAATGGAACTTATCTATATCATGATAAATTACTTTGAGAGACAGAGTTTAAATTATATATTGGGTGTAAGAATTTCTAGTCTTTAAATTTTTTTTTGTGAAGTTGATGCATTATAAGGTATTAAATAAGTAGAAAAATAAGTACTTTTATATGCTTCTTAAATTGGTAAAAGGATCTCATCTAGATAGAAATAAGTTTTTCGAATCACATTATGAGGTAAATAAGAGGATCTAAAAGCTTGGTTTAGGCTTAAAGTCATTCATGTGTGCAAGTATGATTATGCTTTATATGGATAAAAAAAATTATAAATCCAGATACTTGTCTTGTATATAATACCTCTTAATGGATAGATGAAGCTAAAAAGGGTAAGAAAATATTTCATAAGATTATGCGATACTTTCCTCTAACATTAAGGTTTAAGAGCTTGTAGGCTATGATGGGATAAATTTGTAAGTACAATGATTCGCTATAGTATGCCAAGGTCGTATCCTACCGAAACATCGTTGTCAAGTACTGAATCTTTAGTATTTTATCCATCTAGGTAATTCAAATTCAGAGAGTAGACAATGAATAAGAGAATAAAACCAATAGGTGATGTTAACATTAGTAAATAAAATCTAATTAAAAGCCTAAAACTGGATTGTTGTCATAAATATGTAATTAATTAAATTAGAAAGGGTAAAATAGTATAAATTAACTATTACAATCTTTCAAGGTCTAATAGTTTTACCAAATCCAATTTAATATCCTATTTTTATGGTATTAATTAAATTAAATCGATTACATTTTGTGCTAAATTATAATATCCCTAAGAGACTCCAACCTACTTTTGTGGTTTGATTCTTCAGTTTAATTGTTAGATTTTTGGTTATTAATCTTCACCTTTCAATTCTTTGATTAAATACCTATGTCTAGTGAAATTGGTGATCATCCAACTCAACCACAATTATAGAACCAATGATTAAATATACGAATTCAAGTAATCAAGATATAAATTAAACTAATTTATCATTAATTTATAGTTTGAATTAGATCCAATCCTATAAAATAAATCTGCTCACTTATAATTGTAGTTAAATATGTGAAATAAAATGCAAGAATATAAATAACATTAAGCATAATAAATAACAAGAGTAAAAGAGAAATACAAAACTGTAGATTTATGTTGAAATTAAATGTCAAGAGTGAGTACAAAATTCTAAAACAGGAACTAAATCTAAGAGTTAATAAGAAAATTCTTTTTTTTTTCAAAGAGAAGAAAGAAAAGAAAACAAAACCAAATCACCTATTCACATACCTCTCTTTTCCCTTTTTCTCAGACGTTGTTCCCTCATTTAGAAATATGATGGGTCATGCAAATAATGGAGTAACCACCACACGATAGTGCTTGTCTTGTATGGCTAGACCACTTGGCATTCTTCCTCTCAATTATATCATTGAGGGCACAAAATTGCCAACCTCACAGGGGTAAACTGTGCTTCTTCATTGTTCTTAGCATTGTTTCACAGAGTTGTGTCAGTCTTGCACAACCAAACCATGGGGGTCCTTTGTTCTCAGTGTTACTTTGCATAGATTTTCTTACCATGCAACTTGTTTTTGATGGAAATTTATGCATGGTTATATACAGGTCAGCATAATAGCATGGTTATGCTGCACTAGTGCACATAGTTGTACCTTAGCTAAACATAAGGCTATTTTTGTCCATTTTTTAACTCCTTAGTTTTTCTCCTCTTCTTGCATGTATACGATATTAAATTCTCTCCTTTTAAAGACTTTCATATAGAATCCTTACTCCAAAATCCATGTTTCTCGTCCTTGGTTTTGCACACTTTTGTGCATATCCCTACAAAATAAAAACCAAGAGAGCATTAGTTAGAATAAGAGGCAAATATAGCAAAAAAGTTCATAAATTATATAAAATAGGGTCATAAACTGAAAAAAAGAACAAGGTGGAAAAGTACAAAATAATGATATTATGAACTCCCCTATGCTTGAAGTGTTTCTTGTCCCTAAGTTACTCAGAGCATAAAAACGTAAAAGGATGAAGAATAAAAAGAAAAAGAAAGAAAAATGGTGAGGAACAAGGATTCTAGTGATATAGACATACTACCAAAAAAAAAACATACATTCACAATGCCTACTTAGATTGCAAGCATTAATAATAAACAAATGGAAATAAAGTTGTGAACAACCGTTAGTCTTAACTTTCAAATCAGTATTGTTATGAAACTCTAAAATGGTTTAAATTATTATATATATATATATATATCCTTATGAGACAAAGGTTATATAAAGAAGTAGACCTCCTCGTTGTAGGTAAATGTAGGCACTTGATACGTATGTGTATTAAGGATTTAATCATTTCCCTTAATAGTCTCAATACTAATAAACACCAACCATATGCTTGCATGTATTCTTATTCTCCACCTCTTATAAGACAATATGTAGTGAAAAAATAAAGAGGTGTGAATAGGGTTGTAATAGAGCTTGGATAAAGTTTAGGGTAAGTTAGGGATTGTAGTTAATGGCTTAAAGACAAATGAAGAGATGACTACAAGAATATATCTCAAATTTTGAGATCTGTAAAATATTAATACAATCTAGAATAAGTAACAAACTTTATTAATCAAAAATCAGAGGCTCAATCGATCTTATCAAAACTCTACACTTTTTTTTTATCTCAACATAATGAAGCTATAATTAGATCATTTTCTTAAAACAACCTCGACTACCAAATACACTTTCATGACTCCCCCATGCTTATTTTTTGTATACCTACACCAAATACATTCAAGTCTTATATCTCCTTAGTTTTGGAAAAGGGTAAGGTAGTAAGTTAAGAATGATGGAGAAAATTTAGGTCTTAGATAAATAAGTCTTAAGCTCAAAGGGGGTTAAGAAGAAAGGAAACAAACATTATTTGATAAGTAATTTGGCAAATGTACATATAAAAAGAAAACATGTGTCTCCATCATATTAAAGCATATATAAGTCATATGTGGCCTTGAAGATAAATAAAGCAAGTTCTAGTTTCATACATCATAGGAAAATACACATAAATAGAAAACTATGAGAATGTATAAAAGATGAAAAATTTATAGGCTCAAGATCTCATTGGCCTTATACTATAAAATCTGTTTTATATGTATTGATTTATATGAACAAATCAATAAAGATAAGACACTAGAGTGATAAAATAATAAGTGGTTTAAGAATCTATCGATTAGAATGTTTAGACTTAAAAATATTTTAAGTGTCTGTTATTAGTTATACTCACTTAAAAGCTATAAGTCTCACTAATATATTATTAAGATGTGTATAAAATTCTATCAAATTTTCATTAGTAGCCTATCATTTTCCTAATTTATTTTTTATTTCATTAAAATAAAATGAAAATAAAAAGTCAATCAGAAGTAAGCACACCAAAAGAAAAAAGAATGAAATGAGACAACAGGCTAAAACAAACATACTAAAGAAAGAAAATCACACTAAAAAGATTATCAAAAGAGAGCAGGAAGAAAAATAAAGAAAGTAAAATTGAAGAAAGTAAGATAAATAAACACAAAATATATGGAAGTGACCAGAGAACCCCCACCTCATGCTTAAAGGACACATTATCCTAAATATGTGTGAAGGAAACATACAAGGAGTAGAGTTGAAAACACTTATGGTGGTGATAGTGGCAGGTATCTATGATAAAGATGCCATTGATATATTTGTTATATCATGGTGTTCATATGATCAATAGGAGCAATGAAATCCTAAAGGCTAGCAACTTAGAATTTAAGTTTATCAAAACGTGCGTATATTTTATCGAAATAGGCATCCTACAATTAGTTAGAGGAGGAAGGGCCATGTTCAGTGTTAAAAAATAAAAGGAATGGAAGAGCAAGCAATAGTGGGTCTTGTGGATCATTAGTATAGGTAGAAGGGTCATCAGTAGGTTAGGGATTAGCGTAACCAAAGTAAGGTATAATACGAAATGAAAGCCTGTTTGTGGATTAATTATCAATGATAGTAGTAAAGGCTCTATTAGGAAATAGATGCCACACCCCTTGATTGTACACTAATATAAATTACATGCCCTCTTGAATATTCATTTTATTGTTATATAAATTTAGTAACCCTAAGAATTTCTTCGATATATCGACTACGATACGATATAGGATGTATCCCAACCGACAAGCTATAAATGTGATAATACCCATTATAATAACGTCACCTTTCAAGTGATTTCCGACATTGCTTAGATGCTTAGCTAGGAGGTAACCACCATCAAGTGAATCGTTCCATAGCATATAATTTAGATCAAATAACTCAAGTTTGTGTATGTTTCCCTAGCACTCTTTTCTTCAAAAAAGAGCCCCCACCAAAACCCTTTAGATATACTAAAAATGGGGTTATAGATGAAATGGGTTATGGCATTTATGCCCTTTAATTCATGAATTTGGGGCCAAAATGCTTGTAGGTCCCATAATTTGTGGTTAACATAGGAAGTGTGTGCAACATTAGGACAAATAATCAAATTACAAAAAATGGTCTATTGGCATATTATGAGAAGTGTTCAACATTCTAAATAAGATAATTTAGTCTAAGCGGTCAAAGTCAAATGAGCTAAGGAACTCAAGAGTGAGACCCTTGATTGAATAATGGAAGATATTGTAGAGGGTGTAAATAACGGTAGGAGGTGAAAATAATGGAAGGAAGTGCGGGTAACACTAGGACAAAGAATCAAATTAAAAAATAGTTATTTCCATATTATGATAAGTGTTAAACATTCTAAATGAGATAATTCTATCTAATCGATAGAAGCGAAATGAGCTAAGGAACTCAAGAGCAAGACCCTTACATGTCTGATTAGTATGGGTAAGGAAACGGCCTATTGCCTCAACCCAACTGGTAGTCAACATCCTTGTAGAGAGCTAACATCTCAATGCATAACCAATTAACATATTGAGTGGTTGTGATTTCCTTAGAAGCAATAGTAGCAAAATCATCTTTTTGAGTCATATTGGCCAAATAATGCCATATGTTTTTGAGAGGCATTTTACATTTTACATTTTCCATAGATTTGTAGTTGTAGGTAAACTTGATCTTCGTCATCCTTTAAGTGAGCTTGGGTGAGTTATGTTTATTAAATGTCCTTGTGCTGGTACAATAAAAAGGGATAAATTGGATTATTTGTTAATTGTGAATATATGATAATTCACATCCAAAACTAACTGAAATGCTCCAAAAGTTCTAATTTTAAAAATTATAGTTAAACAAGATTTTATTAGAAAAATTCATTAAATAAATTAATTTTATTAAAATAAAAGGAAATTAATAAGGACAAATCAAGAAGAAATTTATAATTATTTTAATTAGGAGAAATTTGGGTATTTTAGCTAATTAAGGATTTTATTTTAGAAATTAATTAAATAAATTATTTTATTTGAAATAAGGAGGATAAAATAGTTCCAAATTAATAGTAATTTTATAAATAATTTAATTGGAGAAAATTAGAGTGATTTGCTAATTAAAATGGAATTTATGAAAAATCTTTCAAAAACCCTAAATTATCCTAAAAAGGGATTTAAATATTATTTTATTTAAATATTATTATTTTTAAATATCCCAAATATCCTAGTTAATTTAATTAACCCAACCCACTATTTTTCTTTTTCCCCTTTTACTTTTCTTTCTTCCTTTTTCCTTTCTTTTCCTTCCATTTTCTTCTTCTTCTTCTATTTTTCTTCCTCCCCTCCCCCGATTTGGGCCTGTGAGTAGCCTAATTTCCTTCTTTCTTTTTCTCCTTCCTGTGGCCCGCTTCTCCTCCTACTGCGGCCCATTTCCTTCTTTCTCTCCTTTGGCTGCCAAAGATTCAAAATGCCGCGTTTTATTAATTCTTCTTCCTTGCCGCGTTGCTCTTTATCCCCTTTTTCCCCCTAGACATTGCGTTCCCCCCAGTTTTAATGATTGTCGCCCAATCCAGTCTCCTTCTTTCCTTTTTTTCTTTTAGGCTAACCGGTCTGCCCACACCTTTTCTTCCTTCTTTCTTCTTCCCCTTCCTTCCGTCGACCATCTGTAGCTCCGTCGACCTGCACTGCCGTCCAACTCCTTGGTTTTTTGCCCCCAACCTTGCCGTTTAACTAGCCATTCTCCCTCTATCATTTCTCATTGAACCATCAAACTTTTCACCCAAGCAAATCTCCCCTATTCTCGTGCGTTTCCCCTTCTCCTAGCCAGCCATACCCGACCACGTTGCTCTTAAATTTCGCTAGCAACCATCGCCCCCAACGACCAAAAACCTACCTGCCTTACCCCCTAGCCAACGCACAGAACCCTACCCTCTCTTCTTTTCTCTATAAATACCCCCCATAATTGGTAAGGGTCGAGCTTTTAATTCTTACCTAGTATTTCTAACCTTACTTCCGCTGCCCCTTTAGATGCCATTTCCATGGCCTCCAGCCAACACCGCTGCTCGTTCTGGCCACCTGTGTACTCCCTGCAGAACCCTCTAACTATCCAAACCACCCATTCCCCTCAATTCTTCCTGCACAAGCCACCTTGGCTGTGCAAAGTTTTCTTCCCAACTAGGCCGTCCGTCCATCTTTGCCGCCCTTCGAACCACCATTAGCCACCACTTCCGCTGCTGCCGTCGCTCATTTCACCTCCCATTCTATTTTGTAGACCCCCCTCTACCTTCCCCTACATTTCTTTTCCTCTTCCTCCCTCTCCTCCTCGCTTTCTCTTCTTCTTCCCCATTGGCCAACACCACTGCCGCCATGCACCATCACCCTCATTTAACTCCTCTCCCTCTAGTAGTCTTAAACACCCCAACTTCCACCTTTATTCTTCCTATTTTGTTCCTAGCCTTTACCTTTTTCCCTTTTCTTCTCTTTTTTCGGCCACCGTCGCCACTGCCGTGCACCACCTCTGGTGCCACCTGTCACCACCAGCATAAGATTGAACCCTAGACTGTCTCAACCCTTTTACCCTATTTTTACAAGCCTTAATCTATTTTATTTCATTTATTGAAAATATATTATTATTATTATTATTATGATTATTTCTATTATTATTGTTATTACTATTATTATTGCTAGTAATGATTTTATTATTATTTCTATTGAGGGCTGAAGCCCTATTATATTTTTAGCATTTTGAAATTATTATTATTATTATGTCATTATTATTATTACAAATATTTTACTAATAGTGTTACTATTATTATGATTATTGTTATGCAATTATTATTATTATTATTATTATTATTATTATTATTATTATTATTATTATTATTATTGTTGTTGTTGTTATTGTTATTATTTTCATTGTTGGTATTATTATTCTATATAGGGCTGAAACCCTATTGTGCCTATTTTGAATTGTAGTAGTGGTATTATAAATATCAAGTCTTATTATTATTAATATTATCATTATTTTTATCATTAGCATTTATTATTATTATTAGTGTTATTATTATTATTATTATTTTTTTTTATTTTTATTTAACAAGTTTATTACTATTCAATATAGCGTCAAAACCCTACTTCGATTTATCTTTGATTATTATCATTACTATTATTACCATTATGATTATTATCATTTTTGCAATACTATTATGATTTTATCATCATCATTATTACTATTTCATTATTATTATTATTACTAAATTTTGTTATTTATTTTACCAATTTTATTATTAGTATTGTTTTGGTAAAAGGGCTGAAGCCCTTATTTCACCTTGTTTTTTAATAATGTCCTTTTTATTATTATTGTTACTATTATTATTATCCTTATTAATATTAACATTGATATTATTTTTGTTATTTTTGCTATTTTTATTTTCGTATTTTATCAAAAGCCTAGTCTTAGAATAAGTTAGTAAATAATAGTATTTTTTGGTAGGAGAAAATCTAATTCTAGTTTTTCCCTCATATAGATGAAACCAGTCAAAGCCCTAAGAAGGCGTAGGAGCGTACTTTAAGACCAGTGTCGTTTTACGTAAAGGTATTACTAAGGCCTATTGTGTGTTGATTTACATTATATACTTTGTATGTTATGCATCCTATGTTTATCATTATATTCATTTCATGTGCGGTATGGCATGGAGTTAAAGTGTGTTCATGGGTTGTTATATGGCATGTGTACTATGAGTATGTGATGAAATATTTTGGTATGTGATGATATGTGTTGTGCCCTTATAAGATATGCATGTGAGGATGTTGATGTGGTTTGTGTGGAAGAAAGGATGAAAAAAGAAAATGGGAAAATAAGTTGACCAAGGGATGTGAGTTGACCTAAGTATTTTAATGATCCATGAGTGGAGGAATAAAATGGGAAATTTAGGGTTTCGTGTGGGAGAATCTAATTTATGATTTTGTATGGGAGAATCTAAATTATGGTGTTATATGGGAGAGTCTAATTTATAGTTTTGTATGAGAGAATCTAAATTATAGTGTTATATGGGAGAATCTAATTTATAGTTTTGTATATAAGAATCTAACTTATAGTGCTATATGGGAGAATCTAATTTATAGTTTTGTATGGAGGAATCTAATCTATGGTGTAACATAGGAGAATCTAATCTATGGTGTTATGTGGGAGAATCTAAACTAGGGTTTTATATGGATAGACATAGGGTTTTGCATGGCAGATTCTATGGTGTTGCATAGGAGGATCAAATATTTGGTTTTGTATGGATTGAATCTAGATATTGGTATGGATGAATCTTGGGTGTTAAGAATCTTGGGTTTTGCATGAAAGAATTTAGGGTTTTATTTGGATGGATATAGGGTTTGCATGATTGAATCCAGGGTTTCATGTGGGATTTTACAGTTTCGCATGAAAAATTTGAATGGTTGCATGGGTTTTGTAAAGTCTTCACGAGCATGAAATTTAGGTATGGAAAGTTGATTTGGGATGTTAGGAAGGTAATGTAAGTGTTGTTTGGGTGTTTGAACACTTTGGATGAAAAATAGTGCATGGATCAATATAAGGGTACGTAGGAGACTAAGCTAGGGTTTGTGTTGACAATTAGGGTTTGGTGTGGCTGCTTAGGATTTTTGTGGTATGATGTGTATTTGGTGATTAAAGTGTAATTATGAGGTGGAATTTATGAGTTGTGATGTGTGGAGTATTAAAAATGGTTTGGGATGTGTGAAGTGGTGTAGGATGGACCCCATAGGTCTAAATTAGGGTTTTTGGGGAAAACCTTAGAGTAAGAAAATAAGTGGACTTTGAGGTGTGTAGTAGTGGGCCTTGACCCACATATTTTGATTTTGGAATTCTAGTGTGAATGTGAGTATAGAGAAAAGGTTGTTGGGCAAGAAAAGAGGTGCAGGGTTCTCATGGTATAATATAGATCGGTTGGAGGTAAAGTGTAAGGGAGTGAGTCATGCATATCTAGGGTTAAAGTTTTCCGAATAATACACTTAAGACATTAATCATTTAAAGTGGAAGATTGTTGAGCCAGGCCCAGACCAGTCCACCGGTGAATAATAGTGGTTAGGGCATGATGTCCTATATATAACCGGTCCACCGGTAATAATAGTGGTCAGGCTTTGTACTTGTGCGTTTTTGGTCCACCGGCTATAATAGTGGGGGATTCCGTACTCAACAAAAATGAACATATTTGTGCCAAGAAATGGGAAAGGCATTAAGTACTTACTGTGGAACACCGCGTGAGAAGGGGCCAGACAAGTCCACCAGTGAATAATAGTGTTCAGGAGTTTTATACCCTATGTGTTTTCAGTTTACCGGCTATAATAGTGGTCAGGAGCTTTATGCCCTATTTATTTTCGGTCCACCGCCTATAATAGTGGGGTTCCCGTACTCGTATGCACTTGATAAAGAGCATGGTGTGAAAATAATTTGATAAAGGATTGATGAAGTAATTAATCTAAACTATATTGGATCTTAGCGTTTTCTCTTGAATGTTCATTTGGCTTTGTGCTATCATGATGGACTCTATGCTCTTTTTATTATTTTGCATGGTTATGTGATTTTATGTGTCGCCCTTAGTGCACAGATACTTTGCTCAGTACGTAGCATACTGATCACCCCTTTCATGGGTGCTTCTCATTCCCACGAGTAGTAGGCCCTTCTGCCTTTGTGCAGGTGGGCGAGACATCAGGTGGAGCTGTGTATTGAGCATTTTTGGCTCTGAGTTCGAGAGTAGTGTGGTCAGATTCCCTCTTCTTGTTATTTTACCTCCTTCTATTATTTCCTTTGTACTGGATTTACCCCTTTTATGATTCATTACTTGTATTGAGTATTTTAAATGAACCTTTTTATCGGTTGTAAGCTTATTTGTCTTTTAGATATGAATTACAATTCTTTACGCATACTCTAATCTTTAGTGTTATGATCTTTCTAGTTGTTTCATGAACTCTTGATTTAATTTTAATATTAATCTTTTCTTAGCCTTAGCACTTGGTACTAAAACGGTCGGAGAGAACCGGTTTAGTATTAAGTGTGGTGGTAACATCCCCAGAATTCACAGGTTTTAAATTTTAAATTCTTTCACTTTTAAAAAAAAAATTAGTGAATTTGAGGTGTTACATTAACCTTGAAAGAAATATGAGGGAAGGTGTTGTATGTGTGTGAGGGAAGTGCATAGGTTGTGCGTGTGATGTTTGTAAGTGCACAAGTTGTAAACATAGGGAATGACTTTTATGTGTGTCAGGTTGGTATATTTATGAGGGACATAGTTGCAAACGTGCAAGCTTGTAGATGGGTATGTGCTAGTTAAATAAGCATGATACAAACTAGATGGAAAATGATACAAGGTAGAGGGATTTAAAGGTGAGGAGAAATTTGAGCGTGGTTTAGGGTTTGAAGTAGATGGTTTAAGATGAGAGGAATTTTATTTGGGTGATGAATATGGCATAAGTTGTGTCCTAAAATAATTTATGAAGATAGAGGCACCAGTATGTGAGCTCTGCACCAGCTAGCCACGTGTGTTCGATCCTCTCAGCATTTGTGGGGTATGGACATGAAAGGTTAGCACTAGTTGGCTTTGTATGTTATTTCCTCTTAACATTTGGATTAGAATTAGTTACCAGTAGAGGAATGGCCATGTGTCTGTCTATACTCTGGTTGTGCTAACTTGATTTCTTCATATATTGTCCCCTTTTTTTACCCTATCTTCAAATATTCCTTCTTTAAATAGCACATCCACAATAATAATGACTAGCAATGTATTTAAAAAATAAGGCACATGAAAATAAAATAAAATAAAAATGGACAAACAAAACCATGAAATGATTTTGGTTACCTCCTAAGAAGTGCTCATCTAATGTTTTGATCTCGACTCCCACTATAATCAAGGTGTTGATGGATCATGAAGGAAAAAAGGTACACAACTTTTCAATAAGATATTCTATGATATAATGCTTCAACCTCTGCCTATTGACCTTTGAGGATCACGTAGTCTTGCTTCATATTTCAATTTTTTTAGATGGATATATTATACTCACTTAGAATAGTCCCAACTATCTATATCAAAGCCTAACTAGAAAGAGCTTGAGGCAAGAGTTGAATAAAAGCACTAGGTCTCCTTTGTTGAAATTATTACAAAGAATGTGTTTTTTTGTGTCACTTATTTATTCTTTCTTTATAAAGCTTGGCATTCTCATATGTATCCAACCTTAACTCATTGAGTTCATTGAGTTGAAGTCTTCTCCATTCTCTTAATTCCATCAAATCCATATTAATACTTTTAATAGCCTAATGTGCCATATGTTTCTCTTCAAACCACAAATGACATGATTTTCTGTAAGCTAATTATAATGGTGTTGTTCCTATAGGAGTCTTGTATGTTATTCAATAAGCCTATAGGATGTCTTAAAACTTTGAAGACTAATCTTTTCTTAACTTTGACACCTTTCTTTGTAGACTTCCCTTTATCTCCCTATTAGTGATTTTCACTTGACCACTTGGTTGATGGTGGTACAGTGTAGTTATCTTGTGGGTCACACTATATTTTTTTCAAGAGTGTATCTAGAACCCTATTCACAAAATGAAATCCTCAATCATTTATTACTAATCATAGGACACAAAATATGGGACGAGAATCTACTGAAATAGCTTAACAACTATTGTCACATCATTTTTTTGGGCATGCTAGTTCTTCAGCCCATTTTGTGACATAATCCACTACTACTAGAAGATATTTGTCATTGTTTGATGATAGAAAATGTCTTATGAAGTCTTTTCCGACACATCAAATAGTTAGACTTCAAATATGTTATTTAATGTCATCTCATTCCTCGAGATGTTTCTAGTTCTTTAACAATGATTATAACTATGCACAAAAGTCCTCACATCCTTGAAGAGTGAAGGCCAATAGAATTCTACTCATAGCACCATTGCAGCTATTTTAGAAGTACATGAATGGCTGGCATATGATGATGAGTGGAAATAGGAAAGAACACCAAAAACTTCTTCTTTGGATAGACATATTCTAAATGTTTCATATGTACATCGTTTGT
The DNA here is from genome assembly GCA_039764185.1 of Tamarix austromongolica. Classification (NCBI taxonomy): domain Eukaryota; kingdom Viridiplantae; phylum Streptophyta; class Magnoliopsida; order Caryophyllales; family Tamaricaceae; genus Tamarix; species Tamarix austromongolica. The sequence goes on from CM077813.1 coordinate 73,798,836, forward strand.
AGAGACATAGATCATCCCGATAATAGTGCTTAACATTCAAAAAGAATTTCTTATGTTGCTGGTATGTAAAGTCTTTAGGTAGTACCCCATAAACAATATAATTTACAAAATCCATGAACCATGGAACTTTAAGATGAGCAATGAAAAATAGATTGTAATATGGAAATGAATCATCAAAGGGCTCTTTTTCCTCATTACTTTCATTCTTCTCCTATCTAAGCCCCAAAAGATGATCTGTCACCATATTATCAGCACATCATTTATCTTTTACCTCTATATTGAATTCTAAGAATAAAAGGATCCATCTAGTCAATTGTAGCTTGACATCATTCTTAGCTAATAGATGTTTGAGAGAAGCATGGTCAGTAAACACAAGAACCTTCAACCCAACAAGATAAGCTCAGAATTTATCTAATGCAAACACAATAGCTAAGAACTCCTTCTTTGTTGTAGCATAATTGATTTGGGCCTCATCTAGAGTTCTACCCACATAGTATATGGCATAGACATTCCATTTTTTCTATACCCAAGTACATCCCCAACAACATATTCTCTTACATCATACATCACTTCAAAAGGAAGGTTCTAGTTAAGAATGCTCATTATCGAAGCAGTTGTCAAAGATTCCTTCAACTTATCAAAAGCATCTAGAAAAGACTAATCAAATGTAAAATGAATACCTTTGACAAGCTAAAAGGTTAGGATTTATCAATTTTTGAAAAATATTTAATAAAACGCCTGTAAAACCCAACATGACCTAAGAAACTCCTAACTCCTTTGACATATTTTGGGGGTGGCATTTTCGTAATGATATTGATCTTAGCTCTATGAATTGTAATTCCCTGATTTGAGATTAAATTACCCAAAATAATTCCTTATTATACCATAAAATGGTACTTCTCCCAATTTAGTGCCAAGTTAACTTTTTTACATCTTTTCAATACTTTAACGAGGTTATGAAAGCGATCATCAAAAGAAGTTTCATAGAAAAAAAAGTTATCCATAAATACTTGCAAGATATTTTCAATGAAATCAAAGAATAGGGCTATCGTGCATTACACAAGCCAAATGGCATCTTTCGATGAGTAAAGGTGCAATACAGTCATGTAAATATCATTTTCTCTTGATCATTAGGGTGACTAGGGATTTGAAAGAATCTCAAATACCCATCTACATAAAAAAAGTAATAGTGTTTAGCTAATGTCTACAACATTTGGTTAATAAATAGAATGGTAAAATGTTCCTTCCAAGTGACTTTGTTGAGTTTTTTTATTATAAAATCACATATGCCATCTAGTGACCATACTTGTTGGAATAAGGTCATTTTTCTCAATTTTGAGCAATAATCATTCCTCCCTTCTTTGGCAACACTTGCATCGGGCTCATCTACTCACCATTTGAGATAAGGTAGATGATCTCCGCATCAAATAATTTTAGTACCTCTTTCTTGACAACCTCTTTCATGTATGGTTTTAATCTCCTTTGGTGATTAAAAAAGGTTTTGTATCCTTCATCTAACAAAATTTGATGGATGCAACTAGAGGAGCTAATACCTTTGATATTATCTATAGAATAACCTAACACATCCTAATGTGACCTATGGACTTCAAGTAACTTCTCAATTTCTCATTACATAAGTTAGAACTCATAATAATAGGATATTTACCATTGGAGTCCAAGAATTGATACCCGAGTGAGGAAGGGAGTGGTTTTAGTTCTACCTTCTTGTCATGAATTTTATCACTCAACTGTTTCTCAACATGAATCAATGTTTCAGATTCTTTGGCATAGAAAGGGCTTTCCCTAATTATGGTTGCATAAGCAACCACTTCACATCATCGTCATACGGTGCTCCATACTTCACTAAACATTTTTTAACGGGATCACTTGAGATCAAAATACCAAGGTTCTCTTTGGCCATCACACCTATGGTGTCAATCCTACAACAAGTATCATCAATCAATGGAAATTCTACTATAGAAGATAAGTCAATATTCAATTACTTATCCCCAATATTAAGAGAAAGTTATCCATTTTTCACATCAATTACCACTTTAGTGGTATCCAGGTAATTTATTCCCAATATAATGGGAATTTGAGCATCTTTCTATATCTCAAGAATAAAAATTCAACTAGAATATAAAAATTACCGACCTAATTAGATACATCTTCTAGTAGACTAACTAAACTTTTTTACCAACTGATTTGCTAATTAGACGGAAATGGTGGTTAGCATCATGTCTCTCATCTAAAATTTCATACAAATGTATAGAGGTATTAAAATAACACTAGCACCACGGTCACAAATACCACGGTTAGTGGATACATCAACTATAGTATATGGAACAGAGAAAATCTTAGTTCTATAATCTTAGGTGGAAACCTATTTTGGATGATATCACTACACTTCTAGGTTAAGGCTATGATATCATATTCCTCTAATTTTATTCTTTTGGAAAGAATTTTCTTCAAAAATGTAGCATAGGAGAGCATGTGGGAAAAGGATTTAAAAAATGGGATATTAATATGTAATTTTATCATAATTTCCACAAATTTTCCAAATTATTTTTCTAATTTTGCCTTAGCCTACCTTTAAGGAAAGGATAATTGAGGCTAGTACAGTGTTGGAGGGGCATATTTCACACCCTCATGCTTCTTTCTTAAAGTGGTCTCTTAACCAATATTCATTGATTCACCACTCTCGTTTGATACATCATCAACTTTTTCACCCACATCCTCAACTTCCTTCTTCAAAGTTTGACCTTATAGTTCTTTTCCACTCCTGAGTGCTATAGTGTTGAATGAAACTTTAGGGATGGTTTATGGTTACCTTAGAATCATTCCAAAAGGCCTAGAAGATGAACTAGCTTGTTGGGAAACCTAAATGAGTTGGTTTTCAAGCATCTTATTATGGGTGTCAATGGAATCGACTTTAGAACTTAAGTTCTTAAATGCATTATTAAAATCCTTAGTTTTTTATTTATTTATTATGAAATACTATAAATTTCTCTAATAATGACCTAAGATTAGATGTTTTTGTGTTACAAAAAAGTAGTCTAGAGTTTTGAAAACCTAGGAGCCTAAAATTCTATTGAGGAAGGGGATTAGGTTGTGGTTTCTTGTATGAATGATTCAGATGATTTTTCCACCCTAAATTGTAAGTAGGAGAATGAAGGGGTTTATTTTTTGATTGAAACTTTTCACATACTTCATGTGATGTATAATAATTGCATCATTAGGTGATGGATTGATATTTAAAAGGTGAGTGTCTTTTAACACTACCATTCTCACAAGTAGTAGAAGTAGGAGTCAATGCATGCACATTTAATTCATCAAATAGCTGAAGCAGTGCATGAAATTTAGAATAAAGATGATGAACGACAACAATGTCATGCCTTCCACCCATCTTAGTAGACGAGTGCTCACCTAACCACTTGTAGTGGTTTTGAGCCACATCCTCAGTAAATTATTTTACTTCTGGTATGCTTTTGCTCTTAACAATATCTCACATTACTGCATCTATAGTTATCCTTATGTGATAAAGGAGACCAATATAGAAAGTATAAACTAGGATTTATTCCTCCAAATTATGGTGTGGACACATTCTCAACATATCCTTATAACATTCCCATACATCGTACCCAAACTCATCATATTTTTTGACTAAAAATGGGAATGAGATTCCATAGTTCAACCAGTTTGTAAGTAGGAAGATACTTATATAGGAAAGCCCATGAAAGTTGGTCCTAAGTGGTGATGGACCTAAGAGAAAGTGATTGCAACCAAGCTCTAGCTTTATCCCTTAATGAGAATGGGAATAATCATAGCCTAATTATGTTATTTAACACCCTATTAATCTTTAAGGTGTTACAACACTCAAGGAATGTAGAGATGTGTAATTTTGGGTCCTCTATTAGGCTGTTGCTACTAAAATGGTTTTGTTGTACCGAATTGCAAAGTGTAGGCTTTAATTTGAAATTATTAGTAGCTGTATGAGGCTTTTGTCTTCTCAATTACATCTAGTATGCATTCAGAGATGCGAACACCTTAAGAGAACAATTTTGATCTTTAGGTTCCTTTTAGTTAGCCATGATTTATGAACCGGTCCTTGTTTTGGTCTCTCATATCTACTTTCTTATTTTGCCTAATGTCCTCTCAATTTTTGGGATTTAATTCAAATGGAGGACAAAGCTATAAATATCATTGCATATAAAGAACCTAAAAATGCAAATGACAATCTATAAATATGTGTGTGTGTCTGTGTGTGTCAAAGAGGCTAAAATGAAAAGAAATTAGAAATCTAGTCTAGCCAGATAAAAAATTATTTAATATCTATTGTTGAAGACCACAACAAAGACACCAAAAACTTGATGGGATAAATATACAAGTGCACGGATTTGTTATAGCATGTCAAGGTCGTATCTCACAAGGACTTTGTTATTGAGTACCAAATCTTTACCATTTTAGCTAACTAAATAAATTAAATTTGGAGAGTAAAATATTACTAACAAAATAAATCAATCAGTGATCTCAACAGTAGCAAAGAAAATTTAATTTAAATCCTATGATTGGACTATCTTTATAAATTGATAATTAATGAATAATTAATTCAATTACTAAGCAATTACTTAAGTCTTAGAAAGTGAAATAGCTTAAATTAACTAATATCCTCTTTCAGGGTCTAATAATATACCTAATAAAGTTTAATATCCTATTTTTCATGGTATTAAATCAAATGAAATATATTACATTTTGTTCTAAATCAATAAAATCCACAGGAGGCTTAGCCTGCTTTTGTGGTTCGATTCTCCTATTCAATTGTTAGATTTTTAATTATTAATCTTTACCTTTCAGTTCTTAAATTAAGTATCTTTATTTAGTAAATTCAGTGATCAAGAAACTATACCACAATTACAAAACTAACTATTGAATACACAAATTCAACAATCGAGACGGAAATTAAACTAATTTAGGCTAGATATAATACTAGAAAAAAAATCTACTCACTTATAATTGTAGTTAAATAAGAGAAATAAAATGTAGGAATATAAATAACATTAAGCATAATAAATAAAAAGAGAAAAATAGAAATATAAAACCAAACAATCATGATAAAATCAGATGTTAATAGTGCATACAAAAATCTAAAATTGGAAATGAGTCGAAGAGTTAGTGAGGAAATTCTTTAGTTATAACAATGCAATCTTCTACTTTTTAGAGAGAAGAAAGAAAAGAAAAAAAAATTTAATCCCCTATTCACATATCCCTCTTTTCCCTTTTTCTCAAACATTGTTCTCATAATTCAAAATTGGGATGGGTTGTGCAAATCATGGATAACTACCACACAATTGTGCTTATATTGCATGACCAGACCATGTGACATTCTTACTCTCAATTTTGTCATAGATTGCATGGTTGTGCCAACCTTGCATGGCCAAACCATGTGTCTTATTTGCTCTAGGAATTTTTCTATATAGGTTTGTGAGTCTTTAATAACCAAATCATGTGGCTTCTTGGTTCTTAGAATTACTCTACACAGTTTGCTAGTCTCACATAGCTAAGTTATGTGTCTTCTTTTCATTAGGAACTTATGCATGGTTGTGCATCAGTAAGCCCATTTGTAATGTGTTAGCGCACACAATTTTACCTTAGAAAACATATGGTTATTTTTTTTTCCTCTTTTCTACTCCTTAGATTTTCTCCTCTTCTTGCTTGCATGCAATATTGGTTTCTCCTCCTTCAAAGCCTTCTTTATAGAATCCTTGATCCAAATTCATTCTCCACTTCCTTGGTTTTGTACACTTTTGTGCAAATCCCTTCAAAACAAAAATTAAGAGAGCAATAGACTAAACAAGGGGCAGAGACAACTAAAAATTTCATAAACTATATGTTATAAGGTCATAAAGTGGAAGTAAAGTAAGGTGTAAACATAGAAAATAATGAGTCTATTAATTATATAATCTATAATGGTGAATTACTATTTTTTTAAAATTATTTTAAGGAATACATGACTAAAATTAGCTAATGTGTGGTAATTCAATTGATGTTCAAAAGAAAGGGTTTGTATCTTGGTTTGAATCCAAAGTAAAATCTTATGGCCTCATGTACATTTACATAATTTTATAATAGTTATAATATGTTTATAATATAACTTAATTTATGAATAAAAAAGTTAAGAGAATATGGATATGATAATTGTAATTATGAACTATTTGTATTATCTAGTTGAACATATAGTGTTATCTTAACTTATCATGGTTGCATGTTTAACGAAGTTCAATATTTAACATTTCATAGAGTTATGAATAGGAAAATAAAAAATTGTGGTGTGTGCATCCCTAGAATCGACAACACTTTTTTCTATAGACAATTACCGATGGTCATAAAATTATGTTACTTTAATGATTGTTACTTTGTGCTCTTAAGGTGTTAATGGTTTGACACTTATTCTAGGATGAAAAGAATCAAGCAAAACAACAACATTACAAGTGTGTTTAAAAGGTACAAGTGGTATAAGAATAATTAGTATATATTGGGATCTTCAGTAAAACAAGTCTGGTATATTGATGATCCTCTTAATGGATCTAATTAGATGGTGGTTTGGGACATTAACCAACATCACATTTACGATATGAATGATGATGATGATGATGAGATCAACGTGGTGGATGTGGTCATTGGGTTTAACTCTACTACAATAGTGTTGAACATTAGACTTGAAGATATGGATGTGATTGTGACTACTAATGGCATTGACTACGCTGAGATCCTAGGTGATGACATGGAAGATGAGGATTTAGTTTTTTTGGAATCGGATATGGACAAGACTAGGGAAGAGTATTATAGTGATAATTCTATTTTTTGTCTTGTCTTGTGTGTATTTGGTGTAAATTTTATATTGATTGTTATTGTTAAACTAGACATATGTTAGATTGTTTTACACTGACAATGATTTTACTAACGTGTGATACACTAATTTGATATAATAGATATTTTTATATTGCTATTTTAACTTTTTTCCTACAAGATATAATTATGTTTGGCGCTGATACTACATATCACAGTGGAGTAAGTGGGTGATCCCCCTCTTGGACCTCATAGATTATCTTCTACATGCGAGTCTCGTGAGAAAATATATACATAATTTTTTTTGACCATTTGAATATATGAATTACTATTTGCGGTACTAATATTGACTTTGAAATTTATTATTGTAGCACCATCAACATGAAATAGTAAGGGTAGTGGTAAAAGGAAGTATCCTGATCTTAATCTCTATGACTTGTGGCTGATGAAGGGGAAAAAAATAACTACACATAGGTTTTGCTAAAAAAAGATGTCACATATAATCTTACGGGAAACTATAGACCGAAATTTTCTCACTTTGTAGGGAATGTAATTGAGGAGTTCTTTCCACCATTGTTTAAATCATGGACTCATGTTCCTAAAAATTTATATTATAAGATTCTTCCACGCCTTGAGGTATAGATATATTGTTATTTTTAATATATGAATAATCTTATTTTATAAATCACTAATATGGCATAAATTAATTGTATAGTAATATTTTGATCTCAATTACTAAAGGTACAACTGTGTATGGGATCAAATTCAAATTGGTCTTGGAAGGTTGTTCTAGGACCAATATAAGAACACAAAGAACAAGACCAAGATGAAGTGGCTAAAGGATAACAATTAGAAGTCAGATAACATTGACCAAGAAACTTCGAAGAAGTGTGTAGATAAACGGATTTCAAAAGCTTCAAAGGTAGAAATTTAAGTCTGCTATTATAAATGTTAAAAATTCCGAATCATTTATTGATTTATTTTATATGTATAGGAAATGTTTGAGAAAAATAAGAAAAATGGTCTAATATAACATATCCTAGCATCCATAGGTCGAAATATATTTTATCTTATTAATATAAAAAGGTATATGTATATATAAAATATATTAGTTCTCTATAATATTTTTAATCTAATGTTAATATTATTAACATATTATCTGAACCAATATGATAGGTTTATAAACATACCAATCAATTACCATTGCTAATTGAAACTTATAAGGAACTACACACATGAGTTGGCTAGTGGATCATTGAGCTTATGATAGAGAATTATGTAAGTTATTTAATATTATATTTCATTTTAGGAAATATTTTTTTTTTAATTTATGTACTAACATAATATTTTCATTTTTATAGGATGACCATGTGAGGTTATATGATGAGGCTCGGGTGGTGGTGTAGGAGGATGAGGCAAGGGTCCCTTTATTGATTCTATCGAACACCAATGATCAACAAGACCAGTATAGTGGATAAGGTTCTTGGTCATAGGTTGGGCTTCATGAAGGCTGTGAGGAGTATATTAATGGCTTGATCTTCCTCATTTTCTATTGGAAATCACAATTTTATCATTAGAGACCAGTACCCCATCATCTATTATTGCCACCCGTACTCATACAATGGCTAATATTTATGAGATTATCCAATCACAACAAGCTCAAATCAATGAATAAACAACAGACTAATTTCAATGAATTAATGGCTAATATTCATGAGATTTCCAATTATAATAGGCTTAGATTGATGAATTAAGACTAGTAGTGACATAGAGATAAGGATCTATATTTTTTCCTCATCCATAATCTTAAGTTTAGCATCCTTAGATTCTCCCTCCGCAACAAGATGACGACGACGATGATTTATTATAAATAATTTTGATCTTATAAATTTTTATTTCCTATTTAGCTCAAACAAGTTCTATCATTATATATACAACTTTAATATTGTGGCTTTTTAATGATTATACATATTTATATTTTTTTAGTTTGTGTGATATTCTATATTTTAAAGAAATAACAAATTTGTTAGTACAAATTGTGTTTAATTAAATAACTAACTATCATCTGGTGTCTCTAGTATTTATAATTTGTCATTAATGAAAACAATAATTTTAAATTGTAATTGTCGTCTTTAAAACCCTATATGGCAATGACTTGTAGTGGCATGACATCTAATTTCTATACCAAGATTTGAATTTTCTATAATTTTTTAAATCATTTGGCCTATAATGCTCTTTTTAGGATGACCTATCATAGCTAAAACTCATATGTTATAATTTTCCCAAACAAGATTTGAATTCCCTTGGGATTTTTTTAATTATATTATCCCCAATATCTCTTTTAGGGATGACATATTGTGGTTAAAACTCAATTGTTTTTTTTCAACCAAGATTTCTGTATTACCTCCTAATTAGTGGTGGATAGTGGAGATTTAAAAGGATCAATAAAACTACCTATATTAACAAGGTATACCATCATTTTGGAAAACTTATCCTTAAAGAACTTAAAGTTTAAGCATACTTGACTTGGAGAAATTTAAGGATGGGTGACGATAAAGCATAATTAAACAAATTTGCATTGATCTATGGGGTCAATTATGAATCTCAAAAGATCTCTCTAAGTAAGTGATGGAAACCTGTAAGGGTTTCTCAAAAATTTCACGGATCGTAGTTGAAATCGAGCGTGGGGTTCGATTCGCTGAGAATCAGCCTAAAGATTTCTCCAAAGGAAGATCAAAAACTCAGAGCACAGTTGATACAACGGCTGCTGAAGTTGAGAAGTACAGAAGATCAAGAATAGATCAAAGAGAAGAATCAAGAAGAATGCGAACGAGGAGATCGCGAGAGAGAGTCGAGAGAGAGAATAGAGGTAGAGAAAATTCCAGACTCAATATTTCATTCGACAAAAAAGTGTCTTGGGAATACAGTGGAGGCCATATTTTTATGGCGTACAAATACAAAAGGGAGCGTACAAAAATACATATCACAGGCCTCTCAAATGCATACACAACTCAGCCCAATAATCCAGCCCAAAGAATCAGCCGGTACAACAGCAAGGGATCGACGACCAGTTATTTATGGGTCGGGTGGCGGGTCATACTGCCAACTTAATCTCCATTAGCCAATTTTTCCGGCGAATGCATCACATGGGATTTCCTAAACTTAAAATAAAATTTCTGCAACAAATCCTCAGCAGCTACAGCAATCTTTAAGTCCATTCCCCATGTTCTGCATTAATTTTCCTAATCAAGCACACAATAAGAAAAACAATTATAAGCACAAAGTGATTTATAACAATTACTAGAATTAATTAAATATAACTTTTGGAGATTCATATCATTCCCCTCTTCTTGGAAAGGTTTCTCCTCTGAAACCTAATTGATACCAATAAATGGACTAAGATCAGAAACATTAAAAGAATCACTAACATTCCCAAACTTAGCAGTTAAATCAACTTTATAAGCATTATCATTAATTCTTTCTAACACAGTAAAAGGTCCATCTCCCCTAGGGTCTAATTTTGATTTTCTAAGGTTTGGAAATCTTTCCTTTCTAAGATGTACCCAAACTAAATCCCCAGGTTTAAAAACCATTTTTCTTCTTCTTTTTTTAGCATTATCAGCCATTTGTTGAACTTTCTTAGTAATTTTTTGACTTACAGATTCATGTAATTTCTTTATATTATTAGCACGAGATTCAGCATCAAAATTATGTAATTCAACATTAGGCAAAGGACTTAGATCTAAAGGAGTCAAAGGATTAAAACCATACACAATTTCAAATGGAGTCTTTTTAGTTGTAGAATGCAAAGTCTTGTTATAAGCAAATTCTACCTAAGGTAAAAATATTCCCACTGCTTAAGATTCTTTCCAAGGACAGCTCTTAACATATTACCTAAGGTCCTATTTACTACCTCTGTTTGTCCATCTGTTTGAGGGTGACATGTTGTGGAAAATAATAATTTAGTCCCTAGTTTCCCCCACAAAAATTTCCAAAAATTACTCAGGAATATAACATCTCTGTCTGAAACTATTGTCTTAGGTATGCCATGCAATTTAACTATATGAGAAAAGAATAATTCAGCCACAACCACAGCATCATTGGTCTTATTACAAGGTATAAACTGAGCCATTTTACTAAACCTATCCACTACAACCATTATTGAATCCTTAGCTCTATTAGTCCTAGGTAAGCCTAAAATAAAATCTAAAGAGACATCAATTCAAGGTTGATTAGGTACAGGTAATGGAGTATATAGCCCAAAAGGTTTTGATGTAGATTTAGCCTGTCTACAAGCCACACAATTAACACAATATTTCAATACATCATTTTTCATATAAGGCCAATAAAAATGAACAACTAATATGTCTAAGGTCTTTTGAAATCCTAAATGTGCCATTAGTCCACCATTATGAGCTTCTTGAATTAATAATCCTTTATATGAAGACTCAGGAATACATAACCTATTTTCTCTAAACAAATAACCCTCACATATATAATATTTTCCTTGTGTAGCAATTTCACATTTCTTATAAATTTCCTTAAAATTAAGATCTTCTAGATATAAAAGCTTAATACAAGAAAAACCCAGCAAAGTAGTATCTACAGCATTTAACAAAGCATGTCTCCTAGATAAAGCATCTGCAACTACATTATCACCTCCTTTTTATACTTAATTATGTAAGGAAAGCTTTCAATAAATTCAATCCATCTACCCTGTCTTCTATTTAATTTTGATTGACTCTTTAAATATTTAATAGCTTCTTGATTAGTATTTATAACAAATTCTCTAGGCCATAAGTAATGTTGCCAAACTTCTAAGGCTCTTACTAAAGCAAAAAATTCTTTTTCATAAGTAGAGTAATTTAAAGTACTACCATTTAATTTTTCACTAAAATAAGCTATTGGTTTGCCCTCTTGGGAAAGTACAGCCCCTATTCCTAACCTTGAAGCATCACAATCTGATTCAAACATCTTTTCAAAGTCAGGAAGGCTTAACACATGTGCTTGGGTTAATTTATTTTTAAGAGTTTCAAAAGATTTTTGCTGTTCTAAACCCCACTTAAATCCATTTTCCTTTTTTGTTATGGTAGTCAAAGGAGCAGCTATTGTACTAAATTTCCTAAAAAATCTTCTATAAAATGAATATAAACCCCACTCTTGAATATCTTTAATTTTTTCTTTATCTACAGATATACCATCTTTACCTACCACAAATCCTAAAAATACCACATTTTCCAGACAAAACCTAGATTTAGCTAAATTAGCATACAATTGTTCTGTCTTAAACACATCTAAAATAATCCTTAAATGTTTCAAATGTTCTTCTAAAGATCTACTATATATAAGTATGTCATCAAAATAAACAACCACAAATTTTCCAATAAAATTTCTCAGGACATGGTTCATAAGTCTCATAAACGTACTGGGTGCATTGGATAATCCAAAAGGCATTACTAACCATTCATATAACCCAAAGTTAGTTTTAAAAGCTATTTTCCATTCATCTCCTAGTTTCATCCTAATTTGATGATATCCACTTTTTAAATCTATCTTTGAAAAAATTACAGCACCATGTAGAAGGTGTAACATTTCATCAAGCTTAGGTATAGGGTATCTATACTTAATAGTTATTTTATTTACTGCTATACTATCTATGAACATTCTCCAACTACCATCCTTCTTAGGCACTAATAACACTGGAACTGCACATGGACTCATTGATTCCTTAATGTATCCATTACTTAATAACTTAGAAACCTACCTCTTTAATTCCTTAACCTCTTCAGGATTAGCCCTATAAGCAGGTCTATTTGGTATAACAGCTCTTGGAACAAAATCTATTTGATGTTCTATTCCCTTAACTTCCTTTGAACTAACCTCAGTCTCTAAACTTTGCTTAGATAGTTCCTTATAATCAGACTTAATTTTTATTTGATCATAAAAAATCTCTTTTGGAGTCATAGGTGCTAGGGCAATCTTCCTATCATCCTCATGTAAAGTGTATCTGTTCTTATAACCATCATGTGCCACTCTCCTATCATATTGCCAAGGTCTACCTAACAATAAATGAGCAGCATGCATGGGAACTATATCACACAGAATAGAATCCTCATATTTCCCTAATTTTAAATTTACTAAAACTTGTTGACTAACCTTAACATCCCCTAACTCATTTAACCACTGTAGTCTATATGGTTTTGGGTGCTTAGTGGTTGGTAATCCTAGCTTATATACTAATAAAGTACTAGCAGCATTAATACAACTACCACTATCTATAGCCATATTAAAACATTTATCATCAATCAAACACCTAGTATGAAATATATTTTCTCTTTGTATTGCATTTGAATTAGGTAGTTTGTTACTGTTTAAAGCCCTATGTACTACAAAAAATCTCTACTTATTGGAAGTTCTATCTCTTCTTCTGACTCACTAGTATCATCTCTAACCAAACTAGTCTCCAAGTCTTCCTCCTCAGATTTAGATTCTATGTCTCCAGATTCTCTAATTAAAATATTCCTCTTGTTTGGTCACTTAGAAGCTATATGTCCTAATCCTCCACATTTAAAACATTTGATATCCCTAGTTCTATTTGGACCACCAGCAGTATTAGTTGTTACATTTCTACCCTTTTCAATCTTATTTCCTACTTTAACCTCATTGTTTCTACCTCTAGGTTCAAATCTCCCATTATTCTTCCAATTTGCTGAAGTAGTTCCCCCAAAATTCCTTCTTACTGTACTCTTAATCCCAATCCCAGGGGGTTTATACTGTCTAATCTTCTTTATCTGACTCTCTATTTTAGTAGCTATGTTCACCATTTCACTTAAAGTCCTACAAGGATATAATTCTACTTTATCAGCTATTTTAGAATTTAACCCACTTAAGAATCTAGCCATGGTAGCATCCTCATCCTCAACAATTCCCGTTTTAATGATCAAGACTTCTAATTCCTTGAAATATTCATCCACTGACCTAATTCTTTGATTTAATGTTTGTAACCTCTTATGTAATTTCCTGTAATAATAACGTGGAACAAATCTTTTCCTCATCAAAATTTTAAACTCATCCCATGTTTGTATAGGTGGTTCTCCACACCTACGTCTAGTTAAAACAAGGTTGTGATACCAAGAAGAAGCATATTCTGTAAATTCCACTACTGCTACCTTAATTTTTTTCTCATCAGAGTAATTATGACATTCAAATACTAATTCTATCTTCCTTTCCCACTCAAAATAATAATCAGGATCATTTCTACCATTGAATCCAGGTATACTAAACTTATGATTACTTAGGTTCCTATCAACTAAGTCTAAATCTCTTTCTTGTCTATTATTCTGTCTAGGCCTCCTATCACTGTTGTTGGATACTTGGTCCTCTAATTCTTCTAAATTAGCTAGAGGTGGAATTCTAGACCTAGGGTCCATAGGAGCCCTTCCTAATACCCATGCATGTTGAGTATCTACCCTATTATGTTGTAATTCATTAATCCTTACTTCCTGTTCTCCTATTCTTTGTTCTAAGTTAGCAGACAACACAGTAAGTTGGGTAGTCATTTGTTCTTGAAAAGTCCTAAGGGTTTCTAATAAATCATTACTAGAAATTGAAACAGATTGAGTAATAAATTGGCTGTTATTAGACATTATTAAGTTTATCTTATGATATTCAAGATAAGCACAATTAACAGACAGTCTAGAATCAACTTACTTTATTAAGAAATCAAACAGACAGCAAATTAGTCACTCTAATTATAAAAATATCACAATACCAGACAATATTAAGATATATCAACAAATACAGATTACACACTAATCCTAGGTAATTATTAAATCAAAAACAACCGAGAGCTTCAGAAAGAAACGATATTACCGCGAGCAATTTAAGCAATTAATCCAATTACTAAATAGGGACCCCTCTTCTTGGAGTCCTTACTCCTTTCTGAAACCAAAAGGTTCGCCGGTCAACCACTCCTGTGCACTTATTTAGTTATGAACAGAATGATATCTCGTAATAATTTGCAAATTGATTATCACAAATTGCAGTAAGTAGCAAGATAAGGTTCGAATTTACCAATCAAGGAGTATTCCTCGAGAATTGTCAGGATTCAAGAATCTTGACCAAACCCTAGCTGAAAATCGTCCAAAGCTACTTAGGGTTTCCCAAGCAGTTTTGAAGCAGAAAACGCAACCCTCTTGGCCACCGGCTTAGACGCGATGGAATCCTTCGATTTCCTTCGCCAATCATAAACCCTAGATTCGCACTTCAGAAATATGGGTTAGCAAAATCGAAAAAGTAATTAAACCAAGAAAACTTAATAACAAGCAATTAAACCATGAGCACTCAAATAATCGAGGCTCTGATACCAAATGATGGAAACTTGTAAGGGTTTCTCAAATATTTCACGAATCGTAGTTGAAATCAAGCGCGGGGTTCGATTCGCTGAGAATCAGCCTAAGGATTTCTCCAAAGGAAGATCAAAAACTCAGAGCGCAGTTAATATAACGGTTGATGAAGTTGAGTAGTATAGAAGATCAAGAATAGATCGAAGAGAAGAATCAAGAAGAATGCGAACGAGGAGATTGCGAGAGAGAGCGAGAGAGAGTTGAGAGAGAGAACAGAGGTAGAGAAAATTCCAGACTCAATAATTCATTCGACAAAAAAGTATCTTGGGAATACGGTGGAGGCCATATTTATATGGCGTACAAATACAAAAGGGAGTGTACAAAAATACATATCGCAGGCCTCTCAAACGCATACACAACTCAGCCCAATAATCCAGTCCAAAGAATCAGCTGGTACAACAGCAAGGGATCGACGGCCAGTTAATTATGGGTCGGGTGGCGGGTCATACTGCCAACTTAATCCCCATTAGCCAACTTTGCCGGCGAATGCATCACAGGGGATTTCCTAAACTTAAAATAAAATTTATGTAACAAATCCTCAGCAGCTACAACAATCTTTAAGTCTATTCCCCATGTTCTGCATTAATTTTCCTAATCAAGTACACAATAAGAAAAACAATTATAAGCACAAAGTGATTTATAACAATTAACAGATTTAATTAAATATAAATTTTGGAGATTCATATCGGTAAGTATTTAATGTACTAGTGAGGTAGGGGTGTAACAAATAGTATCAAAGTAAAACTGTGACTGTGAGCTGAACATGGATGAGCTAACCAGTTGTCGAGTAAGATAATTCCTGATATAGACTATAATGAGATAGTCAAATGAATGAGGCACAATGAGGAAGTTTCGTTCTTGAGTAGGAGTGTATGTAGAGCCGAAAACAGATTGGACAAACCTGTGCAATACTTGACCCAATATAACATGAGAAATTCATCACCCTAATCCCAATATAATTCACCCAACCTAAACCCAAACTTAATATATAACTCAACATCAACCTGTCCTACTATCAATCCAACTCACCATAAACATGACTGATTATCAACCCAACCTACTATTTACCTAACCCAACATCAACTAAAATCGACATGACCAAATTTGATATTAACTAGTTATAATAAAAAAAAATATGCATGCCTTATTTATTATTTAACACCTTTTTACAAATATATTATTTTATAAAATTTACTAATTTTTCTTAATTTTACTTTCAACATACATATTTACCAATGATATTATAATTTCACTCATTTTTCTAAAGAAAAACTTAATGTCAGAAAGTTGTAATAATAAATATGTGGTAGTTAATAACATATTTTTAATCACATACTTAACGCTTACTTATGAGGTGAATGAGTTGGATTAATTTTGGTGGTCAATGCCTAGCTTTACCTAAATTAGAGGTGATCTAATCTGGGATTATCTCAGCCCAAAGTGAACTCGGTCCATCAAAACCTATAAATATCCAATTTATCAAGTTAACCCAAAACCAACCCGTTGAATTAACATGAACCCGAACCCAACCTAACCCAAGTTCCAGTTAGAACAACCTAAACCTGACCTGAGTTAGAGATCTACAATGACCTAAACTTTGCCTGGAAATTCAAATGACTCAAAATAGCTTAACCCCAAATTAACCAGATCTGACCCAACATACAACCAACCCGTAAAGAACCTGACCTACTATAGCCTAACCCAAGCCTAACTTGTTCAATTTGATTTTCACCTCTAGTATGCAATACCACTAAATTAGTGGTGGATAACATATGCTTAAAAATATTGATAAGACTACCTATATCAACAATCTATACCAAAGACTTCATAACTAGATGCATTCAATTTACAGAAATTTAAGGATTTATGACCTCCTAGGATGTTTTCTAGGAAGTCTATGAGTGAGGATAAAATATGCTTGAAAATAATCAAATTGATCAATGGGGCTAGGGTATTAGAATTTAAAATTTTATAGAAATTTCTTTCAAATTATACCATCCCTAATAACCTTTTTTGGGAGACATATTGTGAAATTGAAAATTTTAAAATAATCAACCAAAATTTCAATATATTTGGTCGATGAAGGCTTTAATGGAGATGGTATTGTCAATACTAAAGAGTGCTAACTAACAATGATTGCTTTTTCATCCTTATTTCTACCTCTAGCTATGAAATATTGGGGATACTATTTTATTGACAACATGTCTTTGCTAAAGAGTAATGGGGATAATTTTTGGGTTATCACAAACAACAAATATTATCAGTAAAATGTCTTTTCCTAGTAGTGAATCACAAGTGTTGATCACCAAGGGATAAAGAAGAGGAAAATAAGAGAGAAGGAGAATTACTTCCTCAAAAAAATAGGTTCCTTGATGAAGTATCAAAGGTAAAAGAAGTAAGATCAAGGTGTGGTAGCTATTAGAAGTCATTAAAAAACCAGCATCGCTATAGTTGCAGTTGGTTGTGAAGGGTGAAAGGTGGGGGGTAAAGGAGAAAGAAGTTAAATTTCATGGAGGAAATGGGTATGGAGTTGTAGTATGCAATGTAAGCTTTAAAACGAAAAAAAATAAAGGAAAAGTAAAAGCAAAGAGAGAGAACATGGTGCTAGAAGTTAATAAAAAACAGCTTTATTTTACTACTAAAAATTTCATAATTTTATGTGATATTTATAATGGAACAAATGATTTAGGAAAAAAAAGTGAGATATGATAGGGAGGAGTGTGGAGTGAGGTTTTTGGTTTTTGTAATACCTCTAAATTGAGCAGAGTGTTATAAGGATTTATATGACTACTTTTATCAACATGTTATACTATCATTTTAGTTATTTGTTTCTAAAAACTCTACAGTTAAGTGCGATGGCCATAAAATAATTTTTAGGATTGGTGACCCTCTTGGGAAGTTTAAATTTTTTTCTAAAAATAACTCTGAAAGCACATAAGTGAGAAAAAATCTGACTGAAAAGAGTCATGTTGTTTTGTAAGGCCAACCAATCAATCCAAAAGTATATCGGGGTATCCGTCACATAGTCATATCATTGAACTTGGATGAGTCATTCACTTACCTAGTGGGATGATTCTTGGGATAAAACTATATTAGGATAGGTAGTTGTCAAAGTGCAACAAGGAAGTTGCTTTATTTGAGTGGGGGTAAACGTAATACCATCAAATTGAGTAGAGTGTTATAATTTTTATATGGATACTTAACTCAACATGTTATACCATCTTTTTGTGATTCCATCCTAAGAACTCAAAATTTAAGCATGTTGGCTATATATTAGGTTTTAGGATGAATGGCCCACTTAGAAAGTATCAAATTTTTTTTAAAAATATCTTGGGAAGCACTTGAGTGAGGATAAAGTATGGTGAAAAAACTTGTGTTGATCTATAGGGCCATCTAATCAATCTGAAAACACTCTAGGGTGGTCCCTTATTGAAACAATCAATATGGGATGTTACACTTATACCTCACATGAGTATTGAAATGGGTTATTAGACTTATGCCTTACTAGAGTGTTGGGATTAAGGGTATAAAAAAGAGATTAGGCTTTGGTTGAGTCTCTTAGAGAAATATCATAAAATCATAATTATAATACTTTGGTGCAGTTTTTTATTTATTGAAAGGAAAATATGTAGGATTCTAATTTATTTTAGTTATTTGGCTATTTAGGATTAATATAATGGTTAGAGAGTTGGTTACAATTTATTTTGAATAATTAAATTTTAAAAAAGTCCAATAATAGACACATATTAGAAAAAATAGCATTTGAATTCTAAAATTGATGAAAATTTATGGATATTTGAGAAATACTTTTATAAACCCAAATATATAAACAAATATTTCGTATTAGATTTATTTTGAAGCACGATAGATGAAAAGCGAGCTAAAATAACAAAAATAGATAAGTTGTTGAAAAGCATTTTTGGGTAAATGTGTAAAACAAATAACAGAGTGTTCAAAATTTCATGGATTAATGTAGAATATTTTTAGAAAACCAATCATACAAATTATTTCATCTCAAAACTTATTTGATGACCAATAGATTTAGAATGACAAAAATGATTAAAATTGTGTAATTGCGTAAACATCTTTTTTCCTCAATTTAACAATATCAAATCAATGGGTAAAACACTAATGAATGAAATGGTTAAATGAAATCAAAAATATTTTTTAATATTTATCAATTTTTAAAGGGTTGAAAATTGTGAAAACATGGAAAAAAATTGCAATAAAATGCATTTCTACATATGAAAGAAATGATCAACAAAAAGTTCAAAGTTAATAATATCATAATGGAGTTCAATAATGGAATTTTTAGAAACATGTTACAAGTGTAATCGCATACAATAATTAGGGTTTGAGAGAATGGGTTATTATAGAGTGTGTCTTTTTTGGTCAACCATAAAAAAGAAAGGTTGTACGAAAGTTGTTTTTTTTTAGTGAGATTGGATTATGGAAAGGGTTTTGGTTGATTTCTAGCATCAAAAAGTTGAGATCATAATTTCCAACATGTGAGGATCATATGAAAAAAAGTAGAGGGGTAGGATAATTATTTAATAATCTTAGGATAATTAAATATGTAGAAATGCTAGAAAATAGGGATTTATTAGCCATAAATAGTGAATACATCATAACATTTATGAAAAGGTGCAAAATAATTTTAGAAACCCAAGTATATGAAAATATTAGATTTTATATTTGGTTTGATTCTCAAAAAATGGAAAACAAACAAAAATAATGAAAACAGATAAGTCACAAAAATGCATTTTTTAGTAAATGCAACAAACGTGTAGTGAAGGGTTCTAATGGTCGCGAATTGAGGTAGAATATTTTTAGAAAAACAAGCCCTTATTTGGCATTACTTATTTTCAATAATTTCTTTTAGATAAAAACTATCTTTAAAGAAGTAATTTATTTAATAAAACATGTGTTTGTTTTTAATTTTTGTTGTATAAGTGATTAATACTAAACAAACTACTTATTTTCTATTATTAGTATTTGATTTTCATTTTATACATATTTAATTTTTATTTCCCATCTTCAAATTTATCTTCCTATATTTATATTTTATTGGCAATAATTATTATATAAATTCTTTAATATTAAAAATTAAAAGTCATATGAAACATGAAAGAATTATATAAAAAAGAAACGAAAGAGTATAAAGATATTATCAAGTACTAAAAATTATAAAAATAATTATTCTAGAATTGTTAAAAAAATTCTAAACAATCACCAAACAAAGTTTATAAAATTGGATAACATATAACTTTTAGATAGTGATATAATCAAAGTTTATGTCATGCAATTAACATTCTTATATTCATTATAAATATCATACAAACAATGATGGTAAATATCATCTACAATTCTATACTATACTATTTCCATTTCTATAGTAATTCTACCCTTTACATGTTATCCAACATCCCTATTCCTAGTATTTTATTTGTATATTTCATTGATACACAAATTATCAAATAATATATCATCCTTTCCATTTAACCTAATAAAATTTTGGACTATCATTTTTTGCAATGATAATGAACATTTGTTATTCTAAACTATTATTTGAAATCTACTTTAAAGTAGGAAAACAAAAAACTCAAAGCATGAAAGCTATGCTTAATCACATTTTGCACTGAAGAGTATAAATGATGGAGTAACTCCTATTTTCTTTGCGGTTTACCAACTCTTTGAAAATCAAATAGATGATACCATATATATTTGAATAGAGGAAGATAGCCTAACGTATTGGGATAAACCTAAATCAACCACATAATATTTATCTACACAAAATGTAAGTTAATATTAGTCAACTATAATACTTTATACATTATATATAAGTTAATGTTATATTTACATTGAGAAGGATTAGGAAAGTTTTTATTAGGATATCAAACATAGTTTTGGACTATCCGAAAATCATGAGCCGATCCTTCCTATCCATATTCCATAAATGCGAGAACATATCAAAAGAATAAGCTTCCATCACATTTTGGGAACATACTCCCTTACAATTACAATAGGGTGTTTGTTTATTATTTGGAACACAAGAATCAATATGAGTCACATCTATTGCTCCTACACAATCTTTAAATATGGCTAAGTCTCAAATCATTTTTAATCTCAAGAGGAACCTCATCATGCTACTTTATAATATCACTGGCAATTTTTGATATAATAATTAAAACCTTGTTGAAATATCTATAAATGGTGTCTCTAGAGCGTTAAAATCAATTTTGCACAAATCTATTCTTTTCATTGTAATCAATCATATGTATAAAAATAATTATTATTTGTTATTCAACAGTCACATTATAAGTATTACTTAACAAATTCCTTGACCTCAAAAACTTGATAAACTAAGAAAAGTATCCTTCTTCAATCTAAATAAATCATGGCATAGCCTATCATAATCACTTAACATATTTTGGACAAACTGGTGACCTATTTCAGAAGAATCCAAATGTTATACAAGTAAAAGTAGTAGTCTTTTCTTCCAATTATCTATGTATACCAAATATAGTCATCACTTATATTCTACAAACACCAAATATATATGGAATTAATAAGAATGTATAAATTATAATCTTGTATCACACAAAAGCTAATTTCAATTCTATACAACAAATGAAATTTACATTCATGATCCAAGAACATGAATACTTTAAAGCTAATTTAAGAAAATATGATCTATAATTGATTTCTTAGCCAAAGTCTATCAAAGGTAGTCCGTTAGAGAGTACATGACATAGCTAAAGAAGATAGAATTTTAAGTACTATGCTTTCAAGAATGAACAAAATTATTATTAATTTGGCATATAATATAACCCATTCTAGAATACTATGTATCACATCTCACGAAAATTACATAAGTTGAACATAAAAAGGAGAAGTTATACTTCAGGGTTCTACGAAAACAAATTAAAAAGCCTCAAACAAGCTTAATCTTTTACAAAATATCATAATAACCTAACACTCCTTAACAATTTTTAGGTTGATCTCTTAAAGCTTTCAACCAAAAAATATGTTTTCGGGGATCCTATACATCCATTTTGTCTATGTTATCAGGATCCTTAAAAGCATAAGTAGCGAGAATAAATAACTTATTAGAAATTTCATCAGCCATGTCATTTAGAATAGCTAAGACTTCTTTTATGGTAGGGGTTGTTGAGGATTGAAGTGTTGGGAAAGGAGGATCATTGCTACTCTTAAATGCTGATTCAAACAATTATATCAACTAATTATCAATGACTCCTTTATCTTTCAACAACTAGCTTGTTGACTCTTAGAACGCTTCTTACCTGACTTTCTTTTTGGTCTATTGCACCATATGAATCACTAGAATCATTTACCTCAAGCTCAATGAACCTTTGGGATTTAGAAAGATCAAAAATATTTGTTCTTAATTATTCATCATCCTTATCAAAACTTTAGTGAGTCGCATAAGATGGAACCTATGAATGTTCTATCATTGCATGAGTACCAATAAAGATCAACTAAGCTTATCTAAATAGGTAATTGGCTTGTTGCAAAAGTGTTTACAACTTGGGTTTTGATAGAATAAAAAAATATTAATTATTACACACTATATATAATGAAAAAAATAATAGATGTAATTTACCTAAATAAATATCTTTCATCTATCCTCCTCATAATTGTTTGCACCTACTATTAGATCTCTTCAAATTTTAGTTTCACAACCCTCACCCTAGCCTTCTGCTGCTCTACGCCTTCAACCCAGGCTACACCACCACGTAAGCCACGGCCGCTCGAGCACACCACCACAATTGTACTAGCTAGTTACCATCGTCCTCCAGCACAAGATTAGTGGAGCAGTAGCAACAACTGCCAACAACACACGAGAACAACCGTGGTGCTCCACCGCCCGTCCGTCTCCAAAATCGCTCATCATCAGTGAGTGGTCCTTGACCAACGGCGAAGCTCCAGTACCCCTCACTCCGTCCAATTTTTCTGCAATTGGTTTGGTATAAATACTCAAACTTTAAGTTCTATTTTGATTAATTTTAAATGAATTAGCTTATGATAAGATAATTTAGTTGTTTAATTATATATATATATATATATATATATATATGTATTGTATGAGTGATTTGAAATGGTTAATTGTATTGGTTATTGTAAAACCCCAAAATCATGACTTGAAAATTTTGTTTAAAATTTTATTTTGTAGAAATGGAAATTGTAAAACAATGGGTGTTACCGCCACACTTAACATAAGTCCGGTCACCTCACCATCCTTACGTCAAGTGCTAAGGCTTAAAACAAGTCAGACCAACAAAATGCTAGAGAAGTACAATTCATAATCAAGGGTTTTGCAAAAGAAAGATCATCGATACAAAAGGACCATTTAGATAATTAAGTAACTAACAATTTTTAGAAAATAAACAAAAGAGCACACAAAGGTGCAACAGTGGTTTGCCTTACACTCATCCGGTCCATCAAAGTTACAAGGAAGGAAAACAGGGACAAGGTCCACTCACTCCTTTAGCCTAACTAGTCATCTAGATGATTCTTCTCAAAATTCTTCAACCATTACATGCCACGGACGTACTCCTCTAAAAAGTGATAGCATCTGTATGACTTCCTCATACTGAGTAAATCACAATGCCTCTGAAGAGGTAGCATACCCACGTATACCATCATCATAAAAGTAAGGCATTCAAATAAAATATATGATCACATGCAAAGCCATGATTTTCTGACACAATTCCATATCATAATTGATGATACTAATTAAATCAAAATCCCTAGCAGAGGCATTGAAGACATGCTTGTAAATCTCACAAACCATTTTAACTTACCAACGACTATACTTTATAGCATAGTAAGAAGAAGTGGTGACATTCCAAACAAT
Organism: Tamarix austromongolica; assembly: GCA_039764185.1. NCBI lineage: Eukaryota > Viridiplantae > Streptophyta > Magnoliopsida > Caryophyllales > Tamaricaceae > Tamarix > Tamarix austromongolica. The sequence goes on from CM077813.1 coordinate 73,822,965, forward strand.
CTAACTAAGGTCAAGTCACGCCTAATCCAATTATTACAGAAGTATTATGGTGGGTGTCTAATTTAGTTATATAATTTATATAACAATTCTCAAGTAGAATACAATCCTATATCCATGAAAATGATCGTCAAGGAGGTGGTACCAAAATAATTCACTCAATTCCACAGCAGAGCTCACCAAGGAAGCCACATGACATGTCAGTTGTCCATACTAAACCTTAGAACTCAAGTCCTTAAGTAAATATACTCCCTACAGGGTGTATGGAATACCTATAGAGCAGAAGTGAGCCCCTTGACCTAAAGGCCCAAACTATGTACTCGGGGCCAAATCCAAGGCATGAGATTCCTTTTCAAACTCAAGTTTTCCTCTTTAAGTGATTAGTGTCTTATGAAATTCTAAGTTATTAACTTGAGAACAAAAAGGTTCATAATATTACACCTTAGCCATCAATCAATCAACCAAGGCACCACGATGTTCACAACAATCAACCATCCAATGTCAAATCCAAAATACCATGAGGGTCACAACAATTCCAAGTCAATATGACCTAGGGTTGGGCATCATGCCATAGTCCAAATAATTATCCGATTCAATATTTCAATCCATTTGTCCAATTATTTCCAAAATTATTCTAATGCCAACACTTATTTCAACTAGTCCAATTATTCACTTTGAATCACATTTTTGCCCTATTGACCAAAATAACCTTTGACCTATAACTACCACATTTTCCTTTACTTTATTAGCGGGTTTATCCCTATAGGATATTTGTCATGAAAAGGCTAACATAGAATAGCTAATGATAATTTAACATACGATAATTTCTTTGGTATGACAAAAGACCATGTTACCCCTAAGCATTCACCATACATGGTACATGTATACACCCTTAGTGTGTATTCCAAGTATCTCATAAAATTCATACAATTTCCACAAATGACTTTCAAATACGGACTGTGGTACATAGAATTTACATTTTTACTCCTAGAACATGCAACGCATAATAATCACCATTTAAACACATTTATACTCTAAGTTAACATGCTATACGTCCAAAATTATCTAAATTATCCAAGTGACACATTTTGATTCATTTATAGGTCTTACCATGAATAATGACAAATTTTTGGTTTGACTCTAATCCTAAACATGCACATTTACTTTTAGCATAAATCCATATATATTGTCGTAAGCGTACACTCTCAATTTTTTTGAATACTACCTAGGCATATAAACATTAGTATGGTAACATATATTAGTCTACACATCATAATATTCACATAGAAACGAACTACTACATGCTTCCATTTCCCACAAAATACAAGTCATTTGATATCCTCAATCTAGCATGATTTTTATCCTAGAAAACTAACCTATCATTTTCACATAAAATTCTACCATCTACGGATTAGTTGGATTTACCTTTGAGCTAAGAAAATAATGCCACAAAGAGCTTCTTCCAAGGATACCTTAAGCACGGTTGAGATTACTTAAAAATAAATAACAACATCCACAACTATGCATGCATTAGTATCTATGCTAAGAAAATAATAGAATGACAACCTGTGCAAACTAATACCCAAAATACGATTAAGGAATTGACCAAGGCTGCCAGTGCATAGAATTTCTACGTACCACAGACATTGGAAGATAGAATAATCATGCCGGAATTAGTTGCTGCTTGGAGAGGCAAAACACGAGGGAAGAGGGGTTCTTAGCAAGGCTACAAGTTGGGTATTTTTGGGCAGGAGTTCAGTGGTGAAAGGGAGAAGTTTGGGGGCTGCAAACAAGAGTATCAAATGCTGGAAGTAAGGGGGAGAAGGAGAGGATTTATAGGGAGAAAAATAGAGGACCAAAAGGGAGAGGGAAGGATGGACTTTGCTATAGGTTGGGGCTTAAGAAGGGAAGGGAAAAATAGAGGAAAAATGGGGCTGCTGCAAGAGTGGGTTGGGGAGGATGTTGTAGGTTGATTTGGGGAGATAGGTGTTGAATGCATGGGAGAAGGGAAAAGGGGTAGGTTGGTTGTGTGGAGAAGGAAGGAAATGGATGGGTAGATGGCTAGAAATGTTGATTAGATGCGCAGGTTAAGAGGAGGAGAAGATGATGGCTGCCACTTGGGGGGAGGGCTGGGTTATGTGTGGTTTTGTGGCTACATGTGGCTAGGTTGGCATGAGGGAGGTTGGCTGGGCTGGTTGCTATAGTTTGTAGGGTTAGGATGGCGTGAGGGGGGAGAGTAGTAGGGAGGTTGATGGGATGTGTTAGGGGAAGAGAAAGGCTGCATGGTTAGTCGCTAAGATAGGTAGGAGTGTAGGATGGAGTGGTGGTGCTCATGCATGGAAGAAAGGTGGCAGCTAGCTGCATGGGAGGAGGGGAGTGCTTGATAGGTTGGGCAGAAGATTAGGCTGAATTAGAGTGGGAAAATGATGGGGATTAGTTAGATATTAGTTAGCAAAAATGCCCTATAATATTAGGCTTTTAAGATTATAGATACTAAGGAAAAATCCTACCTATTCAAGGTTTTATTTTCACCATTATTCTCACTATTATTATCATGATCAATATTATTATTATTAGTGTCATCACTACCACTCATTATTATCATAATTATTTATAGCATTATTATTCTCACAATTATTGTTATTGGCATTATTTTTAACAGTGTTACTTATCATAAGGCTATTGTTATTACCATCCTTTCTATTTTGATTGCTATCTACTCTCTTCTTATTATCGTTATTATTACTGTCATCAAATTTATCTTCCTCTACTCATATATACACTAGTCTGGTTATTATCATAATTTAATAACTATAGAATTACTCGTAACAATGAGTCGTTTATTCTAAAAAGAATCCTATGATTTATTATGCCTGCTAATCAAATTTTAAGTCTTGCATATTTTAATTAAGGATTTATTAAAACGAGGTATTATAGTTATGGTTGATTTGTAATAATTGGATTTGTGACCCAACTATATCTATATTTATTGGTTTTATCCAATTTAGCTATTTTAGATAAATTGAATTTACAATATGCTTTAAAATGTATCTAATTTCATTTTAGAACTATCAATTTGAAAATTTTGTGAGATATTAATTGGAATTGGATTCGTAGGTCAAAATTCTTGTGGATTTAAATTGGATTGTGTAATCGAGTTATTTTATTCAATTGATTATATAATTTGCATTATATTATGTTTAATTTCATTTTTGACATGTCAATTTAAATATTTAAAAAAGATTTGACCATATTTGTAGTCTGAGCTAAACAAAAACCTAATTATGTTAAATTGGATCTTTCGTTTATTGTTTTAATCAATTGAGTATACAATAGATGCTATCTTGAAAGTAAAATATTAGGAAGAGTTTTGATGGATGGTGGTGCTCATGGTTTTCTTCATTACTTTATATTGTTGTATAATCTATTGTTGGAGTCCTTAGATTATTTTCTATGTTAATTCATTTAGGAATTTTATGATCATTCAAGTTGGTAAAATTAGATAAATAATATGATGATGATCAACATTGACATTATTTTTTTAGCTAGAAATAAAATGATATAATTGGTGTGCTTTTATGCTTTCTATTTCTTTCATTAATACTTTATAAATAATGTTTGGTAATATATTTTCTAATCCTTGTCGTGTATTCTTGAAAATGATAGTGTGCATGTTTTGTCTAATTGGCAATTGTTTTCTAATTGTTATGTTGATGCCCTTTTTTTACTTTAGAAAATGGCACCCAATAAGGAATTGATTGGCCTTATTAATGATCATTTTCATGATCTTGTATATTTCATCAAGGTTGAAGAATTCTTGAACTATGCATTTCAAAAAATCAATACAAATTTAATTAGATGTCCATGTATCAATTGTGTTAACACTGAATCTAGAACTTGTGATACTGTGAAAGCATACTTGATGACCCTTGGGATTATGAGAGGATATACTTTATGGTTTCATTATTGTGAAGAAGGACACGAGGAACATTCTGACATCAATATGGATCCTCAAAATAATGATAATGAAGATGACTATAACTATGATGATAGTGATAATGAGATAGCGGAACTTTTAGAAGATAGGTACCCTCATAATCGGAATCTTGAGCCTAACTTGGAAAATATGGGATCCCTAAACCATGAAGAAGAACCCAACTTTGAAGCGAAAAAAAAACAAAGGTTGCTAAATAACTTCTAACAACCTCTTTACGAGGGTTCTAAGGGATCTAAATTATTTTCCTTAATTCAATTGCTTCATGTGAAGAGTACTGTCAAATGGAGTAAATGTTCTTTCACGATTTTACTTAATTTTTTTGATAGAAGAGTTATTGCCCAAAAATTTAGCCTTGCCCGACTCTTATTGCAAGGAAAAAAGACAATTAAAGATCTTAGCTTTTCATAGAAGATTGATGCATGTGTGAATGATTGTATGCTATTTTGGAAAGAAGATAGTCATTTGGAGAAATGTGAAATTTGCAAAGCTTCAAGATGGAAACATAGCAACCATAGTGAGAAAGATAAGGTAAAAAAAATGGAAAAGAAATACCTATTAAGATATTGCAATACTTTCCACTAAAACCTCGACTTCAAATGCTTTTTATGTCCATTAGGACGACCTCTCTAATGAGATGGCATCATGATAAAGATAATAATGGAGATTTGAGGCATCCTGCTGACGGATTGGCATGGAAAAACATGATGAGCTCAATTTAGATTTTGCTTCTGAACCTCGGAATGTTAGACTTGGGCTAGCTAGTGATGGTTTTCAACCGTTCAATAATGCGAGACCATTATATGGTATATGGCCTGTGACCCTTATTCCATACAACTTACCTCCTTCGTTGTACATGAAGGAACCAAGTATGTTGTTATCCATGCTCATTCTAGGTTTGTAATTGACTTTAAACTTTCACCGAACATTCTAAATTTTGATATCAAAAGATCACTTTTTGTGTTTGCTTCTCTTTGATATCCATGTCATCAACTTTTTTTTTCTTTTTTTTTTTGATTTTATGTTCCGATGGTCATGGGGATGCTATTGATGTATATTTACAACCTGTAATCAATGAATTAGAGCACTTGTGGAATAATGGTGTCCAAACATATGATGCATCAAAGCGTCAAAATTTCAATCTCCATGCATCTCTTATGTGGACTATCAATGACATTTTTTTGCATATGGAATATTATCTGGATGGAGCACAAGAGGAAAACTTGTATGCCCTGTTTGTAATAAGGATACTCACTCTTTGAGACTAGTTAATGGGGGAAAAGAATGCTTCATGGGTCACCGGTGCTACTTGTAAAATAATCATAGATGAAGAAGAGAGAAAATGTTATTTGATGGTACTATATAAAAAGGCACACCTCTGAATGCAAGATCTTAAAGATATCATATTAAGCAAAGATCATACCTTCAAAGCAAAGGTCTCGCACAAGAACAGGCAAGATAACTAGAACAAGAAGAGTATATTTTTTTAGGCTCCTATATTAGAAGCACCACTTGATACGACATACTCGAGATATAATACACATTGAGAAAAATATATATGCTAGCATACTTGGAACACTACTTAATATACCAAATAAGATGAAGGATAACTATAAATCTTGTCTTGATTTGCAAGCAATGGGTATTTGGCCGGAGTTACATCTTATCATAAATGGTCATAAAATATTGCTGCCTGATGCTCATTTCATCCTATCTCAAGAGGGAAAACATAAATTCTGCAAGTTTTTGAAGCATTTGAAGGTTCTAGATGGTTTTACTTCTAACAATTCACAATGTGTAAACTTGAAAGAGAATAAGATTTTTGGATTAGAGAGCCAGGACCATCATATTCTCTTGCATCATATTCTTCATCTTGCATTGCATGGCCTTCTTCCGGAGAATGTGTATGAACCACTTCTTGAGTTGTCTATATTTTTCAAGTATTTGGGTTTGAAACATTTGAATATGGAGGAATTGAGGTGTCTTGAATCCCAAATTCCAATAACCCTTTGTAAGTTGGAGAATATTTTTCCACCATCTTTTTTTAATGTGACGTTACATTTGCTAGTTCATTTGGCATATAAGGCTATGCTATATGCACCTGTACATTCTCATTCGATGTATCTAGTGGGAAGGAATTTGCATACTTTGAAGTCATATATATGTAACATGGCTCGACTAGAGGGTTCTTTTGTTGAAGGGTATATAGCAGAAGAATGCTTGAATTTTTGTTCAAGATATTTACATAAAGCAGAGACTAAGTTTAACCGCCTTGATCAAAATTATGATGATGATGTGAATGTCTCTGTGGAATTGTCTTCCTTTTATTACAAGGGAAGAGGGCTATGAAGTGGTAGAACTAGAGACTTAAATGCAGATGATTTAGAGCAAGCCCATATGTATATTCTTAAAAATTTTGAAGAAGTTCAACCATTTCTTGAGTAAGTGATACCTAAAAACTCTTTCCTTTCTATCTATTTTTTTTCAAAGGCACATATTAGACATATGATATATCTTTTTTATTATAAAATGTATTATCAAAACCAAGAAGACAATCCACCACAAGCGTCTTCCAATGAATGGAATAGAATGTTTGTTGAGTGGTTTAACAAAAAAGTAAGTTTTCCATGCTATTCAATGTTCAATATATATAGTAATGCAAGTTCATTTAGATTATTGGGTTTGTAAGAATAGGTTATAATAAACATTATATTTATTAGGTTGTAGATTTATATGAAATAAACAAACGTGAGAAGATAGAAGCCTTACTCTCATTGTCACATGGTTTGTCAAAATATGTGATGTGTTTTTATGGCTATGTAGTAAATGGATATCGATCCCACACTACATCTCATGAGGAAAGAACAAGGTCACAATGTAGTGGCGTGATTTTGGTTGGTGATGATGGCAGTGGATCCATTGATTTCTATGGTCAATTGACTGAGATTATTGAATTGCAGTATTTGGGTAATAAACACTTAGTCTTGTTTTGATGTGATTGGTTTGATGTAGCTGATAAAGTTAAGGGAGTGAAGGAAGATAAGTATGGGTTCAAAAGTGTTGATTACAGACGTATTTGGAAAACTATAGAACATATTATTCTAGCAACTCAAGCATCACAAGCATTTTATGTTGAAGATAACATTAACAAGGGTTGGCATGTTGTGTTAAAAATCTATCAGCAGTTCCTTGTGAAGACATTATAATCGAATGAAGACTTATGCATATAAACTTTAACCATCCTTGAGATTTATAATAGAGCTTAATGATGTACTTTTGTATACTTGCTACTAGTAGCTTGATTTTCTCAAAATGATATGTATTTTTTGAACTCGTAACACAAGTGTTTAATGTAGTGTCTTATGTACTCTATTTTGGTAATGTGTTATAATGCTTATGAAGATAGGGGACAATATATTCTACTAAATGCTATTTTATAGAATCTAATTGTTTATATTAATGGTGTGGTTATAGGCTTCAAGGAAATGGTTTCCCGAATTAAATCAAAGAATGATAGACCTAAGTATATATCATAGGGTTAATTGAATGATATTGGCAAGGGGCGCAGCCGCAGACTAGGATTGAAGACATTTTGACTATCCCCTACAATCGATGGTAACATTCAAGCCATTGATAAGACAAATGAAGTTCCCCAAAATCATCAACTTCAACAGCTGGCGCTTAACGCATGTCGAGCACTACTAATTTCCTTGTATCTCAAAAGGACCCCGTCCTCCCTTACTCAATGAGGATACTACTCTGCAAGGCGAAACAATTACTGCCCGAGGTGGAAACAATCATGCCAATGCTGAAAATGTCTTCCAGTCTTCTCATGTGAAGCTTACAAGTGGAGGTATGACACAATAAACTCTTTATTATTTTTATTTTACTTAATTCTTGGTCACTTTTTTTAATAGTTTTATGTAATAGATAACTCTACTCAAAAGATTTGGAAGCCTCGAGGTATAAATAGGTGTCAAAAAGTGGCAAGACTTAGCGGTGGAAACAAGCCACCTCTAACTTTTTTTAATGGTTGTGTTGCTGGAGATAATAGCCATAAGTGGAGTAGGCACATAGGTATATTAGTCCATGATCGCAACATAATGCCTATTCGAATCCAATCTTGGGATGCAGTTGAACAATGACACAAGGACCACCTACAGGCTGCATTGATGGTAATTAATTTCAAGTATTCATTCTGATATTTCATTTACTTTCACTTGTGCTACTGTTAACCTTTTCTCTTTTTCCGTATAATAGTTTCCTTTGACTTTTTAATTCTTTGTTCCTTTGGATTCATTAATTTTGTGTTGCATGAGAAGTTCTCCAATGATGACATGGAGAGTTACAAAAATTGGCGATGACTGAGGTTAATCATTGGAATAAAAATGAACAAGTGGCAATGGTGACCAAGGATGATCATTAGAATAGGAATGAACAAGCGATGCTAAGAAAAGAAGATGTTTAGGAAAAGATTGAGCAGAAGGCGACCAAGCTTGATCTTCTGAATAAGGTTGAGGAAATGATTAGAGATTATCATGGAAGAAAAGATTTCAAATTGAGTGACATTGATACGGAACTCTTGTAGTAGTTAGATACCAAAAATTATGATCAGGGAATCGGAGAAATGGCTGATAACTAATGGTGCGAATGTTCCTTCGATCTCTTCCATTATATATTATGATCAGGGAAAAACAAAAGAAGCTTAAAACTACATTTATATGTTACTCCATAGTTAGATACCAAAAATTTCTCCCAAATAATCATTAGCTGTCAATATCACATATTTACTTTGCGATGATACTGCGTAACTGGCATGTTCACATATTTATTTTGGGATGATACTGCGTTTATTTAGACTTCATTAAATGCTTGAGTAATGAGAGTTACGTTAGATTATTGCTTGACAATAATTTATTTGGGATTTACGGCTACGAAAAGTTCGTTTTTCATACTTTCTGTCAATTGCTTGCTAAAAGATTTCTGATCCAACAGCTATATGTTTTCTTTGTTGTTTATCAGATAAGGGCCTACGAAAGTTCTATGACGCCTGGGCGTGCCCTAGCCGGCAACAAAGACGTGTACCGTACCTGGACAAGATCTTTCCAGAGACCGGAACGGTTGCAGCCCTCATCATTTGGCTATTCCCAATCGGACTTGCAATATTGCTACCATAGAATTTTCGATTTTCATTAGGTAATAATATGCCATGAATTATATAATTAATATATTATTAATATAAATTCATAAATAATTAAATTAAAATTGATGTGAAATTCTAAAAAATAAAATAACAAATTTTGTACAAAATTAAGATCATCAAATACTTTATATATATATATGTGTGTGTGTGTGTATCATCTGATATTAACGGAATTAATTGTACTAAATTTATAATTTATGATTTCCGAAGTCAAATTTTATAGTTCCACTTCCTTTTTCTTAAACCCAAAGATACGTGATTATAACAAGAAATGGGAATGACAGTCTTCTTTATATTTCTTCATTTTTATTTGATTTCACACAAAATTACTAAGAATATTAAAGAAAAAATAGCCTCTTTCTTATTCTCTAATAGATATATATGTGTGTGTATTCAAAAGAAAAATATTTCTGCAAAAATAGAGAGAGAGAATAAAAAAAAAAATCTGCACACCACACTATTCACACACAAGTTACGGGTAAAAGGGAGTGTAGTTGGTTATGGTAACCAACTTATACTTTCCCTCTCAATTTCAAATCCGATTTTTAAAATAATTAAATAATTCCTTTAATTAAATTATTTCCTTTATTTTCTTCTTCACATGACACATACATATACTTATATCCAAAATAATTTAATTCTAATTATACCATCAAGGATTAGATATAGAGATATAGGGTTAGAATTGATTACTTTTATTACCATACAAAATAAATTTTATAGCCAAACTTTATATCTAATTAATATGGATCATAATTTAGGGATAATATATACATAAAATATAAAATAGTTTATTTATAAAATAACAATAATACTTTTATAAACTAAAAAAATATATTAACATTCTCCCACTTAGTCCATGTAAATTAGATACTCAACATAGTCTTCTTATATTTATATAAACTGAATGATGAAACTGATACACGGATCATGAGGACAATCTTTAGATATTTTAAAAGTTATCTTCCATATATCACAATGTACTAATTTCATACATAACATTAACTTTATGAATATTGCCAATGTTTATTGAAGGTCTTTCACTTAATGTGTTATTTCTCAATAAACTCTATATGTATACAAACCAAATGAGAAGTAAACACGACATCATTTGAAACATCAATATGTATCATAATAATGTAGTCAAATAGTGGGTCCAATACCCATATTACACTCACAATCCTTAAACTTGCTTGGTGGCCTACCCTTAGTTAAAGGATCAAATAATATACAAATATTACCTTTGTGTTCCAGGACCACTTCTTCTTTTGAAACACATTCCTCTATCTTCAAGTACTTGATGTCTATGCCATTGGCATGACTATTAATTTTGTTGTTCCATGAGATAAAGATGACAACTAAATTATTGCACTTGAGCATTAAAGGTCTAGAAATGAAATCAATTGTTCTAAGACCCAATATGAAATTCCTTAACCACACACTATGTTTTGTGGCTTCAAATGATGGAATGAGTTCTGCTTCCATTGTTGAGGCGGCTATGCATTCTTTCCTTTTTCATTCTAGGATATTACTCCAAATGTTAGTAGGAAAATGAATCTAGAAGTAGACTTATGTGGATCCATACAACCAGCAAAGTCTTTATCTGAATAGCCTACTACCTCCGAATCCTCATTATGATGATACATGAGCATGTAGTCCTTAGTTCCCTTTAGATACATTATAAAATTTCTTTACAAATTTCCACTCCTCAATTCTTGAATTACTTTGGTAATGTCCCAATACCTCAAAGGCATATAGAATGTCAAGTCTTGTGAAAAAATGAGAATACATAAGGCTTTCTACTGTAGGAACATATAGGCTTTTCTACATATGATCTCTTTCTAAGTTATTCTTAAGATAATGATTTAGTTGCAATTTGTCTCCCTTGATAATTGGAGCCACACATGGTGTACAATCTATCATTTTATATCTTTCTAATACCTTATTGATATATGATTCTTAACAGAGTCCTCATATCAATTTTGATCTATCTCGATGAATTTTAATGCCAATGACATAAGATGAATTTTTTTTCTTTTTTTTTTGATAATAAGAAATTTTATTACTTTCAAAATAGAGATTACAAAGTAGCAGAACGTTCAATACAATCAAGAAGCGATAACCATTTAGCATGCTTAGCATGAAAACTATGATGCACTATCCTCCTGGATACATTCATAATTATGATTCTTAATAGCATAGAATTCTATCTAGCCCTATTTTGAAACAACCTAAGGTTCCTTTCATGCCAAATAGTAGCAAGGTAAGAGACAAATAAAGCTCCTAAAATGTGTTTTTTCTTTGATGCCTATTGAGATCTTGAAGTTAAGGCCTTAACTTCATGTTCCCACCCAAGAATCAGGTCACTTCTACCACCAACCTTCTTGATATGTTGCCAAATAATGGAGGTTCTAGGATAAAATAGAAACAAGTGCTCTCTGGTCTCCATCTGTTGCTGGCAAAAAACACAACTTTATTCCACCTCCATAGCTAGATCCCTCAACCTTGCTTTAGTTAACAATATGTTCCTGCATGCAAGCCATGCTATAAATCTTAATCTTGGGGTTGATAGAGATATCCATACTAGCTTTTCCCATGATTGCTTGTCTTGTTTAGCTCGGATGGAATGATAGGGTGCTTGAATGCTATACCCAGTAACATTCCTTGTCTCACAACTCTGTATATAATCCTGAATTAGAGTTATATCAAAATTGCTAGAAAGAAATTATTTCACCACATATAACATCCCCTTATCATTGAATGCAAGTAAAATGTCATCCACATATTGAAATGTCCCAAAATTATTTATTTTAAGATATATTATTAAATAAGGATTTATTGAGAAATTAATTTAATTTATTATTTTATTTGGAATAAGAGAGATTTATTTAGGGCAAATTAATAGGAATTTATAAAAAATTTTATAAAGGAAAAAAATTGGGTTTTTTGTTAATTAAAAAGGAGTTTAGGAGAAATATTTTTAAAGGTCCTAAATTAGTCTAAAAAGGAGGTTTAATATTTTTATTTAAATATTTTTATTCTAAATACCCAAAAACATTCTAAATATTTTATATAAACCCAAAACCCTTAAATTTTTATTTTTCCTGTTTCTTATTTTTCCTCTTTTCTTTCTTTTCTTCTTTTCATTTTTTTTCTTTCTTTTTTTCGTCTCGCCAGATTGGGCCTACGTGGCCCAATCACCTTTTTCTTCTCATTCCTCCACGGCCCAGCACCGTTTCCTTGTTCTTGTTGCGGCACCCCAACACAGCGTTTTGTCTCTTATTTATCTGAGACACTGCGTCTCATTTAATGACAATATAACCGTGCCAAACCAGCCCAATTCCCCTCCTTTCCTTTTCTTTCCCGACCACCGATTCACCTCCCCTTCCCTCCTTCTTCCGCCTCTCTCCCCCGTCGTCGAAGCCTGCAACTTCCGCCCCCAAAAATGGCACCGCCAGCCACGAGGACTTTGACTGGCCGTTTCTCCCTTTATTTTCTCTCTCTTGACTCGCCCATTAGATTGGCATGACCGGTTATCTTCAAATCTCATTCTTTCTCTCTCTATTTTCTCTCGAAGTATCGAATCCGACCAAATCCTTCACCAACCGATTACTGCCTCCGCCTGCCCCACAAACTACATAGGACACCCTCTTGCCGACCCCCAAAACCCTAATATCCCATCTAACCTCTATAAATAACCTCGATTGAAGTGTTTTAAAAAAAATTCCTCACCGAAAACCCTAAGAGACAGCCATGCGCCACCTTGACTTCAGACGAGCTTACCGCCGCTGATAGCTAACCTCACTGCCACTGCTTCATCCCAAATTCTTCCTTGCAATTCCCTCTAGCTAACTAAGCTCTCCAAAACCTTCAATTCTTCTCGCATGAGCCGCCATAGCCGTGCAAAATCTCCTACCCATCTCACAAAAATCTATACCCCGCAACCTTTAAGCCGCCATCCGCCACCATTGCCGCCACTTCTATTGCCCTCTGGACCACCTAAAAACTCCCTCTAATTCTCCTCCACCAAACCATAACCTTATTTTCTCTTTTCCCCTTCTCCTTCCCTCTTTTTCTTCATCTTTTTCCGGCCGCCACCGTGCACCACCGCTGGTGCTGCCCATCCCCGCCGACTCAAGGTGAAGCCCTAGACCTTCTTAGACCTTCCTTTATATTTATTTACATTTATTCTGTTTTTATTTAAATTTTTATGGTTATTTGATTATTATTATTATTATTATTGTTATCATTAATATTTTTATTATTTTTATTATTTTTATTATTAGATGGAATATTAATGCTAAATTTTCTTTGTAGGGTAGAGAGTGGGAATAAAATAATTAGGATTATTAGTTTCGAAGTTTAGGTATTATTTGAATTATTATATGTTTTATTACCATTATTATTATTATTATTATTATTATTGTTATTATTATTATTATTTTTATTATTATCTTTAATTATTCTGGAAGGGCAAAGGCCTTAATTATTATGTTATTATTCGCTCTTATGCTCTATAGTATTATTATTACTATTTTTATTAATAATAATAGTTATATTATTATTATCTTTATTATTTTAATATTATTATAAATAATATATGTCATTAATATTATTAAATAGTATTTTTTTATTTAGGGGTAGGGTCGAAACCCCACCTTGAAATTTTAAGGCTTAGATTATTATTATTATTAAAATTTCTATTAATATTACTATTATTAGTAATAGTTTGTTATTATTATTATTATTATTATTATTATTATTATTATTATTATTATTATTATTATTATTACCTTTACTAACTTTATGTTGGTGAACTGTAGAAATCCTTATATCACCTTTTTACTTTAAATTGCAATAGTATTTTAGTAGTTTTTGGTGTAGTTAATTAAGAACCAAGACTTAGGATAAGTAGAAACTAATAGTATTTTAGGAGGAAAGCTGATTCTAGTATTTTCCCCCATAATAGGTGAGCCCAGTCAAAGCCCTCAAGTGGAATAGGAGCATGCACCAAGACCCATAACCTATTAGGTAAGGGTGTTACTAAGGCCATTTGGGTGTTTATATGCATTATGTGCTTCATATGCCATGTATTCTATGTTATCATTATTAATTATGTCGTATATCATATGATGTGGAGTTCACATATGATCTTGGGTTATTATATGGCATGTGTTTTATTTGTATGTGATGATATGAGATGTGGCCTTAAGACATGCATGTTAGGATTCTCATGATGTTATTAATATTGCATGGTGTTAGGGTTTCATGTGATGATATTAATGTTGCGTGGCAGTATTAGGGTTGCATGGAAGTGTGGTACGTTACATGGTATTAGGGTTGCATGGATGTGTGGTACGTTGCATGGCGATATTAGGGTTTCATGGAAGTGTGGTACGTTGCATGGTATTAGGGTTGCATAGAAGTGTGGTACGTTGTATGGCGATATTAGGGTTGCGTGGAAGTGTGGTACGTTGCATGGGAATTAGGGTTTGCATGGAAATGTGGTACGTTGCATGGTAGTATTAGGGTTGCATGGAAGTGTGGTATGTTGCATGGGAGTTAGGGTTTGCATGGAAGGGTGGTTTACGTGGAGCTAGGGTTTGCATGGGAGTCAGGGTTGCATAGAAGTGTGGTTTATGTGGAGTTAAGGTTTGCATGGGAGCTAGGGTTTGCATAAGAGCTAGGGTTTGCATGGAGTTAATCATGCATGTCCAAGGTGAAAGCTTGAATAAGATACTTAAGACACTAATCATTTAAAGTGAAAGATTACTGAGCCGGGTCCAGCTGATCCACCGGTTAGGAATAGTGGTTAGGGTTTTTACCCTATAAGTGACCGATCCACTAGCGAATAATAGTGGTGTGGACTTTGTCTCACAAGTGACCGGCCCACCGGCAATACTAGTGAGGTGACTCGAGCTCAATAAACACAAACCAGAATTACTAAGGCACTTAAAAGATACTAATTACTTATAGTGGAACACCATGTGAGCAGGAACCAGCCGATCCACCGGTAAGGAATAGTGGTATGGACTATTATCCCACAAGTGACCGATCCACCGATGAATAATAGTGGTGTGGACTTTGTCCCGCAAGTGACCGGCCCACCGGCTAAAATAGTGGGGTGTTCCTGTTCTTACATGGATTTGATAAAAGGCATGGTGTGTATCGACTTCCGATAAAAGATTAATTAAATAATTAATCCAGACTATGATTGGGCCTTTATGTGTCTATCCGGATGATTGTTCGTTATTATGTTATCATGTTGGTCTTTTTGTTCTTTTTTTCCTAAGCATGGTTTATGTGATTTTATATGTTAGCCTTAGTGCTCGGTTACCTTACTCAGTAAGTAGCGTACTAATCACCCGTTTTATGGGTGCTGCTCATTCCCACGAGTAGAAGACCCATCTAACTTGCAATAGGTAGGAGATGTTTATTTTGATGCGATTGATGTCTATGGGACATCAAATGGGGCTAAGTGATGATTGGGCAGAATCAGTTTCTGAGTGGCGTGGCCGGTTTTCCATTAAGCTCTTATCCCCAGTTTCTTTTAATTATGTTGAACACTTCATAAACAATTTTATGATTGTTGTTATTTCTTTTCCCTAAAAAACTACCCTCGTATTTTAGATTGAATAAAGACTTGTGCGTATCTAATTCACGTATTTATGAATTCAGACTATCTATTAATGTTTATTGAGTTATTTTCTTTAGCCTTAGCACTTAGTACTGGAACGGTATGAGTGAACTGGTCTGGTACTAAGTGTAGCGGTAGCATCCCCAAATTTTACAGTCTAATTTATAAGTATTGTTTAAAAAAAAATGTGTAAATTTTGGGGGTATTACACATATAAAACCAAAAAACAAACTTTACTCACACTGACCTTATTACTAATTGATCCATGGCATTTTCTTCAAATCTAAATGAAGAAATGACACCATAGAACTTTAAATACCATTACTGGGAAGCTTGTTTCAACCCATATATGGCTTTCTTAAGCTAGCATACAATATTTTTGTCTTTATGAGAGGAGAACCCTTCTAGTTGTTTCATTTATGCCTCCTCCTCAAGTTCACCATTCAAAAATACTCTTTTCACATCCATTTCTTGTAACTTAAAATCAAAATGAGCTACTAATGCCATAACTATGTGTAGGAAATTTTTAGTGGACACCGGAGAGATAGTATTATTGTAGTCTTCTCCCTTTTTTTGTGTAAACCCCTTAGCAACTAATCTAACCTTGTACCTATCAATAATCCCTAATAAGTCTCTCTTAGTCTTAAAGACCCACTTACAAATAATAATCTTAGCCCCATTAGGTAACGGTACAAGGTCCCAAACCTCATTGACCTTTATAGAACTTATCTCTTACTTCATGGATAAGGTTTAATTATATATATCATTTCTAAAATAATAATAATAATAATGGCCATAAAAGGAGAAAAATGATGTAGGGATCTAATTAGTCTAGGCTATAATTATTTTCTAAATAAAAAATAAATGATAAGTAAATCATAACAATAACTTTTAATTAATAAAAATATTATTTTATCATTATTACTAATTTTTATTATTCCTAAAATTTTAAAAATTCCCAAATCACCCAACCACCTCATTTTTCTGTTTTTTTTCTTTCTCTTTTTCTTCCTTTTCTTTTTTTCCCTCCCATGGTAGATTGGGCCATGCTAAGCGCAAGCCCAATTTACCCTATCCCCCTGCTCTCCTTTCATTTCCCCCCTCGCCCCACCCTTCCTTTTTTTCTTCTTCTCCGCACGGCCCAACACATGCACTCACACCCATTACCCTTCTTTTCTCCTTTTCTCCCATCTTTCTTTTCTTTCTTCCCCTTTTGCCCCTATCTTCAATGCCCCCTAATCAGAACTATTGGGCATGGCTGCTTCGTAGATCCATTCCTCCCTCTCCCTTTCCCCTTTCCTCATTAAGACCAGCAAGGTGTGTAGTTAGCAATACCCTACATGTGCCCCTCCTTCTTGCAACCCCTAATTCCCCCACCTAACCCCTATAACAGCCCTGTCTTATCCCCCTATCGTGCAGCTATGCGGGCCTGCAAGTCGGCCGGTAGCCAATGACCCCTCCCTTTGTCTTCTTCCTCATGGTCCACTTCCCGTAACCATTTCCCCTAAAAATAAACCCCCTACAACCTCAACTCTCTCTTTTTTCTACTAATCAAACACCCCCTAGCCTTACTCGCACAACCTCTTCAATCATCTTTACTGTCGTCGTTGCTCCATGCTACCATAACCACACTCTCCCTTCCTCTTCCTGCATCACCCTCCACCTAGTGAACTTTATCCCTACCCCTAACTGCCCTTCCTCTTCTCTCCCCACCTGTGTAAAGTACGAAGCTTGAGCTACTAAATATTTATTTTTTTTTCTTTGATTTCACAAAGAAATTACTAAGAAAATTAGAGAAAAAATAGCTTCTTCGTCACTCTCTAATGAATATGTGTGTATTCAAGAGGAAAATATTTTTTCAAAAATAGAGAGAGAGAATAGGAAAAAATCTGCACACCGAAGTATTCACTCACAAGTTACGTGTAAAAGGGAGTGTAGTTGGTTATGGTAACCAATTTATATTTTTCCTCTCAATTTCGAATCTGATTTTTGAAATATTTTAATAATTTCTTTAATTAAATTGTTTCCTTTTTTTCTTCTTCACATGACACACACATATACTTGTAGCTATATTAATTTAATTCTAATTCTACTATTAAGAATTATATAGAGAGATATAGGGTTAGACTTGATTACTACCATATTACCATGCAATATAAAATTTATGACCAAACTTTATATCTTATTAATATAGACCATACTTTAGGGTTAATATATACATAAAATATAAAATATTTTGTTTATAAAATAATAAAAATAATTTTACAAAACAAAAATATATATTAATAATTGCATGACCAGTGACATTATTTCTGGAGAAACGGCAACGCCTTTATTTCAAGGATTGGGTTTAGAATTTGGTGTCCATCCTTTTGATGTAAGTGATATATGTGCAATCAAGGAACCTCGAGTAATTGCTGATTAGAAGTACATAATATAATACTCCATACTTGTTTTAGGCATGAAGTAAATTCAGCTAACTTTTCTTGATTTCTACCGATGCATCGTGGATAGGTATATATGATTGAATCATTGGTTATATAGTTTTGTCCTTAATATATATTCAAATTGCAGACATAGGAGGTGAACGGTATAGTCATCTGGAAGATGTGAGGTTTTCTTAAAAGATGGTTGTCACAATGAAGTGATGTATCCAAGTTCTTCCTTAGTGTCGCAATTGCCAAGCACAAAAATGCCTTGGAAAGAAGCGATTAATTGGAGTTCTACGTAAGTAACACTTAACACCAAGAATGATGAAGTCATCAAGACCCTAAGGAAAAATATTAAAGAGTAAGTAGTACATGTGACTAACATAGATAATACAAAATTATTTTAATTTATGAGTTCACTAATTAGCGAATAGAATTTTGAATTATTTTTTGGGTAGTTTTAACTATTTTAACCTCCTCTATTTATACTTACTAAAAAATTTCCACTGACAGCTATACATATACACAAAAATAAAATGACACAGTTTTAATTAGTTATAAGAATATATCTAATGCATGACTTAGTTTATTTGTCTCCTAATTGGTGTGCTACTGCTGATGTATCTTTCTTCCAGCCGATGTAGACACACGTAGGTAATTAGCCTCACATTTCTCCACCTTGTCCACATAGCTAACACACCACATCAATTCACAACAATACTTGAATTTTACTATTGTTACTAGTTTTGTTAAAACATCAGCAGAATTATCTTCAACACTTATTTTCTCAAGCCTGAATTTGCCACTTCCAGTTATTTCTCGAACAAAATGTAATTTGACATCAAAATGCTTTGTTCTTTCATGATAGATAACATTTCTACTAAGACACAAAGCACTTTGAATGTCACACCATACTATCACACTTCTGAGAACAATTAAAATTCCTTCAGCAACCCTTTAAGCCAAATTGCCTCTTTTATCACCTTAGTACACCCTATATACTCAGCTTCTATGGATGACAAAGTTACCCCTTTCTACAGAGATGATTTCCAACTTATGGTGCAGCTACCTAACTAAAAAAATAACTTGATTAGGATCTCCTTTTCTAAATCTCCAGCATAATTAGAATCTATATAGCCCTACAGCTGTACTTGATCATTTTGTAATTTACTAAATTTTAACCCAACCTTTTTTTATCCATCTAGATATCTTATAATCCATTTTACTGCTCTCTAGTGTTCCTTCCCTAGTTATGCCATGAACCTACTTACCACACTCACTACATAAGCAAGATCTGGCTTAGTACAGATCATGAGATACATCAAACTTCCTACCACACTCTGATATGGTACTTTGTCCATGTATCTCTTCTCCTCTTTTGTTTTTGATGATTGCTCTTTACTCAACATGAATTGCACTGTCATAGGAGTAGATACAAGTTTTGCTTCAGAACACCCAAAATTTTCGAGCACCTTATCAATATAAGACCCCCGAGACAGAATTAACTTCTTTTCTTTTTTTTTCACAAAATTTCCATGCCCAAAATTCTCTTGGCTGCCCCTAACTCCTTCATATCAAACTGTCTTTGTAGTAACAATTTAACTTAACTAATTTGATTCATTCTCTTACTGTAAATGAGCATATCATCTACATATAGCAGTAAAAATACATCTTCAACACCTTTTTCATGTCTATTATAAACACAAGAATCAAACATACTTTGTTTAAAACCAACACTTTTCACATATAAATCAAACCAAAGATTCCATTGAGTAGGACTTTGTTTGAGTCCATAGAGTGATTTCTTCAACAAACATACCCAGTCGTCCTTACTTTTCTCAGCATATTTAGGAGGTTGTTTCATGTATATCTTTTCATCAAATTCACCATGAAGAAAAGTAGTTTTTACATCTAACTACTCAAGTTCCATATCATTTCTAGCCACTAATCCTACTATACACCTACTTGAAGTATATTTTGCCATAGGTTGAAAATCTGTTTGTAATCCACCCCTTCATCTTGTGTAAAACCTTTTACAACTAGCCTTGCTTTAAACCTTGGCTTCTAACCTGTTTCCATTGGCGCCTTGAGCTTATATACCTATTTACAACCAACTAACTTCTTATTCCTAGTCTTTGGACCCAGCACCAAGGTATTATTACTATGTAATGAATTCATTTCCTCATTCATAGCTGCTATCCACTCTTTGGTACTACTACTTGTAATTGCTTCTTTGTAGCACTGTGGTTCCAGCTCCACCTCACTTGTTGTATGAAGTGCATAAGCCAATATATCAACATTAGCAAGTCCATTAGGTCGCCGGAGTTCCCTCCTCTCTCTATCTCTTGCTAGTTGGTACTGTGATAAATTCCTTTGGGCCTCTATATCATCTTCACACACCGACTTTGGATTAGATTGATTAAAAATTTCATTTTTTTTCTTGATTCTATTCTTCATTTTTTTCCACCTCAAGATTAAATTTTTCAGCATCTTCACTCTGTTAACCACTTACTCTAGGTATATGATCTCTATAGAATTCAATCTCCCTAAATCTAACATCCCTACTAACAAAAATTTTGGGACGATTACCATCCAGGATTAGAAGCTTATAGCCTTTAGTACCTTCAAGATAACCTAGTAGAACACACTTTCTTGCTCTATGTTCTAGTTTACCTCCTTCTTTTACATGAGCATAGCAAACACATCCAAACACCTTAAGAAAACTATAATCAGTAGGTTCACCACACCATTTCTCCATTAGTGTATCAAAATCAATAGCATTAGAAGGACATCTATTTATTAGATAACAAGGAGTCTTTGCTACTTCAGCCCAATAAGTATTTAGAAATCCAGAAACTATCATTATGCACCTTACCCTTTCCATGATAGTCCTATTAATTCTTTCTACCAAACTATTCTGTTGTGGAGTTCCTTTAACAGTCAAGTGCCCTACAATACCATTTTCCTGGCAGAAATTATCAAAGTCTTTATTACATAACTCTAAACTATTATCTGTTCTTAACTTTTTTTTACCAATATTCCAGTTTCAGTTTCAACCAGTTTCTTCCAATTCTTAAAATGATTAAAGACTTCATCTTTAGCCTTCAAGAAGTATATCCATACCCGTCTAGAATAATCATCTATCAAAGACAGAAAATACCTTGCTCCACTATTGGAAGATACTCTTCCAGGTCCCTAGAGACCAGAATGTATATAATCAAGAATACCTTTAGTTTTATGTGTGTTGAAAGTGAATTTCAATCTGTTGGCTTTCCAATAAATGTAATCTTCACATAACTGAAGGTCAAGAAGCTTGTTTTTACCAAACACCCCTTTCCTTTCAAGAAGCTTCCATCCTTTCTCACTTACATGAGCTAATCTATGATGCCAAAGAATTGCATCATTAAATTCTCTCTTTACAATACTTGAAGATACATTCAGTTCTTGAACTGAATTAGCATTGGGCACATACAATCCATTCTCTTGTACTCCCTTTAAAACTACTATAGAACCCCTTGTCACCTTTAACACTCCCTTCTCTACCATAATGATGTAACCTTCATTATCTAGAGTTCCTAGGGATATGAGGTTCCTCTTTAATTCTGGTACGTGCCTTACTCCATTCAGAACAAAATTAAACCCTGAGAAAGATCTAATTATAATCTTCCCAACACCAATGATAGGACATGATTTATTATTTCCAAACAAAACATGCCCTCCATGAGTCTTCTCATAATCTTCAAACCTGGTTTTGTTAGGAAACATATGGTATGTGCATCCTGTTTCTAGCACCCATCCTTTTAAACGTTGTGTTGTTGACACCACAAGAACTTCAACACTTTCATAACCATCATAAGCCAAATCAACATCACTAGAGTCTTGCTTTCTTCAACTGGCTTTCTTAATACCAAGGCCCTTCTTTTCTCTATCAGGGCATTCTTTCTTGTAATGACCCTTCTTATGGCAGTGAAAAAATTTTCTATTTGACTTGCTTTGAGACTAGCACCTGCTTCTATTGATCTCCTTTTCCTTCTTATCAAACCTCCCTTGAGTGTACAACCCTTCAGCAAGTGATTCCTCCTTCTAAACCTATTGTTTCTTCAACTCCTTAGATGTTAGTGCCGTCAATACATCCTCTAAGGTAAGGTCCTCTGATCGATACAACATTGTATCTATGAAATGTTCATATCTATCTAAAGGAAGGGAATTTAACAAGATCACAGCTAGGTCTTCTTCTTCAAGCTTCACATCAATATTTTATCAATTATGATCTTATTGAATTCATCTAAATGGTCATCAAGAAACTTGTTTGGCTGTATCTTGAAAGAATATAGACGCTGCTTTAGTATTACCCTTTTTATCAAAGACTTTGTCATATACAAAGCTTCAAGCTTTGTCCATATGGCTTCTGCTGAAGTTTCCTTCGAAACTTCTCTAATAACCCTATCTCTTAGACACAAAATCAGTGTACTATGCGTCTTTTCCAATATTTCAATTTTTTGTTTCTCATCCCTCTTCTCCAATACCTTCTTATCAACTAATGCTAGATGTAGCCCCTATTTTACTAAGAGAGCTTTCATCTTCACATGCTAGAATGAAAAATCATTCTTCCCTGTAAACTTGTCAATATCAAACCTTGCAGAACCCATTGACCTTCACACAAGCTCTGATACCAATTGTGAAGGTTTAACTAATGAAAGACTGAATGAGTTTATCTAACTCATAGAATTAGAGAAATAAATGTAGAAGATTGAAGCTTAAACCAAAACAAGAAAGTAAGAAAATTAGAGAGAGAGTATTGGCTTTATTGATTTTGAGATATCAACAATTACAAGCAATCATAAAGAACACTTTAAACTAGTTCTTGATCTCTCTTTCTACCTTCAACCTCAACTCTCTATTTGTGTGTATCACTTGTTCTTGTTTTTTCCTCTCTATATCTCAACCAATATAGACCTCTATTTTTACTTACTAAAAAAATTCCACTAACAACTATACATATACACACATATACAGAGAAACAAAATGACACAGTTTTAATTAGTTATAAGAATATATCTAATGCATGACTTATTCTATCTGTCTCCTAATTGGTGTGCTACTATTGTTGTGTCCTTCTTCCAGTTGGCGTGGACACATGCAGGTATTCAACCTCACAATTTATTTTTAATATATTACAGCATTATCTAATTAAATTAGAATATAGCTTTAGTCAGATTAATATTTTTTTTTATTACAATAATATATATTCTTTTTCTAAGAAAAATTTTATAATATTGGACAAACATATGTTGAACATACCTAAAATTAGAAGATAAGACCACAATTCCATCTTTCTAAATTTAGTCACCGAAAATAATCAACATATCTCAATTAGTTTCTAGTTAACACTCATGTAATAGAATCTTTATTCACATATAATAGCATATTTACTTCCCTCTAACATTATATTTATCTTATCTTAGTAGCAGGGCTCGTCCTCACATTTGGGCGGCCATAGGATGAAAGAAATATATATATTATGGCCCCATAATTTATATATATAAAAAAATAAAACTTTGATGAATCAAAATATAGTGTATAGTTATATAAAATTAAATTTGCAAAATAATAAAAAAACAATAATAAAAGATAATATATTTTTCCAAATAATACAACTATTACAAACACTACTGAAATATTACTCGTTTTGCATTTTTTGAGTCAAAATTCTTACTTGAGCTCTCATAGTCAAGCTCATAAATAATATTCATTTCAAGTGATAACATAGCTAATTCATTCAATCTCTATTGTGACATGGTTGACAAAGGTAAGATTTGATCAACTTCAACTTTGAGAATGATATTTCAATTGAGGCAACAAGGACAAGAATTGTTAATAGAAATCTATAAATAATCCAATCATTCAGATAACAAGCTTGAAAAATCCTTCAAATAATTTAATACCTCAACAAATCATTTTGTTTCTTATGGTATAGGTTCTCTTAGGTGACATAGTTCAATAAAAAACTCAAACCCATCAATATATAACCATACCATTGTTCTTTAATATGTTTTCAAGATTTGAACAAAAGCTCATCAAAGACTCATTATCATAAGACTTTAACTCCTTTAAATCAAAGAAGAGGCCAACATCTGCTTCATATTTCTAAAATTGCATAAACAAATTTTGAAGTGAAGAAAGTGCTTGATTAATAATTGTAATATCCCCAAATTTAGTAAAGTGTTATAAGGATTGATATGGTTACTTATATTAACATGGTATACTATCATTTTGGTGATTCCATCCTAATAACTCCACATTTAAGTATGCTAGCCATGTAGTAATATTTAGGATAGGTGACCTTCCTAGAAATTTTAGAAAATTTTCTAAGATTTTTTGGGTAAGTGTGTGAGTGAGGATGAAGTTCATTGAAAGGACTCGTGGCAATTTGTGAGGCTAGCCGATTAATTTGAAATCACTTTAAGGTAGCCCCTATATGGTTATTTAGGCTCAAGGTGTTACAAATGAACGTAATACTCCCAAATTCCGTAGAGTGTTATAAGGATTGATATGTTTACTTATATGAACATGATATACCATAATTTTGGTGATTCTATCCTAAAAACTCTACAGTGAAGCATGTTGGTCCTGGAATAATTTTTAAGATGGACAACCCTCCTAAAAAGTTTCAAAAATTTTCTTGAAATTCCTCGGGAAGTGCATAAGTGATTAACTCGTATCAACTCAGGGTGTTACAATAATATACAAGAAGTAATTAACGTTGAATGATTCCATTAGTTATTGTGTCACCTTTTTAGTATTGTTTTCATCATTATCATCAAACCAAATCTTTTGCTTACTAATTCTCTTTTCATGAAATGTAGCTTCAAGATTCATCTCATGTGTAATATCTTGAGCTTTAATAAGAGAAATCTCAAAACTTGTTTCTTTATAGTTTTGCAACCATGATATCAGACTTTCTAATTTATTGATGGCATAATGTAAGTGAATTTTTTTGGCTTGAAGAATTTTTCTCACAACGTTAATATGATCTAATAAATCATATCAAATAACCATGCTAAATATATACTCAAAATTATCAATTTCATGTGTTAGCAAGGTACGTACTTCAATTCTTTTTTATACTAATCACCATATTTTTTTAAATGTGATAAAGCATCTCATATTTGTGAATCTTGAAATTTAATTGCTTTCACATTTTCAACATGATTTTTTCCATCAAATATCAGATAATGTTTTAATAGTAAACCCTTTGACATGATATCTAAAAATATTCCATCTCTTTTTAGATGATAAAAATAAAATGAATATATTCATTATGTTACTCCGAAAAAAGAATCAACTTTCTCACAACAACTTGCCATATCACAAATGAAACTATTTAGTACATGAGAACCACGCTATGCATATAACGCTCTAGGATTTACCTCAAGCAGTCTCTTCTGCCACCCTTTGTGCCTTCCTTTCATATTGGCTTTATTATTGTACCCTTTTCCTCTTATATCATTGAGGTGAAGCTCAATAGAGTATAATGCACTTGTAACTCCTTCAAAAGGAGATCCTTAGATGTATTATACACCTTTAAAAATTGGACAATGTTTTTCTATACTATTAACGATTTCCCTATATATGGGAATATATCTAGATATGGTGTGAAAGACATTATGCATGTCCTATATGTGGAGCATATACATCTTTTTATTGGTTCAAACATCAGAAGAAGACTGCTTTTCTCAAGCATAAAATAATTTTTCCACTGAACCTTCCTTATCATAGGTAAATAAAAGATTTTATTAGAAAATATTCCTTAAACCATTGAGTGGTGGAAAAAACACTTGATAGAATAAATGGTTTCAATGTTAATCCTGGGAAGATGAATAAAGCCTCAATTCTTACTAGTGGATGGAAGAAAAAATTAATATTCTTTGATCTTCCATATTAGTAATATTTATATGTAAGACATTATCTTGATATGATGTATATTAAAAATAATATATGTGCCTTGGAAGATGAAAGATGGCATCAACACAAGATGGGACATGGTTGAGATGAGTATTCAAGGTGAATAAACACCACAAAGGAAAAGGAATCATACTTATTTGTCACCGACATGTTATATGAAGTTTTTTGAATGCTTGAAAGAAGTTAAAGCTCAAGAGTGGTCTTCCTCAAATATTATTAAACTTGTTTCAATGAGAGATTTGAAATTGGTGGGTACGAAATCCTATGACTGTCATGTTTTCATGCAGTAGCTGATGCCAATTGTTATTCGTCCTTTATTTTCAAAGTGTTTTAGAAATATAATTATTGAACCTTGATTATTCTTCAAGGAATTGTACTCTAAGGATATTAAACCTGAAAACTTAGATGTACTACAAAGAGATAGTGTCATCACCATACATCAACCTGATATTTATTTTTTACCTTCTTTCTTTGACTGCATTATTCATTTGATGGTGCACTTGGTTAGGGAGTTGTAATAGTATGTTCCTATCTATATGTGGTGGATGTACCTATTTGAGTAATTTATGAAAATTTTAAAATGGTTTTTAAGGAATCTAAATTGACTAGACGAGTATATTTTAGAGAGCTATATAGTTGAGGAAGCTATTGAATTTTACATCAATTATTTATCTAATGCTGATGCAATAGGTATTCCTAAATCTTGGCATGATGGAAAATGTAATAGGGTAGGTATGACGGGAAAAAAATTGATATGCATAGAGTGTGATATGTGGCAAAAAATCACACCTATATATTCATCATAATATTGAAAAATTTCAACTATATGTAGATGGACATATGAGAAAGGAGTAAGAAGTGAACACTAGAGAAACATAATATATCTTTCAAAGAAATGTTATGTGATTAAATTTCTCCTTATATGACTTATATATCATGTTCTATATCTGATACATTGAAATGGTTCTCCCAAGGGCCTCATATGGAAGTATCATCTTTCACAATCTACTTGATAAATGGGTATGCTTTCTACACTAAGTCCTAAGATGATAGGAGTGTCATGTGGAATAGTGGGGTGACTTTGGTTACTAAAACATTGCATATTTCTAGTGAAAAAGATAAAAATTCTATGGGTGTGAATATGTCATAATATGGTGTAATACAAAAAATATGAGAGTTGAATTATACTTTCTCTATGGTTCCTATTTTTAGTTGCATTTGGTTTGATAACAATAATGGGATTGAAGTTTATGAATTAGGGTTAACTTTTACGTATCTTAATAGGGTGGGCCATAAACATGATCTTTTTATACTAGTATCACAAGTAATACAAATATTTTATATCACTAATCCTCTTGATAAGAGAATGTATGCGGTTTTAACCACAAAGAGTAGGAATATACAAGAAGGTGAAGATTTCAATGATTCTATTTTTCAAGAAGAGACAACCTTCTCTATGATAATACCATCATTTTTATAAGATAAAAACATTGATCCCAATAAAGAGGATACCTATATATAGGATGATCACTTTGAAGAAGCATGGATCATAAAATAATATACAAGTCACAAAAAAAAATGGGGCCAACTACATTGCAATAGGTGGTAGAAAATAAAAATATTATTTTGGAATGTAACATGAGGGGGAAAACCATTTGTGTAAATGGTAAGATTTTATCTACATACATAGTAGAATGTATAGACAATCATGTGCCTATTAACTATGAAACGTGAGATGACATGATAATAGAAAGAAGAAGAAGAAGAATATACATGGGAATAAAAATTGGTAATTTTATTCACAAACTTTAAATTATATCTACATTACTATTTAAGTTCTTTTATGGTTATTATATTTTGAATATAATTTTATAAAATTTGGTAGGTTGCTTTCGACATCTATTTTATCCAAAGAAGGCGGTTCTTTTTTGAGTTACAAAATCATAGAGGTAATTTAAGTCCACATTGGGAAGAAACTTTATTTATAAGGATTGTGAGACTATCTAAAAAGAGTCATAAAAAGATTATTGAATTTTATAATTAGATTAGAATGTTTTTCAAAGGGAAAAGCTAAATAATGGATATAAGTTATAATTGTATAAAATATGTCTTCTTCATATATATTTCATTTATATATCATTATAATTTGGATTATTATTATAGAGAAAAAGTGCAGCAATGTAAAATCTAGCTTTTATGAATCTAAACTATCACAACTTGTCTAGTGAAGTATATGTTGGTCTAGAGTAAGAAGTTGGAAGTGAAATTAACAAGCTTTTTGTAATTGTATCTATACTATATTTTTTTTTTATTTTTCACCTTTTCAATAAATATAGATTGCAAAGAGTGGTTTGGATCCTAACACCACAATAAAAGATAGACATGACTTGTGGAATGATGTAAGGGTTCCTAAAGATGGTACTCTTACAAAAGAAGCTCTTAAGGAAGTAAATTTTAAGTCCTTGTAATTATATTTATTTGTAAGTTTCAATTTGACTTAAAAAGAATATTTTGAAATATAACTTTTATGTTATGGCATTTGATATAATCCATTGGAAACATTCAAGACGGGTGTACAATTTGCATCACTTGCCAATAAGTTGGTGAAATACCCCAAAAATTCTAATTTAGGAATTATAGCAAAATAATAATTTATTAGGAAAATTGAGAAAATAAATTATTTTATTAAATAAAGAGAAAATTAATTGAGGAAAGTAAAGAGAAAATAATAAATAAATTATTTAGAAAATTTTGGACATTTTACTAATTAAAATGGAAATTAAGGAAAATTTATCCAAAAAAGCCCAATTAATCAAAAAATGAATTTAATTAATATAATTAAAATAATTAATATTAAAATTAAATATATAACTTAAATATATAAATAAATAAAGACCAAATACCTTAACCACACCATTTTATCATTTTTCCCTTTTCCTTTTTTCTCCTTTCTTTTCCTTTTTCTTTCTTCCTCCCTTACTAATTCTTTCTTTCCCCATTTTCCCCCGACTGGGCCAGCCTGCCGGCCCAGATCACCTTCTCCCCCTATCTCGTGCAGCCCAAGCCACGTTACCTGCTTCCTTCACCCGAACCGCCGACCGATCCTGGTTAAAGACCAAATACCCTAACCACACCATTTTATCATTTTTCCATTTTCCTTTTTTCTCCTTTCTTTTCCTTTTTCTTTCTTCCTCTCTTTTTATTTCTTTCCCCATTTTTCCCCCGACTGGGCCAGCTCGCTGGCCCAGATCACCTTCTCCACCCCATCTCGTGCAACCTAAGCCGTGTTACCTGCTTCCTTCACTCGAACCGCCAACCGGTCCTCGTTTTTTCTATCTTTCCTCCCGTGGACCGCCCGATCCTCCCCCTTTCCCTTTCCTTATTCTTCCCCACGTAGCTGCAACCCGACCTGTACCTCTGTGCACGCCAGCCACACCTACACCGCCGGTTGTCCTTCCCTGCCCCTCTCCC
This sequence comes from Tamarix austromongolica, assembly GCA_039764185.1. NCBI lineage: Eukaryota > Viridiplantae > Streptophyta > Magnoliopsida > Caryophyllales > Tamaricaceae > Tamarix > Tamarix austromongolica. Next base: position 73,852,661 of record CM077813.1, read on the forward strand.
TATTGTTTTCTTTCCCCCTTTCAACCCCAACAAACCTCACAGCTCCCTCACGCGTGCCCCTTCCTTTCCATTTTCTCTCCTCCGACCTAACCTACAATTCGTAGGACTGTATCGCCTGCCACCGCCGAGCGGTGGTCCTGCCACACTTGCCCCGCGTGTCTTCTTCTTCTCTTGTCGTCCTTTCCCTCAATTGGCCTATAAATACACTCTCGGGATAGCCATAGTCGAGCTCCCTTTTTCGCAAGCCCAGAAACTTTGCTTCTCGCCGCCGCCCAAACAGATTCTTGTTCTGCCACCGCCAACCAAAACCATCCCCGCACTTCCGTCTACAAAACCAAGCCACCATCGCCCCCTATCTCGCCCTGCACATGCCGCCCCATCCGTGCAAAGTCGCCAACCCAAGTAGCCACTCCAACCCCTCGCGCCGCCTTCTGCCCCCACCCTTGCCGCAACCAACACCCCCTCCACCCTCCAAAATACCAAGGGAACCTTCCCCTACCATTCCATACCTTCATCTCCCCCTGCCTCCCTCTCCTACTACTTCCTCCATCTTCCACCACCTTCCACCACCTTCGGCCACTGCACCAACCACCGTGCGCTGCCACTCCCAGCTACACCACCACCCACATTCCACCTCTCTTCACCTGCTCCACCTTCCTCCACCACAAACACCCCTCCACTTCGTCTCTCTTAGCCTACATATCCATCTTTCCCCTCTCTTCCTCCTCCACCGCCGCCGCGCCCTGCCGCCGGTTCCACCAATAATAATAATAATATTTCTATTACTACTACTAATACTATTATCATCATCATTATTATTATTAACAAATTTAGTATTACTATAGTTATCTCTATCATTATTGTTAGTAGTAGGATTATTGTTCTTGTTGTTGTTATGATTATTATTATTATTACTTAACCTAACTTTATGATTTTCCTAACCAATAATAATATTATCATTAACGATGGCCTACAACCTTAGTGTCATTATGATTGAGACTTTTCCTCATTTACAATTATTATTATTACTAATCTCACTATTATTCCTACCATTATTACTAATACTAGATATGGCTTATTATCATTATCTTTACTATTATGGTAGCTATTTGAACCCTTATAATACTATTATCATATCTATTATTATTACTATTAGTATTATTATTTTTATTATTAATACCATTATTATTATTGTTATTCCTACTTAACCCAAATTTATTTTATTATTATTGTTATTATCACTAATATAATTACTATTATCATTATCATTATTTCCTTACTAATATTGTTAATGCTAACTTTGTCCATCATTACTTTTATTTATTAATATAAACATTTGGACCCTTATATTCTTATTATCATTTTGGTTAATATTATCATTGTTATTGTTATTACTATTATACTTAAAAATTTTATCATTATCATTATTATCATCATCATCATTATTATTATTATTATTATTATTATTATTATTATTATTATTATTATTATTATTATTGCTACTTTTATTATTATTAATGTTTTTAAACCCAAGTTGGCGTATTATCATTTTTTCCTTAAAGAAGAAGAATACCTAAGCCTTAGTACTTTACTATTTAATATTAGAATATCATTAATATTAGTCCTAATGCCTTTGTCACTAACATTATTACTAGGGTATCATTATTAGTTATTACTAGTATCATTGTTATTATTTTATTATTATTATTGTGACCAGAACATTTGAACCCTTATATTATTATCATTCAAAATATAACTTTTATCATTATTATTTTTAGGAATATTTGTACTTTTTTGGTATTGCAATTATTATATTATTATTTTAACTCTCACACTATTATTAGACATAGCCATAAAAATGCTAGGGTTTCTATCAATATAAGCATTAGCACTACTATTCTTATTATTCTTATTATCATTATTTTGCTACAATTAGTATTGGTACTACTATTATGAGAATAAAGCTATTAGGTTTAATAATATAAGTATAGCACTAATTATTTGAAATAAACATATTTTGACTAATAATATCTAGTAGGCTAGTTTTAAGATAAAAATCCTAGTTTTCGTGTATAATACTCTCTTTTATATTAATAACAACCCTAATCTTAGACTAAAATAAGGAATAATGGTACTTTTGGTAGGAGGGAAACTAATCCTTAGTATTTTCCCTCTTATAGGTGAATCGAGCCAAAACCCTAATGAGTCTTAGGAGCGTGCTCCAAGCCCAGCGTCGCTATAGGTAAGGATCTAGCTAAGGCCTATGTGTGTTATGTGACTTGCATGCCTTGGATGCTTTACATATCATGCTATGTTGTGTATCATATGATTGCCCTTAACTTGTCTTATGTGTTGTGTAGTTTGGAGTTGAGGTATGTTTGTATGCGTTTCTTATGATATGAGTATGATATGTATATATGGTGTTTATGGTGTGATATGATATGACCCTCTAGGACATGCATGCTAGGATAATTGATAATATGATATGAGAATGCAAGGGCAAAAAGAAAGAAATGGGAAGTGAGTTCATTAAGGGGGATATGAGGTTGACCAAATTACCTTATGATCCATTAGAAGAAATTAAAGAGGAAAGAATAACCAAAATGAATGAGAGATGGGAACCATGCATGGGAATCCTAAAATTTGCATGAGGACTTTGGTTCTTTGCATGGGATGGATAAATCTTGCATGGGGATGATCCTTACGTGAGAAAAGTTGATTTAGGGTGTAAACAAGCTAATGGGAGAGTTGTGGAGTGATTAGAAACTTGGGATGAAAAATAGTACGTAGGTTGGTGTAAGGATGTATAAGGGATTCGATTAGGGTTTTGGCAGGAAGTAGTAATCTGAAAAGTACGAGAGTAAAAATGATTAAGGGAGAGTGGAGTACGGGTTAAGAGTGATAATTTATTTTATAAAGGATGAGTTTGGGTTCCATGGGAAAGAAGAGGTTTTGGGTGAAAAGAGAGAGGTTACTTGTGGGAGAAGAAAGGTACTAGGGTTTGAAGTGGCGAACTAGGGTTTTTCAGGTCACATACGAAATCGAGAGGTAAAGTGATATGTTTGGGATTGGACTTAATTGAGATAAGAGGTGGGGCAATGAATGAAGTAAAGGTAGTGTAAATGAGAGGAAATTGGGCCACATAGGTCAAATTAGGGTTTTCAAGGGAAAACGCTAGAGAGTGATAGTAGGTAGAGTTGATGTCATGAGGTGTTGGCTCTTAACCCATGCTCTTAGGAGTTAGTCATTCATTATGTGTAAGTGAAAGGAGGAATCGATGTCGGGGTGTGATAAGGGGTGTAGGAGTCTCAAAATATGGGACGGGCTCCCCTTGCTAGGATAGAAGTAGAACGTTGATGACATGCATGTCAAGGGTGTAATGTTATCTAATAAGACACAGATAAGATACTAATCACTTAAAGAGAAAGAGTGTTGAGCCAAGCCTAGACAGGTCCACCCATAAATAATAGTGGCCAGGAGCCGGGATGCCTTGGAGACTGTTCCACCGGCGAATAATAATGGCCAGGAGCGTTTTGCCCTGCATGATTTCCGGTCCACCGGCTATAATAGTGGGGGATTTCATGCTCAACAAACCAAACATAACGAAGCTAAGCTATGAGAAATACATTAAGCACTTACAGTGAAACACCATGTCAGTCGGGGCCAGACCGATCCACCAGCAAATAATAGTGGTCAGGAGTGTTCTGCCCTTTATGTATTATGGTCCACCGGCTATAATAGTGGGGTTCTCGCACTCACATGGAATATTTAAGAGTATGTGTGGAACGAACATATTATTAAGGAGAATAAGGAATAAGTTACCTGAAAAGTAACTAGGCCTTATTACATGTATTATTGTATGTTGCTTATATGATCATTCTTGTGTTATATGCTCTATGTGTTGGCCTTAGCGCATCTGTTACCTTACTCAGTACGTAGCGTACTGATCACCCGTTTTATGGGTGCTCCTCATTCCCATGAGCAGAAGACCCATCTGAGCTTGTGCAGGTAGGGGATGATATCTTCGATGCCTACGACACTTACGAGGCATCGGGTGGGGCTGAGCGTTGAGCCTAGACCTGAATTTGGGATCGAGAGCAACTCGGCTAAACTCGGTTTCTTTATTAGACCATGTATTGTTTTCGTTAGTTATATGGTGTCAAACAATCCTTTATGTTTTGAAAAACTATAGTCACATACTCTTTGGTTTGTAATCCTATGTCGCACTCTGATTTCTGTATGAATTGTGTTTTATTAATGATTCGTGTTTAATATTAAATTTATTTAGCCTTAGCACTTAGTACTGGAACGGTAGGAGTGAACCATTCTGGTACTAAGTGTGGTGGTAATGCCCCCGAGTTTACGGTTTTATCTTTTCGCTTCCGCAAAACCCTTTTAATTAAACAAAAATTTTCGGTAGTAAATTTGGGTATGTTACAAGTTGGTATTAGAGCTGGTTTCGACTATGCTCTTCTGATTTTAATCTTTTGAAGTTGATACCACAAGTTGGTATCAGAGCGGTTGGTTCTATACCACTCTCGTTTTTCAAAATTTGTATTTGATTCTGAAGTGTGTTTTGACCGCTCCTCCATTCTTCAATCTTTTTAAGCTAATACCACAAGTTAGTATTAGTGTGTTGGTTCTGATAACCACGCTTTAGTTTTGAAAATTTTTGGTTTGATAAAGTTTTCCTCGTTTCAAAAATATTTACATTCGGAATTGATTTAAAAAAAAACCTTCCAATTTCAAATATTGATTTGATACCACAAGTTAGTATCAAAACATGTTTCGACCGCTCTTCCAATTTTAAAATTTGTAAACCGATACCACAAGTTGGTATTATTTAGTTTAACGGAGATTTTCTTGTTTCAAAAATACATTTACGGTCAAAGTTAGTTTAAAAAAAACATTTTCCATTTCAACTATGTAGCTGATACCACAAACTAGTATTAGTACGTTGGTCCTTGTAACCACACCCAATTTTCAAAATAGACTTGATTTATGATATTTTTACCAAATTTCAAAGTGTTTTCATTCCCTAATAAAACCCCTCTATTTTTATATTCCTGAGTCCAGCTCTTGTAAGGAATGGAAGGGTAGACTAGGAGTATTTCCGAAACTGAGATAGTATGTAATTATAGTATAACCAGTTGTCTTACAATTATGACCTTAGTTATAGCGAAGTAGACTTCTTAGTAAACCCTTTTCTTTAAGGGCGTAGTTGTATAAGTGTTAGCAAAATGTCCATTTTATCTGCTTAGGACAACTTAGCCAAAACCCTAGGGAAATGCTAGTGACTTCGGGGACGAAGTCATTCTTTAAGGGGGTAGTGATGAAATACCCCAAAAATCCTAATTTAGGAATTATGGCAAAGTAATGATTTATTACGAAATTTGGGGAAATAAATTATTTTATTAAATAAAGAGGAAATTAATTGAGGAAAGTAAAGAGAAAATAATAAATAAATTATTTAGAAAATTTTGGACATTTTACTAATTAAAATGGAAGTTAAGGAAAATTTATCCATAATAGCCCAATTAATCTAAAAAATGAATTTAATTATTTTACTTAAAATAATTATTATTAAAATTAAATATCTAACTTAACTATATAAATAAATAAAGACCAAATACCCTAACCCAACCATTTTATCCTTTATCCTTTTTCCTTTTTTCTCCTTTCTTTTCCTTTTTCTTTCTTCCTCCCTTACTAATTCTTTCTTTCCCCATTTTCCCCCGACTGGGCCAGCCTACCGGCCTAGATCACCTTCTCCCCCCTATCTCGTGCGGCCCAAGCCACGTTACCTGCTTCCTTCGCCCGAACCGCTGACTTATCCTCATTTCTTTTTTCTTTCCTCCCATGGAGCGCCTGATCCTCCCCCTTTCCCTTTCCTTCTTCTTCCCCGCACAGCTGCAGCCCGACCTGCACCTCTGCGCATGCCGACCACCCCTGCACCACCGATTGTCCTTCCTTGCCCCTCACCCTGTCGTTTTCTTTCCCTCTTTCAACCCCAACAAACCTCACAACTCCCTCACGCGTTCCCCTTCCGTTCCATTTTCTCTCCCCCAACCTAACCTGCAATTAGCAGGACTACACCGCCTGCCACCACCGGCCGGTGGTCCTGCCACACCTGCCCCACTTGTTTTCTTCTTCTCTTGTCGTCTTTCCCCTCAATTGGCCTATAAATACACTCCTGGGATAGCCATAGTCGAGCTCCCTTTTTCGCAAGCCTAGAAACTTTGCTTCTTGTTGCCGCCCAAACAGATTCTTATTCCGCTTCCGCCAACTACTACCGCAACAAATTCCGCCAACCAAAACCATCCCCGCACTTCCCTCTACAAAACCAAGCCACCATCACCCCTATCTTGCCCTACACGTGTCGCCCAGGCCGTGCAAAGTCGCCAACCCTTCGCCGCCACTCCAACCCTTCGCCGCCAGTCCCGCCGCCTTCTGCCGCCACCCTCACCGCAACCAACACCCCCTCCACCCTCCAAAACACACAGGGAACCTTCCCCTACCTTCCCATACCTTCATCTCCCCTGCCTCCCTCTCCTTCTACTTCCTCCTTCATCCACCACCTTCCACCACCGTGCGCCGCCACTCCCAGCTACACCACTACCCTCATTCCACCTCTCTTCACCTGCTCCACCTTCCTCCACCACAAATACCCCTCCACTTCCTCTCTCTTAGCCTACATATCCATCTTTCTCCTCTCTTCCTCCTCCACCACCGCAGCCGTCACTGCCACGCGTCGCCGCTAGTTCCACCACTAACCTGAGGTGGTGCTCCAACTTCCCCAGAGCCTAAATTATTTTCCATAAGTGTGAATAATTTTATTTAATATTAATGGTATTATCCTTAATATTACTATTATTATTATTATTCTTATTATTATTAGTTTGTATTATCATTGTTATTATTATTATTATTACCATTATTAATATTATTATGTATCACCCTTACTTCCTAATCTAATTTCAGAAATATTTATAACTAGGTTATACTATCTAAAAGGCTACAACTTTAGCATCATCATCATCATCATCATCATTATTATTATTATTATTATTATTATTATTATTATTGTTATTATTATTATTACTAATATTACTACTAATACTATTATCATCATTATTATTTTTATTAACAACTTTAGTATTACTATAATAATCTCTATCATTATTGTTAGTAGTAGTATTATTACTTTATTATTCTCCTAGCCAATAATAATATTATCATTAATGATGGACTACAACCTTAGTGTCATTATGATTGAGACTTTTCCTCATTTACTATTATTATTATTACTAATCTCACTATTATTCCTACTATTATTACTAATACTAGATATGGCTTATTATCATTATCTTTACTATTATGGTAGACATTTGAACCCTTATATTACTATTATCATATCTATTATTATTACTATTAGTATTATTATTTTTATTAATAATGTCATTATTATTACTGTTATTACTACTTAACCCAAATTTATTTTATTATTATTGTTATTATCCCTACTATAATTACTATTATCATTATCATTATTTCCTTACTAATATTTTTAATGCTAACTTTTTCCATCATTACGTTTATTTATTAATATACACATTTGGACCCTTATATTATTATTATCATTTTGGTTACTATTATCATTGTTATTGTTATTACTATTATACTTAACATTTTTATCATTATCATTATTATTATTATTATTATTATTATTATTAATATTATTATTATTATTATTGCTACTTTTATTATTATTAATGTTTTTAACCCAAGTTGGCATATTATCATTTTGTCCTTAAAGAAGAAGAATACCTAAGCCTTAGCATTTTACTATTTAATATTAGAATATCATAAATATTAGTCCTAATGCCTTTGTCGCTAACATTATTACTAGGGTATCATTATTAGTTATTACTAGTATCATTGTTATTATTTTATTATTATTATTGTGACCAGAACATTTGAACCCTTATATTATTATCATTCAAAATATAACTTTTATCATTATTATTTTTAGGAATATTTGTACTTTGTTGGTATTGCAATTATTATATTATTATTTTAACTCTAACACTATTATTAGACTTAGCCATAAAAACGCTAGGGTTTCTATCAATATAAGCATTAGCACTACTATTCTCATTATTCTTATTATCATTATTTTGCTACAATTAGTATTGGTACTACTATTATGAGAATAATGCTATTAGGTTTAATAAAATAAGTATAGCACTAATTATTTGAAATAAACGTATTTTGACTAATAATATCTATAATACTCTCTTTTATATTAATAACAACCCTAATCTTAGACTAAAATAAGGAATAATGGTACTTTTGGTAGGAGGGAAACTAATCCTTAGTATTTTCCCTCTTATAAGTGAATCGAGCTAAATCTTAAGGAGTCTTAGGAGCGTGCTCCAAGCCCAGTGTCGCTTTAGGTAAGGATCTAGCTAAGGCATATGTGTGTTATGTGACTTGTATGCCTTGGATGCTTTACATATCATGCTATATTGTGTATCGTATGATTGCCCTTAACTTGTCTTATGCGTTGTGTAGTTTGGAGTTGAGGTATATTTGTATGCGTTTCTTATGATATGAGTATGATATGTATATATGGTGTTTATGGTGTGATATGATATGACCCTCTAGGACATGCATGCTAGGATAATTGATAATATGATATGAGAATGCAAGGACAAAAAGAAAGAAATGGGAAGGGAGTTCATTAAGGGGGATATGAGGTTGACCAAAGTACCTTATGATCCATGAGAAGAAATTAAAGCGGAAATAATAACCAAAATGAATGAGAGATGGGAAACCATGCATGGGAATCTTAAAATTTGCATGAGGACTTTGGGTGTTTGTATAGGATGGATAAATCTTGCATGGGGGTGATCCTTACATGAGAAAAGTTGATTTAGGGTGTAAACAAGCTAATGGGAGAGTTGTGGAGTGATTAGAAACTTGGGATGAAAAATAGTACGTAGGGTTGTGTAAGGATGTATAAGGGATCTGATTAGGGTTTTGGGAGGAAGTAGTAATCAGGAAAGTACGAGAGTAAAAATGATTAAGGGAGAGTGGAGTACGGGTTAAGAGTGATAATTTATTTTATAAGGGATGAGTATGGGTTCCATGGGAAAGAAGAGGTTTTGGGTGAAAAGAGAGAGTTTACTTGTGGGAGAAGAAAGGTACTAGGGGTTGAAGTGGCGAACTAGGGTTTTTCAGGTCACAAGCGAAATCGAGAGGTAAAGTGATATGTTTGGGATTGGACCTAATTGAGATAAGAGGTGGGGCGATCAGTGGAGTAAAAAGTAGTGTAAGTGAGATGAAGTTGGGCCACATAGGTCCAATTAGGGTTTGCAAGGGAAAACCCTAGAGGGTGATAGTAGGTAGAGTTGATGTCATGAGGTGTTGGGCCTTAACCCACGCTTTTAGGAGTTGGTCATTCATTATGTGTAAGTGTAAGGGGGAATAGATGTCAAGGCGTGATAAGGGGTGTAGGAGTATCAAAATATAGGACGGGCCCCCTTTGAGAGGATAGAAGTCAAAAGTTGATGACATGCATGTTAAGGGTGTAGTGTTATCTAATAAGACATGGATAAGATACTAATCACTTAAAGGGAAAGATTGTTGAGCCGAGCCGAGACCGGTCCACCAGCGAATAATAGTGGCCAGGAGTCGGGGTGCCTTAGAGACCGTTCCACTGACAAATAATAGTGGCCAAGAGCGTTTTCCCCTGCATGATTTCTGGTGCACCAGCTATAATAATAGGGGATTCTATGCTCAACAAACAAAACATAACGAAGCTAAGCCATGGGAAATACACTAAGCGCTTACAGTGAAACACCATGTGAGTCTGGGCCAGACCGGTCCACGGGCGAATAATAGTGGTCAGGAGCATTCTGCCGTGTATGTATTCCGGTCCACCGGCTATAATAGTGGGGTTCTTGTACTCACATGGACTATTTAAGAATATGTGTGGAAGGAACATATTATTAAGGAGAATAAAGAATAAGTTACCTGAAAAGTAACTAGGCCTTATTACATGTATTATTGTATGTTGCCTATATGATCATTCTTGTGTTATATGCTCTATGTGTCGGCTTAGCACATCTGTTACCTTACTCAGTACATAGTGTACTGATCACCTGTTTCATGGGTGCTGCTCATTCCCATGAGTAAAAGACCCATCTGAGCTTGTGCAGGTAGAGGATGATATCTTTGATGCCTACGAAACTTACGAGGCATCGGGTGGGGCTGAGCATTGAGCCTAGACCTGACTTTGGGATCAAGAGCTACTCTGCCAAACTTGGTTTCTTTATTGGACCTTGTATTGTTTTCGTTAGTTATGTGGTGTCAAACAATCCTTTATGTTTTGAAAAACTCTAGTCACGTACTCTTTGGTGTAATCCTAAGTCGCACTCTGATTTCTGTATGACTTATGTTTTATTAATGATTCGTGTTTAATGTTAACTTTACTTAGCCTTAGCACTTAGTACTGGAACGGTAGGAGTGAACCAATCTGGTACTAAGTGTGGCGGTAATGCCCCCGAGTTTACGGTTTTATCTTTTCGGTTCTACTAAATCCTTTTAATTAAATAATATTTTTCAGTATTAAATTTGGGGGTGTTACAGTTGGTGACTAAGGCTTTGGGAATAATAAAAAGTTGGGGTCATATCAGAATTAGTGGCATAAGAGTTATGTTGAGCCAAATTAATCTCTCAGTATCATTACATAGGTAAGATAAATGCTCTATATGTCTAAATTGTTAGGGGAAGATACCATATTTTCTATTGTTATGTGACCCATATTGACTAGTGGCAATAGGAAGAGCATATATATGCTATGGAACCAAAATTATCATACTACACAATAAACCCTTGGATGTGAAGTACATGAAAGTTGTTGTTGAGTTTCCTCTGGATGATGATGCTCCATTTCCTATGGCAAATGATGAAGCTATTATGTATATGGTCCAACATCCGCTCTCCTCTGATGTTTCATAGCCTAAAGATCTAGTGAATCTCAATATTGGATTAGGTTTCATTTAATTTTCAATTAACTTATTTTCAAATCATGCTAATATGGATTTTCATATACCCTTTTTTGTGATGGTTTTACTATAAGGCATACACTACAACATAATTAGGATACACCACACCCTAATCAGAATACATCACATCCTAATTAAATTAATTTTCATCCTCCATAACATAAAAAACAACTTTAGCAACTAATAAAAAATGGTAAATTTTGTAAAACCCATTTCCAAGGCATCAAAGGGCCAATTTAAGCCACAATCCTCAAGTTGTATCACTTTGGGAAAAAGTGAATCAAATTGAGAACATTGAAAGGTTATGTTGATTGCATGAAATTTCCAGATTTGATCATGATTCCATGTCCTAATGTTATTATGTTCCACGAATATGATATTATGATCAATTATGAATTTAATACCCAATATTTTTGAGGTTTATAAAATGGTAAATTCTTATGGTTAATGGAGTTTTGATGATGTTTAATATTGATATGGAAATATATGTTGGGTTTGATTTAAAAACGAATTAGAAAAGTTTGGAAAAATTAAGTGAAATGAGTTCTCTTGTGATACCAGTCGATTGGTTTTATGAACCGATCGATTGGTTTGTTGCTCTTCAACTTGATTTTTGGTTCAATGAAATTAATTACTTGGCTTGGAAAATTAAATGACTGTTTTGTAGAATAGTCAATAGGCTGACCCAAATTGATCAACTAGTTTGTCAAACTAAGTGTTATCGATGTCTAATTTTCTCTAGAAAGAATAGTCCAACATTTTGGATCCTTTATAATGCAATTTTGATATGTTCCTAAGTAATCGCTAACTCTTTTTACCACTTATCCAACTTTAATTTTTCCTCTATTAGATTCTAAGATCTAATTTAGTAGAAAAGGGGGAGGATGACCTCATTATTTGTCATCTTCTTCCTGTCTCCTCTATATAGCTTGGGATGGACAATTTGTTCTAGGTTATCACTGAATAGATGGGAGATTTTATTCCCACACTGATCTAAGAATTTCCTTTCTTATGTTTGACTATTCTCTAGCGAATCTAGAACCGCCTTCTCTAGAAAATAACTATTTGAGCTTTGAGAAGGAAGTCAGCCTATTCTTGATAAATTTTCTCATTCATCCCAAATTTAAATGCTAAAAATTAGTTTTTGCTAGATATTTCATCCTCTCTCTCATTTCTTGACTGATTCATTAGTTATAAATAACCCTAATCACCTCTTCCCTTTACTTCTTTTCAGCTATCAAAAATACTTTCTATTTTCCCAATTTTATTCTCTTTTATTCTTCATTTTATGCCTTCACTCTTAATCAGTTTACTCTCCTAAATTCTTTATCTATCTCCCTCTTTGTTTGTTCTTGAGCAAGAAGGCTAACATTTAAGAAAAAATTGAGATTTGCTTTCAGGTGATTCTTTTATTAGTTTCTCTTGGAAATGGTAACTCCGTTTCTTTCCCCAATTCATATTTATTAGTTTATAAGAATTATTTAAAGAGGTTCTAAGTTTTTAATTTCGTGGTTTTAAGGTTTTTGAAAATTAAAATCTTTCAATTAAAGGTTTTTCCTTCTTGGTGTAAAATATTGCTAAGCTTTCAAGTGTCTAATTCTCACCTTTAAAATGTGGTATGGATGAGCATGTGAGCTAGTGTCATTGGTAAATTTATTATCTTTGCATGATTAAATGATATTATTGGTATTTTGGTAATGCATATTAGCATATGTGAGAAATAGGGTTGATTCTCTATAAAGGGAACATGATTTAGTATCTGAGCATGTTAAATATTGGTTTTCTATAATGTTAATGTTATTTTTTTGATGTGGTTGGATTTAGGGAGATTTAATCACTTTTAAAATGTTTGGAATGTATTATCTGCGAGTAAACTGATTAACTAGTTAAGCTAAAATAATCAAATGGTTTCTAAAACAATCAACATGTTAGTATAAACCTTTGACTTGTTTTTATGTGATGGCTCTGGGTTGCTCCCTGCTTGAACTCATTAACTAGTTGATGCTTAATTGACCAACTGGTCTTTAGAATAGTTGACTCATTATATAACCAATCAACTGGTTCTAGGTTGGAAATTCTAGGCGGTCTCTGGTTTAACCCATTAGCTTGTTTGTGAAAACCAATCAACTGGACTTAGAATAGTTAACTGGTCTGATCAAACTGATTGATGGGTTTGCCTAAATAGATGGATCTATTTGTCTAGAGAGCATTGTTTTTGCTTCTTTTGGCTTAGATATGATTTGACATTTGATTTTATGCTATAACATATTGCTTTAATGATCATAACACAAATCTTAGCATGAATTAGCTAATCTATTAGAAGATTTAATGGGATTATAATTCATGGTATTCTTACTAAGTGCCTTTGGAGGAATTTAATGAGTAAATTGAAATAAGTATGCTATGATGCTACTTTTGAATGATATATTCCTAATTTTTGGCATAATCAAATTAACTTAATGGATGGATTGAACTTGTATAAGTACCAATGGAATCCCCATCACATGTTTGGATGGTAATAATAGTTATGTAGGAATGATTATGTGGATGTGTTTCTTTTGTTGCTACATGGGTCTTCGGTGATAAAATAACATTGGACAATAAAACACTAATCACTTAAAGTGAAGAATGATAGAGTAGTATACGGATCTAGATTACTTGATATTTGATTAGGTATAAGGGTTTAGTTTACTTTTATTTATTTATTAGTGTCTTTTGGCTTTGCTTTTTTCTGTGATCCTAGTAGACCCCAATGCCTTACCTACTCTTTACATTGATGATGGATTTGAGGTTATCAATACTAAAAGGTCTAGTCATCTAAGTGCTTTACTTGGATTCAACTAAGACTTATGTCCATTTATGGTTACTTGGCTTTGGCTATACTCATTTTTTCCACTAATTTGGTGAGTCTTCGATTTTATGTAAGATATGGGGTGTTAATTATAAGACCCCACCCTCAAATACATTAAAACATGTTTAATATTATGTTGATATAAGATAACTTAGTTTTGCTTTTGTAAAGAGCCTAAAATTCTAATAAAAATTTTAACTTCAAGAGTACTGGTAGATTGGTTTGCCTAACCAATTGATTAATGTGCTTAGAGATTGATAATCTTATTCTTGACAAACCATTTGACTGGTTTGCTCAAACCGATTGACTGATTAACCAACTATTTTATATCCTTTTTTATTTTAATTTGAATCCCTTTCTAATATTTATGAAAACTTCTAATTAGAATCTATTTATGCTAATAAGCATATTTTGGTGGTTTAAAATTATTCTTATATTATTTAGATCACTCTATAATTTTTATTTAACTATTTTTTAAAAAAATTACTTTTTGAGGCATACCTCACCTTTTCTCTTCTCCCTCACTTTCCTCTCTCTTCTGGTAGCTTGGATGCGTATTTGAATTTTTGCACCCTTCCCTGACTTAATAACCTTCTACCATGCCTCTCCCTAACTACACTCAAGCTCCCTCACACCTTCATGTCTTCTTTTACACCTTCATTACCTATGCTCAACCATACTAGTCTTAACTCTATCTCTCTCTCTCTCTCTCTCTCTTGTGGATTTCAACCAACTCTCTCTTTTGTACACTCCATTCTTGATTCCTTTTCATTTCTTACCAATTTTTCTTGCTCTCGTCTTCCTTTACCTAGGTGATGTTTGCTAAGTGTATAGTATTCTCCATTTTCTTCCTTTTTCCTCTCTATTAAGAAAAAAAATTAGAGGTTTTCTCTCATTTTTTTCCGTTCTTAGTTGATTTATTGTCTCTCTTTTCTTCTTCTAATCTTAGTTTTAGTTCTCCTTTGTTTGGCTTATGCAAGGAAGACTTAAGGTTTTGAGAGTGATTGAAAATTCTAGCTTTATTTTTGTTAGAATTCAGTTTTAAAGAAAAGGTAGTTGTGCTGTTATTCTTCTTCTAGAATAATTACCACAAGTTAAGGCATTATTATCTTTTATATGAATGAGGTTTTTGTGGCTTATTATGGTTCCTTGCTCTCGATATATTTATGTGTTTAGCATGGGCTAATTATATTCTAGAATTCAAGCATGTGGTAAAGTTTCTTCCTATAATTTAAGCATCGTTGGTTTCTCTGATTTAATGTATGCTTTGGCCATTTAAGTATGATTTCATTAAATGTGTAAATTCCCATTTAGGCATGTGATTCTATATGTGTAGCATATCTTTTTATGTGTTTTATGACAGAGCAACATGCTAGGAATAGTATGGTAAAGTTTGGTAAATTTTCGTGTGTGTATTACCAGTCTAGGTATTGTTTTACCTAGACTCATCGATTAGTTCACTGAATCCATATACTAGTTGTGTGAATAATGCCATGGTGTGAAAATTTTGATCGGCTGGTTGTGAGATTAGTAGATTGGTTCAATGAACTAGTCAATTAGTCCATACACGAGTAGCCGATCGGTTTGCTAAACCCATAGACTGGTGACCATGTGACCAAAGTGGTCTATTCTCTACTTAGACACATCAATAGGTTTAACCAAACCCATCAAGTGGTTTCCTATGAACATCTAATCATTGAAACCAACTACCTGACTAGTCAGCTAGTGTTATTTTTGGTTCAAGTCTAGTACAAGAAGACTACTTGATTGGTCCCAGAGACTAATGGACTAGTCTGACTATATTTTTCCTTGTTTGTTGTTAATTGTTGTTCTTCTTTTAGGTCTTTTATGTTAATACCTCCATGAAATTATAACATTTAAATTATGATTACGACTATATTACCATGGAATTAAAAAGAATTATAATGATAATATTTGGGAATTGAATTGATTAAGATTGGTGTCATCTCTAAACACCTAATTGGTGGCTTTTATGTCTTGTGACATGCTTGGTGTTCTCACTTGGAAACTCCCAAATGGATATTTATGGAATTACTTTGTGATTTATGATACCACTTGGTAGTTAATAATAATGCTATAAGATTTTATTTGAGCCTTTATCTCTGACTCTCAAGTTAGCTAACCGAGAGTTAGTGGGTGAGTCGCCCTGTTGTTTATATTTTCACTCAGTATCCTTCCCTCTCTATCGAGTTGTAGTAAGTAAGATGTATGGACATATCGTTAAAGTATTAGGATTATACTATGGAAGGGCGGCATGAGATTGTTGTCTGACTCAGGTTGGTGAAGTATCCTAGTATAAATCTCCTATCACTTCTTATTTTCCATTGCTTAGACTGGTGTGGTATCCTTACTTTTTATCTCTTAGGGGGGATGCATTCAAGGTGTGGTAGGTGAGGTATCTGAGTATAAGCCCCCTTGAAGTACTTCAAACACATATGGTGGGTGTGGTATCCTAATTTTTCTTAGCCCTCACAGTAGGTGCACTCGATGTATGGTGGGTGTGGTATCCCCATAGGAAAGCGTATTTGATATATCCTGACCCCATATGGTGGGTGAGGTATCCCATTATATGGTATGCTGTTATGACTTTATTTCATGGTGGAGAACTAGGTGTGGTTGATCCAATTATCTTAATAAATTAAATTTATGTGATCACTAAATTAAGATTTATAATATAGTCTACATTGTGTGGTTGTGATGCATTTACCATATTACTATTCTTCTATAATATCCATGAAACCATGCCATGTTGTATCACTACTATGAGCCTGAGTGTTAATTTATATTAGCATGCTTATCGCCATGCTGCTATGTGACATTAATGTATTGCATGAGCCTTATTATGTTTTAGGTAGTCTATTTTACTAGTACTTTACCTTACTGATACTTCACTTTTATGGTCATTATAATGATTTGGCTTCTGGTTAGGGGAGTAGAGGACATTTTATAGGGGTATGATTCTTAGCTAGAGTATGTTGAGGATGATGACGTGGGTTTGTACTTAGCCATTGCTTGGTGTTGGAGATTTATGTTTTTTGCTTAAGAGTTAGGCTAATGGCTAGATGTGTTTTGCCAACTACATTAGGAAGTTTTTGTTCTTTTAGTTATTTAAAATCTTTTCTTTGATTTATATATTTGGATTTTGTAAACTATCATAATCCTTCCTTCCTATCTATATTATTATTCTCATCTTCATTATCATTAGTATTGAAGACAAAACATGCATTTATCACAAGCTTTACCTATTGTGGATTATACACAAAACTGCTGTCATTTAGTGTTTATGTTGTAGTGTAAGCCTATCTCTAAACCTAAGTTCCCTACAACTAACTCTAGTTGTGCTCCCTAAATACAAACTCTTGTACTTGCTTTTGAGTACACTTGTATCTTTATAAAGTATGCATGAATGATGGTTACAAAGATTTTGAACTCTCTTTATTCAAGTAAGTGTATTGTTCATTGTTTGCTCTTAAACTATGAAGACTAGAAAATATCTTAGATTTTGATCTACTTTATTATATTTAGATATTACTTCTTATTTTTATTTTTGTTAAATTCTTGCTACTTCTACTCGGTTGCACTTTTCTTTTCCTCATTTTGGCTCTAGATTTATATTCTTGGTCCAATGTATTTCCCTTTTTGTATTGCTTTTGTATCAACTATTATGGGGACTATTTAGTGTTAAAATTTTTAATATCAAGGAGATTTGTATCACTTATTAGATAAACTATTATATAGTTCCCTTTCCTTATGTGTGAGATTTATATCATCTACAGAGACTATTTGCTTCAATATTTCAATTTCTATATTCTTTAATATTTTGTAATGTAGGAGGAAATGGTTAAGACTTAGCATTTATTATGTTGGAATCTATTATCTTCTATTTATAGAGAATCTCCTAAAAATTTAAAGATAAATAGATGACTACAATGCTACTTATAAACGAAACTTATAAATAAGTCACTAGCGAGAGTGACGTGTGTATAGTATGCATGGAGGGAAAAAATGTGTCGCATGGAAGGGATGAACATAAAATTTTCATGAGAATACTATCACTTTGGACATATAATATTGGTTATTGTCTTGTTGATATTAGCTATAGGGTAAGGGAAGTTGAATTAGTCAAAAAGTAACTTAATTCTATCATTTTGGGTTATCTTAATCTATCTTATGAGTTTTGTTTGGAGTAGGGAGCAGGCCACAACTTTATGTGTCAATTTCTGTAAGATTTTTAGGAGAATTATCTTGTAATAGTAGGAAGGTACAATGGTTATAAAAACCATAGAACCCACAACACAAAAGGGGAGACAAAAATTGATGGAAGTTGCAAGGTTTTTCTTAATTAAATTTTGTGTGAGTTCTTTTTAATTTGAATTAATACTGTGTGAGTGATTATTATGAAAATCCTTAATCACTTTATCTGTATAAATTAGAGATTAAGAACTATCTTTCAAACTCTCTACAAAAACCCACCCCATTCCAACCTTAATCCCTACCTTTCAACGTCATCAACATCATCTTCAACACTCATTTGAAACCTATTTTTCTTAATTGATTTTATCTAATTCCAAACCTAAGATAATAATATTATCATTATAAAAAAATCATCCTTAACATCTTAACTTCAAATTTTAATAATCAAATTACTATATTTCCAACCATATATCATCATAATATTCATATCTCTTCTTAACCCTAATCGTAAAACCTAACCCTAGCTCACTATCCAAACCGTTCCAAAACATTCATCACTAGAGTAGCATTATCATTAATTATACATTCTTAAATCATCATCATCATCTCTTAATCATTTTTTAAGAATCATAACCCTTAAATAACCCTAAGAGAACCATATTACCATCTAAACCATAAGTCCATATTCCTATACACATCATTTTGTTCCTTATTCTCCAAGGAATTACCTCTTTTATATGATATGAAGATATCGTGAATCAAGTCTTGTTATGGAAATTAAGCTAGGAACTGATATAGTTGTTTCCTTATTGATCCTAAGGTGGTGTAGGATCTAGTATCATTTTTTAGGGTTCTTTCCTTGTTCAAGTAGTGTAGTCTTTACTCCTATGAGATTTCTGTCTTTGTATATTATTCTAAGTGCTTATAGAATATTACTCTCAACTCATGTCTTTATAATTCTTGTCCTTGTGATATTTATCAACTTAGGTCTATTATAATGTGTTATTAGTGTCATTATTGGTTATATTTTTAAAATTTTTCTTAGTAAAACAATCAAGGAAATTTATATACAAGTCATAAAATTTATATAATCACTCATTCTCATGTTTGGAACCATCAAAACATGTGGCAACCTAAAAAAATCAATGTAACAACAATGTCAACTTGATGTGTATTTTTTGCAATCATTCTTTGTCATTATGGTTCATCTGATAGTTCATTTTGTGGGGGAGGTCAAATTATGTGGCTTAGTTCATATTCATTGGATGAATTCCCTCAAGCATATAATGAACTACATAAAAGGGTATATGAGGAATCCTAGTAGACCTAAAGGGTGTATTATTGAATATTACCTTATAGAAGAGATAACTAATTTATATTGTAAATTTTTACCCAAGTCTCATTCCAAGGTGGTTTGAGATCCAAAAATAATAGGATCCATGAAGATGAGGGTAATGGATGTCATGTGTTCACCGTTCAAGATTCTAACATGCTTACAAAAGCTAATTTATATGTCCATAATACATATGATGAGGAACCTTATACAATTAAACATATGGATATTTTGAGTTCTTTAGATCCATATAAAATTAAAAGAAGGGATATCATACCAACACAATGGTTCATTTAAGCATGGTTAGGGGAGGAGACAATAAAGGATGATAATATAAAATCATCTCACACATTGTTTTGCCGATTAAGAGGCCTTTTACCTCAAGTTTTGCGCTATGAGTTTTTTCTCTTAAGGTTGAAACAAGTCTAGAGGGGAGGAGGGGAAATAGTATTATTAAGAATGTAATGAGAAATTAAAATCTGACACATAATATATTATGATTCAAGAATAAAACTTCTCTATATCTAGTACCTGAAGGGTTTACTTATTGGATTTTGAATCTCCTATGCATTTTATTGATAATCACTCCTCTTTTTCTCTATGGGCCTACTCTCTCAATGAACTTATAGGATATAATTTAGAAGTTAACCTAGTTATCCTCTCTATGTTTATTGATATACTAATTTAATTACCTCTATCAAGCATTTTAGGAAACATATTACCTTAATGTATTGAGTTTTGAGGAGAGTTGTGTTTGATTACAAGGTATCTCATACTTGATACATATATGAAATTGAAATAACAATTTGTGTGTGTAATCTATCTAGAAAGAAGAATATATTCCAATCAAATAGAAATTCCTTGCTAAGTGGAGTAAGTACAGTCACTTTTGAAAATATCTCAACTTTTGATAAATACGAAAGTGAGTAAAAGTATTTAATTGAGTTCTATACTTACTAAGAGTGAAAAGTTTCTTATATGTTGCCTTATAAATGTTATTTATACTTATTTCAAAAAATGTACTCTTTAGAGTAAAAATCATATATTTGTTGCACAACCAACATAAATAATTTTTAACATTTAATGCCAACTGGTGGATTAGTTGCCTTAACTAGTCGATTAGTCAATCAAACTAGGCAAAGGACTATGTTCATACCTAAAGTAAAAATCATATAGATGCCTAAACTAGTCCATTTGTTATTGAAAAAAGTTGATCAATTTTAATCCAATTTTTTTTGGTCCTATAAACATATATGAACAATCAAATTGTTTAGCAAACTACTCGATTTGTTATATAAACCAATCAATGGGTTTACACAAACAAGTTAATTGGTTTAATCCCTGGGCAAAAATAATTTTGCATTATATCTTAATCTTATCTTTATGGGTTAAAATATTTGATTGGTTTAATTACTAGTCAATTGGATTGATGAAACTAGTGGAAGTGTTCAAATAGAGACAAAATGAGTTTCTCTAGGAATAAAATTCATAGCCTAGTTGGTCAAACTAGTTAATCAATTTATGTACAGGTGAATTAGTTTGATGAAAGTATTTAAAGTGTACAAATAGAGTCAAAATTTTTTTTTGAAAAAAAAATTTAAACCTTTATCCTAGTTAGTCAAACAATTTGATTGGTTTGCAAACTCGCTGATCGGTTTGATGAACTAGTTAAAGTGTTCAAACAAAGAGAAAATGGATTTTTAGTAAGAATAAAATCCATGGCGTGGTTGGTAAAATAAGTTAATTAGTTTGATAAGCAATTAAAAGTATTTAACTAGAGGAAAAACCATGTTTCTAAGGGCTAAAAGTCTATAGCAATCAGTTAATCAGTTTTAGAACTAGCTCATCTATTTTTGAGTTTTTTGCAAATTTAAAGTCATAGTTTTAAAAAAACTAATCAATCGGTTTTGAGACTAGTTGACTAATTCCAACTAGAATTAACATGTTCAAAAACATTTTTAAAAGGATTTGGGATTTAAAATAAAAAAGGAATTCATATTCAATAAACTTTAAGAAGGATTTTAAAATGTCTAAAGAGATTAAAACCAAGAGTTTTTTTCACAAACAATTTTACAAGATACCTAAGACTTGGAATATACACATAAAGGTCTCGAGTCTTAATAGTCTTGATATAATCTTCTTTTATTCTTTGAAAATTGATTGCTATTTTAAATAATGCACTTGAGAAATGACTTTAAAAAGAATGTTGTGATATCTTTGTTATCAACATAGCTCACATGCACTTTTATAACCATGCTAACTTCATTTAAGTTTGTTTGTTATCATCAAAACAAGGTCTAAAAAATTAATTAGCCTAAGATTTTAGAAATCTCTCCATTTTTGTTGATGACACATAAAGAGTGCAAATATGGGTAGGTTAAGGATGAGATTGAAACAAAATACCTAGATAGAAAACCTATCCCTTACCATTTGCAACCCTAAATCTAGTAATCTAAGTTATCTAATTTCTCAAAAGGTGAGAGGGGTAACTCATGCAAGAATATTTCATACTAAGGGGAAAATAAGCCAAATGTAAAGGAAGTTTTACCCTAAACTAGTGCATCCTTGCAAAAAATAGGCAGTACATATTAGAGCATATTAGGGTAATGATAGATAGATAGAAAATGGGTTTGTAACATTGAATATTTCATCTCATGTACTCTATTATATGTTTATATATATATATATATATATATATATATATATATATAAACATATAATAGAGTATATGAGATGAAATATTACATAATATTAATGTCTAGATACTACCTAGTCAACTAAGTTCAAACAACCGCATAATTCATGAATACAAGTATAACTTAATTATAAAAAATTACTGTGGCTCACAAATTGGTGTTACTAAGAATTATACAGAATTATAATTAATGGAAGAGGTACCTAGAATAGATGAATGTGGGTCAAACGGGAAGGTTGTGATGAAGGCTGGTAGTGATAGGTTGTCTAAGTCGTCAGTTGTGGTATCCTTAGAGTTAGTTGTCTCAATAACCACTCGACCAATCAAAGAAGCCTCTATGAGTGACTCATCAACAATGGATTAGATAGAGGAGGCTTGTAAATGTGTAGCAAAATAGTCCTAGCACATATAATAGCAACAATGTCTATATCATCTATCTTGTGCTCGACATCACTAATGCCAGTGGCTAGCCCTATCCCCATATCATCCTATTGATGTGACTCAAAGTCTAGCTAAAGTTGTAATAAAATAGCACACATAAAAATCATCAAGATCTCCTAAAGCCTCTAAATCGGTGTTAACCTAATGTCCAACATCGTATACATCAAGAATTGTAAATCTTGGATGTTGCATATTATCACTCTACCCTAAATACTTGTATGAGAAAATGTAGTAGCGGAGGATTGTATATTAGTTGGTGTGGAAGCTCCATCAGTGGATGAGAGAATAGTATGTGCCAAGGTGTGTTAGATGACAGAGGAATGATATCTCCATCTAATGATAGAGGTTATGATCCAGGTGTAAATAGTATCCGACCATTATGAAGTAACGTAGAATGAGCCTCTGCCATGAGAAATAAGGTTTAACAACCCTCTATCATCTAATACCCCATACATTGAAGTGTCATTGCATCTAAGATGTCTATCCCATTGTTAAGACAAAGCACTATAGTAGAGAAATCACTAAATGGCACTCAAAATTCTTAGAGGATAATCATGATGAGAGATCCATATCATTTCTTACACTAAGTGCTAAGGCTAAAACAAAACTTGACCAATGTAATTCAACGAAAATAAAAATAATACATAATAGATTTACAAATAAATGTCATACTACCATAGTATATCAAAAGTATAGTATGAGACTTAAGAGTCCTAAGGAAAACGAGTAGTAACAAAAGCTAGTACCGAAGGTACAACTCCAATTTGTCCTAAATCATAGACCCAAAGGTCCATTGTGAAAACATAACCTCTTTCCAAGGACTCCACTTATCCTCCCCGCTCTTATAATCTTCATGCCATTCCATAGCCCTCACATAGTCATCTGCAAAAGTAGTATCAGTACGACTTCCTTGTACTAAGTTAATCATAATACCTCATAGGATGTAGCATACCTACATATCACATACCCACGTAGAAACCAAAAATCATACATAAGCATAAGGCATAAACTACAAAGATATTATTCATGGAGAAATGTAGAACATGGTCTAAGTCTAAACTCTAAAAATATAGCCCATTTCTAATCATTTCAAAGTGTAAAGTCATATTTGATTAATTAAATACATTCCATATATAGTGGTAGGTGATTGAGATAACTAACAAAACAAAATTTTGAAATAATTCCATGGTAGGGCATTAAGGTAACTACCAAAACAACAATCCACCCAAATACAAAGGTAGGCCATTAAGTTAAATACATAAGCAACAATCCGTTTCTTTTATTTCACAACAAAAATTTCCATTTCTTTTCTTATTGGACAGGCATACAAATTAACCCATGACATAGCGGTACACCTGGTCATATCAGCATCTGTAGGAAACACAATATGTTTCTCGAACCTAGGGACACAGTGGTATGCTTGGTGATATTAGCACTCAAAAGTAACGTAGTATGCTCCCAACCTCAATCATCTTGTCCTTAAGTATCAATACTCTTTATAGGGTCCATAGGTCACCTATAGAATATAGTAAGGCCTTAAAAACTAGAGAACAGTGGTACACCAGTGAAGCAAAAGTGAGGGCTAGGATCTCACCTCTAAGCTAGTGACCCTTAGAGAGAGACTATTCCCAACTTGAGGTCTTTCACTTTAAGTATTAATTTCTTATGAGGTGATCACATAAGTCATATATAACATAGAAATTTTCATTTTCCATACTTAATCATTTTTCTCCTTATTTCCAATTATTGATATTAACCCTAACGTCATAGGCATATGTCAAGCCAAGTTAAAGCTAAGGTCAACTGATCAAAAGCTAAGGCCATCCTAGCATTCATTTATTTGTATATGATATAGTAGATCAAAATTATCAAAATACCCTTCAAAATCCTAGTTTCCTCATTTTACTAATTTTTCATATCAAACATTATCATCATGAGAGATATATGTTGATATGACAATAAGAGAATATTTCACATTATTTTAGCATATAGGTAATCTTTATAGTTTGGTGATTAAGTGTATTTTCTACATTTCATGCATTTAGTGGGTTGTGTTCACCAAACCCTTAATCATGCTACTACCATATACCGCTTCTTTCATGAAGCATACAAGTGCACATTTAAAGCATGAGACATCATTTAAATAGGCATATTATTATCTTAGTACATGTAGAAGCATATCTATAACCCTAGGCCATGCAAAACAAAATTTATCATAATTTAGCCCTAATCATGCACATACATGTCCCTATTTATACATGAGCATTCATGAGGCATATACCATGGGATTTAAATCATAACATGATAATAATGGAGATCATAACAAAATTTAAAACTTGCGACCATAAAACATTTGACATATTTCATGCATACAATCATCCCTTCAGTATATTATTATTTTATCATGCATAATTAAATACTTGAAAATCATAAACCCTAGCATGATTCTATGTCGAAAAGTTCTTATCATGTTGGCACATACTTTCTACTATCCTATAAGTGATTGAATTTACCTAAATCCAAGCTTATATAAAAATACAAAATACCGCCTTTGCGAGATCCTCAAAGATTACGTAAGAAGTTAACACCGAGTAACACATGTTTCAGCATTTAATATATCATAACAATAACCTAAAATTAATTAAAATTAGTCAAGGATTACTAACTAACCAAATAAAAGCAACAAGGAAGCAAAACAAACTCAAGCAACAAAGGAGGAAAAAATAGTGGATGTTACTAAGAAGAAAGAGGAAGCAACAGTAGAGTAGTCCGAAACAGTAGGGGGGAATGGCCAAAATCGCTGGAGTAAAGGGAGGGCCTACAGAGAAATAAGGTGCAGCAAGGGTGGTGGCTTCGGTAACTTTTGCTACAGAAAAAGGGGAAGGATTATAAAACTACCCAAAGATGGGGGGTGCTATTATGGCAAATTTGGGTGGATTTGGGGAATTTTACTGCAGCTTGGAGGGGACAATTGAAGATATTGCTGTTGCCAGGATATGGGCTTCGGCATTGGAATGTTAGCAAAGAGATGGTGTGCAGGGGAAGTCATTGGTGGTATAAAAATTATGGAAAATAATTATAATGATAGAGTTTTATTCTTGCTTGAGGGAGCTCAGGGAAAGAGAAGAAATGTGTGGGCTATTTGGTTTTAATTTATGACATGGAAATGAGAGGGACTAGGGAGTTAAAATGGGATGGTGGCATGAAGGATAAGTTGGAGAGAAATAGGGAGAGGAAAACAAGCATAGTAGAGGGAGGCGTGTGGTTTAGGGCTTGAGTGAAGGATGGTTGTGTAGGGGTAGAGGGAGTAGGGTGAGGTAAGCAAATCTATAATAGGATAGGGGTAAATTATTTAGGTAAGGAACTAGAGTAAAATATTCGGTTAAAATTATTTGGTAAAATTTAAGGTTACAGGACTAGGTTTATTTGACAAAACTGATACCCATTACAGACTAAGGTTAAATTTAGTAACCTAAAATCTTTTAAATTTTAACTCACTTAAATTTATATCTAACATGTCATAATAATACACATATTAAAACTAATACCCCACTATTATAGCTGGTGGACCGGAATACATATAGGGTAGAATGCTCCTGACCACTATTATTACCGGTGGATCCATCTCCAGCGCAGAATACTCCTGGAAACTATTATTCGCTGGTGGACTAGTCTGGCCCCGACTCACAAGGTGTTCCATTATAAGTGATTAGTATTTTTCCATGATTTATTCACACCCATGATTGGTTTTATAGAGCTTAGGATCCCCCACTATTATCGTCGGTGGCCATAATACATATAAATATCATCTAGGGAAAAATACTCTTGGGCCACTATTATCTTCGGTGGACTAGTACTCATAACCATCTTCCAAGATAACACACTCCTGGGCCACTATTATATCTGATGGATCGGTACTCATAATCATAATCAACTAAGCCCGGCTCATTAATCTTTCACTTTCACGATTAGTATTTTCCATTTATTTGCCTCGATAGGGAGATCAAGATCTCGAGACACAAAGGTATACTGGTCGCACTCTGTACCCTTTAACCATCAACCAAGGGACGTAAAGTTACCCTGGTCGTATTGGTGCATAAATCTAACTCAATACCCTACTGACAAGGAAACCTAATCCATAAGTATGTATACGCCCTAAATAGGTTTGTAGAGTTAGATAGAGTAAGATATGCGGCCTGGCTGGAGCACAAAGGCACACCAGCAAATACCAAAATAATTGTGGGCTAAACCACGTCTTTAGGGTAGTGACCCCTAAAAAGATAGAATTTTCTATCTCAAGGTCTTTCACTTTAAGTATTAGTGTCTTAATTAAGGTGATCACGAAAATCACAACAATCTGGTACTTATTCACTTTTGATGGTTCTGATATCATTAGGTATTTCTTATTCAAATGGTTATCTAAGATAACAAAGAGGAATTATTAAGGCCATCATAATCTCATTTAATTGCGATTTAGGATTTATTCTCATGATACTTACTAATTATCAAATACCATTATCTTACTATTCAGTATTACTTGAGTCTCATTACGAAACTCCATTATCACAATGACATATTCGATATGAGTTACTAATTTACCCCTTGCTTGAATAATTATCTAGTCATCCATTCTCTATTTTCCAATTTACCATGTTACCCTTCATATTGCATAATTTCTAAATTACTCCTTGCTTGATTTAGGTTACCAAGTTATCTCCTACACTTATTAGGTCATCAATCATCCTTTATAATTGTTACACTTATCATATTTCCCATTTGGTTGGTAAGATTACCAAATTGCCCTTCTCCATTATTATAATTACCAAAATATTCTTTTTTGGTTAAATTACCAAATTATCCTTCTCTAGAATCAAAATTGCCAAATTGCCCTTCATTATTTTCATAATTACCAAATAACCCTTATCCATTATCATAAATAGTAAATTTCCCTTCTTTATTATCATAATTACCAAATTGCTCTTCTCTATTATCATAATTATTATAATTATCATTTTGCCCTTCGGCATTAACATAATTACTATTTTACCCTTTTAGTTCCAAAATTACCATAATATCCTTTTCTTCTAAAATTACAATTTTTCCCTTTACTTCCAAAATTACCATTTTACCCTTTAATTCTAAAATTACCATTTTGTCATTTACTTCCAAAATTACATGATACCCATTTACTTACAAAATTACCATTTTACCCCTTATAATACCACTTTTATTAAATTATCATCATTAAATGAAATAGTAATATTAATACTCCATTCTCATTATCCAACTCCACCACCTATCATATTTCAACATAATACTCATTAGCACCCACACATATTAGGCCACATTCTTGTACAAGGCGTATTACTAAAATACCCTAGGGCTCACAATAATATTATTCATGTATTACTGTTCACAATGACATAATACAACATGGATAAGTACTTAATATTTTCATTAAAAACCAAACTCTTTCCTTAAGCAATATTTCTACACATGGCACATGAACTAGCATGCTTTCCTTTTTATCAATCAATATAAGAAACTACATATAATATATTAAATAATATATACCATGCAAAATAATATATTAAAATCCTAATGTGTGAGCATACATTTATTCGTGCATTTAAGTTGGCTTTAACGATTACCTTAATTCCTGCAAAAATCAAACCTTACTAATATCTTGGTTAAAGATTCAAGCATTGGTTAGCGAAACCAATACCTAAAAGTAATACCCATAATTATCATTATAGAAGTAGGAAAACTAAAAAGCACAAAACTTTATAAGAACTTAATTAATAACACACTTTACTTAGCCATTGATATACCTCAATAATTAAATAAAGAAAATCCCAAAATAAGGTGGAACTCACGCTGCATGAGCACCGTGAGCCACACGCAGGTTATAAGGGGGGAAAGTGTCGAAGATAGGGAGGTAGAAGAGAGGGGGTGATGGTTTGGGTTGGGGTAATAGGGGCTAAGAGGAGGGTAGTTGGAGGAGATTTAGGGTAAGGGAAGGTTGCAAGGGTGAAGAGGGAGTGTAGGTGGTGGTCGGGAATGGGTTATTTGTGGCTAAGGGTGGCGGTGGCAGCGGTAGCGGCAGCGAGGCTGCGAAGGTGGTTGTTGAGGTGGAGGGGGTGAGAAGGAAATAAAAGGGAGGGGCTATGAGGTTTAGTTTCGGTAAAAGGAAGTATGGGGGTGGCAGAGGAGGTTGTAGGGAGTGGTTTGGTGCCTCAAGTGGTGGCAGAGGCAGCAGGACAGTAGCAAAAGGAGGGGTTACAGGGAGGTTGCTAGGAAGGGAGAAATAGAAGGGAAAATAAGAGGGGAGGAAGAAGGGGACTGTAGGGTGGCTTATGGGGTATTATGGTGGTGTAGGGCTGACGTAGAGGGTTGTAAGGGGTTGGTGTGGCGGTGGAAGTAGAGGAGGGCGGAGGTGGTGCAAAGCCAAGGGGAAAAGAAGGAGGGGAACAAAATGAGGAGGAGGAGATTAGGGGGGTAAGGGGCTCGAAAAATGGACAGAAAGGGGTTGATGAGGATATGAAAAAGGAGAGGGAGAGATAGGGGTAGGTGGCTAGTCGATTGCAGCGTGTAGGGTAGCAAGGAGGTTGTAGGGTCGTATGGAGAGGGAAGGGAGGAAGAGGAAAGGAAGGCCATGTGATGGGGGTGCATGACTAGTTTGGTTCGAAATGGTGAAAAAAAAGGATGGGGGGAGAGAGAGAGAGATAGGGAGGGAGGGAGGGTTGTAGTGGTGGCAGGTGGCAGCAATGAGAGGATATATGGAAGTGGCCAGGTATGGCGTCAAGGGGCGTGTTGCATTAGAGCTAAAGGTAGAAGAAGAAGGAAAGGGAGAGGAGGGGCAACAACAATAGGCCGGTTAGGGTAGAAACAAAAGAGGGATTAGGTCGGCCTGGTTAGGGGAGAAGGGAGAAAAGAGAAAAATAGGAGCCTAGGTTGCAAGATGAGAAGGAGAGAAGGTAAGGGAGTGGGCCAAAGGCCTAGGCGTGTAGGGAAAGGGGCTGGCCTAGCGGCCTGAAGAGAGGGAAAAGGAAAAAAAAGAAAGAAAGAAGAAAATGGGGAAAAAGGAGAGGAAAAGGAAAAGGGGAAAAAGGAAAAGGAAAAATAGGGAAAAAATAGATAAAATAATTTATGGGAAAATAAGATGTAATATTGTTAGTAGATAAATAAATTTAATAATTTAATTTAATATAATCTAATGCATGGGTTTAAAAAGACAATTTTAGTAAAATATTGGTTTGAAAAATTATTTAAATAAAAGGAGTATGATAAAATAATAAAATATTTATTTTAATTTATTAAATATTCCTATCCAAATTTTGTATACCCAAAATCCATAAAATAGTTAATTTAAAAGCTAATTTATGCAAACAAAAGCTATTTATTAAATAATAGGTTTTTAAAATTTTTGGAGATTACAAAACCTCTTAAGAGTACCATTAAGGATATGGCCTACCCCATACTAATCCTTTACTATTATATCATCCCTTAAACTAACTTAGGGAAAAAGGATAAGGTATATAAGTTAATAAAATACCCCCTTGATAAGTGGTAAGTAGTAGGAGCTAGTAGTGCCTCTATGCACATAATGGTGCTTCTCCATATTAGATAAAATAGTGTCACATAACCTAGTCCGCATCCCAATACTGAATGTCATCCCCATGCTATTCTAACTTCAAATCCCAAATATCTTGGTTAATCTGGCCTCATCAATGTTATTGAGGACACCAAGGATGTAGATTGATTGTAATGGGAGATCCAAGAATTTAAACATAGTGATTTTTTTTGAAGAGGAAAACTAAGTCTATGTAGATAGGATTGTGAGGAGTGAAAAATGGAAGGAGGTGAAAATTAGAAAAAGACTACATGAATTGGAGCCTAAAGTGCTAAGTACATATGTTTGTATCAATTCACTTACCTAGTAGAAATTTCTTACCATGAAAGAACTTGATCCAACCCTACTGGTTATCAATAGTGTGAAATAAGAATAAAGAATGGGGAGAAGTATCAATGATCCTAGATAATTGAGAGGATGATCTAATGGTGGGTGGATCACTAGAGGAAAATGGACTAGCAAGTCTAGGAGATTGTGGAGTAATTTT
This sequence comes from Tamarix austromongolica, assembly GCA_039764185.1. NCBI lineage: Eukaryota > Viridiplantae > Streptophyta > Magnoliopsida > Caryophyllales > Tamaricaceae > Tamarix > Tamarix austromongolica. Next base: position 73,883,388 of record CM077813.1, read on the forward strand.
ATGCTTCAATAAGGGTGGGTTAGGCTCTCTAGAATTAGAAGTATTATAGGACTCCTTGATCCTAATGGTTATCCTAGTATGGTGGTTCGATAAAAGTACAAGCCTTTTTAGGAGGACTTTAAGCTATGTCCTTCCCATTATCCTAGGTACTAGTAACTGTTGACATTTTTTTTCATGTTTGATGATTAATCACAGATTTAAGAAGTAAAAATATTGATGATAAAAATGAGCAAAATGAAGAGTAGAGAGGAAGATCAAATGGTCACAAAAATCATGATAAAAAAAAAGGTGATTTGGGGCTCCCTTTGACATTAAAAAGGCTAGAAGAACACAAATTCAACACCAAATTGTCTGCAATAACCCTTAATTTCGCACTATTTTTGTCGAAATGATATTTAGGGTTTAACATAGTCTTACTCTTGATTTTGGCTGAATTTGAGTAAAGAGGATTTGATTCTTATTTGTAACAAATTTGATTTGCTTAGATAATCTGAATGAGCCCTTGATTTATCATTAGGATGAACAAATGAGGGATTTGAGTGAGAAAGAGTGAGGGTAGAAAAGAGAGGAGTCAATAGGCTTAGAAAAAGGAAATCTTGAGTTATTATAGGTAAGGAAGGACTGGTTCAACAAGTTAGTAGATTATTCTTCAGACTAGTTGAAATATAACACCAAGAAATTTCGTAACCACTATTTTTAAATACTTAGCCTTTTTTTTAAAAAACTAACCCATAAACCTTAGCTCAATTAGTTTTTTAACCCTTGATCAAAAAATCCTATAAAATTCTTAAATAAATTTATCCTTTCTCTTTTTCTTTAAAACCACCCTATATTGATAGGTTTTTCATATTTATATTTTTCTAATTGGAGACCATAAACCTGAATAAATTAATTTTACCTTAATCCTAAATCTAAAACTAAACCTAATTCTAATCCTAACCTTAATTTTTTTTTCTTTCCTATTTTTCCTTTTCTTTCTCTCTTCTCTTCCTACCCAATGCACCAACTTCTTCCGTTTTGTCCTTCTCCCCCAACCATGCCCCTGGTCATCCAAACACACCTTTTTCGCTACATCCTTTGTGCATGTTATCCCTTCTTTCTCCTTTAAGACGAACACACCACTTATCCCCCCTTTGTTCATGCTTTTCATTTCCCTTCCCTTCACAGCCATGCACACCACCAACTACCCTACACTCCTACGTCATCCTTCCCTTGGGTCATACTAGCCACACCTATAATATCGTAAATTTCCTCTACTCCTAATCCCTAGTAATTAATATCTTAACCTAATTCTAATCTTAGAAAATTAATACTCCCACTTATCATAACTCCTTAATCCTAATTCTTTACTCAACCCTTGTACTAATTCTATATTATTAATAATTTTAGCCTAAACCTATCCCTAGTGGTTGATAAATAAATTATCCTAATACCCTTATCTAAATTATTTTATTCTAATCCGATCTTATTTCCTCCTTCATTTTTCTTTCATCCTTTTCTCCTTCTCCTTGTCCTTTTTATTTCATTTTTTTTCTATACTAATGTGAATCCATCTACTAATGTGAATCCATCTTCATATCTAACCCCACAGCCATTAACAACCCATCTGTAGCTGAATACAGGGATTTTAAAAATAGTGTAATCAAACTCCCATATATATTCAATCAAACCATAATAATTCATATTTGCATAAGTTAGATTTTTGTCTTTCGCACTAGCAACATGCATTGCCTCATCCACTAAAGTCACCCCACTGTTCAGCATTGTACTCTTCTCATCTTGTTCTTTTGTATAAAAAGTGCAATCGTTGATCACATAACTGGTATATTGAAAAACTCCATAATGAGGTTTCTGAGACAACCAATGCAGGGTTTCAAAAATTAAAGTTGGGGAATGTCTGATGAGTGGAATGATGCGATTTCTTATCCAATTAATAAAGGAAAGAATATGTTTATTGATAATCTATTTCTCAGTCTTTGATGGATTTTCAATCTGTAAACAAGTCATATGCTCTTCAATGTACGGCTGAACATCATCACTGTTGTGTAATACATATAGATGTGTTGCACGGGACATGTTAGGGTCTACACGCCCAAACTGTTTGCCTCTAATACCTTGTCCTTCAAATTTGCCTGCATGTCGAGACTTAGGAGTACCAAGAGCTTCAACATTTGACAAGTACTTTGTGCAAAACTCAATTGCCTCTTCCACAAGGTAACTCTCAACAATACATCCTTCTCGCCGATATCGATTCTTCACATAACATTTTATCAACTTCATAAACCGTTCAAAGGGGTACATCCAATGCCCATGAACAGGTCCTAACATATTTATCTCATAAAATAAATGAACAGTTAGATGTACCATAATGTCAAAGAATGACGGTGGAAAATACATTTCAAGTTGGCACAAAGTAATCACAATCCCTTTTTGTAAGGCGTCCAAACTATCAGGATGTATAACTTTAGAGTAGACACCTTTAAAAAACCAACAAAGCCTCATGATAGTAATTCGAACACGTTTTGGAAAAATTCCACGTATAGCTATCGGCAACAAGTGTTGCATCAAAATATGACAATCATGAGACTTCATGTTAATTAATTTCAACTCTTTTATCGACACGAGTCTTTTAACATTTGAAGAATACCCTTCAGGAACCTTGACACTGTGAAAGAATTCACAAAATAAAATTTTCTCTTTTCTGGAAAGAGTATGACACGCCGATGTTAAACATGTTCTTCTTCCGTTGTCTCGCAGTGTCAGTTTCCGTCTAATACCCATTTCTTCCATATCCATTCGAGAATTTATGTCATCTTTAGTCTTGCGTGGAACATTAAGTAATGTACCAACAAGACTGTCACATATATTTTTCTCTATAAGCATCACATCAAGGGCATGTCTCATGTAGAAAGATTCCCAATAAGGAAGGTGGAAGAATATTGACATCTTCTTCCACCCAACTAATAGAGGCTTATCTTTATTCTTCTTCCCAAACTTGACACTCAAATGTTTCATCTTCAGCCACACTTGCCGACCTGTCAATCAAATTAGTGCTTGCCCTTCTTGTCGGAATCCATTGAACGCTTTTCTTTGCCTACAATAATGATGATTCTTCGGCAAAAACCTACGATGCCCAAGGAACACAGTCTTTCGGCCATGTGTTAGCTGAACAAATGAAGTATTCTCCTCACATATTAGACATGGATAATGGCCTTTCACACTATAACCTGACAAGTTGCCATATGCCAGAAAATCATTTATAGTACAGAATAACATTGCTCTTAAAGTGAAATTTTCTTCACTATATGCATCAAATACTTTAACTCCCAAATCCCATAAGAACTTCAAATCATCAATCAAAGGTGCCAAATAAGCATCAATAACATTCCCTAGTTGGTTTGGCTCGGAAATGAGTAAGGACAACATCATATACTTGCGCTTCATATAGAACCACAGAGGTAAATTGTATATAACCAAAATCACCGGCCATAAACTCTAGGTGCTTTGATTGTGCAGATTCATTCCATCCATAGAAAGCGCAAGGCACACATTTCTTGCTTCTTTACCGAATTCAAGAAACAAGCCATCAATAGTCATCTATTGTGGAGAATCAGATGGATGTCTAAGAAACCCGTCATCTATCTTGTCATCAGCATGTCATCTTAGGTTATAGGCATCTTCAACATCATTAAACATATTCCTTAATCTTGGTATTATAGGAAAATACCATAACACCTTAGCGGGCACCTTGTTCTTCTTGTATCATGGTGCTTTGCATACAGGATTAGGACAACTATCCAAATATGCATTATCATTACGATATAAAATACAATCATTAGGGCATGCATGTATCTTCTCATAACTCATGCCCATAGAGGATAGAATCTTCTTCGCTTCGTAGGTAGCGGATAATTCTATGAAACTCTTATCACTCCATCCGTTACATGCTTTTAAGTTGTACAATCTTAAAGTAGCGGATAATTGCGTAAACGTCTTACAATCACCGTATAAAGGTTTCTCCGAGTCATTTAATAACTTCTCAAATATTTTTGGATAAACTCGAACACTTTCCTCAACCTTTTGAGTTATCTCCTTTAACGAATGTCCCTCATAGTTATCAAATGATGATCCACTACTATCCCTCCAAACATCGTCATTATCATATTTAGACTCTGTTTCCCCATTCCATACACAAACAAATGATCTCTCAAATCATTAGTGTTGACACGCTGAATATAAGCACACTTCAAACAATGACAGACTATTCTACTAGAGTCCCGAGCATGTTCAACTGCAAACTTGATGAAAAACTCAACTCCTTCGATATATTCTCTAGACAGACGATTTGCAGACAACCATTTCCTATCCATAGTATTTGAATCTAGATATATCCCATGTGAAAGTAATTATTAAAAATCAATTGAATTATAAGTTTAATAATTTGCAAATCGCTCATGCTTAGAAAGAATTAATCTCAAATGTATCATGCTATTCTATATACATATATATATATATATACACGAATCATGCTAACACGTTTCCAAAATTATATTAATGCTGATCAATGAAACTGCTCATACTTAGAAAGAGTTCATATATATATATAATATATATTAAAAATAGCATATAAACACACATCTGCATAATATTATGAGTGTTAAAAAGAACATATATGCGCCTTTTATATTTGGAATGTACATATCTTATGATAATAATATATATTTTAGGCTTGTGGATTCTCTTAAAATAATGATACATATTTTTATAAAATAGATTATAAACAAATTTATATTATATTATATATATATATATATATATATATATATATATATATATATATGTTGTGGATTGATACCAATTCGGAAAAATAAGATCTAATTAGAATCAATTAGAACACATAAGAATTGAGAAGAGAAGAACACTCAAGAACACAGATTCGGGAAATAGATGATCTTATTGATGTGAAGTAATTGCAATTACAAAGAGAATCAAAGAAATTCTCACATAAATCACTCAATTCATCAAGGAATTACAAGAAAACTCAATAGGAGAAGAAGACAGCATTCGCTCTTTGATTAGGGTTCTAATCGCATGGTATTTATACTATAAGAAACTGTCATTAGCGAAAACGAGGCAGAACAAAAAACCTAAAAAACACGAACTCTATTAATAAACATGGTACGCCCGTGTTTATTTTCTGTCTCTCGGCCTCTCATGGAAACAAAACACATTTTTCTGATGAACAACACGTATCGTGTTTCACAAACACAGGCCTCCCGTGTTTCTTTCCAGCTTTAATAATCATTAGTATTTTAGCCACAACTTCTTCATCTGACTTCTATTGAGCTAATTCTTAATGTGTTGGAAAGCTAACAAAACGCTCTGCAACTTTTATGTTCAGCATATTTCCAAATTCTAACTTCTTCAAGGTAAAATATTCACATATTTTTAGAATAGCTCATAGTTCTACTCTAAATTCCTCCAAAACACTTCACACACCGATCCAAGCTATTCTACATACCAAATACGAGTCACAAGCTCACAATTCTCCACCTTGACGACGTATTTAAAGTAGCTAGCACAAAGAATACAAAAGACCATCTGTAAAAACCTCTGGGCCCCAAAAGGCCCTCATGGTACACAAACACCAACCAAGTCTGAGCAATGCTTGAACTTGCTCACCGTCAATGGATTCGTTAGCATATAAGCTAGATTCTCATTAATAGCCACCTTCTCCAACACAACCTTGCCTTCAGCAATAGTACCTCGAATGAAGTGGTACCTGATATCAATGTGCTTCGTCCGATGATGGAAAGACTTCTTATTCTTTGCCAAACAGATAGCACTTTGACTATCGCTACGCACAACGGGAGCACCATGACAAAATCTAAGCTCATGAACGAAACCACTAAGCTACGAAGCTTCTTGAAAAGCCTCAATCATAGCCATATACTCAGCCTCAATAGTGGACAACGCAGCCACATCTTGCAAAGATGACCTCCAATTAATTGCCGAACCACTAAGACAAAACACATAACCCCCAATGGATCTCCTATTATCAAGATCTCCACCATAATCAGAGTCAACGAACCCTGTCAACGCATCATTTGACCTTCCATACTCCAAACAAGATGATGGAGTACCCTTTAAGTACCTCAGAATCCACTTCAATGCTTACCAGTGAGTCTTCCCAGGATTTGCCATATATCTACTCATAACACTCACAGCTTGAGCAATATCCGGCCTGGTACAAACCATAGTGTACATCATGCATCCCACAGCATTAGAGTAGGGAAGTACGGCTATAAACTCCTCCTCATCTTTAGATTTGGGGCAATCCAAAGTAGACAATCTGAAGTGAGTAGTCAAGGGAGTACTAACTGGCTTGGCATCAATCATATGAAACCTCTCCAACACCTTGTTCACATATTGTTGTTGTGACAAGTAAAGACGCTTTTGTTTGCGGTAGCGAATGATCTCCATGCTAATAATGTTCTTTACAACTCCCATATCCTTCATCTCAAACTTAGTCTTCGACATTGTTTTCACCTTGTTAACTTTAGACAAATCTTTTGCTGCAACAAGCATGTCATCGACATACAACAAAAGATATACAAAAGAACCATCACCAACCTGCTTCAAGTATACACATCCATCATAGTCACTCCTCGAGAACCCATGCTCAATCATAAACTGATCAAACCTCTTGTACCATTTTCTAGGCGACTGCTTTAGACCATATAGTGACTTCTTCAATAAGCACACATGATCCTGGTTGCCATCAACAACAAAGCCATCTGGTTGGCGCATATAGATCTCCTCCTCGAGCTCACCATGCAGAAAAGCTGTTTTAACATCCAATTGCTCTAACTCCATATCCTGCATAGCCACAAGCGCAAGCAAAGTATGAATAGAAATATGCCTGACAATAGGGGAAAATACCTCATTATGCTCTACACCAAGTATCTGACTAAACCCACGTGGAACTAAACGAGCCTTGTACCTCGGTCCCTCAACACCTGGAATTCCCTGCTTGAACTTGTACACCCACTTGCAATCAACTATTTTCTTCTTCCTCAGAGCCTTTACAAGTTCCCATGTCTGATTCTTCAATAGATATTGCATCTCCTCCTCCATAGCAGCACACTACTGAGTAGAATCAGCACTAACAATGGCATCTGAATATGACACTAGCTCTTGTACATCAACTACAGTCTCAGCACTAGCCAAAGCATAACCTACTAACTCCTCAAAGCTATACCTCACAGGAGGCTTCACAACCTTCCGTGGTCTACCAGAAGCAACACCCCTTTGCTCCACCTGCTGCCTGGATCCACCAACTTTAGGAATAGTGGGTCTCATACTAAAAGAGTCTGACTAATCCAAATCAACCTCTACCTCTTCCTTATCCGTAACACCATGTAGATTCTTCTGCTCCACCTCTTTAGATAATCTATCAGAAGAAGACTTAGTCTTTTGGAGGAATACAGACTTATTAAAGGTAATATCCCTACTAGTCAAAAACTTGGATGCAGCTGGGTCCCATAACCTATACCCCTTCACACCGGAAGTATAGCCAAGAAAGATGCACTTCTTAGCTCTAGGCTCAAGCTTCCCATCATTCACATAAGCATAGACAGGACATCCAAAAACATGCAAATCAAAATAATCAACTTGTTTGCCAGACCATACCTCCTCAGGTGTCTTCAAATTAATGGAATGATTGGGTGACCTATTCACCAGGAATGCCACCATGTGAACTGCCTCAACCCAAAACTCCTTACCTAATCCAGCTTGTAACAACATACATCCAGCCTTCTCTAATAGGGTTCAATTCATCCTCTCAGCAACCCCATTCTGTTGTGGTCTTCCAACACAAGTGTGATGTCTAGCAATACCATGGTCCTCACAGTACTCAGTGAAACTATGCTCCACAAACTCAAGGCCATTATCGGTCCTGAGACACCTCAGTTGTCTCCCAGTCTGATTCTCTAGTAAAGTCTTCTAATGCTTGAAAAATTCAAAGACATCATTCTTATTTTTAATAAAATAACTCCATACCTTCCTAGAGAAGTCATCAATAAATGTCAGTATCGCAAACCACCCTTGGAAACCAACCTTGCAGGACCCCACAAATCAGAGTGAACATAATCTAGAGGTCCCTTTTCTACTATGTGTAGCCTTTGAAAAACTAACTCGCTTCTACTTGCAAAACACACGATGCTCACATAAATGCATAGTACCTGTACTCTTCCCATCCAATAACCCTCTCTTGGAGAGTTCAGTTAAGCCTTTGACACTCATGTATCCAAGTCGCATATGCAAAGTCTAGTAACATCTATGTCAGACATGCTTGATGATGTTACTGTAGCTGCTCCCTCAACAGTGGAACCAACAAGCTCATACAATATCCCGATCCTCTTTCCTTTCATTGCAACAAGAGCCCCTCTATTAATCCTCATCGTTCCATCCTCGATCACACAACGATATCCATTACAATCCAAAGAACTCAATGAAATCAAGTTCTTGGCCATCTCAGGGACATGTCAAACATTAGACAGTGTTCTGACCACACCATCATGCATCTTCACCTTCACCATCCCAATCCCAGTAACTTTGCATGCAACATCATTACCCATCAGAACTACTCCAACTCGAGTCATCTCATAAGTTTGGAACCAGTTCCTGTTGGGACAAATATGGTAAGAGCATCCAGAGTTCAAGATCCACCTATCCATAATCTTGGTCTGACTATCAGTGACAGTCAACACATCACCATCACTAACATATTGAGCTATATCAGCATCATTCTTTGTGCCAGATGATTCACCAGGTTTATTTCTAGATATTCTATTAGGATAAAACTTCTTGATATGACCCTTCTTGTGGAATCCATAGCACATGACATTCTTGGATCTATTATTCCTCGACTTCGACCTATACTTCTTCTTCTTATCACCAAAACGCCGTTCCTGAGTTCTGCCCCTAGCTACAAGTCCCTCACTATATAAGTCACTAGAATCACCTCCAGTCAACTAACTCTCAATTAGTTCCCATTGTAGCAGAGTAGTCTTGACATCATCAAGAACCAACTCATCATCCTTCCCATACAGTATGGTCTCACGAAAATGTTTGTAATCAGCAGGCAAAGAACACAACAATGTAATAGCAAGATCTTCATCCTCCAATTTATCATCTATATTCCTTAGATCCATAATTATAGAGTCAAATTTATCAAGATGAGATTTTAGGGATTGTCCCTTACCTAATTTTAATTCATGCAACTTGCTCTTCCATAACAAACGATTCGTCACCGACTTCGTTATGTATAGAGACTCTAGTTTGAGCCATAGGGATAATGTTGTCGTTTCTTTAGCCACCTCATGCAAGACCTCATTAGACAAAGTCAACTGTATTTTTGAAAGGGCCTTTTGATCTATCTCCTCTAATTTCTCATTTGTCATCGAATCGGGCATCTTTGATATCCTGAGTAATGCCTTCTCCAATCCATTCTGAATCAGGATTGCCTTCATCTTCAACTTGCATAAGCCGAAGTTCAGAGACTGATCAAACTTCTCTATATCAAATCTTGTAGACATCCCGAATACGAACCCAAACTTCTCTGATACCAATTTGTTGTGGATCGATACCAATTTGGAAAAATAAGATCTAATTAGAATCAATTAGAACACACAAGAATTTAGAAGTGAAGAACACTCAAGAACACAAATTGGGGAAACAGATGATCTTATTGATGTGAAGTAATTACGATTACAAAGATAATCAAAGAAATTCTCACATAAATCACTCAATTCATCAAGGAATTAAAGAGAACTCAATAGGAGAAGAAGACGGCATTCACTCTTTGATTAGGGTTCTAAGCATATGGTATTTATACTATATAAAACTGTCATTAGCGAAAACCGAGGCGAAGAGAAAAACCAAAAAAACACAAACTATGTTAATAAACACGGTACCCCCAAGTTTATTTTCTATCTCCCGGCCTCTCACGGAAACAAAACACATTTTCCTAATGAAAAAACATGGATCGTGTTTCTTTCCAACTTTAATAATCTTTAGTATTTCGGCCACAACTTCTTCGTCTGACCTCCCATCAAGCTGATTTTTGATGCGTTGGAAAGCTAACAGAAAGATCTGCAACTTTTATGCTCATCACATTTCCAAATTCTAACTTCTTAGTAAAATATTCACATCTTTTTACAACAGCTCAAAGTTCTACTCCAAATTCCTCTGAAACACTTCACACACCAATCAAATCTAATCTACATACCAAATACGTGTCAGAAGCTCACAATATATATATATATATATATGTAATGGTCTCAGCCAAAATCTTCATTTGTTAATATATAATGGTAACGCAACAAATTTAAAAAAGGACAATAAAGTTTTTCACCAACACATTCAACAACAGATTTTCGAACAACAAACTGTAATTTTGCAATAACAAACAAACACAACCCTATAGAAACATGCATGCATATATATACACATATATAAGTAGAGAAAAAGCTACGAGGGAGGAACAAACACATACGTAAAGGAAGCAACGGCGTGCAAGAAACCAGCAGCGAGCAAGTTGAGAGAGACAACAACATGGTGGACGATGAAGGTACAAGTGTTGGCTACGTTCGCAAGAATGACACCACGCACATAGAAAGCCAATAATGGCAGAGGGGTGGTGGAGAGATGGCGGTGCGAGGGTTTCCCTTGATTTAGAGGACCCGGAGTGGTGGTGCAAAAGTTTGCAGGAGAAGGAGAGTATGAGAGGGAAGCGGTAGAGTCTGAAATTTTTGACACGAAATAGAACTAAATGAAATAAATGGGGGTTTTTAATAACGGTTCTTACAAGATCCGTTATCAAAAGTTGTTTTAATAACGGTTATTATAAGAACCATTATTAAAAAATTGAAACTTTTGACAACGATTCTTGTATGAACCGCTATTAAAATCAGTTTTAATAATGGTTTTACATGAACCATTATGAAAATGTCCATGCAAATTTTAACTTTCCACTTTTAGTAACGGTTGTTAACTAAAACTGTTATTAATTTTCACGCATTTGACGATAGTTTTCGAACCACCATTATTAATGTCCTGTTATTATTTTCTGTTGTCGTAGTAGTGTTGTACACACCTAAATCATGATGGAATATACAAAATTTTTGAACACAAAACTTAACCAGCCAAGTTGTGTTTTATCCTCTCTTTAGAGTCTCCTTTGATCAAGGAAAGCCCAAGGCATTCCTTCCTCCATTGTTCTCCCTCATTCGAAGCTTGAATTCAACTTCAACCTTCATAGCATCTTAGGTAAGTTGCATCATTTGTGACAAGTTTAATTAACATTAACCCAAGCCTCTTTCTACTACATCATCTTGTGATTGACACAACTAAAGTAACAATCGATCCTACACTTCCCTCCACATTGATTCCACATAACTAATGTTCGATGGTACTCAAGAAAAGGGTGAGCAATGACACTTGTGGTTATTGCTAGGGGAACTTCAATGCTTTTGGCCAAAGCTAAGGAAGGGGGTTTGGTGGTTTTGGGTGCTTCAAAGGGGGGAAAGTGAATGGAGAGGGTTTGGTGGTGATGGCCATTGGATTGGTAGGGTGCTTTGTAATTTTGGAAAAAGCCATAGGGGGTAAAATGGTAGAGTTTTGTGTTTCTAGAGGGTATAAATTGAGGGTTTGTGCGTTAATAAGTAAAGATGATGACGAGGGTGACTGAATGATGAGGAAAATAATGGAGAACAAAGGGGTTTCTCTTGCTTGAGGGAGCTAAAAGGGAGGGTAAGAAGAATGCAGAATGAGGCTTCGTTTTGGGGGCACTACATGAAACAAAATTTTGAAATGGAAATGGGACCTTATATAGGTGAGTGTGCAAAAGATGAGGTAATATGAGAGAAATAAGGAAGCTAAGGTATAGAGTGCACAAGTAATGTCGCATGAGGGATAAGGATGGTGTAGACAAAATTACGCCAGGGAGGAGAATGAGGGTTCTATAGAAAATAAAATCATGGTAAGGGTAGGGTAGGGAAGATAATTTAGGAATGCTAAATTAGAGGAAAAACATATTCATAATGGAATTAGGGCTACTTGGTAAAATAGATATCGGTTAGTGTTTAAACTAGGATTAAATTTAATAATCCAATTTCTATCAAATTTTAACCTAATAAAATGTATATCTAATATTTTATAATAATATACATATTAATAACACATTTAATATGAAGCACCCAAAAATTATTATAACTAATTACATATAATTACTAATCTACAATTAGATTTTCTATAAACGGCGTATAATAGGAGTTCTGTTCATATGGGACTTTAGAGGAATGTGAGGTATGTAAGAACATATTATTATTAAAATTTTAATATAACTAGAGTGTACATGTCTTATAATTCAAACTAACATAATATACCTATTCAACATGATAGATGAAGTGTGCCAAGAACAGAGCTAATGTAAAGGAAAACATTTATGCTTACAAGATATGGCATAGAGGGAACAAAGTAGCTAGGGAAGCCTTGATATATATATATATATATACCCCTTTATGATATGCCATTATTTTCTAAAATAATATTGTTACTAAGTAATTTTGGTTAATATAATAGGAGAAACAACTAATGGAGCACCCAGAGCTAATGTAGACACCATATGTACCCCTAAAGCAAGTTAATGTTTTAATATACTCTAAGGTAAAGAACATAAAGCCTTCCAATGAACCAACTCAGTAGATGGTTGAGAAAATTGTAAGGCGCACAATATTTCTATTAGCTTAGTTTAATACGGTTCCTTATTGCTAACTATTTTCCTACTTTAAATAGGAGGCTTTAAGAAATGATTATCCAACCGATTTTTTTGACAAAGAAGGTTTGAACAACATTTTGACACAAGCATTGGGAATTCAAGAGCATGGTGGAAAATGTAAGTCATATAATTACGGGATCAACGATTCTTCGGTATATGGATGCCACCCTAGTTCTCAACCTTTGATGGAAAGTTTTTAATAGATGGAGAAAGAAGTGGCGATGTTAAGGGAACCACAAGATACAATCCTTAAAAGGTTGGATAGTGTGTCATCTTAGTCAAAATGTCTCGTTCAACCCTCTACATCTATTATCCTTATTCCCTTTCTAAAAGTTAAAAAGGTAATATACTACACTACAGTCTATGTACTTGATTTTTTTTCCATAACTCAAATATTTTGATTATTAATTATAGGGTCAATATACTTGTAACTTACAAGTTATAGAAGATGGGCCTATTAAAGTAAATGCTACTACATTTATTGATTCTAATTCAACCCTTCATACTTGTCCATTAGGGGTTGATAAAGTTTGAATCTCAATTCATGATGTCTTTGAGGCATACTTAATAGATCTAGTACCACTTGATGGGGCATATAATCACAAAAAAAAAAAAAAGATATACCATACGTTACTTACTAGCAGGATAATTTGTTTGTTGGGCGAGTAACCTTGTAATTATCAAGGATGAGGTAATCTAATATTTTTATTTATTTTAGATTACATTATTGTTACTTAAGTGATAATATATCATCTAATAATTATGCCATCTACTCTTTCTTGGTTACTTAGGGATGTCTATTATAGCGAAAATTATTAGTAAGAAGAAAGAAAAGATATGGAGTATGCGGAAACCCAAAAAGCCTTGTGAATGAAAATAAGAATCAAGTGTCAAGATCTATCACCTCAATTTAGGTTTTATTTTGATATGGCACTATCATTAGATGGCAATTCTATTAGCATTCCTCTTCTAACAAATTTGCTCATTAAATTAGAAGATGTGAATATCTGGATATTCTACATTTGTTACAAGATGAAATATTATAATGTCAATATATAATAGTATAAATGAGGTAATTTAAATCTTTTCACACTTTACATTATTTTAGTTATTGGAGTAAAATAATATTTTAATACTAAATATGTAATTTATTCTTTCATGGTTATAAATTCTTAAAAGATAATTTATTATCTGATGTTTTAGATGAGTCTGAAGTATATATATTTATATACTCAAACATGATCTCCAATGAAAATGACAATATTGAGTGTGCTCTATATGTGGTTAATGCGATGAATATGGATCTACAGTCCCACTTCTATGATACATTTTCCTTTAACTTACATTGGGCACTAGTGATATTGTAACAATCTTCATAGGACCGCATATTAAATGGATTCAATTGAAGGAAATTCTCATTCTAATCTAAAATTACTTGTTGAATGGTAAATATTTATCTATATAATTATACTAATTAGAATCACACTCACAGAGAGACATAAACACAAAGTCACACAAACACAAACACACACATATAATATTTTTACTATATGATCAATTAGGTCATTCATGACTTATTATAGGACACAAAAGAATGGAAGGGCATTGTCATCTTATATGTCTTGAAAAAAAATTAAGGTTTGCTTTTTTTTGGTGATTTAAGAATTATTTTCATTTAATATTAATTATTTAATATGAGAAACTAAGAAGATAATGTCATTTATACTTTATTTTTTGGTGCCCACAATAATAAGATAATGTAATTTGTGGATATTACGTCATGATATTCATGAAGGAAATCATTTACAAATATTAAATAGGACAAGGAGAAGTAAGTAATTTATTTAGTTCATATTAATTATGATTACTAACATGGTACCTTCTATCTTTTGTAGGTCGATCAACCTTCACTACAAAATATATGACTCGTGCCAACAGTAATTTAATTAGATTTTTTTTGTTGGAAAAAGTTACTAATACTAACATATATATTTTTGTGGGTAATAAAGAAAGTTTTCCCTATAGAAATTTTTTTTATCTGCTGGTAATAGTATGTTATGCTAACAGATCTTTTATCTACTTTTATATTTGTGAGTATTAGTAGAATTATATGAATAAAACTAATACTCACTCATATATCTATTGGTAATAGTATATAAGAAAGATAAATATTTTAACTGTTATTATATCTCTTGGCACAACACATTCATTCCTCTTATACATGAAATACTTCTCTTATTATCATAATTGTCAATTTTATATGAATAATAATAATATAATATATAACTAAATTTATAATTAACATTATAGTCATTTTTAACATTATAACTACGATAGTTAAAATAATAAAAATTAAAATAAAAGTAAATAATCAATCAAATCACACTTTGAATGACCTATATGACGGGGTCTCACTACTTGATCAGCCCAATGGGGGTCTATGGGATGTTGTATCCCTTTTTAATAGATCATTTTGAGCCTAATATTATTATAGTTATTTATATAATTATTATAATATTTCTTATTTTTCAATTTTAATTTCCTTAAACTTAATAAATAATAATAATTATTATAAGCATTATTTTAGTAGATATCGTAATAAAAATAATAATTAGTTAAGTTGCATTTTGAATAACTTAGGACAGAAGTCTCGCGGACCGGTCGATTAGCTAGGAGTCCGGGGGTACTATAAGCGTAGTTTAGTACCTAGCTTATTAAAAACCTAATTTTTATAATATTTGTATTAATTAATGAGTTTTAATATTTAATTTTTATTTTAGTTATGTTATTTAATTTAAATTGTATTTCTATTTTAATAAGTGTCCCGATTTATTTTAAACAAAAGCTTTTATTGGATAATTATTTTTTTATTTCCAAATAACTGTTTATAAAATTTTTTGGTTAAATTTAATCTATTTAAAATTATATTTTTGATATAAATTCTTTTAGATATTTAAAGAAAAAGTGTCGGTCAATATCGACTGACCCTACCCTACGTCTTTATTCCCTTTTGAGTTTTGGCCTTTCCATTTGTATCTTGACCCCCTGGTTATTTTGTTCTTGTTGTGTTGTAGGTAACGAGTGGTCGTCCTTGCTTCCTCCTCCATTTCATTGAACACAGCCTCACCGTCGCTCAACTACGCCACCACAACTCCCGATCGTCTTCATCTATAATAGCACGATAGCATCAGTGGAGCAATAGCAATGGAAAAGTAGCAGCAGTGCAGCAGCAGCGCAAGAAGACAAAAGTAAAGCACCATTGGCTGGCTGCCTCCAGTGTCAGTCTACCACCAACGAGTTCTCCTCTCCCAACGATAAAGCTTCACCATCCTTTACCCATAATGTTTCGGTTGAATTTGTTTGGTATATTTTCCTGAAATCCTAACTTTTTATTTTGTCAATTGGTTTTAGGGCTTTAATAATGGTTTCGAATCCATATTGAAATTTATTTAAATTGAGAAGTGGGGTGCAACAAATCATATTTCATGGACACAGCTGTGGAGGTACTTCTAGCTATTATAATTATTTTGTTGCAATCAATGAGAAAAAATATCAGACACTTATACTATATTAGTCAATCAAAATCTAAATAGGCTATAATAAATGGATAGAACTATCATTCTATATAGGACATCCAAAAGTTATGTTGTGTAGAATTGCTGTGACAATTGGAAAGCTTCTGTATGCATGATTATTTTCCACGTCAATATGTATGAATATTAACCTCTAATGTGTTGGGTTAGCTTAGTCTTGATATCATTTTATATTTTTTATATTTTTTATAGTGCTGCTCTCAATGATTTCCTTTTATTATGATCATTTTTTATGCTTTATAGGAAGTTCAACGGAAGGAAGAAGCTGTGACACTGGGTATGTTCATCTTTTTGCTTATGTGAAATTCTATTTTGATGTTGATTTTCCTGGAGGATGATGGAACTTTAAGTTGATTGGAAATCGCATTCATTCATTGAGCTATAACTTTTACATATCTTCATCCATCTACCAAACTGTGTTAATATATCATCTTTGGTTATACAGACTCACGTAATACAACCACCTGCCCCAAAAAAAGGATACACAAAAGTAGAAGAATGTTGTGTCTTTTCATATGACTTTGTCCGTTCCTACTTTTCTTTTCCTTCTTGTTTTGCCATCTTTTGAAATGATGATGGGAATTGACATACTTTTACTATGTAGCAATGGTAGGACATTTATATATTGTAATTGATTGAAGCATTTATACCTTTACATTCACATTATTTCTTATTGTTAACTCACAGCTGGCATTGTTCTTGAGGAGAAGAACTAGCCACCATTCTTTCTAATTATCCATCATGACATTGTAAATGAGATACTATCCCATCTTTAGAGAATGCAGTATATTGCCTTTGCATCATTGCTAGGTTTGTTATCTGTTTGTAGCTTCTTTACTTTTAAAATTTCACAATGTACATCACATTAGCTTTTAAAATTTGTTTCAAAATATAAGTCACATTACAAAGAATATTTCATTTCCCATTAGACTCTTCTACTCTCTTTCATCAATTATTAGTCAAGTTTATAAAATTATATCTTTGTAAGGGTATATTAAATATCTTAGGTATCCTATTTTCTCATTATCGTAATTTCTTAATTTGTGTGATTGAGTGTTAAGTTGGGGGGGGAGGGATCATGTAGATAGAAATTGTTAAGTTCGTTGTATGAAATAATGTATCTATTATTTAGTGGAACGATCTTTTTACTTCTGTGTGCAAGTTTATGTAGATAATGTTGACAATATCTGTTTTAGGAAAATTTGTGGTTGTTACATCATACTAAGGATTTTCTCGTTAGAGGTTATTTCTTTGCTACTTCCCAATGATGAGTTACAATTTTATGGTAGATACATCTAGAGTAGATTATGTATCTTATTTTATAGTAGTTTAATATTATTGCGAAGCATTTTGTTTTTCGGGAACTCTAGGATGTCTAGTTCCGAACTACCTCATAACATGGCTCTTCATGATGCCTGCTAAATTTTCAATGATATGAAGTAATGGTTTAATTTATGTTCTTCATTTGATAGCTTAAAGTTAAATGGCTAAATGATGTGATGTCTCTATATCTTGTAAGCATAAGTGGTGAGGGAACCTTTTAAAAAAAGGATAGTAGGTGGCTCTACATGTCAACCTCTTTGTAGCCTATGATGATTGGTATATGCCATATTTTTTCTAGACTATTTCTATAAATGAAGTGATCTTTTAAAGCATTAGCAGCAATCTTTGCACATCTACTTCTATTTCCCAAATCTTATATCACTGGTTTATGCTGTGAAAGCAAAACAATGCTCAGCTACTTTTAGGGCCTCACTACCATCAAATGTTTCATTCTTGTTTCTTTTCTTTCTCTTTTTGTTACCATTGTTGGGTCTTGGGAGGTCCATGCCATCCCCATAACCTTTTCCTACTCCAATGCAATAGCCAGAGCTGTATTTGATTTCACTTGGCTTATTTTGTTATGTCCCTAATCTTTATGAGGATCTTTCTCTAATGCATGAGTAATGAGTGTTCAATGTGTAAGATATTTGATCAATATCTATGGAAAGTACTATTAGTTATGACATTATATGATGTTTCAATATATGAAGGTTTGATGTTGTGCCTCTCATGGAACATCATAGCTTTTACTATGGCTTGGATTAGAGGATATCGTTAGTCTCTTCTCCATGTTGATTTGGCTTTGGTTATGTTAATTGAGTTTCCTAGTGGTGACTGATTTTTACTGGAAATTTTTTTTACATTTCTTACGCAACACAATAATATTGGGCATATCTTTTTTTTACCTCTAAAATAGTGCTTAGATGAATGAAAAAGAAAATTAGAGGTCACATAGTGATTAGGTTGGGTAATTATGGTATGGTTTCACTTCACCATAATACCTAAAAGACAAAAGTTATTGTTGTTATTAACTCTTTTATTTTCTAGTCTGAGTAAAATTATTATATATAGATACTAGTAATTACAATACTAACCAACCATACCTAGAGTAAAGTAAAAAGAATTATTATATCAAATTTACAAAATAAAGTAGAAAAAACCCCTTTTATCACAAACAATTTAAACAAATTTGTATCACCAACCATAACTACCATAATCAGTAACCATTGGCTATTACTACAGAAAGTTTGACAACCAACTATCATTTCATATGTTTAATGTTACCCTAGAAATAAAATAGTAATAAAAATATGTCTTACCCATCCCTTATATTCCATGATTGGGAAATAGTATACTATTACTACACTATCAATTGATTTGAAAGCTTAGCCTTAAATTTCTCATCTATTATTTATAAATTTGCTATAATTATAGTTGAGAAGATATATATATTATTAACATAATAACTAAGAATAGAGTGTGTGATATAATCAAACTTTTATACTACTAGTATAGGCATTATGACTTGACTAGCTACAATATGTTGCATTTGTATCAAACATTCATACATATTGTAGATGATTTCACTTATGAATATATTATGTAGCTCTCTAAATTACCGGTTTCGACTTCTCTATCTCCAACTATATAAAATATATTTTTAAGGTAATATATTATTTTTAGAAAGCTTTAAAATACTCTCATTGTCTAGCTTTTTTATATGAATTTACATTAATATGATTATGTGAATTACATATATATTTTTAAGGAAAACATATTGATGATTATTATTAAATGGAGGATAACAAGAATGAAAAGGAGGATAATGAAGAGGAGAATGAAAAGTATTATGTTTGATGCATTTATAAAGATGGTTTTGTGAGTCAACTTATGAAGATGGTCGGTCCTTTTATTTATTAGCTTATGAATATGATTGATGTTTTTGTATATCAAATTATGAAGATGCTTGGTGCTTTTGTATATATGTTAGCCAACGAAGTTACTCATAAGCTTACGGAGATGCTTGATACTTTTGTATATCAATGCATGAAGATGTTTTTGTATAATAGCTTACGCTATCAGTTGTTTATATAGTATTATACTTATAAGACTATTATGAATTTGGGAGCTAAATAACTAACTATTTTGTGCTACACAATGAAAATTATATATGGTGTAGTTAATTTTATATAAGAAAAAATTGTTACTATTGGTGAATATTGTTACTACATGTAGATATTGTGGTAACACGTAATATTAATAAATTTTGTACGTTTTGGTACAGATTTTACCAACATATATATATATATATATAAGGTTAAAATTCCAGGCTCTATTGAGTTAGAAGGCTCTTTACTTTGTCTTGTATGCTTGTGTTTACCTATTGTGTAGCACAAATTATCAAAAAAAAAACAAGGTTAAAATATGCATAACCAACAATATATATGTTGGCAATAGTTTTTAGCAATAGATATAATATTGTATTTAATACATTTAGTCACAGATATGATTGTGTGGTCAATTCTTTTAATCACATATATAATTTTATGCCAAAACCTTTAGTCACAGATATTATTTTGTGGATAATGGTTTTAGTTATGGATATTGTTTTGCAGGTAATACTTTTAGTCACAAATATTATTTTGTAGTTAATATTTTTACTTACAGATATAAGTATGGACATAAGTTGTACTAACAGATAAATATCCATGGGCATTATCAATTATTCCTGACAGATCATACATATCTATGGGTAAAACTTTTAAGTACAGAGCTTTTATCCAAAGTTTTGTCATAAAAAAATTTCTACTGGTAAAAGCTTTTGCCAACAGAAAAATAACTTTTTACAACACATAAGGCCCTATTGGCACAAATAATTTATTTTTAGTGCTTTTGACCTTCATAAATACAATAACAACAAGATTGATGATTATTAAAAGTTTTTACGATGATTATTTGTAAGATCATATATGCTCCTTTAATTTTGTACACCTAGTTTGTAAATGTGAATACAAAAGAATTTTCTTTAAGGTTTTATGTACAAGTATGTAATCGTTGATGTGAACCTTATGAATTCTGGCTACTTCTTTTGGATGTGAAAAATAGTGATGATAGTGAAATCATCTTGTAAGCATCTTAAGAATTTTTATAGGAAAAAATATTGTATGACAATGATCATATGTGCTATAATAAAAATAGAGAATACATGGTAGTTGTGCCTAATACCAACCATTTATATGCACAAATACATGGTAGGTATAAGCCACAATTGCTGCATATTCCCCCTCTCTGAGTACTGGGAGTTTGTTACAAATATACACAGTGAGTTTAGTTTAGAAATGCCATATTTATATATATTATAAGGTATTAATTTCATATTAACTAGCATATATATTATGACGCAAATGATTTTCAAGCAAAATTTAAAAAAATTATATGATATTTTTTATAATAGCTATGTTTATTACATATAATAATATATTGGGCTGTAGTCACAAAGCACCGTGTTTACCACTTTTCAAATACTCGTCTATGTGTTTTTCAATAGCAGTAGGGTAGTTTCTCTTAAGTACTTTCAAGATTGGTGATTGATCACACAGATCAACATGAATTGATTTGAGTGTATTTTTATAACCTTACATGCATCTAAAAAACTTTCCAACAGATTACATATCACTACCCTAAAAAGCAGTTTTAATAACGGTTTTCAACCGTTATTAAATATTTAATAACGGTTCATAACCGTTATCAAAAATATAAAAAAACCCACCAATTTGAGCATAAAATGCATTTTTAGTAACGGTTTTATAGAAAAACCGTTGTTAAAAAAGAGGGTTTTAATAACGGTTATAAGAAAACCGTTGTTAAAACATCATCCAACAACACTTGCTGACATTATTTAGGCATTTATTAAACCCTAATACGTGTTAAACGAGCATAAATTTGAGATTAAAATTCCAGTTTTTAATAACGGTTTTCGAAGAACCGTTATTAAAACCTACCTTTTAATAACGGTTTTCATCATAACCGTTATTAAAACAAGGTTTTAATAACGGTTTTCATAAGAACCGTTATTAAAACTCCAGTTTTTTTTTTGTTTTTGCAGTTTTGTTCCTGCCCACATACACAGTTGTATGTTCAAATAATTACCAAATCTGCATTGTAAAACAACATCAATTGATAACAAATCTGCAATCACACCAAAATTTTAATCAATCCCTTGTTATTAATACACCGGACATATATGCTCAAGAATCAAAATTAGTAGGCATACCACAACTTGATAGCTCTACACCCCAGAGCAAAATGTTCATAAATCTAGCTTAGAAGACTTAAAGACATAGACAAAATACAAACCTGAACATGCATGTAGAATATATAGCTAGATCTCTACCTAATACCGAATGAATGAGTGCACATGCTTGGCCCATTGCTCTCTCACTTCATCAATTTCTTCAACATTGTATTGCTGGCCTTGTGCATAATCATTGGTGAAAAACTACAAATCCCAAGTTTTGATTAATATACAGTTAGCACTTACGTCAAGTACCAAACATATATGTCATGATTCATTAATGGAAAAATATTAAAAAGAAAACATACATGGCTTGGATCTATGTTGACCGATCTATTTTGGACTATCAGATCCATTGCTCTACATACATAGTATCCACAATCTTTGTCGTTTTTATTTTTTGGACACTGTCAAATGAATTTAGTTAGCTCTCTAACTATTATATATTAATTTTAATTAAAATAAAAAACGAAATAGTTGCCTTCCTACTTACTATGACAGGCTCGTATTGAACATTCTTTGGGTCTGGGACACCATTCCCACCTCTCCTTTGATACGCTATCCGTAGTGCCCTAATAAATAGAGTTGGATACACAATATTGTAAGTACGCATATATACCTCAAATAATGAAAGCTAGGTGAATATAAGTATAAATAAACTAATGAAGTAAGAAGTGAAAAGTATACTAACATGTCGATAAATTCCTTCCCACCACGACGAACAACTTTAAAAGGCACGTCATAGGTTCGAAGGGAATCAAACACATAGACTTTATTAAGATCAGGTCGGACAGCGTACAAAACCCAATGTTCAGTTGCGAGGTGAGGAATGAGATAGAGCTTTTTGTGTCCCTCAATCAAAATGGGATCCGCTAAATAGTTTATGTGCCTACCCTCTCTTATTGTACTACTGTCAGCTATGTAGTATGGGCACACAAACACAATAGAGGACAACATTCCCTCCATCACAGCTCGAGTAACTACCAACCTATGGACGACAAATACAATGCATATTTGTTAATAACTAATAACTCATATAAGAGGTCATAAAATTCCAATTGTATAAGTTAAGAGTACTAAAATCTCAAAATGAAATAATACTTACGTGACATAGATGGCGACACTTATGGTTGACATCCATTCTTGATTATAAATGTCGCTTATGTCAGTCGTCGATACCATGTAAGTAGCATCGTCCCTCCCAACATACTCAGGACGACAATCAATGAAAATATAATTGTCCCTGAGGTAGTTTTGGGCATAAAAATATAATAACTCTAATGCTGGTAGAGGTTGGCTTTGCTGATCTGAAGAAGGAATCTTTTGTGGGGCAACTAATTTTTCAGATTTAGCTCTCTTTCCTTTAGCAGCGTCCTGTTTTGTGTTGCTCGTTCTGCTAGTACCTCTCTTGGTTTTACTAGCAGAAGTAGTCTTCTTTTTTGATTCCTTAATTGATAATATTAAACAAAATATATATTGAGCATATAAATATATATATGAAAAAGGTATATATAGTATAACTACCAAACAAGGTCTAATGAAGATGTCAAATGTCAATACCTCTTCAGTAGTGGGACGTATTTGATCCGCAGGCCAAGCCACGAAGCTTCCATGAGCTTCGAGTACTGTGGTTGCCTCATCGCCCTCTTTATAACAAGGCATGTGTGCACTGCCAATGATTGGAGTGTCAATACTCACCGGCCTTGTATTTAGGGCTAAATTGTACCCGTGGATTGTCTGCGTTTCGGTACTGTGACTGATGCGGACCCTTCCTTTCGCCAAAATTGTTGAAAGGTCATTCGCTAATAAGTTACATTTATGCAAACCCTAATAATTTATTACACCGAATACATTTAATAACAATTCATAGTTTGTAATGCTTACCTCGGGAAGAGTAGAAAGAAATGCATCAGCTTCACAACTATCTCTGACGCTATTTACATTAGGTATGTGAAGCTGATCATGGTCTACTGAATCGGATGGCTTATACCCTTGAGATTTAATAAATGACAACTCTTGCTCCATTGTTGCCATCTGTTCAAATTCCACGTTCAATTTTTGGGTGAGGATGGTGACTTGCTCATTAGTGCTACGAGAACCACGAGATCGACCACATATGCTCGTTCTCGTAACACCCAATCCAAGGCCCCTGTGTCTTCCAGGGTGTTCTACAATTCCTGTAGCTTGGGACACAATGCTATATTGGTCCACCTCCTCACCTTCTAACGTTTCAAGTTCGTCCTGTAAATTTAACATATAGGAATAAGCATAATATAATAGTTTTCTAAAAGAAAACTAAGTAGGGTAACTCAAGGTTTGCATGGGAAGGTTAGCGTATGCATGGGAGTAAGGTTTACATGTGAAAAGTTGACTTGGGATGTAAGGAAGGTAATAGAAGAGTTATTTAGGTGTTTGGAAGTTTTGGGTGAAAAATAGTACGTAGGACATTATAAGGGTTTGGAGGAGACTGAATTAGGGTTTGAAGTGATTAACTATGGGTTATTATGATTAACAAGGGTTGGAGTGGCTAATTGTGGTTTGTTGTGATTAACTAAGGTTTGGAATGGCTAATTATTGTTGTTATGGTTAAATAGGGTTTGGAGTGGTTAACTATGGGTTGTTGTGGTTAATTAGGGTTTGGTGTAGCTGCTTAGGGTTTTTATAGTATCATATGTTTGTGGTGATTATGTGTAATTATGAGGATGTTATTTGTGATTTGTGATGTGTGAAGTGTAAAGGGAGTGATTCATGCATGTCTAGAGTGAAAGCCTTTGAATAAGATACTCAAGACATTAATCACTTAAAGTGGAAGACATTGAGCTGGGTCCCACTAATCCACCAGTTAGAAATAGTGGTTAGGACGCGTAGTCCCATGTGTCTCTGATCCACCGGCTATAAAAGTGGTTAGGGTATGTTACCCTATGTACCTTTGATCCACTGGCTATAATAGTGGTGGATTCCGAGCTCAATAAATCTAACAGTTTGCTAAGACTTGGGAATGATACTAATTACTTACAGTGAAACACCATGCGAGCACGAACCAGCGGATCCACCGGTTAGGAATAGTGGTTAAGGTTTAACCCTATATATGACTGATCTACCAGTAATAATAATGGTTAGGGTTTTACCCTATATGTGACCGATCCACCAGTAATAATAGTGGTTAGGGCATGATGCTCTATATGTGACCAGCCCACCGGTTATAATAGTGGGGTGTTCCTGTACTTGCATAGATTTGATAAAAGGCATGGGTGTGAATCAAATTCTGATAAGAGATTAATTAAATGATTAATCTGGATTATAATTGGGCATTTATGTATGTACCTGAATGATTGTTCGATATTATGATATGATGATGGTCTTTATGTTCTTTTATACTTATGCATGATTTTATGTGCTTATGTGTTGGTCTTAGTGCTCAGTTACCTTACTCAGTACATAGCATACTAATCACCAGTTTCATGGGTGCTACTCATTCCCACGAGTAGTATGCCCTTCTGACTTTGTGCAGGTGGCAAGACATCAGTTGGGGCTATGTGTTGAGCTTGTTTTGGCTCAAAGTTCGAGAGAGTTGTGGCCATATTTCAGTCTTTATGTGATTCTAATTCCTTTTGTTAATATTTTATCAGTTGTAAGCTACTTCTCTTTTTAATTTGAATAATAATTCTTTATGCGTACTCTGATTTTGTTTCACAGCCGTTTAATGCTTATTTGAAGTTTAGTTGTCTTAATTTTATAATTGATTGATAATCTTTTCTTTAGCCTTAGCACTTGGTATTAAAACGGTTGGAGAGAACCAGTTTGGTACTAAGTGTGGCGGTAACATCCCCAGAGTTCACGGGTTTGAATTTAAGAGTTTCTATTTTAATCACTTCCGCTTTAAAAAAAATTGTGAATTTTGGGGTGTTACACTTCCTCTCTTACTTTCTTCAGGTAAACTATACAAAAAATATATGAAATATCTAACCACTTACTTTATTTTCTATTCATTATCAAATTTTCATTGTCTACTACTATTAGATTAATACTTATATTGTATTTATCATTTTTAGCTACCAATTTTAGTAATATGTGTTGGTGCAATTATAAGCATGACTAATACTCAGATAGAAACTATAATATTCAATGAGATTATATATCCAACAATAGCATCTATTATAACTCTTCAAATACTATAAAAAAATGAAAAACTTTAGAGTCATCATATAAATGACAAAAAGGAGTAAAAGAATAATACCTGTAGTTGTCAAAATAGATATATCTATCTCGCCTTCTTCTATAAGAAAAATCTATAAGAATGCTGGAAAAAAAACATCATCATTATTATACTGTCAAAATTATTGTATACTACAATATCAATATTCATCACACTTGAAGTAATCACACTATATATAAAATAAGAAAACTTGTTCTAATGGTCATATAGAATGGACTTAATCTTACTTGACTTTATGTATGTTTCTATTATTCTATATAATTGAGTAGAATATGCTAATGGCTGGAAACTACTTTGATATGAATTTACTAAATTGAAATGGACCAATCAATTTTAATTGTTGGAATTCTACAATACTAAGCAAAAGAAAGAAAAAAAAACTGGAGTTTATTATGTCCTAAACTTTGCCTCCCTTTCTGCGGTTGTTACCCATCTTGTTATCTCTGTCTTTGGTCCAAATTTGATTAATCTATGTTTAAGAATGAGATGCTGTAATATGAGTTATGAATGAAGGAATTTAATGTGGCAGCTTGGCATAAAAAAAAACTTATTAAATAACTCTTGAGTTATGATATGGAGATGGAAGTTACATACTTTTATAGTTAACCATATGGTTGTAGGTTTTGCAACTAATCTAATTTATCTTCTATTTAGAATCAGAGTTTTATTCAGGTTAATTATGTGCCCAAAAAGTAATGAAACAAAGTTAGGAATATTTAGGCCAAACTGAGTTGCCAAATGTGTTTCTAGGAATTGATTATGATTCATGAATCTGTGATGAGTGTTATTTCTCTGATCTAATTCTAGGTCAGAATTTTTTATGATTTCCCTAGTTAACAACATGTTTTTAAGACCATAAATGACTTGGATAGTGAGGGAAGTTAATTATGCATTGGCACATTCAAGTATGCTTAGTTAAAACTAGCTAATTTGATGTTTACTTGCTAAAAATTGATTTTTTTAATTCTGTCTCTCTGGCACTTGGCTTTAGATCTAATTTTATTCATTTAGCTCACTCAAAACATACTCAAACACTTGAAATATGCTGAAATTTCAATACACCAATTGAAGAATTAAGTTAGCTAAGTTTTTATGAGTTTTTATGCACCATAGAGGGGCGTTCACTACCCCAAAAAGTAGTTTTAATAACGGTTATTTTACAATTTTAATAACGGTTTTCAACCGTTATTAAAACACCCGTTATTAAATCTTTAATAACGGTTCATAACCGTTATCAAAAGTATAAAAAAACCCGCCAATATGAGCATAAAATGCATTTTTAATAACGGTTTTTGAGAAAAACCGTTGTTAAAAAAGAGGGTTTTAATAACGGTTCTAAAGAAAACCGTTATTAAAAGGTAGGTTTTAATAACGGTTCTTATGAAAACCGTTATTAAAATGCCAGAGTTTTAATAACGGTTCTTATGAAAACCGTTATTAAAATACCAGAGTTTTAATAACGGTTTTAGAAGAACCGTTATTAAAACATCTTTTAATAACGGTTTTCTTCAGAACCGTTATTAAAACTTCAGTTTTTTTTTTTTAGTTATTGCAGTTTTGTTCCTGCCCACATACACAGTTGTATGTTCAATAATTACCAAATCTGCATTGTAAAACAACATCAATTGATAACATATCTGCAATCACACCATAATTTCATTCAATCCCTTGTTAATACACCAGACATATATAATCAAGAACAAAATTAGTAGGCATACCACAACTTGGTAGCTCTACACACCAAAGCAAAATGTTTATAAATCTAGCTTAATTACAAGACTTAAAGACATAGACAAAATACAAGCCTGCAGAACATATATGCATGTAGATTATATAGATCTCTACCTAATACCGAATGAATGAATGCACATGCTTGGCCCATTGCTCTCTCACTTCATCAATTTCTTCAACACTGTATTGCTGGCCTTGTGCATAATCATCGGTGAAAAACTACAAATCCCAAGTTTTGATTAATATACAGTTAGCACTTACGTCAAGTATCAAACATATATGTCATGATTCATTAATTAATAGAAAAATATCGAAAAGAAAACATACATGGCTTGGATCTATGTTGACCGATCTATTTTGGACTATCAGATCCATTGATCTACATACATAGTATCCACAATCTTTGTCGTTTTGCTGTTGTGGACACTGTCATATAAATTCAGTTAGCTCTCTAACTATTAGATATTAATTTTAATTAAAATAAAATACGAAATAGTTGCCTTCCTACTTACTATGACAGGCTCGTATTGAACATTCTTTGGGTCTGGGACACCATTCCCACCTCTCCTTTGATACGCTGTCCGTAGTGCCCTAATAAATAGAGTTGGATACACAATATTGTAAGTACGCATATATACCTCAAATAATGAAAGCTAGCTAGACAAATATATGTATAAATAAGCTAATGAAGTAAGAAGTGAAAAGTATACTAACATGTCGATAAATACCTTCCCACCACGACGAGCGACTTCAAAAGGCACGTCATAGGTTCGAAGGGAATCAAACACATAGACTTTATTAAGATCAGGTCGGACGGCGTACAAAACCCAATGTTCAGTTGCGAGGTGAGGAATGAGATAGAGCTTGTTGTGTCCCTCAATCAAAATGCGATCCGCTAAATAGTTTATGTGCCTACCCTCTCTTATTGTACTACCGTCAGCTATGTAGTATGGGCACACAAACACAATAGAGGACAGCATTCCCTCCATCGCAGCTCGAGTAGCTACCAACCTATGGACAACAAAAACAATGCATATTTGTTAATAAATAATAACTCATATAAGTGGTCATAAAAATTCCAATTGTATAAGTTAAGAGTACTAAAATCTCAAAATGAAATTATACTTACGTGACATAGACGGCGACACTTATGGTTGACATCCATTCTTGATTATAAATGTCGCTTATGTCAGCCGTCGATACCATGTAAGTAGCATTGTCCCTCCCAACATACTCAGGACGACAATCAATGAAAATATAATTGTCCCTGAGGTAGTTTTGGGCATAAAAATATAATAACGCTAATGCTGGTGGAGGTTGGCTTTGCTGATCTGAAGAAGGAATCTTTTGTGGGGCAACTGATTTTTCAGATTTAGCTCTCTTTCCTTTAGCAGCGCCCTTTTTTGTGTTGCTTGTTCTGCTAGTACCTCTCTTGGTTTTACTTGCAGAAGCAGTCTTCTTTTTTGATTCCTTAATTGATAATATTAAACAAAATATATATTGAGCATATAAATATATATATATGAAAAAGGTATATATAGTGTAACTACTAAACAAGGTCTAATGAACATGTCAAATGTCAATACCTCTTCAGTAGTGAGACGTATTTGATCCGCAGGCCAAGCCACAAAGCTTCCATGAGCTTCTAGTACTATGGTTGCCTCATCGCCCTCATTATAACAAGGCAAGTGTGCACTGCCAATGATTGGAGTGTCAATACTCACCGGCCTTGTATTTAGGGCTAAATTGTACCCGTGGATTGTCTGCGTTTCAATACTGTGACTAATGCGGACCCTTCCTTTCGCCAAAATTGTTGAAAGGTCATTCGCTAATAAGTCACATTTATGCAAACCCTAAACAAAAATATTACACATTATTAATAATTTATTACACCGAATACATTTAATAACAATTCATAGTTTGTAATGCTTACCTCGGGAAGAGTAGAAAGAAATGCATCAGCTTCACAACTATCTCTGACGCTATTTACATTAGGTATGTGAAGCTGATCATGGTGTACTGAATCGGATGGCTTATACCCTTGAGATTTAATAAATGACAACTCTTGCTCCATTGTTGCCATCCGTTCAAATGCCACGTTCAATTTTTGGGTGAGGATGGCGACTTGCTCATTAGTGCTACGAGAACCACGAGATTGACCACATTTGCTCGTTCTCGTAACACCCAATCCAATGCCCCTGTGTCTTCCAGGGTGTTCTACAATTCCTGTAGCCTGGGCCACAATGCTATATTGGTCCACCTCCTCACCTTCTGACGTTTCAAGTTCGTCCTGTAAATTTAACTTATAGGAATAAGCATAATATAATAGTTTTCTATAAGAAAACTAAGTAGGGTTCTAGATATCTACAAACTTACAATTTTTTTGGCTGCAACATCAACATATTCATTAATATATCCATCTCTTGTTGCTCTAGCCTTCTTCCATAATGTACCAATATTGATGGACGAGGTACATGGGTCCAAGTCTTGGGCTAGGAGCTACAAATCAAAAAATATTCTTAATTAAGAATATTATTATAAAATTCAACATTTACATGTAAATAGATAATGATAAAATGCATACCAACTCCTCTTCAAGGCCCGCATAGCCTTTGCGAGCCATATTATGCCGATATTTATTTTGCTTGGCAATCTCTTTATTTTGGGTACTTTTTTCCTATGTGACAAGCCAAAACATAATGACATGGTTATTTCAATATTAAGCATAATACTGGGATTGATACAAAAAGTTTAATTGTTATCTAACAAGTACCTTAAAATCCACCGTAAGACGATAAGCAATGAATTGGTTCCAACTTTCTTGATCGATGAAACCGTATCGTTTGGGTGGGTTCTGTCGTACAGAACCATCCTTCTTTCTATACATTTTTCTACGAGCTAAATATGACCTAAATGTTCTTAGACGCTCCCCACAATGTCTAAGAAGCCATTTCTTCCTACTCTCTGGGACATTGAACACTTTCTGCAAAATAAGACATGTAGATGTATACCGATGATAATATAATAAAATTAATAACATTTGATATACAAAAATGATTACATAAAATAGCATTTTTACCGTGATTTCCTGCCAAATATGCTCCTTATGACCCTGTGGAACCTGCTTCCAATTATTATAGGAGATAGGAACACGGTTACGGGTCACAAGGGAAATGTAGGTCAAGAACATATCTGCGTAAGGGCCGATGGGAAGATTGTAAGTATTCTATCCCAAATCGACTACTTCTCCTCTATTCCTCATGTCTACGATAATTCTCATAATCGTAGGTCCCCTCTTCCCTTCTTCATCACTGCTATCCCTATCAATGTTTTTGTTGGCCATATCTCTACAAAAAATAAATAAATAAATTATGTTAGAATGTTATGTATTGAGCATAATAATGTACCATTATATTATCGATACGAATCATGCTTAGAAAGAATTAATCTCAAATGTATCATGCTATTCTATATATATATATACGAATCATGTTAACACGTTTCCAAAAAGATATTAATACTAACCCTAACCCTAACCCTAATTAACCATAATAAACGATAAACCCTAACCCTAACCCTAACCCTAGCTAATTAACCATAATTTATTATAATAAAACCTAACCCTAAACCACAAAAAAAACCTAATCCCTAAACCTAGCTAAATGTAATTAAAGCATAATATATAAATCATATTATTAATTATTATTATTATTATTATTATTATTATCATACACAATTATTTCTCTCTATTTAATTAATCTCAAATGTATCATGATATTCTATATATATATATATATACGAATCATGTTAACACGTTTCCAAAAAGATATTAATACTAACCCTAACCCTAATTAACCATAATAAACGATAAACCCTAACCCTAACCCTAACCCTAGCTAATTAATTAACCATAATTTATTATAATAAAACCTAACCCTAAACCACAAAAAAAACCTAATCCCTAAACCTAGCTAAATGTAATTAAAGCATAATATATAAATCATATTATTAATTATTATTATTATTATTATTATTCTTATCGATCATATACAATTATTTCTCTCTATTTAATTATTCACTTTTATATATTCCTTATTCTCTATATCTATTTAATCCTCATCAAATAGCAATCATTAACATATGCATATATAAAATATATTTGCATTTCATTATATGACATTTCCTATATCTTATTACTAGTGATCTCCTATACTTATTAATGAAAATATGTGTGTGTGTGTGTGTATATATATATAGTTTTTATGAGTGAAAATGTATATAATTCTACACTCACATTCATATTATATATATATATATATATATATATATATATATATATATATATATATGTAAAGGTCTCGGCCAACACATGCATTTGTTAATATATAACAATAACGCAACAAATTCAACCAAAAACAGCAAAATTTTCAGCCAATACATTAAACAACCCATTTTCGAACGACAAACCACAATCTTTCAATAACAAACAAACGAAACCCTGTACCAACATGCATGCATTTATATATATATACATATATAAGTAGATAAAATGTTACGAGAAGAAGAACAAACACATACATAAAGTGAGCTAGCTACAAACACGATGGTGAGAATGTTGAGAGAGGTAAGGGGCTTCAAACACGACAGAGGATGGTGCAAGTGCTAGCTAGCTTCGGAACAATGACAGCACGCACATGCAGAGCCGGCAATGGCGGAGGCGTGGTGGAGAGTTGGCGGTGCGAGGGTTTCCTTTACTTGAGAGGAGCCGGCCGGTGTGGTCGTGCGAGGGTTTGCAAGGAGAAGGAGAGCAAGAGAACGAAGGTGCAGAGAGTCTGAAAATTTTGGCACGAAACAGAACTGAACAAAATATAAGTTTGATTTTCGGGTTTTAATAACGGTTCCTGAGAGAACCGTTATTAAAAAGATGATTTAATAACGGTTCTCTCAGGAACCGTTATCAAAACATCTTTTAATAAAGGTTTCTGGAAGAACCGTTATTAAAAGATTCTGACTTTTGACAACGGTTCTAATATAAACCGTTATTAAAAGATGTTTTGATAACGGTTTATCTGAAACCGTTATTAAAACATCCGTCCAAATTTTACGTTGCCCTTTTAATAACGGTTTTTAAATAGAACCGTTATCAAAACTTCCCGCCGATTAATTTCCACGCGTTTGACAACGGTTTTCGAACTACCGTTATTAATGTCCCGTTATTATAACCCGTTTTCGTAGTAGTGGTTCTTCATAATTCTAACATTCTAGAGCTATATCTCTATTATTTCTACCTTTATAAACAAATTTAAATACTTTTTGTACCATTGGGAATTTGATATGTTAAAAGTGGGAGAAAGTGGCTTGAGGTTAGATAGGTTTTGGAATACTTTTGGTGCGATTTAATCATGTTTTGAACTAATTTTATAGCCAATCTATAGGTCTAAATTTCAAAACTAAAACTGATTTATTTTCCACATGAGTTTAGATAGGTTTTTAAACACTTTCTAGGCAGTTTAATCAAGTTTTGGACTGATTTTATATCAAATCAATAGGGATGAATTTCAGAACCTAAAAATGATTTATTTTCCACCTAAAAACATGATTCTATACCTTCAATACCCTAGTAAATTCAATTACAAAGTGATTAATCAAGTGGCATTAGCTTAAAGAGGTTTTTAAGCACTTTCGAGGCAGTTTAATCAAGTTTTGGACTGATTTTATAGCAATTCTATAGGTCTGAATTTCATAACATGAAATTGACTTATTTTCCTTATAAAACCATGATTCTAGACCTGAAATACACTAGGAAATTCAATTAATAACTGAAGAATCTAGTGGCATTAGTTTAGAGAGGTTTTTAATCACTTTTGGGGAGGTTTAATCAAGTTTTGGGCTGATTTCATAGCAATTCTATAGGTTTCAATTTCAAAACATGAAATTGATTTATTTTACTCTTGAAACCATGATTCTAGACCTTCAATACACTAGTAAATTCAATTACTAAGTGAGAAATATAGTGGTATGAGTTTAGACAGGTTTTAAAGGACTTTTCGGGGTGGTGTAATCAAGTTTGGACTGATTTTATAACAAAACTATAGGTCTAAATTTCAGAACCTGAAACTAATTTATTTTCCACTTGAAAACATAATTTTATACCTTCAATACACTAGGAAATTCAATTACTAAGTGAGGAATCAAGTGGCATAAGTTTAGAGAGGTTTTTAAGCATTTTCGGGGCAGTTTAATCAAGTTTTGGACTGATTTTATAAAGATTCTATAGGTTAGAATTTCAAAACATGAAAATGATTTATTTTCCTCTTAAAACATGATTCCAAACCTACAATACACTAGGAAATTCAATTACTAAGTGAGTAATCAAGTGGCATCACATTAGATAGGTTTTTAAGCACTTTTGGGGTGGTGTAATCAAATTTTAGACTAATTTTATAGCGAATCTATAGGTCTGAATTTTCAAAACATGAAACTAATTTATTTTCCTCTTAAAACCATGATTCCAAAACTACAATACACTAGGAAATTCAATTTCTAAGTGAGGAATCTAGTGGCATGGGTTTAGAGAGGGTTTTAAGCACTTTTCGAGCGGTGTAATCAAGTTTGGACTAATTTTATGGTGAAACTCTAGGTCTATGTTTCAGAACTTGAAGCTAATATATTTTACACTTATAAACATGATTCTAGACCTAAAATACACTAGGAAATTAAATTATTAAGTGAGGAATCAAGTGGCATCAATTTAGAGAGGTTTTTAAACACTTTCGGGGCGGTGTAATCAAGTTTTGGACTGATTTTATAGAGATTTTATGGGTCTCAATTTTAGAACATGAAGCTGATTTATTTTCCTCTTAAAACCATGATTCTAGACCTATAATATACTAGGAAATTCTATTGATAAGTGAGTAATCAAGTGGTATGAGTTTAGAGAGATTTTTAAGTAGTTTTGGGGTTGTGTAATAAAGTTTGGACTAATTTTATAGCAAAATTATAGGTCTGATTTTCAAAACATGAAACTAATTTATTTTCCACTTAAAAACATGATTCTAGACCTACAATACACTAGGAAATTCAATTACTAAGTTAGGAATCAAGTGGCATTAATTTAGAGAGGTTTTAAGCACTTTCAGGGTGGTGTAATCAAATTTTGGACTTATTTTGTAGCGAATCTATAGGTCTGAATTTCAGAACATGAAACATATTTATTTTCCTCTTAAAACCATGATTCTAGACCTTCAATACACTAGGAAATTCAATTACTAAATGAGGAATCAAGTGGCATGATTTTAGAGAGGTTTTTAAGCATTTTGGAGGTGAATTCTTCATAACATGGGTTGAATTATGTCGCAAGAATTACATGTCTTATTTTTCAAAGTGTTATGTTAACTTTTTTCATGATATGCAACATGAATTTAGGCATAAGTTAATGCAAAATCTCATAGAGATATATGGCTAGGTTAGGGTTCAGTTTGAAGTCGTTCGGAGATCAAAATGGACATTTTCGCATGTAGTTTCAATGCTTCTTCTTTTTTTTGATAAATATTTCTAGTGAATTTAGGACTTTAGAATTTAGTTAGAATAGGAAAATTGGTTAGAAATGATATCTAAGGTATTATATATTTTACTTAGTTATTAATTATAGCATATGTTTTTATAGATGAGAAATAAAACATCACTTTAGAATTTATACACCTTCTTAGTGGGATCAACTCTTATTCACTTGGTACTACTAGCTTATATTATGGAAAAAAAAATAAGGATCTAATTTGTGGTACTTATTGACACATTACCATGTGGTGATCATTTTCATGGAAAAACTAGTGAGGGAGCACTGGAAGGTTGGTAAGTGGTACTGTCCTAATTCACCTATGTAGTGGTAATGATTTTCTACTTCAAGAAGTGAGACATGTACCTGATTTAAAAAGAAATTTAATTTCTTTGGGTTCATTAGATAAGGAAGGGTACTACATTAAGGCTAAAAAGGGGGTTCTAAAAGTAAAAAAAGGTTCTATGGTATGTATGAAAGTGGACTTAGCTTTTGGACTCTATACTCTTATTACCTGTGAACCTAGACCAAAAAATGTGATGGTGAACCATATAAAGAAAGTAATAAAAGGGTCTATAGTATGTACATGAGGCATACAGTAAGTAATTCCACAAAAAGCACTTTGTATTTGTATTGTATGTGGAAGCATTAAACTGATGTTAGTTAAATACACAAAATGATAGTTAGTTCCCATTAATCAATTCAGAGTTGCACATAAACACTTGATGCCTCTAATTATTTATGGGTAAAGGACATCTAAAAGTACCCAAGGAACAAAACAGAGACATAAACACACATAAATGCATACATCAAACAGAGAGAATGATCAATCAGCATATGGTCAATCAAATACATATCCCTCATTTGGAATGCATATTGACTTATCGAAGGAGTCATATTTCTACAGAATTTACTTAATAGGAAGTATCTAGGTGAGGATGCCATGTATATATGATTGGTCAACACTAAGGAAATACAATAATAAATTACTATTTATTTTAGTTTTTAGGGAGAAGTGTCAATGAAGGAAAGCTAGTGCTATAATAGTTCATTTCCAAAACAAGTAAGCGAAGAGTCAAAATGAACTTTAACTAAACTTTGACTTTCAGTTTATACCAACTTCTTAGACCTTATTATACGAAAGAGGTGCACAAAGAGAAAGTAAGGGACGTGATAATATGTTTTGCATCACATTTTTCTAACTCTATATATAACAACTGAGTAGATTTGACTACAAGAATCATTACACTGCACCTGGGAGCAGTGCTAATGGTACTAAATTTAGCATTCAGGTGGAGCATGATACACATTGGAACCTATTCAGGGTATTAAGCTTGGTAGTCATCCAGAGAGCCAGTTTGGCACAACTTTATGGTGACATGAAGCTCATATCAATACTAACAAGCTCACAAAGCATACATTTGTAAGCAAATAGTAAGCAAACCATAACTCTTATATGCAAACAAATTCGAAAGCCTAGTGGAAATACCATTGGATACAGTGACAAAAACTTGATGCCAATTGCCAAGCACCATTTCAAGCCAACCTCAAAATAAGAAAAGTTGTGTAACCACTTAAAAATAGATTGTCAAGCCGAACTAAATTTTTTTTACAGAATTCACAACTCAAAAAATAAATAAAATATGAACAAGATTCTAAGAAGTCTTACATACATTATAAATATCCATATTAACTAACAGTTTAGAGCCTAGATTACATATTTATATTATTATGGGTACTAGCAACATTTCATAGAAATGTGATAGATATAACACTAACTTAAAGGCTATACCTATGAATTAGATCAAAACAGGGATAACTCATAAATGTGGCATCACCATGAGGATTTTCCTTCTGCATAAACATAGATTACCCAGTTTCAACTTAATACAATTTAATTAGTTAAGGTAAAAATATAGTTAGCCATGCCACTATCAATATTGAAACAAATACCATAATTTCCCAACAAAATTTGCTAAGTAAACCTATTAGAGAAGGGGGGAAATAACTCATAGCTTGACACTAAACAAGCTCTAGAGAGTCATATATCCATAATATGGCATTAATTGAATTCAAAATAAATGCCAAAATAAGGAATACAAATTTATCGAGGAATCTAAGTTAGGATCACAGACTCACAACTAATCTTAGCAAACACCTTAACAATAATTAATGATTAATGAAAGCATAATCACCAACAACATAAGCATGCCTTGTGCCATAGCAAGTTAGCAACACAAAAATTAATATCTAAGCTCGGTAACAAGCATAATACTCAAATATGATTTAGCAGAAGGGATTCAACTAAACTGATAGATTAATACAATCCATATATATAGATCTGACAGGATCGAATGCTAATCTATCAAGAGTAATATAAAATATATTACGGAAGCGTACCTGAATCCATAATGATAGAATTATCAAGTATCGTTAAATCTGGTATCAAACCCGAACGATTGGTACTATGATCTTCTAGATCACGCACGTGCTCACTAGTTGCCAATGACTGATGGGAATCAATTGAAGTGAAGTACGTGTAACCTAGGGACCATGACCATATATATATAGATAACTGACCTGTTATCTATTGGGTCATCCTAGTTCGGTCCATCAACAATCTAGGACTCCCACGGTCTCTACACATATGGATCCACATCTAATTAGATACATTAAGCCCAATAACATATACATAAATATGATCACTTATATATGGGTTTAATATATACGACGACCAGCAATTCTTATAGTTCACATATAAGCCCAATATGTTGGATAAAATCCAACAATCTCCCACTTGGGCTATATGTGTGACTTTATAACCACGAATTACAAAATAACTGAATGAGCTCAATATGTTGTCATAATGAAATGTATCTATAACCAATCCGGTCCATTAGTCATACCAACATAGGATCAAAGCGGCTTTCGTCACATTTCTTCATAACTAAACCTTCAATGGTCACATATGCAGATATAACTAAATGACAGGGATCAAAATGTGGATGTATAGCATGGAAATTTCATGTAAATGTGATCTTTAACATGCCTATTTCCAACTGGTCAACCTTAAAACTTTAGCGAGATCAAACCATACCAACAGATAGAAAGGAAGTAGACTGAAACTTTATTTCTGCAGAAAACATATGGTCAAAATATCCATAAGTCAAACCAAAGAGTCTATATATAGAGCAAATAAAATCACAAACTCCCACTGAAACTAAAGATCATTAGCTGATACAATACCCATACGAGCTACATGCTCGAGAAACTGCTTGGGTGGTAAGGCCTTAGTAAGTGGATCCGCAATCATGGAGTCTGTACTGATGTGCTCTATAGATAATTCTCCTTTCTGAACCTTTTCTTTAACAACTAAGAACTTGATATCGATACTCTTCGATTTTGAAGAACTTAAGTTGTTGTTGGAATACTGAACTGCAGCCTTATTGTCACACAATAACTTGAGCGGTCTTTCAATACCATCTACTATACACAGCCTTGTGACAAAATTTCGCAGCCATATACCATAATTAGAAGCCTCATAGCATGCCACAAACTCTGCTGCCATGGTGGAGGAGGCCACAACTGTCTATTTGGAACTCTTCCAAGACACAGCTCCTCCTGCCAACAGAAATACAAAACCAGATGTAGACTTCATACTATCTTGGCATCCAAAAAAGTCGGAGTCAGTGTATCCTACGATCTCAAGCTTGCCTGACATCCGATATGTGAGCATGTAATCTTTTGTTTTCTGTAAGTACCGCATGACCCGTTTGGCTGTTGTCCAATGGTCAAGTCTTGGATTGCTCATATATCTGCCTAACATCCCAGTGATGTACGCAATATCCGGACGCGTATATACCTGAGCGTGCATAAGACTTCCCACAGCTGAAGCATAGGGAACATTTTTCATTTCCCTCCTTTCACAGTCATTTTTAGGGCATTGACTGAGACTAAACTTGTCTCCCTTAGCGACAAGGGTATTTCCTGGTTTGCAATTATGCATTGCATATCGTTTGAGAATCCTTTCAACATAGGCCTTTTGTGATAGCCCTAGGATACCTCGAGAACGATCCTGGT
Organism: Tamarix austromongolica; assembly: GCA_039764185.1. Taxonomy (NCBI): domain Eukaryota; kingdom Viridiplantae; phylum Streptophyta; class Magnoliopsida; order Caryophyllales; family Tamaricaceae; genus Tamarix; species Tamarix austromongolica. The sequence continues at coordinate 73,923,021 of CM077813.1, forward strand.
ATATCTCTATGTCTAATACAAAAGATGCATTACCAAGATCTTTCATCTCAAAATTCTTAGCTAGAAATCTCTTGGTCTCATGCAACAAACCTATGTCATTGCTTGCTAGCAATATGTCATCAACATATAGAACCAGAAACATGTACTTACTCCCACAAAACTTATGGTATACACATTCATCAACCAAATTCATCTCAAAGCCGAAAGAGGTGATCACTTGATGAAATTTAAAATACCATTGTCGAGACGCTTGTTTGAGCCCATAGATAGATTTCTTAAGTTTGCAAGCCATATTCTTTGGGTCTCCGGACACAAAGTTTTCTGGTTGCACCATATAGATTGTCTCCTCAATGTCACCATTGAGAAAGGCGGTCTTTACGTCCATCTGATGTAACTCAAGATTAAAATGTGCCACTAATGCCATAATTACCCTCAAGAAGTCCTTAGAAGAGACCGGAGAGAATGTCTCTTTGAAATCTTCTCCTTCCTTTTGTGTAAAGCCCTTAGCAACTAGACGTGCTTTATATCTTTCCACATTGCCTTTTGAATCCTTCTTAGTCTTAAATATCCATTTGCAACCAATGGGCTTCTTTCCTTCAGGCAATGGGATAAGATCCCATACGTCATTGTCCATCATGGACTTCATTTCCTCATTCATGGCATCAATCCACTTTTGAGAATTAGAACTTTCCATGGCTTGAGGAAAGTTGATCGGATCATCTTCCCTCATACCAATGCCAACCTCATGTTCTAGGAGAAATACAATGTAATCATCTGGAATAGCACTCCTCCTTTCTCTAGTAGATCTCCTTAGCTCTTGAGGTTGTTGAGCTTGTCCTTCTGGAACAATCACTTCATTTTGAAAGGGTGGTTGTTCTACATTGTTTTGTTGAGGTTCTTGATTTGTCTCCTGATCAATGACAGGTGCGGAGACTTGCACATCGTCAGAGATAATAGTAGGAATAGTGACTAATTCCTCCTCAAAGACAATGTCTCTAACCTCATTTCTCCCCCCAAGCTCAACATCCTCAAAAAATGTGGTAGTTCCCGTCTCGAAAATTGATTTAAGTGTGGGATTATAAAACTTATAGCCCCTCGATCGCTCAGCATAACCAATAAAGTAACTACTAACTGTTTTGGAGTCCAATGACTTTTCATGTGGTCTATAAGGCCTTGCCTCAGCTGGGCATCCCCAAACATGAAAGTGCTTTAAACTAGGCTTTTTGCCTGTCCAAAGCTCATAAGGTGTTTTAGTAGCTGCTTTAGTTGGTACTCTATTCAGAATATAAGCTGTTGTCTTCAGTGCTTCTCCCCAGAGTGATTCTGGTAAGGTAGAATGACTAATCATACTCCTCACCATATCCTTAAGAGTTCTGTTTCGTCTTTCAGCTACACCATTCATACTAGGAGAGCCCGACATGGTGTACTGTGGGACAATACTGCACTCCTCTAGGAATCTAGCGAATGGTACTGGACATTGTTCACCTGAACCGTCATATCTGCCATAGTACTCACCACCACGGTCAGATCTGACGCACTTAATTTGTTTGTTGAGTTGATTCTCTACCTCAACCTTAAATGATTTGAACACATCCAGTGACTGTGATTTCTCATGAATGAGATATAGGTACCCATAACGTGAGTAGTCATCTATGAATGATATAAAATACTGTTGACCATTTCAAGAAGCCATAGGGAACGGTCCACAGATATCTGTGTGAATCAATTCTAAGACGTCCGAAGATCTATTTGCACCTATTCTCTTAGTTTTGGTCTGTTTTCCCTTAACACAATTAACACAAGTGTTCAAGTCCGTAAAGTCAAGGGAATCAAGAATGCCATCTGACACAAGCCTCTCAATTCTAGCTTTTGAGATATGACCTAAGCGCTTATGCCATAATGACGCTGAATTATCCTTATTTAATTTGCGTTTAGTACCACGTGATTCCACATGCAAGGTTTCATGATATGAAGTGATGACGTCAAGCATATATAGATTATCGTAAGCACATAATGAACCGGTGCCAATAATATTTGAATTTAATGAAAGACTAAATTTATTATTTCCAAATGAACAAAAATAACCAGACTTGTCAAATAAGGAAATAGAAACCAAATTCCGTCTAAAAGACGGTACAACGAAAGTGTCTTTCAAATCCAAATAAAAACCAGTTTCTAACAATAACCTAAAAGTGCCAATCGCTTCAACTGATGATGCCTTGCCATCTCCCACATAGATGTATCTTTCACCATCACTTGGCTTTCGGCAGTTCAGGCAACCCTGCATAGAAACACTTATGTGAGTAGTAGCACCAGAATCTAGCCACCAAGTGTTTCTAGGTACTGAAGCTAAATTAAGCTCAGAATAGACCAAGGAAAGGATTGTACCTTTCTTCATGCGCCATGCATGATATTTTTGACAATCCTTCTTAACATGTCCAGTCTTGTTACAAAAGAAGCAGCTATCCTTTTCCTTCTGCTATTTCTTTTGTACCGGACCCTTAGGAGCAACTTCATCCTTTCTTTTCTTGCCCTTTCCCTTAGAGGTACTGGCCAAGTGAGCACTCTCAGTCCTATCATGCTTCAATCTTTCCTCCTCTTGCACACAGTATGAAATAAGCTCATTAAGAGTCCATTTCTCCTTTTGGCAGTTGTAACTGACCTTAAACTGACTAAATTGTGCAGGAAGTGAAAGCAACACTAAGTGCACGAGTAAATCATATGATAACTCGAGCTTTAGCACCTTCAGTTGCGAAGCAATGTTAGACATCTCCATGATGTACTCCCTTATATTTCCTTTGCCTTTGTACTTCATCGAAATCAAGCGTTGTAAAAGAGTGCTTGTTTCTGCCTTATCGTTTTTTGCAAAACGTTTCTCAATTTCAGCAAGGAAATTCTCAGCGTTGGTGATGTCCTCAGACACCCCACCCCTAAAGGCTTCCGGAATGCTGCACTTAATGATCATTAGACTCATGCGATTCGACCGATCCCATTTCTCAAAGTTCCTCTTATCATCAGAGGTACTTTCAGCCGTCAGATCAGTGGGTTTCGGAAGCCTAAGTGCATGATCAAGATCCATGCAGCCAAGGACAATGGTAATATTGTCCTTCCATTCCTTAAAGTTATTCCCGTTCAGCATGGGAATAGAGCTTAAGTTGGGAGATATAGTAGTAGCAGACATAACTGTATAGAAAACGTAAACATAAATAAATATTCATGCTCACAAAAAAATTCACATAATAAATAATCAATAAATTTAAATATTGGTAATCCCATCACAAGAAACCGGTGACATTAATATCAAGTCTTTGGACAGTAATATTAACTACAAGTGGTATTCTTGTTGCAATAATCAAATATTGACAATAAGGCCTGTCAGATAATAAGCCCATCTTTGGATTGACTTATTATCCACATGGCAACCAAATAATCATCACATATTTATTATCGCAAGTGCATATAAAAATCTACCAGGTATTTGCCTTCCTTTGGGCTGACTAAATAACCGCACGAATAGACATACGCATAACCATCTAATATTTTCGATAAACTAATTTTCATAAAAGAGGTCACTTTGGCGACGTATTATGTCAACTAGTTTATTTACTAATATTAGACAACCAATTATTTAAATAAATTGATCCCTTAATTTTATTTCATAAATTTGGACCTATAATATTAGGACCGACCTTATTTAGATTTAATATATGCAACAATATCAAATCTAACCTTATTTGCATAAATATCAAATAACACACATAAATAGGCCCATATGAAATTTTAATTGGAATAAAAGAAAATAAACTTAATATCCAATTAAAATTAAATAATTCAATTATGTATTATTTACATTATTAAATAAATAATAACACAAAACAAATAATAGGCCCAAATTGAAAGTCCAAATAATAGCCCAAAAGATATTAAAACTGAAAATCGAGGTAGAACAATCAATAAGCGTAATCGGTTTGGAATACTTAATATCTATGGTCTTTAATTATAAAATACCCTTAATTAATTAATTAATAATCTTAATTAATTAATATCCTTAATTACTGACCCTTTGTATTCCTTATCCTAATCATCCTCTGACCCTTCATATCCCATAACCATTTGACCTTTCGTCTTCCGTAACCATTAGACCCTTCGTCTCCCATAACCATTAGACCCTTCGTCTCCCACAACCATTTGACACAGGTGAGAGATAGACGGGCAAAAACCAAAGAGAGACACATGTGAGAGAAAAAATCAAATGGAATGAATAGTGCTGGATGAGAATAGTACCGAAGATGAATAGTTTCAAACACAAATAGTGACTGAATAAAGGAAAGCCAAATTTGAATCCATAAACAGTGACTATTTGAAACAAAGTATCGAACAAAAATTGAGATTTGTAACGGAAAATACCGATGGAAAAATTTCGAACAAAATCGAAATACACCAGAATAAAGAATAGTACTAAAATATTATTTTCTTAATCTTGATAAATTTAGCAGATGCTTTGATACCAATTGATAGATTAATACAATCCATATATATAGATCTGACAGGATCGAATGCTAATCTATCAAGATTAATATAAAATATATTACGGAAGCATACCTGAATCCATAATGATAGAATTATCAAGTATCGTTGAATCTGGTATCAAACCCGAACGATTGGTACTATGATCTTCTAGATCACGCACGTGCTCACTAGTTGCCAATGACTGATGGGAATCAATTGGAGTGAAGTACGTGTGACCTAGGGACCATGACCATATATATATAGATAACTGACCTGTTATCTATTGGGTCATCCTAGTTCGGTCCATCAACAATCTAGGACTCCCACGGTCTCTACACATATGGATCCACATCTAATTAGATACATTAAGCCCAATAACATATACATAAATATGATCACTTATATATGGGTTTAATATATACGACGACCCGCAATTCTTATAGTTCACATATAAGCCCAATATGTTGGATAAATCCAACATAAACTTCTTCTTGACAAAAAAATTGTGTAGATAAAAAAAAAATTTCAGAGTTATAGTTACCTAAATATCGAAAATTCAGCTTTAATTAGAACACAAACCTTAGTTGTGTAAACTTTATCACTGTTATCATTAATGTAAAACTTCTTCAACAATTTGCTACGTCTTATTGATTTTCACCTGGTTAATTAAAAAACAAAGATGGGAATGAGAATTATATATAGAAAGCATGGCGGAAGAACCTGCATCAAGAAGGATGGCTATCTACTTTCAAAATTAGGCTTACAAATTAGACAAACTATTAAAAATAGGAAGGAATCATACCTTGAATGCCAATTATCATTGTCGATTGTCCTCAATTTAACCCAGTTGTTGATTTTAGCAGATAAAACCCTATAATCTCGATGTTATCTGCATGCTAATCGAAAAACTTCGTCTATCATAGGCCGTCGAAGAACAGTGCCTATTGTCAGAAGGACCACAGAACTCGGGCAGCCGTCGCAGCAACTCGAAGACCAGAACTGTTGAGATCAAATGTGTGCGGAGGTGGTTGCTTTACCTTGGTTGAGAATATCATGAGGTCATATGTATTTGGTTGACTTAAACATAAAATTGAACAAAAAATACGTTTCGCAAACTACAGCTAAATTTTTTTAGTCCATATTAGATTTTTCGTAACAATTTTTTTGTGGCTAAACATATATATATTAATTGTTTTGTAACAATTTCATTCGTTGCAAAAATTAAATAAAAATGAACTATGATTTTTTTTGTCATAATTAATCAGATTCATTGCAAAAGGTAATAGAGATTGAAAATTGTGAAACTATTTTCAGCCATAAATTAACAGTTTTGTGGCTAAATATATATATTAATGTATGAAGATTTTTAAGCCATAATTAATAAAATACATTCTTAAATTTATATTAAAATTAATAAAAATATTTTTGCCCATAATTTTTTGCAACAATTTTATTTGTGGTGAAAGTTAAATAAAAATTTACTAAATTATTTTTTGTCACAATTAATATGATCCGTTGCAAAAGTTAGTAGAGATTAAAAATTTAGAAACTGTTTTCGACCACAATTAAACATATCTGTTGCTAAAGTTATATTGAAATAGGTAAAAATATTTTTTTAAAAAATTAAAACTCTGTTGCTAAATACCAGAGTTAATTTTCTTATAACCTTTTCAAAGAATTTTATTTGTTTCTTTATTAACTTTAAAGAAATAAACTATAGTGTAATATCTTTTATGTTTATTCCTCAAAGTGATACTGATTTCTTATAATATTTTTTGTGAAATAAAAAAATAGAATAATATATTTTTTTAAATTTCTTTAGCTTAATATATGTTTAAGGAGCATTAATTAAAAAAGAACTATAAAATAGCTTAGCCATGAGAATATTTTGTTGCAAAAATATACGTTCATAACAAAATTGTATTAGCAATAATATTGTCTCATGACCATAAATATCGTATATGAAACACTCTCTAGTCATGTGAAAGTTTTAGTCACGAGTTTATAAGTTATTGCAAAATATGGTTATCCACAAGAACATGGTTATTGCAAAAGTGTTTTGTTTTTAGCAACGATCAATTATTGGGGCAGTAAAGGAATTTGTTTACAGCAACGAGATTAAAATTGTTGTAAAAAATACTCAAATTTATGGCAATATGCTTTTGCCACGAAAGTTAGGAATCGTGGTAAAAAATAAGTTTTTGCAACAAAAATTTGAGGTTGTGGCTAAAATGTGTTGCCAAAAGTAAGTTTTCTTGTAGTGAAAACATGCTCAACACTCAGTCCCGCCAGATGTCTCACCTACCTATAGAAAGTCAGAAAGGCATACTACTCGTGGGAATGAGTAGCACCTATGAAAAGGGTGATTAGTATGCTACGTACTTAGCAAGGTAACCAGGCACTAAGGCTAACACATAAAATCACATAAACCATGCATAAAAATAAAAGAACATAAAGACCATCATGATAACTTAACATCGAACAATCATTCGGGTACATACATAAAAGGCCCAATTATAGTCTGAATTAATTACATAATTAATCTCTGCTCATAAATTGATTCACACCATGATTTTTATCAAATCGATGCGAGTACAGAAGTCCCCACTATTATAGCCGGTGGATCGGAGACAAGCAGGGCACAATGCTCCTGCCCACTATTATTAGTCGATGGATCGGTCACATATAGAGTAACATACCCTAAGCACTATTTCTTAGTGGTGGATCGGTTAGCCCCATCTCACATGGTGTTCCACTTTAAGTAATTAGTATCTTTCCCAACTCTTAGCAAACTGTTAGATTTAATGAGCTCGGAATCCGCCACTATTATAGCCAGTGGATCGGAGGCACATAGGGTAGCATACCCTAACCACTATTATAGCCTGTAAATCGGAGACACATAGGACTACGCATCCTAGCCACTATTTCTAACAGGTGGATCGGTGGGACCCGACTCAATAGTCATTCACATTAAGTGATTAATGTCTTAAGTATCTTATTCTGAAACTTTCACCCTGAACATGCATGAATCATTCCCTTTACACTTCACACATCATAAATAATAGATTCCATATTCACCGTCATACTTTATTCACCAAGTACACACGTACTTCCACCAAAACCTAGGTAGCCATATCAAAACCTTAGTTAACCACAACAACCCATAGTTAATCACTCCAAACCCTAGTTATCCATAACCAATCATAGTTAACCACTCCAAACCCTAGTTAATCACAACAACCCATAATTATCCACTCCAAACCCTAGCTCAGTCTCCTACATATCCAGATAATGCTCCCCGTACTATTTTCCATCCCAACTGTTCAACCACCCAAATAATTCTTACATTACCATCCTCACATCCCAAATCAAATTTTCATACGTAAATTTCACTCCCATGCAGACTTTACACATCCCATGCAACCTTTCAAACTTTTCATGCAAACCTTAAGCCCATCCATATGAAACCCTAAATTCTTTATGCAAAACCCAAGATTCCGTCATACAAAACCCTAAATTAAATCCCCAAAAAACCAAAGATTCATCCGTACCAAACCCTAGATTCAAACCATATGAAACCCAAAGATTCATCCATACCAAACCCTATATTCAATACATATAAACCAAATATTCATCCTTACCTAACTCTAAATTCAAACCATATAAAACCAAAGATTCATCCATACCAAACCCTAAATTCAAACCATATAAAACCCTAAAATTCAACCATACCAAACCCTAAATTCAAACCATATAAAACCAAAGAATCATCCATACCAAACCCTAAATTCAACCCATACAAAACCAAAGTTTCATCCATACCAAACACTAAATTAGATCCTCCTATACAAAACCATAAATTAGATTCTTCCATATAAAACATAGATTAGATTCTTCCATATAAAACCATAATTTATATACTCCCACAAGAAACCCTAAATATCCTATTTTATTTTTCCACTCATGGATTATTGAAATACTTAGGTCAACTCACATCCCTTAGTCAACTTATTTCCCCCATTCTCCTTTTTCATACTTTCTCCCACACAAACCATATCAACATCCTCACATGCATGTCTTACTGGGTCATAACACATATCATCACATATACATAATACTCATGCCATATAACAACACAATAACATGCTTGAACTTTACGTCATACCATATATGAAATAATTACAATAATAAACATAGGATGCATAACATACAAGGCATTTAATGCACATCAACACATAATAGGCCTTAGTAACACCCTTACCTAAAACAACACCGGTCTTGGAGCACGCTCCTACGCATCCTTAGGGTTTTGATAAAATAATAACATATTAATAAAAATAACATTAACTAATTTCTAACTTGCTAAAGATACAAGAAATAATAGAAATATTAAAAAAAAAGTTGATAATATAGGGTTGAAGACTTTACCCGAATATAAATAATAATACTAAAGATACTAAAAATAATATCAATGATAATATAAATAAGAATAATAATAGTAACAATAATAATAAAAAGGGCATTATTAAAAAATAAAGTGAAATAAGGGCTTCGGCCCCTTTATCAAAATAATACTAATAATAATATTAGTAAAATTAATAACAACATGTAGTAACAATAATAACAATGATAAAAAACCATAATAATATTACAAAAATGATAAGAATCATAATAGTAATAATAGTAACGATAGTAATCAAAGATAAAATAAAGTAGAGTATCTACCCTACATTGAATAATAATAAACTTATTAAATAATAATAATAACAACAACAACAATAACACTAATAATAATAATAACAAAAGCTAATGATAAAAATAATGATAATATTATTAATAATAAGACTTGATATTTATAGAATAATAAAAATATTGAATAATAAGAAGATAAAATACTACTACTACAATTCAAAATAGACACAATAGGATTTCAGCCCTATATAGAATGATAATCCCAACAACAACAACAACAACAACAATAATAATAATAATAACAATAATAATAGCAAAACTAATAGTAAAGCAGTTGTAATAATAATAATAATAATAATAATAATAATAATAATAATAATAATAATAATAATAATAATAATAATAGTATTTATATTCAAATAAGTGAAATAAAATAAATTAAGGATTATAAAAATAGGGAAGCGGGTTAAGATGGTCTAGGGTTCAACCTTAGGCTAGTGGTGAAGGGTGGCACCAGCGGTGGTGCACGGTGGTGGTAGTGGTGGCTGGAAAAAGGTAAGAAAAGAGTAAAAGATAAAGGTGGGGAAAAGAAGAAGTAGAATGGTGGTCAGAGTTGGGGTGTTTAAGACTTCCCAGAGGGAGACGAGTTGAATGAGGGTGGCAGGGCACGGCGGCAGTTGTGGTGGTTGAATGGGGAAGAAGGAGAGAAAAAGAGGAGGAGAGGGAGGGAGAGGGAAAGAAAAGTAGGGAAATGTAGGAGAGGGTCTGCAAGACAATTTGGGAGGTGAAAAAAGCGGTGGTAGCAACGGAAGAGGTGGTTAAGGGTGGTGCAAAGGGCGGCGGAGATGAAAGGAAAGGCTGGTTGGGAAGGCTAATTCGCACAGCTAGGGTGGCTTATGTAGAAAGAATCAATGGATATCAGACATTTGGTTAGCTAGAGGGAGATGCAAGGTGGATTTTGTCGATTGAGAGGGCGATGAAGTTGGTCGGAGGTGGCAGCAACGATGTTTGAAAAGGCTGCAACGACAAGGGGAGTTTTTTGGGTTGGAGATCAAGATCTCGATACTAGGGTCATTATGGGTATATTTATAGAGAAAAGAAGAGAGGGTAGGGTTCTGTGGGTCGAATAGGGGGTAAGCAAGTAGGGTTAGGGCTCACTGGCGGCAACAAAATGGGAAAAATTCAAATCGAGGCAAGGGGAATGTGCAAGAAAAGGGAGGGAATCACAAGAGAAAAGGGAGAAGTGGTTTGAGACAATGGGTTGCCGAGACAAAGGGGAAGAGAAAGGAAGGAAAAGACCAATTAAAGGAGTGTGGCCGGCGGCGAGAGCTTCAAAAGGTTGTAGGTGTAGGTCGGCGACGAGGCTGGAGGAGAAGAAAAGAAGAAGAAGAAGAAGGTGGGGGACCGGGTGGTTCAGGGAAGAAAGAAAAGAAAAGGGAAGACGGACGAACTAGGCGGCAACGGTAAAACAACTAAACAAAACACAGCATTCTAGGGGTAAAAGAACCAAAAAATGGTGCGGAGAAGGGCGAAATAAAGGAGACGGTCGGCGAAGGAAAGGAAGGAGGGAGGGGCTGGGTCGTGGGAGAGGGTAGGCCCAACGAGAAAAAGAAGAAAAAAAGAAAAGAAAAAAGGAAGAAAAAAAGGAAAAAAGAAAGAAAAAGAAAAAGGAAAAGGGAAAAAGAAAAATAGGAAGGTTAGTTTAATTAAATTAATTAGGATATTTGGGATATTTAAAAATAAAAATATTTAAATAAAATAATATTTAAATCCCTTTTTAGGCTAGTTTAGGGTTTTAGAAAGATTTTCTATAAATTCCATTTTAATTAGCAAAACACCCTAATTTTCTTTAATTAAATTATTTATAAAATTCATATTAATTTGGAACTATTTTATCTTTCTTATTTTAAATAAAATAATTTATTTAATTAATTTATAAAATAAAATCCTTAATTAGTTAAAATGCCAAAACTTTTCTGATAAAAATTATTTATTATTTTCTTCTTAAGTAGACCTAATTAATTCCCTTTTATTTTAATAAAAATAATTTTTTAATTAATTTTCATAGTAAATCCTTATTTAAATATAATTTTTAAATTTAGAAATTTTTGGGGCATTTCAGATAGTTCCAATATGAAATCAAATACTTTTTACACCATATTACATAATCATTTATCAAGAATAGCTTAATTGAACGAATACAAAATCTAAACATAACTAGGTCAAAATTTAAATTTTTATAATTCAACCATATACACTACAATTAACTACTCTTAATCAATCATACAATATATATCTACACATAATTAAGCAACTGATTTATTTTATCATAAGTTAATTCATACAAAATTACATAAAATAAAATTTAGGGTTGGGGTAATATATACCAAACAAAACATGCAAATCAAACCCAATGAAGCTCTACATAAGCTCAAATAACATTTGTCGGTGGTTGCTATGTATGATAGCTTCCTCATCAAGTGATATAATGAGTTCAAATCAAAAATATTTTACTTTATGTGTGTAACACCTTTAATTTTCACAAAAAAAAAATCATTTTGTTATAGTTATGTGGAAGTGAAAATCAAAAAGGAGAGTTAAATAGTTGTATCCAAAATTAAGAGAGGTATAATAATTCACCTAACCGATGCCAGGCGTAAGGCTAATGGTGATATAGTAAAACATTTATAATAATAACCATAACCAATTCTCTCCCAAGGAGACTAGAAATATTAAAGTGTTGTTAAAGCATCAAAATGTACAACATCATTATTCTAAGTAAAATTTATAAATAAAGAGTTTAAATAACAAAAATGCCTAAAATGTTCCCAAACAAGGTTTAACTAAAAGCTAGGTGTTTGTTTGCTTAACTTTAAGCTTATATCACTCCTCCCCATCCGATCCTCAATGTTCATTGCTAGAATATCATATCCTATATTTTTATAATCTTAGTTCTTAGGTGATTAGTCTTCTAATTACTTTTCCATACATTAAACCTTATGTTGACTCCTTACCTGTATCTCTTAATTTCTCAATTTACCTTCCTACCCTTGAAAACCCAAGATTTAATTTGAACTAACAAATGGTCGATCAGGAGATACTATCAGTCCACCGACCAACACCATTCCAAACCTCATGTAGGGCCTCAAGTGGTCAACCATAGCTTGGTGATTTCAACCATTATGGTTTTTCTCAATTTCTTGCAACATCAAATGAATTATTATTCCTAATATTTTTATATATTAGGGTTTCTAAATTACTTCCTCACATTTCCCTAATTTTTCATGATTTTTTAGAATGATTTGATTATTTTTTTTTTCATTTTAAACCATTTATTAAACCTCACATAAATAATTTTAAATTATTTTTGACTTTCTTAGTAATGGGGGATTCAAAATTTTGACTTCCTACACTCCACATCAAATCCTACATGAAGTTTATTCATTCAACAAAAAATCTGACTATAATCGCCTCCATCACCATCCAAAATTCTCTTACACTTTCTCTTACCTATGTCAATCTCTTCCATCACTCTTCTTGCTTGCAAGAAACCCCCATAATTTTTCCCCTCTCTTTTGTGCCAAGTTTTGACATTCTATCAGTGATATGCCTTGGTTTATCATTTTCACACTTATCCATTTTATTTCATCTAACTTTGTTATCTCCTCTCTCCTCTTTTTCTTGTCTTGCTTATGTTGTTCTTAGCTTATGGCCTCGTGACAAATCCCCTTATGTCTTTCTCTCCATTTTTCTTACATCTTCTTAATTCTAAAATCTTATGTTTAACTATTTAGTACTTTTCCCTAAGAAAAATAGAGTTAAGGTTATAGATTTGAGAAGTTTTCCAAGCTCCCATTTTTTTTGTCCAAGGGTTATTATCACATCTTTTAATCTCTTCTATTCTATTATATCCCATGAAATTATCTTTTTTCTAATTTCTATTTTTATGATTTTATGTGATCAAAGGTAGAAAGAAGGAGCATATGAATATTTATGTGCTTAGAGACTAAAGTAGCTTTTTATCTTTATCTATTTTTATATTTATATGTTAAATTATTTTATTTTTGTATTTGAAGCTAGAAATCATGCTAGGATTCATCTTAAATTCACATCCATGAATTATTTTGTAAAATACACGATTTTATAAATATTTTCTATAATTTATGTTTTGGTAGACTTTGTCATAAACACCTAAGTGCGATGATATATTATGTTATATTCATAAGGCTTGATTTGAGTAGAATAAAATGTGTCTAAGAATGAATTTTGGTGTATTATGTTGAAATCTTAAAATTCAGTAGTTTTATGCTTTTGGGAAGTTTCGGCCATATGGTGTTCATGGTATAGTGGATTGTTTAAATTTTTTTCAATTATATTTTTTGAATGGTAATAATAAGAAAGTTGTGTGTAAAATTGGTACAATTTAGGGACTTGTAGAATTTTGGTAATTTATATGGAAGTTTTGGCTATAGGGGTAATATGGTTATTTTGGTATGTTTTTTGAGAAAATAAATATGTCATTGTGTTTCTTGGGATTTTTATAATAAATTTGATATAGAATATATTAAATTTTGAATAATAATGGCTTAAATTATGGAAATAATAGATTTTGAGATGGTAAGATAAACTAAAGGTTATTCGATTTGTTTGGTTAAATTTGGAAATGTAGGTGTTATAGGGTAATATATGGACACAAATATAAAGGTGAAAGTTTGTTAATTTCCTTGATAAATTATAAATAGCATAAGGTATGATTTTATGAGAAAATGCTTAGTTTAGAAGTAATAACCAAAAGGGTGTCATGGGTATTTTATGAGTAAAAGTTTTGAGTTAAATTTCATTTTTTGATATTATGTTTTTAAAAATAGTATAGGTTAGGGTGTTAGAATTAGTGAGTTGGAAAGACTTGTGGATGAATTTATGATGTGTTTGTGAAATTAGTGTTTGTAAGGGTAATATGGTACTTTACCTTATGAAGATTCCTTTATGTATTTAATGAATATGCCAATGCCTTACCTAATCATGTAGCACATTCAATGTGATATTATTATTATACTCTAAGTGATTTGATGATTTCAATTGTTGCAATAAATTCATAATAACTAGAGATCATATTAAGAAGCTTATCCCATAATAAGTTAATGATAATGGATGTAAAAGTATAATGACCTAAGTAATTCAGGTAATGCATTTGTTATGTGACTAAGTTTAGGTTAAGGTACTAATAAGGCATTAATACTTAAAATGGAAGATCACAAGAGTAAGGACCAACTAGTTTAAAATTATTAAAATGAATTGCCTCATCCTAATAGATTCATAGGACCCTATTCTACTCTCTCTAACCCATCCACTGACTTCTAGGATTATGAATCTTAAAAATTAGAGGTTTACTAGTGGCTAAGGCATGTTTTAACCTAGGTGTGAAACTATCAACAAGGTTGAGTGACTTCTCCCCTATGGTAAAAAGGAAAAATATTGTTATTATTGGTTCCTTGAATTCAATATGTTAATAACATAGTTTTGTTGATCACCTAGTTATGGGTATTTAATATGGTTGCATCTCATAGGTAGCTCTTAATCATATATATATCTTACTCAATATGCAAGTATTGATCATCCTTTTACACGTGTTTCTTATTCCCACCATTAGACGACCCTATTATTGTCACTCAAAGACTTTGCAATTTTGATGCTCTTCCAATGGAAGAGTGAATTGTTGAGATGTGGACATAGATTTTAAGTTATCCATAAATTAGAGTTTTTCTCTAGATACCTTATGAACTCTTAGTTCTATGGATTATGTAATATCTAAAATTTACTACTGAAAATTTTTGTTTTATAGCCAAAGCATATAAGGAAAATATTAGGTGCTACCACTATACTTTACATAAGTCTAGTTTACCTAACTATTTTTACATTAATCACAATCCTAAAATCATTCATAGTAAATCAAGGAAATTAGAAAAGGAAGAAATATTTATCAATACAATATGAGTTTGGGGATTAACATCAAATTACAACAACAAAATATAAATAGAGGGATACCATAGATAAATGAATCCAAAAATATATCCAATGAATACATCAATCGGATAACATAACTTTTTTCTCAAACATCAAGTACCTATAAAAGGTCACTCATCTCCATATAATTCATCATAAGTAGCATAGTCCTTAATTAGGTGTTCAAAGACATACATAATAGGGTCAAGGTCTCCTACAAGTGAGAATGAGTAGCACCCATGAAATAGGTGGCTAATAGGATATGTACTAAGTAAGGTAACAATAATATCAAATTAGGAGTAAAAGGTAAAACATACAATGACAACATATGAGAAGGTAATAATGAATTTGTAAACAAACTCATAAAATAAAATATTGATCCAAGCCTCTTTATTTGATATAATCATTTTCATTATTTTTTATATGTTGAGATTAGGAACCACATTATTCTTAAACTAGTCGAATAGTTTGAAGCACCTTTTCACCAACAACACACCTAAGTCACTAGTATTATCTGGTAGAAAGGATCTAAAAACATCACCATCTCGGGGTAAATTTTTCTTGAGCCATTATTATTATCTAGTGGAATGGATATAAAAATATTACCTTAGTTTTGACTCATGTACTCCTCCACTTTAAGTCATTATTGTCTTATATATTAGATAACTCAATTTATTTTCTTTCTTGATGAGCAAGGGTCCTACTATTATTAATCTAGTACAATGGGCTAAAACTCCTTCTGAGGGACAACACACTTAAGCCACTATTATTATTTGGTGGAACAAGTTTGAAAACATCACCTTCTAGAGGCAAATTTCTCCTGAGCTAGTATTATCAACTATTGGAAAGGATATAAAAACATCACATTAGCCCTACTCATGTGATCTTTTACTTTAAACTATTAATGTCTTATTCATGATTGATTTACAATGCCACACACATTAAGGAAGATGAAAACCTCATGCAAGTCATTAGGTCAAACTTTAGGGTTAAGATTCATAATTTCCTCAAACCCTAATTTCAGACTCCTAGCATTATTCCCTCATTTTGATCATTCAACCACTAAATATAGTATATCATTGCTAATCGATAGCATAATAAAAATTCAAGATCTGACTCCCATATGTTATACATACAACATTAATCTCATCCCAAGGTTCTATTTATTGAAGTACTAAAACCCCAATTTCATAAGTTAGTCATAACTCTTCCCAAAAGACTCATATGATTCCAAAATTCAATATACATCCTTATAATGCCAATGTAAGCAACATATCTAAATTTTTTGGACTAACTCTAGGGTTTTATACATGGAATAATAAGATTACTATTTTAGGTTACAATGATCTTATTATAGCATTATCTCATTTTAAGACCCAAAGACAATCAATAATCCCTCCAAACACTTCTCATGACATCATTATAATATTTTAACCCTCCTAACTCATTTCAATGTTGAAATTTCCATATTATCAATAATGAATAAAATGCCTTTAAGGATAACTAATAGCCCTTATTTTATAAAAATATTATATATTCAACAACCATTATTTTCCAAATCCTCCAATTATAATCGTGCCTCATAAGTATGCTTATTTCCACTTATCATAACTTATTTGGCTTATATTTCATTCTATAAGATATATTTTGCACAAATATAACTTATCATAAAAAAATCATATCCATACCTCTTATAGATTCTTACTTCCTTTCTATCATATATTCCATATTATCATGACATATCATCAACAACATACATTAAATCATATAGCAACAATGTCATGAAAAATACATGCATCCATACAAGTAATTATCACAAAAATTGTAAAACATTGAGTAGTATCCTCACCAACAAAGATACTAGGCTCTAAGCATATAAATGCTAAACGTCATTCTTTGAGATCATTATAAAATTACCTATAGAAAAAAAAAGATAATATAAGATTAGGATAAGAGATTATAACCGATAAAAAAGTTTAGGAAATGGAGAGTAAAAATAAAAATAACTAGAGTCAAAGGGAAGCTTGACTTGATTGGAAGTGTGTTGGAATATGTGGTGGAGCTATATGAAAATTTGGTAGTGTTTGGATAAGGTTTGGGGTTGAAAAAGAGGGTGCACAACTTAATAGTAAGGTTGCATGGGCATGTAGCAAGCAGTGTAAGATTAGGCCGAAAGCTGGGATCGTGCATGGATAGGCTGTGCGAAGTGGTACAATCATACCCAAGCAACCAATAATGAACAAGAGTACATGGGTGTGAAGAACAGAGACACATAGGCATGTAGAGGTTGTGCTCAAGCTATGCGAGGGTTGCAGGGGAAAACCATGCAGGTGTGCATAAGCATGCGATAAGAAAATTTATAATTGCACAGTTGTGCGACTAACTATGGGCTGGCCATGTGTTTCACCAAAATGTAATAGATGCATCGGAGAAGGGGGTGATGATAATGGCAGTAAACTCTAATGGTTGGCGATGACAAAGGGGAGTGATGGGGTGGCCTTGGTGGTCAATCTACCAGGCTTTAGGTGGTGCCTTGTGGTTGTGGTGGTGCATAGTGGTTTAAGTGTGCAAAACAGAGCACAATGGAAGGGAAAAAAGAAGAATAAGAAGAAGAAGAAAGAAAATAGAGCTTAAGAAGGTGGTGTTTGACAAAAGATTTGGGTAAGAAATGAGGTAAAACAAGAAGATGAAGGAAGAGAGATGAGTAGTGTGTATATATATATGCATATGGATGGAGATGAGTGACAGAAAAAATAAAAAATGTAGAGACATGGTGTAGTCAGGGTAAGAGGGAAGGCAGAGAAGGGTAGAGAGGGAATTTAACATGGGGATGGTAGATTGTTGGGGTAAAGATGGCAAGTTGTGTAGTTTGACAGTGATGGTTGTATGGGTGTCTTACGTGAGATAAAGATAAAAAGGGAAGGTGTACATTCAAGGTAGCAGTAGTGTGAGATGGTGAGGGTGAGGGATGATGGTGATGATGGTAGTTATAGTAGAGGGTTATGATGGTTGTCTACTACAAGTGGGAGAAGGTAGCACATGCAAGAAGTATAAGTCAATTATTACGAGAAAAGGAGGTAGGAGAAAGGAGAAAAGAGAAAGGAAAAAGAAAAAGAAGAAAGAAAGAGAAAAGGAAAAAGGTTTAAGATTAGTTTTAGATAATTTTAGATTAAACAAAATAGGTAAGATTAGTAACAAAATTTAGCAAAATTAAGATCGGGTTACGAAATATAGTTTATTTAGGTTAAAGATTCGGATTTGATTAAGATTTTAGGATTAAGACATTTGATTAAGGTTGAAATAACATTTCTTACCAAATTACCCTTCTCCATTATCCTAGTTACCAAATTACCCTTCACTATTATCATAATTAACAAACTACCCTATAGTTGGTTAAATTACCAAATTGTCCTTTGTTATTATCATAATTACCAAACTACCCTTTAGTTGGTTAAATTACCAAATTACCCTTCTCTATTATCATAA
The DNA here is from genome assembly GCA_039764185.1 of Tamarix austromongolica. Taxonomy (NCBI): domain Eukaryota; kingdom Viridiplantae; phylum Streptophyta; class Magnoliopsida; order Caryophyllales; family Tamaricaceae; genus Tamarix; species Tamarix austromongolica. Next base: position 73,941,711 of record CM077813.1, read on the forward strand.
TTACCATAGTACCCTTTAGTTGGTTAAGTTACCAAATTACCATTGTGAGCTTGTGACTCGTATTTGGTGTGTAGAATAGCTTGGATTGGTGTGTCAAGTGTTTCGGAGAAATTTGAAGTAGAACCGTGAGCTGTTCTGGAAAGATGTGAATATTTTACATTGAATAAATTAGAATTTAGAAATGCGCTGAACATAAAAGTTGTAGATCCTTCTGTTATCTTTTCAACGCATCAAGAATCAGCTCGATCGGAGGTCAGATGAAGAAGTTGTGGCTGAAATACTGAAGATTGTCAAAGCTGGAAATAAACACGGGGGGCCCGTGTTTTGGAAACACAATTCGTGTTTTTCATCAGGAAAATATGTTCTGTTTTTCGGGAGAGGCCGAGAGATAGAAAATAAACATGGGGGTACCGTGTTTATTAATATGGTCCGTGTTTTTTTGGGTATTTTGCTCCGCCTCGGTTTTCGCTAATGATAGTCTCGTATAGTATAAATACCATGCGATTAGAACCCTAATAGGAGAGCGAACGCCGTCTTCTTCTCCTATTGAGTTCTATTGTAATTCCTTGATGAATTGAGTGATTTATGTGAGAATTTCTTTGATTCTTTGTAATCACAATTACTTCACATCAATAAGATCATCTGTTTCCCCAATCTGTGTTCTTGAGTGTTATTCTCTTCTCAATTCTTGTGTGTTCTAATTGATTCTAATTAGATCTTATTTTTCCGAATTAGTATCGATCCACAACAAATTGGTATCAGAGCGTTGGGTTCGTATTCGGGATGTCTACAAGATTTGATATAGAGAAGTTTGATCGGTCTGTGCACTTCGGCTTATGGAAGTTGAAGATGAAGGCGATCCTGATTCAGAATGGATTGGAGAAGGCGTTACTCGGGATATCAAAGAAGCCCGATTCGATGACAGATGAGAAATTCGAGGAGATAGATCAAAAGGCCCTTTCCACCATACAATTGTGTTTGTCTAATGAGGTCTTGCGTGAGGTGGCTAAAGAAACAACGGCGGCATCCTTATGGCTCAAGCTGGAGTCTCTATACATGACGAAGTCAGTGACGAATCGTCTGTTATTGAAGAGCAAGTTGCATGAGTTAAAATTAGGTAAGGGACAATCCCTTAAATCTCATCTTGATGAATTTGACTCTATAATTATGGATATGAGGAATATAGATGTTAAATTGGAGGATGAAGATCTTGCTATTACATTGTTGTGTTCTTTACCTGCTGATTACAAACATTTTCGTGAGACCATACTGTATGGGAAGGATGATGAGTTGGTTCTTGATGATGTCAAGACTGCCCTGCTATAATGGGAACTGATTGAGAATCAGTTGACTGGAGGTGGTTCTGGTGACTCACATAGTGAGGGACTTGTAGCTAGGGGCAGAACTCAGGAACGGGGTTCTAGTGATAAGAAGAAGAAGTATAGGTCGAAGTCGAGGAATAATAGATCCAAGAATGTCATGTGCTATGGATGTCACAAGAAGGGGCATATCAAGAAGTTTTGTCCTAATAGGATATCTAGAGATAAACCTGGTGAATCATCTGGCACAAAGGATGATGCTGCTATAGCTCAATATGATAGTGATGGTAGTGTGTTGACTGTCACTGATAGTCAGACCAAGATTATGGACAGGTGGATCTTGGACTCTGGATGCTCTTACCATATTTTTCCCAACGGGAACTGGTTCCAGACTTACGAGACGACTCGAGGTGGAGTAGTTCTGATGGGTAATGATGCTGCATGCAAAGTTACTAGGATTGGGATAGTGAAGGTGAAGATGCATGATGGTGTGGTCAGAACACTGTCTAATGTTCGACATGTCCCTGAGATGACCAAGAACTTGATTTCATTAGTCAGAACACTAGCATTGGAAGACTTTATTAGAGAAGCAGATTGGGAGACAAGTGAAGTGTCTCAAGACAAATAATGGCCTTGAGTTTGTGGAATGTAGTTTCACTGAGTACTATGAGGACCATGGTATTGCTAGGCATCGCACTTGTTTTGGAAGACCACAGCAGAATGGGGTTGCTGAGAGGATGAATAGAACCCTATTAGAGAAGGCTCGATGTATGTTGTCACAAGCTGGATTAGGCAAGGAGTTTTGGGCTGAGGTAGTTCACATGGCGGCATTCCTGGTGAATAGGTCACCCAATCGTTCCATTGATTTGAAGACACCTGAGGAGGTATGGTCTGGCAAACCTGCAAATTATTCTGATTTGCATGTTTTTTGGATGTCCTGCCTATGCTTATGTGAATGATGGGAAGCTCGAGCCTAGAGCCAAGAAGTGCATCTTTCTTGGCTATACATCCGGTGTGAAGGGGTACAGGTTATGGGATCCAGCTGCATCCAAGTTTTTGACAAGCAGGGATGTTACCTTCAATGAGTCCTTATTCCTCCAAAAGTCTGAGTCTTCTTCTGATAGATTATCTGAAGAGGTGGAGCAGAAGAATCTGCATGGTGTTACGGATAAGGTGGAGGTAGAGGTTGATTTGGATCAGTCAGACTCTTCTAGTATGAGACCCACTATTCCTGAAGTGGGTGGATCCATGCAGCAGGTGGAGCAAAGGGGCATTGCTCCTGGTAGACCACGGAGGGTTGTGAAGTCTCCTGTGAGGTATGGCTTTGAGGAGTTAGCAGGTTATGCTTTGGCTAGTGCTGAGACTGTCGTTGATGTATAGGAGCCAGTGTCATACTCAGATGCCATTGTTAGTGCTGATTCTGCTCAGTGGTGTGCTGCTATGGAGGAGGAGATGTAGTCTCTATTGTAGAATCAGACATGGGAACTTGTGAAGGCACCCAGGAAGAAGAAAATAGTTGATTGCAAGTGGGTGTACAAGTTCAAACAGGGAATTCCAGGTGTTGAGGGACCGAGGTACAAGGCTCGTTTAGTTGCATGTGGGTTCAGTCAGATACCTGGTGTAGACTATAACGAGGTATTTTCCCCTATTGTCAGGCATACTTCTATTCATACTTTGCTTGCGCTTGTGGCTATGCAGGATATGGAGTTAGAGCAATTGGATGTCAAAACAGCTTTTCTGCATGGTGAGCTCGAGGAGGAGATCTATATGCGCCAACTAGATGGCTTTGTTGTTGAAGGCATGCAGGATCATGTGTGATTATTCAAGAAGTCACTATATGGTCTGAAGCAGTCGCCTAGACAATGGTATAAGAGGTTTGATCAGTTTATGATTGAGCATGGGTTCTCCAGGAGTGAGTATGATGGATGTGTATACTTGAAGCAGGTTGGTGATGGTTCTCTAGTGTATCTTTTGTTGTATGTCGATGACATGCTTGTTGCAGCAAAAGATCTGACTAAAATTAACAAGGTGAAAACAATGCTGAAGACTGAGTTTGAGATGAAGGATATGGGAGCTGCGAAGAAGATCCTTGGCATGGAGATCATTTGAGACCGCAGACAGAAGCATCTTTACTTGTCACAAAAACAATATGTGAACAAGGTGTTGGAGAGGTTTCATATGATTGATGCCAAGCCGGTTAGTACTCCCTTGGTTACTCACTTCAGATTGTCTACTTTAGATTGCCCCAAATCTAAAGATGAGGAGGAGTTTATGGCCACAGTTCCCTACTCTAATGCTGTGGGATGCATGATGTACGCTATGGTGTGTACCTGGCCAGATATTGCTCAAGCTGTGAGTGTTGTGAGTAGATATATGGCGAATCCTGGGAAGGCTCACTGGCAAGCAGTGAAGTGGATTCTGAGGTATTTGAAGGGTACTGCATCATCTTGTTTGGAGTATGGGAGGTCAACTGATGCTTTGACTGGGTTCGTTGACTCTGATTATGGTGGAGATCTTCATAATAGGAGATCCACTGGAGGTTATGTGTTTTGTCTTAGTGGTTCGGCAATTAGCTGGAGGTCATCTTTGCAAGATGTGACTGCGTTGTCCACTACTGAGGCTGAGTATATGGCTATGATGGAAGCTTTTCAAGAAGCTTCGTGGCTTGGTGGTTTCGTTCGTGAGCTTGGATTTGGTCATGGTGCTCCCGTTGTTCGTAGCGATAGCCAGAGTGCTATTTGTTTGGCAAAGAATCAGAATTCTTTCCATCGTCGAACGAAGCACATTGATATCAGGTACCACTTCGTCTGAGGTACTATTGCTGCAGGCAAGGTTGTGTTGGAGAAGGTGGCTACTGCTGAGAACCCAACAGATATGCTAACGAAGCCATTGACAGTGAGCAAGTTCGAGCATTGCTCGGACTTGGTTGGTGTTTGTGTACCATGAGGGCCTTTTGGGGCCCAGGGGTTTTTACAGATGGTCTTTTGTGTTCCTAGTGCTAGATACTTTAAATACATCGTCAAGGTGGAGAATTGTGAGCTTGTGACTCGTATTTGGTGTGTAGAATAGCTTGGATTGGTGTGTCAAGTGTTTCGGAGAAATTTGAAGTAGAACCGTGAGCTGTTCTGGAAAGATGTGAATATTTTATATTGAAGAAATTAGAATTTGGAAATGTGCTGAACATAAACGTTGTAGATCCTTCTATTATCTTTTCAACGCATCAAAAATCAGCTCAATCGAAGGTCAGATGAAGAAGTTGTGGCTGAAATACTTAAGATTGTCAAAGCTGGAAATAAACACGGAGGGCCCGTGTTTTGGAAACACGATCCGTGTTTTTCATCACGAAAATATGTTCTGTTTTTCGGGAGAGGCCGAGAGATAGAAAATAAACACGGGGGTACCTTGTTTATTAATACGGTCCGTGTTTTTTGGGTTTTTCGCTCCGCCTCGGTTTTCGCTAATGACAGTCTCGTATAGTATAAATACCATGCGATTAGAACCCTAATAGGAGAGCGAACGCCGTCTTCTTCTCCTATTGAGTTCTATTGTAATTCCTTGATGAATTGAGTGATTTATGTGAGAATTTCTTTGTTTCTTTGTAATCACAATTACTTCACATCAATAAGATCATCTGTTTCCCCAATCTGTGTTCTTGAGTGTTATTCTCTTCTCAATTCTTGTGTGTTCTAATTGATTCTAATTAGATCTTATTTTTTCGAATTAGTATCGATCCACAACAACCATTCTCTATTATCATAATTACCAAACTACCCTTCTACATTATCAAAATTACCAAATTTCCCTTTAGTTGGTTAAATTAACAAATTATCCTTCTTCATTATCATAATTACCATTTTACCCTTTAATTAGTTAAATTACCAAACTACCCTTCTTCATTATTATAATTACCAAACTACCCTTCTCCATTATCAAAATTACTAAATTACCCTTTATTTGGTTAAATTACCAAATTGCCCTTCTTCATTATCATAATTACCATTTTACCCTTTTCATTTACAAATTCCCATTTTACTCTTGCCTCTAAAATTACCATTTTACCCCTTTACATACAAAATTACCATTTTATTCTTTTACTTACAAAATTACCACTTTACCCCTTTGCCTCCAAAATTACCATAATACCCCTCTTACTTTTAAATTACCATTTTACCCTTACCTTTAAAATTGCCATAATACCCTTTCACTTTTAATTTACCATTTTTTCCTTCTCCTCCAAACTTACCATAATATCCTTTTCTTATAAAATTACCATTTTACCCCCATTACTTTCAAATTTACCATTTTACCCTTCTCTTCCCAAAATTATGATTTTACCCTTTACATGTTTACCCTTTACTTTTAAAATTACCATAATACCCTTTTACTTACAAATTACCATTTTACCCTTTATTAAACCACCTTTATCAAATTATCACCACTACAGAAAGTATTAATATTAATACTCCATTCTCATTATCCAACTCCACCAACTGTTATGTTTCAATATAATACTCATTAACATCCACACATATTAGGCCACACTCTTGTACAAAATATATTACTAAAATGCCCGAGGGAAAACAATAATATTAACAATGCATTAATGGTCACAAAACCATAATATAGCATGGATAAGTACTTAACGTATTCTTAAATGACAATTCTCCTTCCTTAAGCATTTCTTCCATACATGGCATATAAACTAGCATGCTTTTCTTCATATAAATCAACACAAGAAACTACATATATTATATTAAACAACATATATCAAACGTAATATCATATTTAAAAAGCCTAATGTGTTAACATGCATTTATCTATGCATTTAAGTGGGGTTTCACGATTACCTTAATTCCCACAAAATTGAACTTTACCTGTATTTCGATTAAAGGTTCAAGCTTTGATTAGTAAAACCAAAACCTAAAATTAATATAAATATTTATCACATTAGAAATAAGAAAACCAATAGCATAAGACTTTAAAACATTTAATTAATGAAATACTTAACATAAAGTATTATTACACCATAAAACTTATTAAACAAAATATACCAAGGCATGCAGCAGCTCATCCTACTTATGTAGCATGAGTTACATAGGACTAGGGGCTCGAAATGGCAAGAATGGGAGGAGGGAGTGGTGTTATCTGGTTAAGGTTTTGTGGCTAGGAAAGAAGCCATATGGGGGAGGATTTTGGGCAAGGGAAGGGTGTAAAAGTGAAGAGGGGGTGTAGGTGGTGGTCGGGAATATTTTGACGATGACCAAGGGTGGTGGAAGCGGTGGCAGAAAGACTGCGAAGGTGGCTACCGAGGTGGAGGGGTTTGAGAAGGAAGGAAAAGAGAGGAGGAAAATGAAAGGCTGCAGGTGGTTTTTTCGGTCAAAGGAAGTGTAGGGGTGGTAGAGGAGTTTACATGGAGTAGTTTGGTGGCTCAGGTGGCTATAGAGGAGGCATAAAGAGGAGTTGCAGGGTAGTTTCCGAGAAGGGAGGAAAAAAAGAGAAAAAGAATAGGGCAGGAAGAAGGAGGTTGCAGGGTGGCTCGAGGGGTGGTATGATGGTGCAAAGGTGAGGTAGTGGGTGGCAGAGGGTGGTACAGGTGGCTGGTGCTGCGACGCAAAAATAGGGAGGGAGATTGAAGGAGAAGAACGGAAGAGAAAGAAGATCTAGGAAGGGGATGGAAGGATCGAAAATGGTAGGATGAAGCAGGGAAGGAAGAAGAAAAAGAAGAGGGCGAGAAAAGGAGGGGATAAGGGGCTCGGCAGGGTGGTAGGAGTATGGGAGTAGCAGGGAGAAGGAAGGGAAAGGAGGGGAAAGGCAAGGCATAGGCGAGCAGAGAGAGTGGTGGTGGGGCTAAGATGGAGTAGGAGAAATGGCGAGAGAGAGAGAGAGAGAGAGAGGGAGAGCATTAAGAGGTGGAGGGTTGTAGGTAGGGCAGTCGAAGATGGCAGAGTTGGTTGGGTATGGCATCAGGGGAACGGAAGAAGAAGAAAGAAAGAAGGGGGTTGCATGTAGGTCAGGCGAAGAGGAAGAGGGAAGAGTGGGCCAGCCAGTCAGGGAAGAAGGGAAAGAAAAGAAAGAAGGGAGGATGGGTTGGGCTTGCACGAGGGAGGAAGGAAGAAAGGAAAAGGGATTCTGGCCGAGGGAAAGAAAGGGGAATCAGGGGAGAAAGAGAGAGATGGGCCAGCATCCCAACGCGTAGGGGGAGGAAGGCAGGCCAAGGCTTAGCGGCCCGAAGGAAGAAAAAGGAAAAAAGAAAGAAAGGAGAAAAAGGAGAAAGAAAAGGAAAAGGGAAAAAGGAAAGGGAAAATGAGGAAAATAAAATAATTTAATTTATAAAATAATAAAATGTAATATTTTGTGTAATAAATTCATTTAGTAATTTAATTTAATATAATATAATATATGGGCTTAAAAAGTTAATTTTAGGAAGAGTATTGGTTTGAAAAATTATTTAAATAACAAGAGTATGATAAATTAAGAAAATATTTATTTTAATTTATTCAATATTTATATCTAATTTTATATACTCAGAAATCCATAAAAATAATAAATTTAAATAAATTTAAAATTTAACTTATCCTAAATAAAAGTTATTTATTAAATTATAGGCTTTTAAAATTTTGGGGGATTACAGTTAACTATAAAATTACTGGGTATTACCGCCATACATAGAATAAGTTCGGCTCCTTCACCTTTCTTATGCCAAGTGCTAAGGTTAAAACAAATCATAGACAAAGTAAATAAGTGAAAATAGAACACCACACATAGATAGAAGTTATGATAAAGGTTATTAGTACAACAAGATAACCAAAATACAATAAGGAACATAATAGTCTAAAGGAAAACTAATTAAAAATAAAAACTCAAACCTAAAAGTACAACACCGGTTTATCCTAACTCTTAGACCCAAAAGCTCATTTTAAAAATAGGACCTCTTCCTAAGGGTTCCATTTATCCTTGGTACTCTTATACACTTCATGTAACTCCATGGACTTCACATAGTCATCTCCAAAAGTAGTTAAGTACAACTTCCTCATACCGAATAAATCATAATACCTCACAAGAGGTAGCACACCAATATTGCATATAACCACACAAAATTTGATAAGTATACAAGAGCATAAAGAATGTACCTTAACCACATGCAATAATTATGAAATAATATATGTAATAACAAGTTTCAATCTCAATAGTAAAACATGCTAGTTTACTTTACATCATCTCAAAGTACAATAAAAATGTCTGATTAATCAAATAAACTCCAAAAACCATGGTAGGGTATTGAGGCAACTATTGAACCAAATTCCAAAAATAAGGTTGGCCACTGAGGCGACTACCAAAACAATTCCAAAATAAAGTGAGGCTACTGAGGTGAATATCGAAACAAATTCTTAAACTAAGGTAGGTAACTAAGGAAACTACAATACCAACAAATCTCAAGCACTCCCAAGATACCAAGATAGGGTACAAAGGTGACTACTAAACTAACAAACCCAAAATCAGTTCATTTCATTTTCTTATAGAATAGGTACTTCCATTTTAAAGTACTCAAGGGGGAGCCCAAAATCACTAAGGTACACCTAGTCATATTGGCACCTAAAAGCAACAAATATCCTTACCTCAAACCCTAATACACAATGGTATGTCTTGTCACATCAGCTCACAAAAGCAGCACAGTATCCTCTAACCTTGGTCACTCAGCCCTTAAGTATTGATAACCCCTATAGGGCATGTAGGTCACTAATATACTAGAATAAGGCCTTATAAGGGCACAAAAAAACACTAGCAAGAAAAAAAAAACAAATGAGGGATAATACCTCACCTCTAGGGTAGCTAATCTTAGACAACAAACCATTCCTAACTCTAGTTCTTTTACTTTAAGTATTAATATTTTAACAAGTGATTACTGATATCACATAATGCACAATAATTCCTATTTTGTACTTAACCATTTTTCCTTCTATTTTTAATTATTAAGGTAAATCCTAAGGTCTTCGATATAAGACAAGCTAAGTGAATATTAAGGTCAACCTATTAAAAGTAAAAGGTATCTTAATATCCAATTATTCACAAAAGGTATATTAGGTTAAAATTACCAAAATATCCTTCAAAACCTTAGTTTTGCCATTTTATTTTTCTTTCAACCTAAACATTTTTATTACAAGAAATTTGTCATGAAAAGGCCAAAAGACAATTAAAAAATTAGTTTAGAAGCAAGTAATCTTTATATATTGGTGATTAACTATATTATCCACTTTTCATGCATTTGGTGAGTTGAGCCGACAACACCCTAATCATGCAACTCTTACATATCACATACTTCATGCAGCAAGTGCGTATACATTTAAATCATAATTCATAATTTAAATATGAAAATTATTATCACCATACATATAGAAAATTATATCTAGACTCAGGTTATGCGAATGGAAATTTATCACAAGATAACCCTAATCTTACGTTTTGTTGTCATGCGAATAGAATTTTATCACAAGCTAACCTTAATTTTCATGCATTAGCAATCATATCATGTCATTTATATGATAACTTCATAAGAATGAAAATCCTAACAAAACCCAAGACATGCATACATCAATCATATAACATATTACCATGCATATAGTTTAACTTTTAACAATTATATGTATCATTCATTTAACATGTCACCATTTTATCATGTATGCCATAATACTTGAAAAGCATAAGACCCTAGCATCATTCTAGGTATGAAAAATCCTTATATGCTAACACATATTGTAATATCCCAAAATCCTAAGTTCCGAAATTTTGGCCAAATAAGGAATTAGTAGGGAATTAAGCATATAAATTCATTTACTTAAAATATAGGGAATCAATTAAGGTAAGTTAGGAGGAAAATATTAAAGAATTTAATTGGAACAAAATTAGGGTATTTTCCTAATTAACATGGAAGTTAAGGAAATTTATCTAAAATAACCTAAATTAAGCTAAAAAGGAATTAATTATTATTTTCTAAATATTTTTATTCAATAACCCAAAAATATTCTAAATAATTTATGCAAAATCCAAAACCCAAAAAAAAAAAAAAAAAAAAACCATTTCCCTTTTTCTTCCTTTTCCTTTTCTTCCTTTTCTTTTTCCTTTCTTCTTACCCGCCGGCTAGGCCTCGCCCGGCCCAGCTTTCCTTTTTCCCTCCCTTCTCCTTCCCCCGTGGCCCAGCGCGCCCAGCCCGCATCGCCAGGCGCGACGCAAAGTTTTGTCCCGATATCCTCTTAAACTCCGCGTTTCGATTAGCAGGAAGTAACTATTGCCAACCGGCCGGTTCTCCCTCTCCTTTCTTCTTCCCTGGACAGCCGGTCCACCCCCTTTCCCTTTTCTTCTTCCTCCTGCGTGACTGTACCCCGACCTGCAACCGCTGCACTTGCCGGCAGCCGCCTACAACGGCCGGCCACGCTGACTTTCCCTCTCCCGTCGTTTTCTTACACCAATCCGACCCCAACCGGCCTTTTCCCCTCTCCCGAGCGACCTGCCCCTTTCCCTTTTCCTCTTCCCTCGACCCCGACGCCCCTGCCATGGTAGAACCGCCTCGACTGCCGCCACCGGACGGCATGCTTGGTACCTGCCACCGCTTGTCTTCTTCCCCTTGTCATTGCCCACCTCAATCGGCCTATAAATACCTAAAGAGCCTCCTTAATCTGGGTTTTGATTTCGAAACCCAGAAACCCTCTATTCTTGCCGCCGCCCCGTTAGACAAGCCGTCTGCCGCCGCCGCCTAACGCCGACGATCCAAACCCCCCAGAACCAACCCTTGCACCACCCTCCACGCAACCAAACCGTCGCTGCCTCCGTTCCTACCCCGCACGAGCCACCACAATCGTGCGAAGGTGCCACCCCGAAAAATGCCACCGCCACCTTGCGCCGCCCTCTGCCGCCACCTCCGCCGTAATTAACCCCCGCTCCACCTCCCAAAGTGACCAGCAGGTCCTCCCCTACCTGCCCATACCCTCCTTACCCCCTGCTTCCTTCTCCACCGGCCTCCACCATTTCCACCACCTTCCTCCTCCTTCGGCCGCCGCGTCCACCACCGCGCGCCGCCTCCCTGCTCACGCCACCACCCTCACTCCACTCCCCTCCACCTGCTCTTTCTTTCCCCACCTCAAACTCCTCCTTTTTCCCTCCCATCTAACCGCCACCTCCATCTTTCCCCCTCTTCTCCTCCTCCACCGCCGCCGCCGTCGCCGCCACGCGCCGCCGCCGGACCACCACCGACCCTAGGTGGTTCTCCACCCATCCAAACCCTAACCCCCTTTTTATATAGCTGCTACTATTTTCTACTAATATTAACACTAATATACTTATTATTATTATTATTATATTTATTATTATGATTATTATTATTATTATTATTATTATTATTATTATTATTATTATTATTATTATTATCATCATCATCATTATTACCATTATTATTGTCTTCATTTTTAATGTTCTTATCTTCCAACTAATACTAACATCCCTTTTTAAACCCTAACTTGTATTATACTTAACTTTGGTCTTATTTTTATAATTATTGGTATTAATATTATTAATAATATTACTATTATTACTTCTATTATCCTTACTACGGTTATTTTTGTGGTTGCTAAACCTTACTTGGTTGTATTATTGTTATTATCATTACTACTAGGAGTATTATTATTATTATCGTTATTACTAGTTTTATTATTATTATTATCACTATTTTTCTATAGTTAGCATGAACATTATTATTATAAGAATAGAGCTAACGGGTCTAATAATATAAGTGTAACAATAGGTATTAAAAATAAACATATTTGGACTACTAATATCTAGTGTACTAATTCTAAGGTAAAAACCCTAGTTTTTGTATAAAACCCTTTTTAGTAATAAAAACCCTAACCTTAAACTAGAATGAGGATTGATAGTAATTATAAGGGAAACTAATACTTAGCATTTTCTCCTTTTATAGGTAACCCCGACCAAAGCCCTAAGGAGTTAGAGGAGCGTGCTCCAAGCCCGGCGTCGCCTTAGGTAAGGACGAAGCTATGGCCTTACGTTATGTGTGTTGTAATGTGTTGATGAATGATGAGCATGTCATGTTGATGTGTATTATGCATGTGCTATGAATAACCTGTTTTGTGTAGCGTAGCGTGGATCATGAGGTATGTGGCGTGTGCCTTATGTTATACATGTATGCCATGTTCCATGTTTGTTGTTGATGTTGATTATGTGACTTGTTATGGCCTTCTAGGACATGCATGCTAGGGTTTTGGGTAGCATAAAATGATAACAAAAGAAAAACGGGGAAGTGGATGTTGGAAAGTTTGCATGGGGGGCTTAGACCTTGCATGGGCGTAATCCTTACGTGGGAAAAGTTGATTTGGGTTGTAAGTAAGAGCTTGGGAGAGTCTTGGAAGGCTTGGAGACTTAGTGTGAACAATAGCACATAAGTTGGTGTATAAGAGGCCTTATTAGGGTTTTGTGTGTGAGTGGGTGTTGGAGAGTCTGCATGGAGTGTTTAAATTATGCATGGGAATGAATCTTACGTGAGGAAAGTGGATTTAGGAAGTAAGTAAGATAATGTCAAAGTTACGGGTCCATTGGGGACTCGGGTGCAAAATTTTACGTGGATCGATGTAAGGGTGTCTAAGGGACCCAATCAGGGTTTTTGGAGAAAATGAGGAAACTGAGGGGTACAAGGGTAAAAATGATCAAGGAAGGATGGAGTGTGGGGTTGAGAGTGAGAGTTCACTGATATAAAGGGGGAGTATGGGTTTTCTAAAGGAGAGGAGAGATTTGGGGTGAAAGAGGGAGATTACTTATTGAGGAAGTAAAGTGCTAGGGTTTGGGTGGCCAATTAGGGTTTTGTCGGTCACACGTGAACTAGGGAAATAAGGTAATACATTTGGGGAGTTTCATAATAAATATGAGGCGCGAGATAGAGAACAAAGTAACGTCTGGGTAAGTAAGAAAGAGTTGGGCCACATAGGTCGGACTAGGTTCTCCGAGGAGGAACCCTATAGGGATGAGGACATATGGAGTCGATATCATATGTGTCGGGGTAGTCTATATTCTTAGAGATCGTGCCTTACTATATGTCACTATGCCCTAGTCTAGGGGGGATGGATGTCAGGTGTGAGAAAAGGGTAAGTGTCTCAACATATGAGGCGGGCCCGCTTGAGAGGCAAATAGTAGTATGTTATTGGCATGCATGTCAAGGGTGATGTGTGATTCAATAAGACACGGATAAGACACTAATAACGTAAAGCGAAAGACTGTTGAGCCGAGCCTGTGCGTTTCGTTCCGGTCCACCGGCTATAATAGTGGTCAGAGACGTTCTGCCCTGTGTGTTTCGTTCCGGTCCACCGGCTATAATAGTGGTCAGAGGCGTTCTGCCCTGTGCGTTTCGTTCCGGTCCACCGGCTATAATAGTGGTCAGAGGCGTTCTGCCCTGTGCGTTTCGTTCCGGTCCACCGGCTATAATAGTGGTCAGAGGCGTTCAGCCCTGTGTGTTTATTTCCGGTCCACCGGCTATAATAGTGGGGCCTCGGCTCGATAGACCCAAAGTAAATAAGTTAAACCATGGGAAAAATACTAAGTACTTACAGTGGAACACCATGTTGAGGCGGGACCAGTCCGGTCCACCGGTTAGAATAGTGGTCAGAGGCGTTCTGCCTTGTGTTTTTATTTCCGGTCCACCGGCTATAATAGTGGGGTCCCCGTGCTCACATGGGTTATTGAAGAATGCGTGAAATGGACTTATTTCATTAATGAGAATACAGAATAAGACATCAGAAAGTGATTAGACCTATTCATGCATGTCATCGTATGTTATTTATGTGTTGAATGTGGGTCTTGTGTGCTATGTGTTGGCCTTAGCTCGTCTGTTACCTTACTCAGTACGTAGCGTACTGATCATCCGTTTCATGGGTGCTGCTCATTCCCACGAGCAGAGGGCCCTTCTGACCTTGTGCAGGTAGGAGATTTGGTTTTCGATGCCTACGACACCTATGAGGCATCGGGTGGGGCTGATTATTGAGTCTACTTTGGTTGGGGCCGAGAGGGAGCCGGTCGGACACCTTGTTATTTCTGTTGTCATTTATCATGTTCTGAGTCGTATTTATGTTACGCTCGTATTTTGGAATGGAATTCTTAAATTGTAATCCTAACGATATTTTAACTGTTGTTGGCACCTTAACCTTCCTGGATATTTTATGTTGATTATGCACTTATGCTTTGTTGGTTTCAATTCACAAAATTTTGATCTAGCCTTAGCACTCAGTATCGGGACGGTAGAAGTGAACCAGTCCGGTACTGAGTGTGGCGGTAATACCCCTAAATTCATGGTTTTAAATTGTACGCTTCCGTTAAACCTTTCGTTTTAAACGAAATTTTTCAGTAGTGAATTTGGGGTGTTACAAGTTGGTATCAGAGCCGTTGATCTAGTCGGACACGCTCTTTTGTTTTCAGAACATATCGTATTACAATGTTTTCAACCGATTTCAAGTGTTTTCACAACCAGATGAAATTCCTCTGTTTTAAAATTTCCGAGTCTGGCTCCAGTGAAGAATCGAGGGGTAGGTTAGTAATATTCCTAAAATGAGTAGCGTAACCGTGGTGTAATTGGCTATCTTCCGGTCGTGACCTTAGTTATAGGAAAGATAAATTCTTAGTACTTTCCCTTTAAGGGGGTAGTAGCATACCCTGATTTTTGCTAACCAATGGTCCCCTTTCTGACATTTCCTCCCCCCCCCCCCCCCTTGTAGTTATCAATGACGGGGAACGGTCGTACAGCACGTTTGGAGGATGCCATCAGGGCATTCATGGAGTTCATCCAGCGCAACCACCAGCCGGAGGGCGCGGGAGAGGATTGGCTCAGGAGAGTCATCGGACACCACCCACCCACTTACTCTGGAGAGGAGGACCCCATGGTCCTCGAAGGATGGATCAGAGACATGGACCGCACGTTCGAGGCGGTGGGTTGTCCGGCAGTTCGCCAGCCCAGCATAGCCACCTATTTCCTGAGGGCCGTGGCTGACACCTGGTGGGTTGAGTATCGAGCCCGGGATGGTCCCCCGGGGAATTGGGAGGCATTCAAGACTGCTCTTCGCGCTAGGTTCTACCCGGAGAGTCTGAAGAGGGATAAGATGTGGGAGTTCATGCAGCTCACGCAGGGATCCATGACCGTGCGCCAGTACTATGCTCGCTTCACCGAGCTACTACGCTTCGCCCCGAGGGTTGCAGCTAATGAGGCCACCGTGGTTTTCCTCGAAATGATGGTAAATATATAACAGAAATAGAGCTGTACATGATCACAGGGCATGCCCTGGTTAGCAGGCCCTTACAGACAAAAATAATTGGCAAGACATCTTAGTTGACCTAGGTCCCAGAAGGGAGTACAAGCTGTCAGATTCTACTAATAAGTGTTTTAAGTGTCCTGTCCAAAATAAAGGGCACTATATACAAATTTTTTTACTTGTACAATGACACTAGATCTATCTGGAGGTTTGGAATCATACAAGACAGAGTTTCTTGCTTTCCAGATCAGGTACACAGCAGCAGCTACTGCCAATGCTCTAGCTCTCCATATAGGGTGATGTCTGTAGGTATTTCTCTGTAGGACTCTGATAGTGCTAAAGAGGCTTGTAGAACCTCTATAAAATCCAAGGCACTGCCTGAGTTCCTGCCATATGCTATTAGATAGATCACAATCAAAAAACAAGTGCTGATGTGATTCAAGACCAGTATTACAGAAAAGACACTCCTTAGGCCCCAGAACAAATTTCTGTCTGTCTCTAGTATAGAGTCTTTTGCAGAGTGTGAGCCAGAGCAAAAATGAGTACCTCCTAGCCTTATGCATGCCCCAAACCACCTTTAGAGGTTTCCATTTGGGAGCTTTACTCCTAAGATAGTTGTAGGCTAGCAGAGAAGAAAAGCATCCATTCACAGACCAAGCTTTCACCTGTTCTCTGGCTTCAGCCTCAGAACCTGCTACATTCACCACCTGCTGAAAGATTTTTCTCAGTGTATTCATGAAATGGGAGCTGTCATGTTTGGCAATGAAGTCCTCCCAAGGTCTGCTCTTCAGGTAGTAGGTATGGATCCATTTGGTCCACAGAGATACCTTTTCCTCCTGCAGAGACCAAATATATCTACAGAGAAAAGCAGCATTCCATGCAGGGAGGTTTTTCAGGCCCAAACCTCCTTCCTTCTTTGGTAAACAGACAGTAGACCAAGCCACAGGAGGTGATTTGCCTTGCCACAGAAAAGCCCTGCAGAGGGATATTATTCTGTTTATCACAGTAGCAGGGATGGCAAATACAGAAAACCAGAACCCTACAATTCCTTGTATGACAGAGTTAATGATTTCAAGTCTTCCAGCATAGGAAAGTGAATTAGCTTTCCACACCTTCAACTTGTCACAGAGAGTGTTTATGAGTAGCTCATAATCAACAGCCCTAAGCTTGCAGGGGTTCAGGGGTACTCCAAGATACCTGAAAGGAAAAACCCCTCTGGTCATACCTGTACTCTGCAGAATGCCCTGCTGGAGGTGTGGAGCTAACCCTGCCATGAATACCTGTGATTTCAGAGGGTTGACAGACAGACCAGAGCATTCTCTGAAGTTCTCCAACCCTGTAAGCAGCACCTGCACTGAAGGAACGTCTCCTCTGCAAAACAGAAGAAGATCATCTGCAAATGCAAGATGGAGGAGGTTCAGCTGCCTGCACTTGGGATGGAAGGAGAAATTCTGCTGTTGGGCAAGGCCTTTGAGCTGTCTGCTGAGATATTCCATACAGAGAACAAAAAGATAAGGAGACATGGGGTCCCCCTGCCTGAGCCCTCTAGCTCCTTTGAAGTGCCCAAATGAATTGCCATTGAATTTCAGGGAGAAGGAGGTAGAGGAGACACACTCCATGATCAATGCTGTAAAATCAGGGGGGAAATTGAAGGCCTGCAAAATATTTTCCAGAAAATCCCAGGAAACAGTATCATAGGCCTTCATAAGGTCAACTTTTATCAAACACTTAGGAGATGTTCTCTTCCTGTTATACTCCTTCAAAATCTCCTGTAGAAGGAGGACATTTTCAGTCAAAAGCCTGTTCTTGATAAAGGCCCCCTGTTCAGGGCTAATTATGGAATCAAGGCTCTCAGCAATTCTCTTTGCAATAATCTTGGCTACCACCTTATAGACAGTGTTGCAACAGGCAATAGGCCTAAAGTCATTAACCCTAGCAGCATTCTGAGATTTTGGGATAAGGCCACCGTGGTTTTCCAGTTCGAGTAGGGGTTGAGTTTCGGTATCCGGAGGATGATGGGGGCGGTTCCATTCACCGACCTTGCGACTCTCTACGAGCACGCCTGCCTCGCCGCCACTCTAGTTCAGGAGCAGGCCAGCATCCTCGGGAAGAGGAAACCTGAGAGCCAGGGTTCGGGGAGCAGGACCTAGACAGGATTTGGAGGACCGAGGGGACCCCCGCCAAGGGACCAGAGTAGGGGCCAGGGACCCTTAGGAGGGTCTACGTGCAGGCGTTGTGGTCGCCGCCACCCTGGTCGAGATTGCAGAGGGAACATTTTCACATGCCACAACTGTGGCAAGAGGGGCCACCGATCGTTTGAGTGCCAGGGACCCCCACGTGCACCTCCATATCAGCCTCGACAGACCCCACAGGGGGGAGCTGTGATTCCACAGCGGCAAGCCTACCAGCAACACCTCCAGACTTCAGGCCCTCAGTACTACCAGCGAGCCCCCGCTGGCCCCGCAGCTAGAGAAGGTAATGGGAGGCCCCAGGGATCCGGGACCCGCCCTCAACAGGGAGGTCAGTCAGGCGGACGCCTGAACGTGATCAGCCAGGCCGAGGCCGATCGCCAGCTTGACGTCATCACGGGTATGTTCACAGCTTGCTCTCTACCGGTGCATGTATTATTTGATTCGGGTGCCACTATGTCTTTCATCTCATCTGTTTTTGCCGCTAAGGCGGGATTGTTGCCTGCTTCTAGAGTCAATTTTTCTGTGATGTTGCCCTCCAGGGATCGAGTGGATTGTAGTTGCATGTTCTCCGATGTGGCCTTAGTCATAGGCGGGGTAGACTTCCTAGTGAACTTGATCGGGATGGACTTGAAGGAGTTCGATGTGATTCTGGGGATGGATATGTTGGGGAGGTACAAGGCCGTCATCGATTGTGCTCAGGAGCGCGTGATCCTACGAGGCCCGAAAGGAGTTAGGGTTTCCTACAGACGGACTCAGCCAGAACCCACCACCAAAGTAGTGACAGCAGTGACCCTGCACACCTTGGTCCAAAAGGGGAACCCCTTATACTTGTGCAGTGTTCAGGAGTTGAACAAGGACGTGACCGCCCTAGACAATATCCCGATAGCCAGAGACTTTCCAGATGTGTTTCCGGAGGAGATACCGGGCATGCCCCTAGTGCGAGAGATTGACTTTAGAATCGAGTTGATACCAGGAGCTGAGCCTATCACGAGGGCACCCTATCGAATGGCGCCGGTGGAGTTAAAGGAGCTAAAGGCCCAACTAGAGGAGTTACTCGAGCGTGGGTACATCCGACCGAGTGTGTCACCCTGGGGAGCACCGGTTTTGTTTGTGAAGAAGAAAGACGGTAGCCTCCGCCTTTGCATCGACTATCGTGGGCTGAATCAATTGACGGTGAAGAATCGGTACCCACTCCCAAGGATTGACGACCTCTTCGATCAGTTGAAGGGAGCCACAGTATTTTCTAAGATTGACCTGAGATCAGGGTATCATCAGTTGAGGATCGCGGATGCTGACATTATGAAGACCGCCTTTCGGACTCGTTATGGACACTATGAGTTCACGGTGATGTCCTTCGGACTCACAAATGCACCCGTTGTTTTCATGGACTTGATGACGAGGATTTTCAGGCCCTTCCTCGACCAATTTGTCGTGGTGTTCATAGACGACATTTTGGTGTACTCACGAGAGAAGGAAGAACACGAAAGACACCTTCGCGCCATTCTGGGCCTTCTGAGGGAGCATCGTCTGTATGCCAAGTTATCTAAGTGCGGGTTTTGGCTCCAGGAGGTGGCCTTCTTGGGGCACATAGTGTCGGCAAGAGGAGTGGCAGTGGACCCTGCCAAGGTTGTGGCCATCACAGAGTGGAATCCCCCTACGACCGTGTTAGAGGTTAGAAGTTTTCTGGGATTGGTCGGGTACTACAGGAGGTTTGTGCAGAATATTTCGAGGATTGCCCGACCGCTAACCAACCTGTTGAAGAAGACCACTAAGTTCCAGTGGGATGAGACATGTGAGGGATCCTTCCAGGAGTTAAAGAGGAGGTTGACCACCGCACCGGTATTGACCCTACCAGAGGGAACTGAGGAGTTCGAGGTATTCAGTGATGCCTCTAAGCACGGGCTCGGGTGTGTATTGATGCAGAAGGGTAAGGTAGTTGCATATGCATCTCGTCAGCTGAAGCAACATGAACAGAACTACCCCACCCATGACCTAGAGTTAGCCGCGGTGGTTTTTGCCTTGAAGATTTGGAGGCACTATCTATATGGGGCAAAGTGCAGGTTCTTCACAGACCATAAGAGCCTCAAGTACATCTTCACCCAGAAGGAGCTCAACATGAGACAAAGGAGGTGGCTAGAGCTCGTTAAGGACTACGACATCGAGTTGATATACCATGAGGGTAAGGCCAACGTGGTAGCAGACGCTCTGAGTCGGAAGACCTCCCACTCCACATCATGTCGAGTGGTTGTAGATAAGGTTCTGGGTGAGCTGTCAGGATTGGAGGTGAAGTTGATTCCACAAGGAGACTTGGAGGCCCGTTTGAGCGCCTTGACACTCACCCCTACCATCTTCGAGGAGATCCGGACCAGCCAGGAAGGGGACAGTAAGTTGGATAAGATCAGGAAAAAGGTACAGGAGGGCCATGCAGAAGGATTCCGCATTCACGAGGATGGCAGTCTCAGATTTAAGGGTCGGTGGTGTGTGCCTCGAAAATTTTTAGATCTGAAGCGCCGCATCATGGAGGAAGGGCACCAGACTCCGTATTCTGTCCACCCTGGGGGAGATAAGTTGTATAAGGACTTAAAGAAGATCTATTGGTGGTCCCGCATGAAACGGGAGATTGCAGAGTTCGTGTCTTGATGTTTGGTGTGCCAGAAGGTCAAGATCGAGCACCAGAGGCCAGCCGGTTTACTTCAACCCTTAGAGGTGCCGAAATGGAAGTGGGACTCCATCTCCATGGATTTTGTCAATGGGTTACCGAGGACTAAGAGTGGGTGTGACACCATCTGGGTGATCGTGGACAGATTGACAAAGTCAGCAGTATTCATTCCGATGAAATCCACCTGGAGCATGGATCAGTTAGCAGGGGCATACATGAAGTTTGTAGTCAGCCGTCACGGGGTCCCAGCAGACATCGTCTCGGACCGGGATTCGAGATTTGTCTCCCATTTTTGGGGAAAGTTACAGGAAGTCTTGGGGACAAAACTAAAGATGAGCACTGCCTTCCATCCTGCTACTGATGGGCAGACGGAGCGAACTATACAGACTTTGGAGGACATGCTAAGGGCATGTGTGCTGGACTTCCAGGGTAGTTGGGAAGATCGTCTACACCTGATTGAGTTCTCCTACAACAACAGCTACCACGCTAGTATCGGGATGGCCCCCTTCGAAGCCTTGTACGGGCGGAAGTGTCGGACCCCCTTGTGTTGGAGTGACATCAGTGAGACCATAGTGTTGGGGCCCGAACTGATAGAGGAAATGACCAAGCAGGTTCGGCAGATTCAGGACCGGATGAGGATAGCCCAGAGCAGACAAAAGAGTTATGCGGATCGGAAACGTCGGGAGGGTGACTTCAAACCTGGGGAGAGGATATTATTAAGAGTCTCCCCCACGAAAGGCGTTCAGAGATTTGGTAGGAAAGGAAAGCTGAGCCCGAGGTACATTGGCCCCTTTGAGATCTTGGAGCGGATAGGCGAGGTGGCTTATCGAGTAGCTCTCCCTCCAGAGTTAGCCCGGGTCCATAATGTATTCCATGTCTCCCAGCTACGAAGGTATGTTGCCGACCCCTCCCATGTGATCCGGCCAGACGAAGTAGAGTTGGACGATTCCTTGAGTTATGAAGAGCGACCAGTGCGGATCCTGGATACCAAGTTAAGGAAGACTCGCACGAGTTCGGTGCCCTTGGTTAAGGTCTTATGGATTCGACACGGGAACGAAGAAGCTACCTGGGAGACCGAGAAGGATATGCGGGAGGCATACCCTGAACTTTTCGTCACAGGTTAGAACCTCTACTTATCTAGTATGACCCTAAGGGGGTAGTTAGGTTAAGTATAGCTAGTGATGCATTAATATAGAAGATTGGAATGCCCCAACCCTAACCCTAGAGAGCCGCAGGAGACTTCAGGGGCGAAGTCTGTTTTTAAGGGGGTAGTGATGTAATATCCCAAAATCCTAAGTTCCGAAATTTTGGCCAAATAAGGAATTAGTAGAGAATTAAGCATATAAATTCATTTACTTAAAATATAGGGAATCAATTAAGGTAAGTTAGGAGGAAAATATTAAAGAATTTAATTGGAAAAAAATTAGGGTATTTTCCTAATTAACATGGAAGTTAAGGAATTTATCTAAAATAACCTAAATTAAGCTAAAAAGGAATTAATTATTATTTTCTAAATATTTTTATTCAATAACCCAAAAATATTCTAAAGAATTTATGCAAAATCCAAAACCAAAAAAAAAAAAAAAACCATTTCCCTTTTTCTTCCTTTTCCTTTTCTTCCTTTTCTTTTTCCTTTCTTCTTACCCGCCGGCTGGGCCTCGCCCGGCCCAGCTTTCCTTTTTCCCTCCCTTCTCCTTCCCCCATGGCCCAGCGCGCCCAGCCCGCATCGCCAGGCGCGACGCAAAGTTTTGTCCCGATATCCTCTTAAACTCCGCGTTTCGATTAGCAGGAAGTAACTGTTGCCAACCGGCCGGTTCTCCCTCTCCTTTCTTCTTCCCTGGACCGCCGGTCCACCCCCTTTCCCTTTTCTTCTTCCTCCTGCGTGACCGTACCCCGACCTGCAACCGCTGCACCTGCCGGCAGCCGCCTGCAACGGCCGGCCACGCTGAATTTCCCTCTCCCGTCGTTTTCTTACACCAATCCGACCCCAACCGGCCTTTTCCCCTCTCCCGAGCGACCTTCCCCTTTCCCTTTTCCTCTTCCCTCGACCCCGACCCTGCCATGGCAGAACCGCCTCGACTACCGCCACGGGACGGCATGCCTGGTACCTGCCACCGCTTGTCTTCTTCCCCTTGTCATTGCCCACCTCAATCGGCCTATAAATACCTAAAGAGCCTCCTTAATCTGGGTTTTGATTTCGAAACCCAGAAACCCTCTATTCTTGCCGCCGCCCCGTTAGACAAGCCGTCCGCCGCCGCCCCCTAACGCCGACGATCCAAACCCCCCAGAACCAACCCTTGCACCACCCTCCACGCAACCAAACTGTCGCTGCCTCCATTCCTACCCCGCACGAGCCACCACAATCGTGCGAAGGTGCCACCCCGAAAAACGCCACCGCCACCTTGCGCCGCCCTCTGCCGCCACCTCCGCCGTAATTAACCCCCGCTCCACCTCCCAAAGTGACCAGCAGGTCCTCCCCTACCTGCCCATACCCTCCTTACCCCCTGCTTCCTTCTCCACCGGCCTCCACCATTTCCACCACCTTCCTCCTCCTTCGGCCGCCGCGTCCACCACCGCGCGCCGCCTCCCTGCTCACGCCACCACCCTCACTCCACTCCCCTCCACCTGCTCTTTCTTTCCCCACCTCAAACTCCTCCTTTTTCCCTCCCATCTAACCGCCACCTCCATCTTTCCCCCTCTTCTCCTCCTCCACCGCCGCCGCCGTCGCCGCCACGCGCCGCCGCCGGACCACCACCGACCCTAGGTGGTTCTCCACCCATCCAAACCCTAACCCCCTTTTTATATAGCTGCTACTATTTTCTACTAATATTAACACTAATATACTTATTATTATTATTATTATTATATTTATTATTATGATTATTATTATTATTATTATTATTATTATTAATATTATTATTATTATTATTATCATCATCATCATTATTACCATTATTATTGTCTTCATTTTTAATGTTCTTATCTTCCAACTAATACTAACATCCCTTTTTAAACCCTAACTTGTATTATACTTAACTTTGGTCTTATTTTTATAATTATTGGTATTAATATTATTAATAATATTACTATTATTACTTCTATTATCCTTACTACGGTTATTTTTGTGGTTGCTAAACCTTACTTGGTTGTATTATTGTTATTATCATTACTACTAGGAGTATTATTATTATTATCGTTATTACTAGTTTTATTATTATTATTATCACTATTTTTCTATAGTTAGCATGAACATTATTATTATAAGAATAGAGCTAACGGGTCTAATAATATAAGTGTAACAATAGGTATTAAAAATAAACATATTTGGACTACTAATATCTAGTGTACTAATTCTAAGGTAAAAACCCTAGTTTTTGTATAAAACCCTTTTTAGTAATAAAAACCCTAACCTTAAACTAGAATGAGGATTGATAGTAATTATAAGGGAAACTAATACTTAGCATTTTCTCCTTTTATAGGTAACCCCGACCAAAGCCCTAAGGAGTTAGAGGAGCGTGCTCCAAGCCCGGCGTCGCCTTAGGTAAGGACGAAGCTATGGCCTTACGTTATGTGTGTTGTAATGTGTTGATGAATGATGAGCATGTCATGTTGATGTGTATTATGCATGTGCTATGAATAACCTGTTTTGTGTAGCGTAGCGTGGATCATGAGGTATGTGGCGTGTGCCTTATGTTATACATGTATGCCATGTTCCATGTTTGTTGTTGATGTTGATTATGTGACTTGTTATGGCCTTCTAAGACATGCATGCTAGGGTTTTGGGTAGCATAAAATGATAACAAAAGAAAAACGGGGAAGTGGATGTTGGAAAGTTTGCATGGGGGG
This sequence comes from Tamarix austromongolica, assembly GCA_039764185.1. Taxonomy (NCBI): domain Eukaryota; kingdom Viridiplantae; phylum Streptophyta; class Magnoliopsida; order Caryophyllales; family Tamaricaceae; genus Tamarix; species Tamarix austromongolica. The sequence continues at coordinate 73,966,021 of CM077813.1, forward strand.
CTTAGACCTTGCATGGGCGTAATCCTTACGTGGGAAAAGTTGATTTGGGTTGTAAGTAAGAGCTTGGGAGAGTCTTGGAAGGCTTGGAGACTTAGTGTGAACAATAGCACATAAGTTGGTGTATAAGAGGCCTTATTAGGGTTTTGTGTGTGAGTGGGTGTTGGAGAGTCTGCATGGAGTGTTTAAATTATGCATGGGAATGAATCTTACGTGAGGAAAGTGGATTTAGGAAGTAAGTAAGATAATGTCAAAGTTACGGGTCCATTGGGGACTCGGGTGCAAAATTTTACATGGATCGATGTAAGGGTGTCTAAGGGACCCAATCAGGGTTTTTGGAGAAAATGAGGAAACTGAGGGGTACAAGGGTAAAAATGATCAAGGAAGGATGGAGTGTGGGGTTGAGAGTGAGAGTTCACTGATATAAAGGGGGAGTATGGGTTTTCTAAAGGAGAGGAGAGATTTGGGGTGAAAGAGGGAGATTACTTATTGAGGAAGTAAAGTGCTAGGGTTTGGGTGGCCAATTAGGGTTTTGTCGGTCACACGTGAACTAGGGAAATAAGGTAATACATTTGGGGAGTTTCATAATAAATATGAGGCGCGAGATAGAGAACAAAGTAACGTCTGGGTAAGTAAGAAAGAGTTGGGCCACATAGGTCGGACTAGGTTCTCCGAGGAGGAACCCTATAGGGATGAGGACATACGGAGTCGATATCATATGTGTCGGGGTAGTCTATATTCTTAGAGATCGTGCCTTACTATAAGTCACTATGCCCTAGTCTACGGGGGATGGATGTCAGGTGTGAGAAAAGGGTAAGTGTCTCAACATATGAGGTGGGCCCGCTTGAGAGGCAAATAGTAGTATGTTATTGGCATGCATGTCAAGGGTGATGTGTGATTCAATAAGACACGGATAAGACACTAATAACGTAAAGCGAAAGACTGTTGAGCCGAGCCTGTGCGTTTCGTTCCGGTCCACCGGCTATAATAGTGGTCAGAGGCGTTCTGCCCTGTGTGTTTCGTTCCGGTCCACCGGCTATAATAGTGGTCAGAGGCGTTCTGCCTTGTGCGTTTCGTTCCGGTCCACCGGCTATAATAGTGGTCAGAGGCGTTCAGCCCTGTGTGTTTATTTCCGGTCCACCGGCTATAATAGTGGGGGCCTCGGCTCGATAGACCCAAAGTAAATAAGTTAAACCATGGGAAAAATACTAAGTACTTACAGTGGAACACCATGTTGAGGCGGGGACAGTCCGGTCCACCGGTTAGAATAGTGGTCAGAGGCGTTCTGCCCTGTGTTTTTATTTCCGGTCCACCGACTATAATAGTGGGGTCCCCGTGCTCACATGGGTTATTGAAGAATGCGTGAAATGGACTTATTTCATTAATGAGAATATAGAATAAGACATCAGAAAGTGATTAGACCTATTCATGCATGTCATCGTATGTTATTTATGTGTTGAATGTGGGTCTTGTGTGCTATGTGTTGGCCTTAGCTCGTCTGTTACCTTACTCAGTACATAGCGTACTGATCATCCGTTTCATGGGTGCTGCTCATTCCCACGAGCAGAGGGCCCTTCTGACCTTGTGCAGGTAGGAGATTTGGTTTTCGATGCCTACAACACCTATGAGGCATCGAGTGGGGCTGAGTATTGAGTCTACTTTGGTTGGGGCCGAGAGGGAGCCGGTCGGACACCTTGTTATTTCTGTTGTCATTTATCATGTTCTGAGTCGTATTTATGTTACGCTCGTATTTTGGAATGGAATTATTAAATTGTAATCCTAACGATATTTTAATTGATGTTGGCACCTTAACCTTCCTGGATATTTTATGTTGATTATGCACTTATGCTTTGTTGGTTTCAATTCACAAAATTTTGATCTAGCCTTAGCACTCGGTATCGGGACAGTAGAAGTGAACCGGTCCGATACTGAGTGTGGCGGTAATACCCCTAAATTCATGGTTTTAAATTGTACGCTTCCGTTAAACCTTTCGTTTTAAACGAAATTTTTCAGTAGTGAATTTGGGGTGTTACACATATATTCTACCATCTTATGAGGGATTGGATTTATCTAATCTAAGATCGCAAAAAAGGTCTTCTCCAAGGTCCTTAAGAATTACCTAGGCGTTTAACACACAAACACATATATACTAGCATTTAATATTACACAAAAAAACTAAAAATTACTAAAACAACTCATGGATTACTAAATATTTGAAACAAATCAAGGGAAGCTAAAAAAATTAAGAAACAAAAGGGAGAACGATCGGTGGATGCTACCAAGAAGGAGAAGAGGGTAACGGTAGCTTAGGTCGTTGCTAAGGGTGTCTTTGGCTGGAATGGCCAATGCTTGGTTGGGGAGAACAACAGGAAAAGGTGTAAGGGGAGGAAGTAAAAGTGGAACTAAATACCAAAGGTGTAGGGTGAAGGCATTGGTGGATAATGGTGTAATACACCACCTTTTTGGAAAATGTTGAATGTGAAGTTATGTAAATTTTTGAAATTGATTTTGATTTGTTATTATGAATTAATTTGAGGTAAAGTTTAATTTAAAACATGGTTGGATAATGGGAATTTTTGATTTTTTTAGGTCAAGTGATCGACTTGTGTGTAGAACAATCGATTGGTAGGCCAAACTAATCAACTGATTTATCAAGCTGGCCATATATTCAAAACTTAATTTTTTCTGAAAATTTTCTTATACTAAAATGGAACTTTTTTAACCTATACCAAATTATCCCTAAGAGATTATTATCCTTTTTCATGATGTATTTAACCCTAAATATTACCTTAGATAGATCTAGATGTCAATTGGGATAAAAAGGGAGGAGATCACCTCAACCTTATCTTTTTCCACCTCTCCCTTCTACACCTTTCTAAGATCAATGCTTTCATCTCAAGCACATTACCCTCTTTTTTTTCTATTAATGGGAAGATTCCTTCCACACTAATGTTCCATTACCCTCTTATGTATTGCATTTCTGTTCTAATTGGCCCCCATTCTCTAGAAATACTATTTGAGCTCTAGAGAATTGGTCAACATATCTTAGATGAAATCTGTCCATTTAACTTGAATTCAGATGGTGAGAATTACAGTTTTTGAATTGTTCCTAAACTATCTGTGATCTATCTCAATTAGTTGGGCATAAATAGCCTCGATCACCCCTTTTGTTCACCTTTTCTTCAGCCACCAAAAACTCTCAACTCTTTATATTCACCCTCTTCCTTTCTGAATTTTGAAACTTAAGGTCAATTCCTTGCACTCTGTTGATCATTTCTCTGGCTTTATTTTATTTTAATTGTTAATTAAAGAAGAGTCAAATTTGGGGAAAATGATTAAGTGGTTCAAGTGAGCATTCCCTGTTTTTACCATAAGTAAGATATGTTCCTTCTTTCCTTTCTATTTCGAGTTCAAATTGATTATGGTTTTGAATGAATTTCTAATTTAAATATTTTTATTTTTAAGGTTTTAAAAGTTGAGATTTTCATATACTAAAATTTCTAATTAAATGGAGCTTTGACTACATCAAATAAATGATTCTCGCTTCTAAATTGGATTATGAGCATTCCTCCATGATATGAGTTTATTTAGTGCTCGTTTGGTATGGGAGTAATAGGGGTGGAAAAATTAGCCCCATATTTTATATATCTTGTATAATTTATTCAAAATTAAATATTTTTATTTTAATAAATACCCATTTTAAATCTTAATTTGATCTAAAATGGGTATTTCATTAAAAATATATTTATTATCATTAAATACTTAATATAAGAGGTATAAAATAGAGGGAAATTTTTTTCACCCCTATTACCCCATACCAAACAAGCCCTTAAGTTGATTTTTTATGTTAACATGAAATTATATAGCATGAAAATTTGATTTAGATGGGTAGATTGTACATTTTGAGGAAAAATTATGAAACTTGAGAAAAATGGGATATGATAATTAAATAATGACATATGCTAGTTAAATCAGTCAAAATGTGCTATATAATGTTGAATCATGTTCTAATGTGGTTTAGTAAAGACTTATAAGCATGATCTAAATTAAAATTATTGTTTGGTGTTGTTATAGGACAAACCAATCAACTCGTTCTTAGAAATCGACTTGTTAATCTAACCTATCGACTAGTGAGCCTAGAGATACATTGGTCTTGCTCTCTCCTTAAATCCATTGAATAGTTTAAGAGAGCTAATTGACTAGTCTATGAATAGTCAACTATTTTTCCTAAATAGATATAATGTTTTGGGGAAGATTTTGGTTTGCTCAAGTCAAATTGATCCAAAAATGATCAACTGGTTGAGCCCGACCCATCAACTAGTTTAACTAGTTTATGTGATTTATTTTCTTTCAATTTGGTTATGCTTTGAGGCTATACATAGGACTATTCTATGATTAGTGAAGGGATAAAATATAAATTTAATCATATATTATGACCTAATGAAAGGATTAATTGGATCAAGATTAATGACATACTCAATGAATATTGTAAAGGTCAAATGGATATACTATTGATGACATGTGACATTTTTGAGAAAAGAGTAATAAAGCACATCTTCAGCTTGAATAAAATATCATGATGGGAATGACCAATAATGGGAAAGGATAAATGGAAACCCCACATGGTTGGGAAATCGGAAGGATTAATACGTAAGAAATATGTTATTGCGAAGTACAATTAAGTTGTGCATGGGTTTGGGTTACCAGATCCTCGATTACCTACTAGGGGTTAGTATGCTTTTGGGTATTTATTGGTCCCTTCAAGATCTACCTTTTTCCAAGATCCTTAGGGGTCCCAATGCCTTACCTGCTATAGATATTGATGATGTACTAGGGGATATTAATATTAAAGGGTCTAGTTACCTAGGTGTTTAGCTTTGGCATGGACTTATGTCCATATTGGTTGGTTTTTTTCATGGACATATGTCCATTCTGGTAATTAGCTTTAGCTTAGACTTAAGTTCACTTTATTGATTCCTTTCAGCCTAGATTTGATGTCCCCTAGTTTGGATAGACTTCCATGGTATGTAAAACCATGGGGTGGTGCATAGTCCATCACTTGATGATAATAAAGTAAGATGATAAGAATATAGATGATGAATAAGTGAATGATTGATAAGTGCATAATGATGGGGATAATGGTTTGCATGACCAAAAAGGATAAAAGCCGTATGTACACTTGGATGATGGCTTAAATGACTAACTGGTTAATAATTAGAAAGATTGACAAGGTGTTGCACTATAACAACATATGGATAAGGAAATTGTGTAATCTAATAAGTTAAGCAAGTTAGTAAGTAAACCCTAGTGGTTGCCTAGATTAATCTATCTAGTACATATGTAACTACCTAAGTGGTTAAAATATGAAGATAAGCGTAATACATTATGTGTTGGCTGAATTATGCATGATAGCATACCTTGATGCACTATAACCTTTACATATTTGGCTTTAGAATAATGCATGATAAATATGATATCCATGTTATGATAGAATCTGTATGTGTGCACTTTTTCATTGAGGAATCAACTTAGCTTACTCAGTATGTAGCATAGTGATGTGCCCATTTGCTCAGTCACCTACTCATTCCTATGAGCAAAGGTTCATATGTAGGTTTTTAGGGATCACTAGCAATGGGCCCACCTTAGCTTGGGTTTGAGGCTTAAGAGAGTGGGCATTTTGAAGATTTTGCGAGCTCCGTGAACGACCATGGTTTGGGGTCATACCCTAATCTTGTTTTGATGTAGCCTCGTACTCTTAACTATTTATATTTTTATATTGATTTAGTTAGGACTATTGAGGTCTTTCGATGTAATTTTTTTTAAATGTTTATGTAATTTATGTTTGTGCACTCTATTTTAAATTAGTTGGTTAGTTTTATCCTTGTATATGATATAGGATACGCAAAGGACATATATCCTATGTTATGTATTATGGTAACACCATTTTTATCCTACGTACATTTTCAACTTCTACATTAAATTAAACAAAATTTTTTAGTAGTGAAAAACAAGGGTGTTACAAATGGTACAGAAAAAGGGGAAGCTTCAGCAAAATTGACCAAAGGAGGAGGTGGAACTTAGGTGGCTTTGGCTGGTGGTATAGAGTGAGGTGCGATGGTTTTAGCCATATAAGAGGAGGGTAGAATGGCAGGGATGGCCAATGTTGTGGTGGTAGTTTTGATTGAAACAGTAGAAGCCACGGGAAAGGGAGAAGTTTTGTGTGTTTGGACCAAGGAGGTGGGGGTTTTTGGTGAGTTTGTGCATTGGTCTTGGGGGTGTTTTGGTAGAGTTTCTAGTGCAAGTGGTGAGGGATTTTTGGTAGTGGCTAGTGGCAAGGAAAGGGGACAGGCGGTGGAGTGCATTGTAGATAAAAATGGTGAGGATGAAGGCGCAAGGATAGAGAAATGGGGAGGGCTTTTGTGTGGAGGAGCTTAGAAGAAAGAGGCAATGACATAGGCTTGTAGGGAGTTAAGGATGAAAAAGAAATGGATGGGAGAATGGGTTAAGAAAAGGAAGGTTTTTAGGGAGATATGGAGAAAAACAAGGAAAGGAAAACATGAGGGAGAGGGAGGAATGGTGCAAGAATGGAGGCGAGCAATGGAGTACAAGAGTAGTGTGTGCCGAGTAGAGGGAGTAGGGTGAGGTAAGAAAAATATACCATAGGATAGGAGTAATTATTTTGGTGAATAACTAGGTTAAAATATCCTATGAGCTTGTGACTCATAATTGGTATTTATAATAGTTTGGATTAGTGTGTGAAGTGTTTCGGAGAAATTTGGAGTAGAACTATGAGCTATGCTAGAAAAATATAAATATTTGACCTTTATGCAACTAGAATTTCACAAAGTATTTAACATGAAAGTTCTAGATATTTCTTTTATCTTTCCAATTCATAAAGAATCAGCTACATTTGAGGTCAAATGAAGGATTTTTGGCTGAAATACTAAATATTATCCAAGTTAGAAAGAAATAAGGGGCCTCATGTTTGTAGCAGCCTTGTACAATATAAATACCATATGATTAGAATTCTAATTAGTATAGCGTCATCCTATTCTATCCTCTTTATTTCTCTTTTAATTCCTTGGCGAATTGAGTGATTTAAGTGAGTATTTCTTTCATTCTCTTTGTAATCACAATTACTTTACATCAATAAGAACATATATTTCCCCAATCTATGTTGTTAAATGTTCTTCTCTTCTCAATTATTGTATTTTCTAATTGATTTCAATTAGATCTTGTTTTTTTAAATTGGTATCGATCCCCAAAATATCCAAATAAAATTATTAGGTTACTGGAATTAGAGTTTAATTAATGAAACAATTACCCATTAAGATCCAACCTAGGTTTAATATTTAATACGCACTCTCTAGTAAATATTAATCTAATTAAATTTTGTTTGTCATATTTCATAATAATAATAATTTTACACATATCAACATTATATTTAATACAAAATATCCTAAAATAATTATCACAACTAATACACATAATTACCAATTTATAATTAGGGTTTCTTGAAATGAGATATAACAAAGACTATAGGTGTTATTCATCAACTATTACCTTAGCTTCTTTTGCTTTTAAGGTTTTTTCAATTCTCTAACTTTCTATACACCTAAAATATGTAAAATTTATAAGCAAGATCATCTTCATCATAGACTCATCTTCCTCTCTCAATCAATTTGCCTAGGTAAAAACCCGAATAGGTAAATCTTATAGGACTAGGAATGAAGTTAGTATATTCTTCCCTAGTATGATAAGGCTATATAGAATGTCCAAGACTCCGTGATCTAGATGTGTTTTGATATAAAATGTGAGGGGTAGTTATTTTTATTTCCTAGAAGGTTTAGCTTTATACTAGGGGGAACCCACTTTTATTGGTACTAGCTAACTTATGAGGGTTCTGATTTTCCTTTGGAACCTCCATCTAGGAAGTAGAAGGAGTAAAGGTAGGTGGTTGTTGTTTTCTCTTCGGATAATACCAAGAGTTGTGGTCAAAAGCATCACAAAAGAGTAAAAGGTTGGCCATCATTCATATATGATTTGCTAAGTAAGAACTACTCCCTCGAGATCCTCAAGCTCAAAAAATATCTTGTTAAAATCTAGCTCCACTAATGTTGAGGTGAAAGAGATCATTTTTTACTAAATTGATGATGCCATCCATATACAATTGACTACCCATAACATTAGTGATTCTACTAATCGAATATATATCCCAATAATCCAAGGGTAAGTTAGGCAACTTGATCCACAAATGAATAAACTTAAATCGTTCTTTCACAAATTAAAAACTATTTATTCCATGGCTTTAAGATAAATGGTTGATTCATGCAAGTTAAGTATGGGCATTAAAGAACCTAATTCTTGACCTCCTCAACATTAAATTTTAAGACAACAAAACCTTCATCATAAAGCCCAATCTTGGGTTCAACTATTGTCTCCCATTGAGTACATACAAAGGGGGTCATATGGTTTAGATCAAAATAATAACCAATAATATAACCAATTAGAGATCCTTCCCATTTACTCTTATTGATATCTACCATATCCTTTTGCATGAAATCTTCCATCTATTCCTAACCAATGAATTATAAATATTATTATTATTAAAAATAATAATGTTATTACTATATTATGTACAAATATTTGTATTATTATAATAATTATTTCACAATTATAATTATGATTTATAATAGTGTTATTGCTAATATTAATAACAATAATAATAATGTTATAATTAATATTCATAAAATGAATAAAAATAATATTAAGGCAATAATAATAATAATATCATTATTATTATTAAAAATATTTTTATTATTTTTTAATGTCAACATTAATATTAATATTATTATTTTTGTTTTTATTATTATCATTATTAGTGATACTAATAATAATAAAATCATTATTAGTAGTAGTATTAATTTTAATATTATTAATGTTGTGATTCTTGTGAATATATTTATTATTATTATGCGTATATATTAGTCATATTTTTTTGTTATAATTGGCATTGTTATAATTGTTGTTGTTGTTGTCATTTTCCAAAGTAAAAGAAGAATATCAAATTTTTAGAATTCCAAAAGTTAGAAACCATTTTCATAAAAAGGATAAATAAACACATTTTTTTATTTTATATAAAAAAATTGTATATCTTATTATCCATAGAAAACTAAAGGTAGAAAAAACAATTCATTTAACAAAAGTAAAAATATCCTAAAATATCTTATTTTGCAAAATTTTAATTATTCTATGTCTTTTTTATTTCCTTAGTCATTTCTACCATTCTATATGCAAATAATAGATAAAATAAAGGGTAAAAGTATATTTAAAGGTATAAACATTTTTGTTTTGTTCCTATAAGGTATAAAAATTTTTGGATGTCTCATTAGGACACAAATGTGTAGATTTTATTCCCACTAAGACGTATATATTTTAAAAATAAAAATATTAATGGATACAGATTTAGATTTTTTCCCCATTAAGGCAAAAATAAAAATGACCATAATTACCTTATATTTAGTTATTATAAAATACTATTCCTTAATGAGAATACATTCTAAACATTTGTGCCTTTATGGGAAACTCAATAATGTTTGTGCCTTCGTAGGAGCAAACCTAAAATATATTTTTTTTCTTTTAGATAAATTTTTATCTAAAATAAAACATTGATTAAATTATATCTCTTACCCCATATTTTAGAGATATTTTTGATAAATTATTTATCAAGCTAAGGAAGTAGTGCACGTGTGAAGTTTGTGAAATATTTTATTATTTGATTATTAAAAGCCTACAAATTGATGCAAGTATAAAACATCATATAGTCTATTTATCACTAGCCTCATTATCTATGTTAATACTTTGTACATACTATAAGGCATTTATTTAGCATATTATTTCAGAACCTCAATATCTATAATATCTAATATATATTATTAATTAATAAGTATGGCCTAGTATTTTATATTATATATTTAAACTATCATATGATATTACCCTAATATTCTTATTAAATATACCCACCCACCACTATTTATTCAATAAAGAATGTATAAAATTGTTAATATGCATCTATTCATGTCATATCAGATAAATTGGTAAACATAATTATTGCTTTAGCAACCCTCATGCATAAATATATGTGTTTACAAAATATAAGTATACCTTCTGTCATATTATTAAATCAGCCATAATATTAATTTCGATCAAATCAATAGACACAACTTGTAATACCAGTTCTCTTAGGAACTCTGAGTTATTTAATATTGTTATTATTAGAGATTAAATTTATTTAGTTTGGCCATTTATCATATTTTCGTAGAGTTTTGAAACTCTATTTGCGTTTTTATAATATTTCGTTCAAGACTCCTTGTCAATTCTTATGGTTTTATGTTATCTAACACTTTTGAGCCACTTTTCGCCACCAAACTCTTTTGAGGCTCTTTTCATGTGAATATTTAGGATAATAACAACTTTTTTTTCTTTGAGTCTCTTAGGATTTTTAAAAATGTCATAAAAATATGTTGACAAAAATACATTATTCGTCATTTCAGTGTGCCTTAATTATTTATTTTGAGCTCTATTAAAACCTTTCTTGTTATCTAAATTTTTTATAACTTTGGGGATCACGATATATTAGTATTATTAAGCTAAATATAGTCTAAAAATATTCCATTATTATTCATATCATTTTTAGAATATTTCAAATACTTTATGCATATATATGTTATCAAATCCCATTAATATTTTTCTTTTTCACAGCCAACCATTATGAGTGGTATTCCTATATACTCAATTAAGTTTAGAAAAAATTATGATGACATATTTTTCACATCTAAGTGGCTCCATACTTGAGGTTGGTGTGGCCATTTTGGTGTTTTCTTCTTTAATGTGTTATGTCATTTCTACCCTTTATATATTAAGTTAAGTTTCCTAAAAATATCTCCTAACTTAGCATAAGGCCTTATATATTCTACATTAATCTTCCATATTGTAAAACCTCCCTCTTGGGCTTCTATAAGTGATATGCCTCCACCACCAAAAGTGCCACCCTGTGTCACTACCAAACACCACCCAAAGCCTCCATTTTCCTTCCTTTTCTCCCACTTTGGCTTGGTACTTTTTCTTCTCCTTCATATTTATTTTGCATGGCTTAACCTAAACTTGATCATGCTTCCAACTTTAAGCATAAGTTAATTGATCATTTCTACCTAAGTATTTCTCCTTTGTTATATTTTCAAGAGTTTACTTTCCATAATCCTTTCTATAGTATTTCTAGATTATACTTTATTATTTTATTAGTTGTAAATTTAAAGGTAAACCTCTCAAACCCTAAGTAAATAGAATTGGTCTTTTTTTTAAGTTTAAGCATGTTTGGATATTATAGTGGTGGTCTTTTGCCCTTAATTTGTGATATGACCCTTTATGTTTGTAGGATGAATTTGGTATGTAACATGTTATAATTTACGTATGTTTGGTATGTTTTATAAATGTTTAAAGATTAGCATGATTTAGGATTTTTGGGGAGATATTTTTTTTTGTTATTTAAATCTAATGTTACCATGTTATTCTTGGGTAACATGTTATAATTTACGTATGTTTGGTATGTTTTATAAATGTTTAAAGATTAGCATGATTTAGGCTTTTTGGGGAGATATTTTTTGTTTTTATTTAAATCTAATGTTACCATGTTAGTCTTGGGTATTTTAGGAATAATTATCATATATAGCATGTCTTAATTTTGATCATATTGGGTGTGCTTTAATTTAAATTGAAGTTTACTATGTTTTAGGCGATTCTATAAATGTTCATCATGTTCTTGACTATGTTCTTGCCTTATTCAACTGTTATTGATTATCGACTATCTAATCTATATATTTTTTGCTTGATTATCATTTTGAAATATTTTTAGATATTTAAGAGTAACAATGTTTTTTGAAAAAAAAAAGTATCCATTTAACTTTGTTTGGCACTCTAAGTTACTTTCCAACATCAATTTGGTCTTTTATAACCTTAATTGTGATTCTTTATAACTTAAAATATTTTCTAAATTTTAGATGAAAGTGATTTTACATAGTTGAGTATTATTTTACCTTATTTGGCTTTTAAGCCTCTATTTTGATGTTTTTTTTTATGCTCTTAGTTTTAATAGTTTGTTTTGATATATGTAATACCGCAAATCTTGTCTAATCTTAATCCCAAGTGATTAATATCTTAACCTAATTCTAGTCACAGAAAGAAAATATGTATACCTTACCCTAATTCCTTAATCCTAAATCTGGACCTAATCCTAATCTTTACTCTAGATTATTAATATTTTAACCTAAATCTAACCTTATATTATTACTATTTTAATATAAATTTAAACCTAATCATAATCCTAACCCTAAACTTATTTTCATTCCACCTTTTCCTTTTTCCTTTTTCTCCTCCTCCATTTCTTTTCCCTTTTCTTTTTCTCATTTTGTGACTCTCTTACTCTTCTTCTACCCCCTTCTCCCTACGTGAATCCTTTTTCTCCTGACCAAATCCCTAATGCTTAGCTTCGACCTTTACAATATACCTATCCTAAAATCATCATCATCACCATTACCACCCCAAATCTCTAGTATAGGACATTGAAAATTTTACCTTAAAATACCCCCAATCCTCTCCTCTTTGCCTGCTTCCCCTTCCTTACCCTATCTATCATCGATGACCATTTGCACCACCTTTTCTCTATATATTCCTATCCACTCTCTCTCCTCTCCCTATACTCCCTCTCCTTTGCCTCACATTCCCCATGCTTTGATCAATCAAAATCTGCCATCTCTATCCCAGCATAGCTCTACTTTCCCCCTCAACTCACACTGCAAAACAACCACAGCTTGATCATATCACATTTATCACCCTCACTTGCTTGAGAATCTCACGTTGCTCCCCCCTACAGCATCAAAAAGTTATGTTGCACCACCAAACTTTGCCATCATCTCACATTGCCATAACCCCACCAACTTGAGGAAGTCATGGTACCATTACCCCATCAAAAATAGGAGCAAACACAGCCCTCCCCTAGCCACGTGATTCATTCATATTGCTCCTCTTTGTGGCACCAAATGTTTCCCTAGTTCACTCTACCCTTACATGCTTTAGTTGCTTCGATCTTACTCCTTTTTCCATCCTCTTTTCCTATCATTTTCCTTGGTTGTATTCTTAAGTTCTAATTATGTATTATTATTATTTTGTAGGTTATTTTTCAAAGGTTTTAGAGGAGATGGGTTAGGCTTATATGTGCTTAGAGATCGATATCCTTTAGTTAAGGAGGGGTAGTGTGCGCATGGACCGGCAGTCCAGGAAAGGAAAGGAGAAAAAGAAAAGAAGGAGAACTAGTCGGCTTATGGGGGAAAATTAAAATAAGACGCTACGTTTTGAGGGGAAAAGAAGAAAGGAAAGATGTGGTGCCCTGGGATGCCGAAGGAAGAAAGGGGAGAGGGATTTGGGTTGTTGGGTTGTCTTAGGTTGGGAAGGAGGAAGAAAAGAAAAGAAGAGGAAAGAAAAAGGAAAGAAAAGGGAAAGAAAAAGGAAAAAAGGAAAAGGAAAAAAGAAAAATAGGTGAGTTGGTTGAGTAAATTAATTTGGATATTTAGGATAATTAAAAATAATCATATTTAAATAAAATGATATTTAATTCCCTTTTTAGACTAATTTAGGATTTTTAAAAGATTTTTCATAAATTCCATTTTAATTAGAAAAATGTCCAAAATTTTTCTAATAAAAATATTTATTATTTTCTTCTTGATTTGCCCTAATTAATTCTTTTTTATTTTAATAAAAATAATTTATTTAATTAATTTTCCTTATAAATCCTTATTTAGTTAAAATTCTTAAAAATTAGGGCTTTAGGGTATTTACTTAGTATATAGTGTACTAATCATCCTTTTCATGGGCGATGCTTATTCTCACATGCAAGTTCGCCATATTTTGTAGGATTACTAATTTCTATTCTTAAGGTGCTTGCTTTTGGTGAATGCTAATTAGATTGGAATAAAGTATGGTTTTTTGAATCTCCATCTCTCTATAGACTCTTAGTCCTTTTTTTCACTTTACATATTTCTTTTTCTTTATTTCCCATCCTATATTATGGTGAAATCAAGTACTTCCTACACCTGATTCATAGGTATAATATTACTTTTGCCTTATATATGACATAAACTAGACATAGGAAGTTCCTATTTTACGTTGGATGCATCATGATACCGCTGCACTTTGTGTTTTCAATTTCACAATAAACTCTTTTAAATGAAAATTTTAATTCTCTAAATTAGGGGTTGTTAAGCTACTATTCTAAATTCTCTTAGGTTTGTAGTTTCCTCTCTATTCTATAGCCACTAATCTTGTGTTAGAAAGGATATGATTGGTCATGTGCTTTTCTTTCCTACACCTATCTTCTTTTTGTTTGGTTGTTACACACTACATAATGGCTTCTATTATGTATGTTTTATAAAATGAGGGATTCTAAGGAAATAAATTAAGAATTAAAGATGAGAGAATACCGAGGGAATTTTAAGAGGTGATAGGAGAGAGTAAAAGTAAGAGAATTATATTATGATTTAAGATCCTCAAAATGATTACAAGGTCCTCTATATATAGAGGAGTGAAACAACTAAGGAGAGGGAGGGAAGAATAGGGTATGGCAGAGAACATGAGATTGCCCTATTCTAGGAAGAGGGTCGGTCCAACAAAGGTGGTAAGCGGGTTACCAATCCAAGATTGGTTTGGGGCTAAGGTGAGAATGCCTAAAAGCTTTTGCGGCCAAATGTCATCCTTTGAGCTGATGTTTCAGGCCCTGATTTTCCTATTTGAGTAATGACCCATATCATTACTCCATTTAAAATTTCACCCACTACATCAACAAATTCCATGGGTTAGACAAGCCAACTTTCTTTGTAGTGGCTAAGGAACTCCATCCTTCTCCTTTGGTTCCAATAGCTAAGGGCTAATAGAAATTAGGGCAAGTTAAGGTTTTAGAATTTTCTTAGATGCCAGAACTTTGGGTATTACCTTTAGTTGGGTATCTTCTTGAAAAGGTGAATAAAGTTGTGAAGAATCAATAACCATAAATTCCAAGATATGATCAAGTATGGTAAGGCATTATGCAAAGATATGTTTACAACATGATGCCAATGAACATAAAATATGTTTTGCAATAAGGGAGTTGATAGTAAAAATAATGACTATCATATTCAAAGGTATACCCATCGTGGAACAAATGGACATGAACATGTTTATGATGAGAGCTAATGGAAATCAAATATGAAATAAGACGACAGCAAATAAGTTCAAGGATTCGGTTAAAACATACATCTATGGAAAAAATAATGACTATTAATAACTTTATTTGATTTTACCTTTTTATTTGGCTTTTCAAGAACAATCTTTGTGATCCTTTCTTTTTCCTAAGAACATATTCAAGAAAAAACATTTTCAAAATAGAATTAAGGAAGAAATACAAATGATAGTAGTATACTATTAGAATATGTACCTTGTGTTTGGTGATCCTGGTCATAGATGCCCTATTGGGAGGACATTATGCCCTTGGATAGGGTTAGAGGAGGTATTTTATTATTAAGCCTTTTAGGAATTACATTCTACCAAATAAAAAGAAGATAATTCTATAAGTCGGCAGACTTGTTTAGGGGAATGGATGAGAATGACAAAAGGTGGGCATAACTTTATTGTTATTAATGGTGTGCCCATCTTGCATAAACTTGTCAACCTTGTTTACTTGAGTTTCTAAATCCAGTGAGAAAGATGGGCACTCTCTGACTTTAGCATTAAGCTAACCTCATTTGGATAGATTCCACCCCAAATTTGGCAGGACGAAGAAATATTAGGGTGTCCACCTTTTTACAAAATACCATGGCTCCATAATAAATTTATTCTTGCCTCTAGTATGAAGTGAATAAAATCCCAGGGTTGATGGATGGGTATGAAATTTGAAAATTTACTAAACAAATACATTGTTGGTCTAAACTCTAACAAGTAGCAACCATAAGAAACCTTATCACCATCCTCTAGATATTAGGGACAAATTGAGAAGGGCTTAGATGTTAGGCTTGGAGAAATTCTCTTATGAACAAGTGAAAGAGAAAGCTATGCCGACATAAAATGGCTTAAAATACAAAATTATATATCTACTACGTGGATGATTAGCTCTGTTAGAAAGGGTCAGCTAAATTAATGTGAGAGAAAAAGGAATGTGGTATCTAATATGAAAATGCTTAAGCTGAGATTTAGTAATGTTACTCACAAGGAGAGTGTTTGAGCCGAAAGATGAAGGTTTAAGCATGTTGACATAAAGGAGAAGATTAGGTGAAGGGACTGATTGGTTCATAACTGACTAGTTCTTAAAGACAACAAAGGGGAAGAAAATATTAAGGGTGTCATGGAAGTACTAGATAACTGAAAAGAAGAGGAGTCTAAAGAGTGAATATGGTGCTTGAGAAATAAACCATCAAGAATGGTAGGAGCTTACCAAGTATTTTGGAGAAAATGGAGGTTGGTGTGGAAACAACACTAACTCCAAACATTCATTTACCGTTAGGAAGCTCATTCCATTAAAGTCTTCCGCTTATAGCAAATATAGGAGGATTTATGCAAATTCTATAGATGAAGGCAACAATGGTGTGGATTTTGTCCTAAAAAAGGATTAAAAATCGAGATTTGAAGGTTTTAGGTAAACAGATAAATACTTGAAGAAATTTCTTTAAAGAAATTATATGACTCAATAGTTAAACGGAAATAGAGAACAATCAATATAGATGTAAGAAAAGAAACTATTTTGAGGGGGTATGTATATAATGATATGACACGATATAAATTGAATCATTTTTAGTTAAGAGGATGAAGAATTTTTTAGGTTTCATGCATTCATCATTGACAATATCCTCTTGATAACTTATTTTAATTGGATAAAAGGCTAGTTGGTAGGCAAAAATCTTTTGAGAAGATAAGCATCAAATTAGATCCTTAATTTCCACCTCTTCTTAAGAAATATCATAACATTGCAACTTGTGCTCTTCAATGACTATGGAAGTTTTTCCTTTTATAATAAATGCAGGTAGGATAGAATGGTTAGGAGCATTGAAGGATTATGTCCTAATCTAAACACATGGGAGTTAGAAGAAGGAGGCTTACTTGATAAGCCATATTTTTTATGCTATCATATTTTTATTGAAATTCAAATTTTGAATTTTACAAAAATAGATAAATTTTTTTAGTTTTGTGATTATTTCAACATAATGGGTCAAGTAGATATTTAAAATATTGTGTGGTCAACAGATGTTACAAGAATAAGTTTACTTGTCATAACTTGATATTGCAAGTGTGATATCCAATGATCCTTTTGTGTAAATGTATTTATTTTTATTCAATGTAGCTTACTAAAGTGTCTAACATCCTTTTATGTTGTAATTTTATTGGTCTTTATCTATATATATATTTCTAATGCATGTCTTGATAAGTAAAATTGTATGTCAATCCTTTAAGATGTAATTTTTATTTTGTACTAGGGTTTTATTAGTTTACCTTTTTGATGTATTGTTGTGACCATTGGCAATGTAATAGAAGCTTGGCTTGTCTACTACATGAAAGTGGCTAATGCAATTGGTAAAATTGTGAACAGAGTAATGATTTGGGTCTTTCATCAACTAGGCCTATCAGGCCCCAGAATGTTTACCCAAAGGATGAGATTTGGTCCAAGAAGCTCTCAGACACACTCATCTTGGCTCCAAATCGGTCTCAGATTGGTAACTACCTAACTCCCTTGCTGGATCGACCCTCTGCTCAGTATAGGGCAATCTCATGTTCTTGATTGCACCCCATTCTTCCCTTCCTGTCCTCCCTCATTTCACCCCTCTATATATAGAGGACCTTGTACTCATTTTAGATATCTAAAATCATATTACAACTCTCTTATTTTTGCTCTCTCCTCTAAAATTTTTTTGGGGTATTCTATCATCTTTAATTTTCATTTTTATTTTCTTAGAAACCCTCGATTCACAAACTATACACAACAGGTTCACTTTTACAATAATTCTAAATAGATTTGTGCATATTTGTAGGTAAATCCCAAATTATATTAGAGGATTGTAGTAAATTTTCTATTATTATTATAATTATTATTATTCTAATTATTCACTCCATGGTCTAAATTTTACGCTTGAATTACCAGGCTGCATATTTATCTCTACGATCATCAACCTATGATTATCTTGAATTATGACCAAGCTTATTTTGGTGTTCCCGTTCCCATACATTGATCCAAGCTTCCTTTACTTTTCGAAATACTCATATACTTAAGAGCAGCAAGGACCATATATCCATAATCCATAATATTTTAAGAATAATAATTTTTATATCAATTTCGGGGAAAAATACATTTCTATATTGAGACCAACTAGTGCCAAAGGTCGTATGATTTGTGGCAGTCCATCATGTTACGACACATAACCGACTAGTGTACTATTTAGCCAACTAAAGTTTAATGATGAGAGTTAATTTCCTGGCAACGCACAGTTTGAAACTCGTGGTTTCTCCTATGGCATATGACTTCTCCTCTGTAATGAGTCAACGAGGAAGGTGTTTTGATGAACTTCCTGCCGCTTTCATTCCGAGACTACACTCATCTTCCAACTAGCATGTCTCATAAATGGGTTTTTAGGATCTTTAAAAAATTGTCCTTGTACGCCTATTTCATTTTTTTTTTCCAGAAAAATTGCTTCCGCACTCTCTCTCGTCAACTGCCAATCACTTCAGGCTTCGCCATCGGTCCTCCAGGTTGCGACCCCCTCGCCGCTGCCGGGATCTACCCCGCAATACCATCTTCATGAGTTCCGGCCTCTATTTTCAGTAACAGCAAACACCCAAACTGTCAGCAGCACGCGCTACCGATTGATGCCCACATCCCCATGACCCAAGCTGTCCTCCAGTAGATCTACAACTTAACCAAAGACTGATTTTAATGATGTTGGTCCAATGGAAGAAAGATGCAGAGGCTGCCTAACAGAAGCATAAACCAAGGGATGGCAATCAGATAGATTTTATCCGAAATCCAATGGATTTTAATCCATTGGATGTGTATATGGATAAAGATAAACAGATATAGATGCGGGTATGGAAGAAGGGGAGAAATATCCGTCAGGTTTGGATATGGATATGGGTAAAGAATCCTCAAATCTGTATCTATATCCGCATCAGTTTATCCGATATAAAATTATATTTTTACCTTCATTTATGCAGTCTTAAGTATATTTTCTAAGGTTAAAAGTAAAGATATAATTAAATTTTAACAATCTAAATATATAATTTTAACATTAAATGATTTTTACTTTATACTTAATAGATTTTATCTCAAACCTGATGGATATTTAAACAGTTATGGATAAACGGATATGGATATGAATTAGAAAAAAAAATACCCATCAAATTTGGATACGGATATGAGTATAGGTTTTTTTATTGGATTTGGGTAACGGACACAGGTACCCGATCCATACCCAATCCATTGCCATCCCTTTTAACTCACATTATGTTAACAATTAATCTTAGAATGAGTAGTTAGAGTATATTAACACTAATATTATAATGATTTCTATGTATTCATCCATCTTTATCCCAATCCAAATAAGGTTAGAATCTATTTATCTAGATTAATCTAATAAAAATTTAAATTAATATTTTAATGTATTCACTTAATTTCATCTGACCTAGATTCACATATCTAATTTAATCTAACCTAGTAACCTTGGCTCAAATGAATCATAAATTAATGGGGTTCGGGTCAAAAATTCTTCGTACGTCAGCAACATTATTTAACCAAATAACCCCTTTTCCGACTTACATAAGGAGACCTTAGTTACCCAACCCACAAACTACGAGGAGCAGACTGTTAATTACTTCCTTAAACAACAACCGAATTATAATAAATAAATAAATTAGCACATGGCTAGGACAGATTCGTAACCTAGTGCGACAGTTTTCCGTTGAATTCATGCATATTTGCACAAGAACTTTCGATTCTTTGTCATTTTTTTCATTCAAGTTACATCCATACGTACGTACACCGATGTGGAGTAAGTATCTAGGCTAGAATTTTAATATCGTTACTATAAATTAATTTTGTAGTCTAGTTTTTTATTTGAGAGTTTTTAAGTTGTCATCACACATTGTTTGATGATAAGGTGTAAAGAGTGTTTTTATTTATTTTGCATACCACATCCAGGATGTAGAAGCGATTTCGAAGATACATAAAAAGACCTTCCTCCTCATCTCACGGCATCTAGTATCAAGTTGGAGGTTGATTTTCTTTCTTTTTATTTTTAGTGCTTTCTCATATCGATTAAGGTGCATTTCCATTATGCGTCAATATCTTTAATTAAAGATTCTAAGATTATAAGAAATAGATTCAAGTCTTCCACGGAAGATCAAAACCTTCAGCTGTAGATTAAAGCAAACAATGTTGAAGATCCAAGTCTTCAATTGATCAATACCTACAACCGAAGATTAAAGCAAACAACTTTAAATATTTAAGTCTTCAATTGACAATTAAAACCTATATTTGAATATTAAAGCAAATTTCTCAATTGAAGAATAAAAGTAAGGAACTCTCAAGATTCAAACATACGAGGAGTCAATATTAAAGAATTAACTAAAGGGAAAAAGAACACATGATTCTTGCTCTCTTCATCATCAAATTTAAGAACATTGAATCTGATTGAAGGGATCATGCACTATAGGTCATGCCTTCTTTGTCAACAAAAATAAAATTCAATCAAGAATCTAGGGGATTCTTGATTGAATCCAACTCATCATTCATTATTATAATAGTCATTAATGACATCAACTTTTAGCTTATGAGATTGAATGAGAGAATATTTGTGTGTATGTGTGTTTACCACAATTCGTTATTAAGATTATTTGATTAATAAAAATTGGTAAGCCAAGATTGTATTCACCAGGGTCACATAGTGTCAGGGTTTGGCAATAACCTTCAAAATTTGATAATTACAAAAATTAGTACATATGCACGAATAAGACTGGGCAACATTGTCTACCAACAAAAAAAAACCAAAAATATTTAGATAATACTAAAAAATACTAAACAATATACCATGGTCATCACAAATGTTAAAATCATTTGAAAACTAATAAAAAAATTTACTGAATGATGATGTTGATGAAGAAGATGATGATAAAAATATGCTCAACTTTCAACAAATCATCACTTAGCTCAGTTGTAGCAATACTAAACAAAATTATATGCCAACAGAATACAAGTCAACATGAATTTGATCAAAAAAGATGTGTTAATATATATATCTATATTGCTTTATAAATTATTATTATTTTATAAATAAAGTGTTTTACATTTTTATGTATATATTAACCCTTAAATATAGTTTATATTAAATTAGATATAAAGACTTTAGTCATAAAATTCATATTACATGGTACTATGTTAGTAACTGAGATTAACCTTAATCTCTCTATCTAATTCTTGATGGTAAAATTATAATTAAGTATGGATTCAAGCATGTGTGTCATATAGTGCGTAAATAAATGAGATAATTAAAATCATTATTTAATTAATTATCTCAAATTTCTTATTCTGAAATAAGGAGGGAAAATAAAGAGTTGGTGATAATAAACAACCCTCAACCCTCTGATTTTGCACGAATAAAAAAATATGGAACACTACAAAGTGCTGGCATTTTTCTTATGTAGAATAGATGAGTTCTACAAATGCACACATATACTTGAAAGAGGGAGAAAAAGAGATGTCACTTCTTCATAGTTTTAGGTGATTTATTTGTGAAATCAAAGAAGAAGAAGAAAACTAAAGAAGGTACTTATTTCTACTCCTTATAAGAAATATGCACCATCAAGTTTAAGGAAAGAGGGAGTGGAACTGCAAATTTGTATTTTGATGATAACAAATTGCATTTCTGATCTAATTAATTCTATTAATATATGGAGGTATGTCTCTAATGATCCTTAACAAGCATTATATAGTTAAATTTTTCATATTAAAAGCTTTTATTATGGGTAGGGTTTTGCACATTTACCATTAGATTTGTACAAATTGTATGAATTATTTGTTGACTATAATTAATGCCAGTAGGTTATGGCTAACATTTGGTGTTACAGCCTTAATGGTCTCTATTTTGATGGAATTGATTCACAATAGTCCTCATTTTTTCATATATGTATGTTGATATGTTCAAGTTTAAAAAAATAATGAAACTATTATTCACTTAAAGGAAACATGGTTTGTATTTCTGAAAATAAGATGGTCATGTTTTACTTCAAAGCCTCGACCTTGTCATTTGATGAAGAAACATGGTCTGTGTTTATAAACATGGGTGGGGGTCATGGTTTTATTCAAATTCTCAACAATCCATGGAATTAAGAAAATATGGTGTATTTTATGAACACAGGAGCCCCTTGTTGTATGACATAGGCAACCCGTGTTGATGGAGTTTCTATTTTATTATTTTTCATTCTCTTATGCTTATGTTTCCATGCATATTGAGGCCATGTTTGGAGAAGTTTTGATTACATAAAGTAAGTACCATGTGTGATTAGCATGATTAAAAAGATTAGGACTTAGCCACAATAATTCTAATCATGGAAAATCATGCATTTATTTGTCTACTTGATCAAATCAAGATTATATGATACTAGTTGTAATGTATTACAATTATATAATGCATATAGTCCTACAAGACCATTCATCAGCATATGCGAAGTATACTAGATTAGAATATTAAGCATTATTCTCAATTTGCTCACAGAAATTGAGGGCTATGGGATGACGTAATAGTTATAATATTGAGATGTGTAAGTCTGTTTGCATTAAATACTTAGCCTATAGGAAGTTTTGATGTTTTTTGATTCATGATAGTTGTATTTTGACTTGATATACATTGGTAGCATATGTATAGATCTTTCGGCTTCAAATGATCATGAGCATGTATGTGTGTTTAAATTTTACAGTAAATTTTTCTGGTTTATATTCGATGTCTGATCTTAACGTTGAGATCCTTGAGTTAAAAGAGGACAACTATAATGTTTTAAAGAAGAGTATTCTCTTAAAGCTTAGCTATTGTGACATGGATGAGACTATTAAGTATCCAAAGATTTTGAAGACTTAAGAAAGAACCGATGAAGAAAACGGTATACATGAGTGATGGATTAAAGCCAATCACATAAGCTGCATATATATAAAGACTAAGATATCTTCTTCCATCAAAGGCTCAATTGATCATCATCAAAATTTCAATGACTTGCTAAAGGCCATCAATGAATAATTTATCTGTTTGGACAAGGCCTTAGCTAATACATTGATAATGAAGTTTTTATTCATAAATCTCACTACTATTAAGGGTGTACCTAAGCAAATCATGATGATAAGGGACTTATCAACACAACTAAAGTTTCTAGAGGTTGATATGTCTGATGCCTTTTTAGTTTATTTCATCTTGAATACACTAACAAATGAATATAAATAATTAAAAATCACCTACCACACACAAAGGAAGGAATTATTAATCAATGAATTAATGACCATGTGTGTACAAGAGGATGAACAACTTTTGATGGACCATTGGGAGGCTATTATGATGACAACCAAGGATAAAAGAAAACAAGACAAAAGGATAAAATTCAAATACCACTCTAGGGTGAGATAAAAAAATAATCTGGGTGTTTCTTTTTTTTAAAAAAAAAAAAGAAGGGGACCCATAAAGAAAGACTATGATAAGTATAAAGCTTGGCTTGTGAAGAAAGGTAATATAACCTGTTTCATATATTTTGAATCTTATATAGTAGATACAAATCATAAACTTTATGGATTAATTATAGTTCTATAATTTATGTTTGCAATTCCTTGTAGGTTAAGGCAAGGATGAGGGAACCAATAGGTAATGAATAAAGTATCTTTACCAATAGAATGATAAGTTTTTCTATTCTTGGAATAGGCTCATGTAGGCTAGTTCTCTCTGGTGGTCATGTATTGATGTTAGAAAAGACTTTTTATGTTCCAAGTTTCAGTAGAAACTTGATTTTTATTTCAAGATTTATACTCTTTGGACACTCATTTATTTTTAAATATAATTCGGTTACTTTATTTTATGAAAAAAAACCGTGTTAAGTATGGTACATTTTTTAAAGACCTTTAATCTAATGATTTAATGCATGATGATTCAAATGTTGTTATAAATTTGGATATTAGTTCAAAAATAGGTGTTATATATGATGACTCATCAATGCTTTGGCACAAAAGATTAGGTCACATCTCCATTGAGAGAATAAAGAGATTGGTAAATGATGGAGTACTTGATACTCTAGATTTTGTTGACTTTAACACTTGTACAAATTATATAAAGGGAGAGCAAAAAAATAAGCCTATGAAATGTGACAATAAGAGTTATCAACTATTCGAAATTATACATACTGACATATGTAGTTCTGATATGGACTCATAGAGTCAAAAATATTTCATCTCATTCATTGATATTGATGACTACTCATGATACATGTATTTCTACTTGCTTAACAATAAGCATGAAGTGCTAGATGCTTTTAATGTATTCAAAATTGAGGTAGAGAAGTAATATGATAAGAAAATTTAATTCATGAGGTCTGATAGAGGTGGAGATTACTATAGGAGATACACTAAGAATGGACTAGCACCTACTTCATTTACAAAGTTTCTTCAAGAGAATGGGATAGTTGCCTAATATACTATGCATAATTTACCAAACCAAAATGACGTACCTGAAAGAAAAAATCTGACATTGTTAGATATGGTGTGGAATATACTTAGCAACTCCAATCTTGCTAGATCTTTATAAAATAAAGCACTTAAGATGGTTGTATATTATTTAAAACAAGTTCCAACTAGTGGTGTCTAAGACAAAATTGAGCTTTTTAAAGGTTAGAAGTCGTTTTTAAACATATGCAAGTTTGGGGATGTCCATCTAAAGCAATAATTTATACTCCATAAGAAAGGAAGGTTGACCCAAGGAACATTAGTGGGTATTTTATTCCCTATGCTAAAAGGACTAAGGATTATAGGTTCTATTGTCCATCACATAGTACTAGATTTGTTGAGTCAAGAAATATTAAATTTCTTGAACATAATTTAATCAATGGGAGTGATCAGATCAGAAATACAGTTCCTGAACCTACTCATTTAGTAGAAGAAGATTCCACTTCATGTGATAGAGTGACTTTTGTTTTCCATGCACTTTTAGTCCTATTCTTAGTTAAAAAAAAAGGGTTAAAGTGGCTCCATAGGATGCTAACTTAAATCTAGTAGATCAAGTTGCTTAAGAACTTATTGAAGTTGTTGAACAAGTAAATATTGAGTAAGCTTCTCTATACTATGATGGGCTAGCTTTAAGAAAAGCTACTAAGAAAAGGAGGTCAATTATACCTAGCTAGTGACTATTATGCATACTTATAAGAGTATGACTATGATATTTATGGTATTGATGATCACAAAACCATTTCATATGTCATGAAAACTGAGTTATGGTATGATGTCATGAATAAAGAGATGAATTCCAGGAACATTAATGAAGTTTAGGACCTTTTATTGTTACCTGATGGGGCTAAGTCTATTAGTTGTAAGTGGATTTTTAAGACCAAGAGAGACTTATCAGGGAACATTGATATGTGCAAGGCTAGACTAGTTGATAAGGGGTTCACTCAGAGAAAGGGAGATGACTACAATAAGACTTTCTCTCCTATGTGTATTAAATATTTTGCACGTATAGTTACGGCATTAGTAGCTCATTTTGATTTTGAGCTACAACAGATGCATGTAAAATTGGCATTTTTAAATGGTGAGCTTGAGGAAAAGGTATACATGAAACAACCTAAAGGGTTTTCCTCTCATAAAAACATCATTCTTATGTGCAATCTTAAGAAAGCCATTTATGGATTGAAACAAGCCTCTCAACTATGGTATCTAAAGTTCCATGGTGTCATTTCTTCATTTGGATTTGAATAAAATACCATAGATCAGTGTACATACATCAAGTTTAGTGGAATGAAGGCTTGTTTCTTGGTTTTATATGTAGATAATATTCTACTTACAAGCAACAATAAAGGGATGCTATATAAAGTGAAATAATTTCTTTCTAACAAATTTGATATAAAAATTATGGATGATACATCTTATGTTATTAGAATTAAGATTTATTGAGATATGTCCCAAGGGATACTAGGACTATCTCAAGAAGTATATATCGACAAGATGTTAGAAAGATATAGGATAGTAGATTGTACACTAAGTATGGCTCCTATTATCAAAGGTGACAAATTGTAGTTAAATCAATGTCCTAAGAATGACTTAGAGAGAAATCAGATGATGAACATCCTATATGCTTCTGCAGTTAGAAATCTTATGCATACTCAGGTTTCTACAAGACCTGACATTACATATGATGTTGGGGTATTGGGACATTACCGAAGTAGTTTAGGAGTTTTACCACTAGAAAGGTGCAAAGAAAGCTGTGAGGCATCTAAAGGGAACTAAGGACGGTATGCTTATATATCAACATGTTGAAGATTTGAAGGTAGTAGGCTATTCAGATGTAGACTTTATTGGCTATGTAGATTTACGCAAATCTACTTCTAAATTTATTTTCTTACTAACCCGTGGTGTAGTATCCTATAAAAACAAATTACAGGATTGCATAGCCACTTCTACAATAGAATTAGAACTTATATCATTGTTTGAAGCCACAAAGCATGGTGTGTGGTTAAGAAATTTTATATTGGGTCTAACAGCCTAAGAATAGTGGATTCTATTTCTAGACCTTTGATACTTAAGTGTGACAATTCAGCCATCATTATTATCTAGAAACAACAAAAGTGATACTCATAAAAAGGGCATATACATCAAGTATTTGAAGATAAAGAAATGTGTTTCAAAAGGAGAAGTGGTATTATAACGCATAGACATTGATTGTATGTTAGCTTATCCTTTAACTAAGAGCATACCACCAAGCATTTTTAAGGATCACTTGTGTAATATGGGTGTCGGACCCTTTATATGATCGTATTGTTATGATAAATAATGATGTTTTTAAACATAGATTTATTTCTCATTTGGTTTGTATGCATATAGTTTATTGAGAAATAATGCATTAAGTGAAAGACCTTCAATAAACATTGGGTTTATTCATAAAGGTTTTGGTAGAATTAGTACATTATGATATATAGAAGATAGCTTTTGAAATGTCAAAAACTTTTCGCCATGATCCGTCAGTTTCATCATTCAATTTATACTAACATAAGAGACCATAATGAGAATTTAATTTATATGGATCAAGTGGCAGAATGTTTATATACATATATATATTTGCATTATAAAAAATAATTATTTAATTAATAAAGTGATTTATATTTGTATGTATATATTAACCCTTAAGTATGATCCATATTCAATTATATATAAAGACCTTGTCCATAAAATTTATATTAAATGGTAACATATTAGTAATTAAGCCTAACATTAATCTCTCTATCTAATTGTTGATGGTAGAATTAGAATTAAATATAGATTCAAGTATGTATGTATCATGTAATGAGTAAACAAAAAGATAGTTAAATTAATTATTTAATTATCTTAAATTTTTGCTTTTGAAATGAGGAGGAAAAATAAAGGGAATGAATGGAGCATTACAAAGTGTTGGGCAATTTTCTTTTATAGAATAGAAGAGTTCTACACATGCGCACATATACTTGAACTAGGGGAAAAAGGAGAGGCTTCTTATTCATAATTTTAGATAATTTTTATGTGAAATTAAAGTTAAAGAAGAAAACCGAAGAATATTCTTATTCTTGCTAAGAAAAGAGGAAGTGAATCGTAAAATTATATTTCTATGATTACAAATTATATTTTTAGTATAATTACTTTTATTAATGATTATAGGTATGTCTCTAATAATTATTAATAAGTGTTATATAGTTAAAATTTATATATTAAATGCTTGTAGTATATGTTAGGATTTTGCATATTTATTATTCAATTGTACATAAATTATGTAAATTAATTATTAATTATAATTTATGCCAATAAATTA
The DNA here is from genome assembly GCA_039764185.1 of Tamarix austromongolica. Lineage (NCBI taxonomy): Eukaryota > Viridiplantae > Streptophyta > Magnoliopsida > Caryophyllales > Tamaricaceae > Tamarix > Tamarix austromongolica. The sequence continues at coordinate 73,994,154 of CM077813.1, forward strand.
TGTGTAATACGAGAAGTTATCTCACGCCTTCACTCAAGTTCTCCGACAAGCTCGCACGATTTCCATTGGTACCCGGTGATGATCGGACAAGAGTCACAAGACGGATGATGAATCAACGCTACGTCAGCTACTTTTTCCAGACTGGGACCCATATTTAGTCAATCAGAACTACTCCCATTTAATTTTGCAGCTACTGAAGTGGGAAATGAATACGTTTGCGCCGATTTTATTAGATTCCTTAAGTAAGAAATTATCTCAAAAATCTACATACTCGTAGCTTCAAGAATGTTAGTTTCAACAAAACCGGTGGGAGACAAACGCCTTAGTAGGCTAGCTACCAAAGAAGCGAGAAATGGGATTGAAACGATAATAATTTGAGCGTGATCTGGCCCTCGTTTCATATTATTTATTTTTAATAATTAATTTTAAATAAAAATTATTTTATAAATTTATATTTTTACAATATTTTAGAAAATAAAATATATATTCATCTTTACTTTTATTGTATAAGTAATTAATACTAAAAAATTATTTATTATACTTTATTGGTATTTAATTTTTATTTTTATAAATTTATTTTTTATCTTTCTATATATATATCTTTTGATAATAATTATTATTATATAAATTCTATAATATTAAATATTAAAAATAATATGAAACATTATATATATATATATATATATATATATATATATATATATATAAAGTACCTCATGTGTTGTGAAATTAGTTTTAAAGAGTAGGTAAAAATTATTTATAATTTATTACTTTTAAAAAGTAATTTTTACTAATCAATTTTTATAATTACTTATTAAAAGTAAAATCAAATATTTATTTTTATCTAAAATTATTTTTTATAATTAATTTTATAAAAAATTACTTATTAAAAGTAGAATCAAACATGTCCTTACTATATCCGTATAATTATTTCAGGAATTAATAAAACTCTAAAGAAAATTTTTACTACTTCCTCCTCTTATTCTTAGATTCACAGTATCCGGAGCTCAACTTCTACTTTAATTGAATCATTATCTAGAAGGTACTTTAGGGGAGCACACACCGCCTAAATAGTGTTTAAGAGTATTGCCGCATTCCTAAAGAGTCAAAATCAAATCCTCCAATTGGTTAAACTGAGCCACCCCAAATGCCCTCGGGTTGCTAGCTTCCTCCTCGGTTAGACATTTGATTGGTCGTGTGCTTTTTTGTCTGCATCCGTCTTCTTTTTGTTATCCGGTTGTTAAACACTATAGATTAGAATGGGTTCACTTTTACAATAAATTTTAGAAGACCTGTGCCTATTTGTAGATAAACCCTAAATTATATTAGAGGATTGTGGGAAATTTTCTATTATTCTTATTATTTATTCCACGGTTAAAATTTTACGCTTGAATTACCAGACTGCATATTTATCTCTAAAATCGTAACATAGGATTATCTTGAACTATGACTCAACTTATTTTGATTTTCCTGTTCCCACACATTGATCCAAGCTTGCCTTACTTTTTGAACTTATGATTAGAATCGTCAATCCAAAATCTATAATATTTTTAAAATAAGAATTTTTTACCAATTACAGAAAAAAAAAATATCTATATTGGATTCAGTTTATTTAACTAAATGAATAAGCCATGCAAAATTTACAAGCTAAAACCATAAATAAGTTCAAAAATAAGGTTTATGTTTGACTCATTTTAATAAACTAACGAGTTAAGTCAAAATTTTAATAAATTAGACCGAACTAGATTTTAATAAGTAGGACTGACCTAAATACCAAGTCGGCTTAGCTTATTTATAATCTTCTGTATCCCTTGTAGAGATGTAAACGAGTTAGATTCAAGACGGGTACCCCAATACCCTTACCTAATACCCCATAAGTATTTTATATTTGAATCTATACTCGTATCCAAACAGATATTCGCTAAAATATCTGTATCAATATCCATTGGATATTCGTTGCCCATTTAAATTATCCAATGGATATTACCCAATGAATAAATCTATTACACATTTATAGTTTTAATTAATTCAACATTCCAAACAATCTATGATACACCAAAATCTATAATTTTATTCAAACAACCAATCATTTTAATAAGATACTTTAATAAGATCAAATTTTCAACATACTCCAATAATATTACATTTTCAACCTACTCCTGCGAGTTCAAAATTTCAACATACTCCAACAAGTTTAAATTTTCAAGCTGCAAGTTCATTATCAATATCACCATTCACCAAACTATCAAATAAGCAACAATAATACAATTCTAGCTCGAAAACACCATAGCCGATAATATTTATTCATACAAATATAGTACTTCTACGATTAAAATTGAAATTAATAACTATTATAGCATAATAATATAACTTTGATTAGCTAAAAATAACATCAAGAAGAAATTGTTCATGTCAAGCTCCAGTAATCCCACATAACTAATTAAACTTTCCATCTCCAACCTCCATATCTTATACATCTATCTAACAACTAAAGGAAAAACATAAATATTTAAAATAATTAAGTATAATCAAATATTTTAATCACTAATAATATTTATAACAATTTTTGCCTCACACTCACTAATATCTAAGTTAGATTCCTTATTTTGTAATGTAAACCAATGATTAGTTGAGTCTGCAATACAATCATTAAAAATAAATAAATAATTGGAACATTAGAATCAAACAAATATAAAAATAGATATACTATTATTATTTAAACAACAAAAGTACCTATTACCTTCATCCCTTATAGTATCCCAAAGCTAATCTCTACAACACATTAAAGCTTCTATAGTATTTTGGTGTAATTAGTTGCAATGAGGACTTACAAATCTCCTACTTGTGCTAAAAGCCGACATAGAAACAATTGTAGAAATAGGGGTGAGTAGTATTTCCCTTGCCATTCCTTGCAAAATCAGATACTTGGTATCTATATTCCACCATGATAACACATCAAAGTTGTCTATCTATGGTATCACATGCTCCTCCAAATAATAATCTAACTCATTCTTTTATGTGCACCATACATACCTTAGTTCAGTAACCATTGGCTATAATAAATCTTAAGGGAGACTGTAGAACCGAAAGTCATACTATTAACACTTGAACCATAACTTTGACTACTAACATCGAAATCATGTGATATTCATGAAATTCTCTCCATATACTTATAATTCTCCTAATATTCATGAAGCAATTCATAACATATTTTAGGAACATCATGTACCTCTTCACAATAAGTGCACCTATAAATGAGAGAATAATAATACTCTACCAAATTTAATTTATACCTTGACTCCAAAATAGTTGCCACAACAATCATTTCATGAATTACACCTTAATATTAGTTAAAATTTTCTAATATTTTTATTGTTGTTCCATTAATAATTTCATCTTGATCAATAAATCATTTACATTTTAACTTCAACACTACCCCAAAAAGAAGTTTTAATAACGGTTATTTTACAGTTTTAATAACGGTTTTCAACCGTTATTAAAACGCCCGTTATTAAATCTTTAATAACGGTTCATAACCGTTATCAAAAATATAAAAAAAAACCGCCAATATGAGCATAAAATGCATTTTTAATAACGGTTTTTGAGAAAAACCGTTGTTAAAAAAGAGGGTTTTAATAACGGTTCTGAAGAAAACCGTTATTAAAAGGTAGGTTTTAATAACGGTTCTTATGAAAACCGTTATTAAAATACCAGAGTTTTAATAACGGTTCTTATGAAAACCGTTATTAAAATACCAGAGTTTTAATAACTGTTTTAGAAGAACCATTATTAAAACATCTTTTAATAACGGTTTTCATCAGAACCGTTATTAAAACCTACCTTTTAATAACGGTTTTCTTCAGAACCGTTATTAAAACTTCAGTTTTTTTTTTAGTTCTTGCAGTTTTGTTCCTGCCCACATACACAGTTGTATGTTCAAATAATTACCAAATCTGCATTGTAAAACAACATCAATTGATAACATATCTGCAATCACACCATAATTTCATTCAATCCCTTGTTAATACACCGGACATATATACTCAAGAATCAAAATTAGTAGGCATACCACAACTTGGTAGCTCTACACACCAAAGCAAAATGTTTATAAATCTAGCTTAATTACAAGACTTAAAGACATAGACAAAATACAAGCCTGCAGAACATATATGCATGTAGAATATATAGATCTCTACCTAATACCGAATGAATGAGTGCACATGCTTGGCCCATTGCTCTCTCACTTCATCAATTTCTTCAACACTGTATTGCTGGCCTTGTGCATAATCATCGGTGAAAAACTACAAATCCCAAGTTTTGATTAATATACAGTTAGCACTTACGTCAAGTATCAAACATATATGTCATGATTCATTAATAGAAAAATATCGAAAAGAAAACATACATGGCTTGGATCTATGTTGACCGATCTATTTTGGACTATCAGATCCATTGATCTACATACATAGTATCCACAATCTTTGTCGTTTTGCTGTTGTGGACACTGTCATATAAATTCAGTTAGCTCTCTAACTATTAGATATTAATTTTAATTAAAATAAAATACGAAATAGTTGCCTTCCTACTTACTATGACAGGCTCGTATTGAACATTCTTTGAGTCTGGGACACCATTCCCACCTCTCCTTTGATACGCTATCCGTAGTGCCCTAATAAATAGAGTTGGATACACAATATTGTAAGTACGCATATATACCTCAAATAATGAAAGCTAGCTAGACAAATATATGTATAAATAAGCTAATGAAGTAAGAAGTGAAAAGTATAATAACATGTCGATAAATTCCTTCCTACCACGACGAGCGACTTCAAAAGGCACGTCATAGGTTCGAAGGGAATCAAACACACAGACTTTATTAAGATTAGGTCGGACGGCATACAAAACCCAATGTTCACTTGCGAAGTGAGGAATGAGATAGAGCTTGTTGTGTCCCTCAATCAAAATGCGATCCGCTAAATAGTTTATGTGCCTACCCTCTCTTATTGTACTACCGTCAGCTATGTAGTATGGGCACACAAACACAATAGAGGACAACATTCCCTCCATCGCAGCTCGAGTAGCTACCAACCTATGGACAACAAAAACAATGCATATTTGTTAATAAATAATAACTCATATAAGTGGTCATAAAAATTCTAATTGTATAAGTTAAGAGTACTAAAATCTCAAAATGAAATTATACTTACGTGACATAGACGGCGACACTTATGGTTGACATCCATTCTTGATTATAAATGTCGCTTATGTCAGCCGTCGATACCATGTAAGTAGCATCGTCCCTCCCAACATACTCAGGACGACAATCAATGAAAATATAATTGTCCCTGAGGTAGTTTTGGGCATAAAAATATAATATAGCTAATGCTGGTGGAGGTTGGCTTTGCTGATCTGAAGAAGAAATCTTTTGTGGGGCAACTGATTTTTCAGATTTAGCTCTCTTTCCTTTAGCAGCACCCTTTTTTGTGTTGCTCGTTCTGCTAGTACCTCTCTTGGTTTTACTAGCAGAAGCAGTCTTCTTTTTTTATTCCTTAATTGATAATATTAAACAAAATATATATTGAGCATATAAATATATATATATGAAAAAGGTATATATAGTGTAACTACTAAACAAGGTCTAATGAACATGTCAAATGTCAATACCTCTTCAGTAGTGAGACGTATTTGATCCGCAGGCCAAGCCACAAAGCTTCCATGAGCTTCTAGTACTGTGGTTGCCTCATCGCCCTCATTATAACAAGGCAAGTGTGCACTGCCAATGATTGGAGTGTCAATACTCACCGGCCTTGTATTTAGGGCTAAATTGTACCCGTGGATTGTCTGCATTTCAATACTGTGACTAATGCGGACCCATCCTTTCGCCAAAATTGTTGAAAGGTCATTCGCTAATAAGTCACATTTATGCAAACCCTAAACAAAAATATTACACATTATTAATAATTTATTACACCGAATACATTTAATAACAATTCATAGTTTGTAATGCTTACCTCGGGAAGAGTAGAAAGAAATGCATCAGCTTCACAACTATCTCTGACGCTATTTACATTAGGTATGTGAAGCTGATCATGGTCTACTGAATCGGATGGCTTATACCCTTGAGATTTAATAAATGACAACTCTTGCTCCATTGTTGCCATCCGTTCAAATGCCACGTTCAATTTTTGGGTGAGGATGGCGACTTGCTCATTAGTGCTACGAGAACCATGAGATCGACCACATATGCTCGTTCTCGTAACACCCAATCCAATGCCCCTGTGTCTTCCAGGGTGTTCTACAATTCCTGTAGCCTGGGCCACAATGCTATATTGGTCCACCTCCTCACCTTCTGACGTTTCAAGTTCGTCCTGTAAATTTAACTTATAGGAATAAGCATAATATAATAGTTTTCTATAAGAAAACTAAGTAGGGTTCTAGATATCTACAAACTTACAATTTTTTTGGCTGCAACATCAACATATTCATTAATATATCCATCTCTTGTTGCTCTAGCCTTCTTCCATAATGTACCAATATTGATGGACGAGGTACATGGGTCCAAGTCTTGGGCTAGGAGCTACAAATCAAAAAATATTCTTAATTAAGAATATTATTATAAAATTCAACATTTACATGTAAATAGATAATGACAAAATGCATACCAACTCCTCTTCAAGGCCCGCATAGCCTTTGCGAGCCATATTATACCGATATTTATTTTGCTTGGCAATCTCTTTATTTTGGGTACTTTTTTCCTATGTGACAAGCCAAAACATAATGACATGGTTATTTCAATATTAAGCATAATACTGGGATTGATACAAAAAGTTTAATTGTTATCTAACAAGTACCTTAAAATCCACCGTAAGACGATAAGCAATGAATTGGTTCCAACTTTCTTGATCGATGAAACCGTATCGTTTGGGTGGGTTCTGTCGTACAGAACCATCCTTCTTTCTATACATTTTTCTACGAGCTAAATATGACCTAAAGGTTCTTAGACGCTCCCCACAATGTCTAAGAAGCCATTTCTTCCTACTCTCTGGGACATTGAACACTTTCTGCAAAATAAGACATGTAGATGTATACCGATGATAATGTAATAAAATTAATAACATTTGACATACAAAAATGATTACATAAAATAGCATATTTACCGTGATTTCCTGCCAAATATGCTCCTTATGACCCTGTGGAACCTGCTTCCAATTATTATAGGAGATAGGAACACGGTTATGGGTCACAAGGGAAATGTAGGTCAAGAACATATCTGCGTAAGGGCCGATGGGAAGATTGTAAGTATTCCATCCCAAATCGACTACTTCTCCTCTATTCCTCATGTCTACGATAATTCTCATAATCGTAGGTCCCCTCTTCCCTTCTTCATCACTGCTATCCCTATCAATGTTTTTGTTGGCCATATCTCTACAATAAATAAATAAATAAATTATGTTAGAATGTTATGTATTGAGCATAATAATGTACCATTATATTATCGATACGAATCATGCTTAGAAAGAATTAATCTCAAATGTATCATGCTATTCTATATATATATATATATATACGAATCATGTTAACACGTTTCCAAAAAGATATTAATACTAACCCTAACCCTAATTAACCCTAATTAACCATAATAAACGATAAACCCTAACCCTAACCCTAGCTAATTAACCATAATTTATTATAATAAAACCTAACCCTAAACCACAAAAAAAACCTAATCCCTAAACCTAGCTAAATGTAATTAAAGCATAATATATAAATCATATTATTAATTATTATTATTATTATTATTATTATTATTATTATCATACACAATTATTTCTCTCTATTTAATTAATCTCAACTGTATCATGCTATTCTATATATATATATATACGAATCATGTTAACACGTTTCCAAAAAGATATTAATACTAACCCTAACCCTAATTAACCCTAATTAACCATAATAAACGATAAACCCTAACCCTAACCCTAGCTAATTAACCATAATTTATTATAATAAAACCTAACCCTAAACCACAAAAAAAACCTAATCCCTAAACCTAGCTAAATGTAATTAAAGCATAATATATAAATCATATTATTAATTATTATTATTATTATTATTATTCTTATCGATCATACATAATTATTTCTCTCTATTTAATTATTCACTTTTATATATTCCTTATTCTCTATATCTATTTAATCCTCATCAAATAGCAATCATTAACATATGCATATATAAAATATATTTGCATTTCATTATATGACATTTCCTATATCTTATTGCTAGTGATCTCCTATACTTATTAATGAAAATATGTGTGTGTGTGTGTGTGTGTGTGTGTGTATATATAGTTTTTATGAGTGAAAATGTATATAATTCTACACTCACATTCATATTATATATATATATATATATATATATATGTAAAGGTCTCGGCCAACACATGCATTTGTTAATATATAACAATAACGCAACAAATTCAACAAAAAACAGCAAAATTTTCAGCCAATACATTAAACAACCCATTTTCGAACGACAAACCACAATCTTTCAATAACAAACAAACGAAACCCTGTACCAACATGCATGCATTTATATATATATACATATATAAGTAGATAAAATGTTACGAGAAGAAGAACAAACACATACATAAAGTGAGCTAGCTACAAACACGACGGTGAGAATGTTGAGAGAGGCAAGGGCTTCAAACACGACAGAGGATGGTGCAAGTGCTAGCTAGCTTCGGAACAATGACAGCATGCACATGCAGAGCCAGCAATGGCGGAGGCGTGGTGGAGAGTTGGCGGTGCGAGGGTTTCCTTTACTTGAGAGGAGCCGGTGTGGTCGTGCGAGGGTTTGCAAGGAGAAGGAGAGCAAGAGAACGAAGGTGCAGAGAGTCTGAAAAGTTTGGCACGAAACAGAACTGAACGAAATATAAGTTTGATTTTGGGGTTTTAATAACGGTTCCTGAGAGAACCATTATTAAAAAGATGATTTAATAACGGTTCTCTCAGGAACCGTTATCAAAACATCTTTTAATAACGGTTTCTGAAAGAATCGTTATTAAAAGATTCTGACTTTTGACAACGGTTCTAATATAAACCATTATTGAATATACTTTTAATAACGGTTTACCTGAAACCGTTATTAAAACATCCGTCCAAATTTTAACGTTGCCCTTTTAATAACGGTTTTTAAATAGAACTGTTATCAAAACTTCCCACCGATTAATTTCCACGCGTTTGACAACGGTTTTCGAACTACCGTTATTAATGTCCCGTTATTATAACCCGTTTTCGTAGTAGTGCAAAAACCTTGAAAAAGTATAAGTTGGTAGTAGAATATCTACTCCCAGAAAATATCAAAGTGACATCATAAAATTGTAACAATCTCTCACAAATAGATTGAGCAAAATCTAATTCATAACTTTTAGGACAAAAATTAAAATTAGACTCCAACCATGCCAAGCAGACAAACTCATCTTCATACATTAGTGCAACATCAAGCATAAAAAATGTAGAATTCCATCTTATGCTATAATCATGTGTTAAGGCTCTACTATTCTATCATACCCTTATATTGAGTGAAGTGTTATAAGAATTGATATGGCTACTTATATCAATATATTATACTATCCTTTTGGTAATTATGTCCTAAGAACTCCATAGAATAAAGTAATTTTTAAGATGGGTGACTCTCTTAGTAAGCTTTAAAATTTTTTGAGAATTTCTTAGGAAGCACGTGAATTAGGATAAAGCGTACTAAAAGGAGTTATATTAATTGATTTGTTGAGCCGGCCAATCAATCCAAAAGTGTTATAAGGTAGCCTCACAATCCTTGTGGATCTAGGTGGCTACCAAGTGGCCCTCATGTGATCATATCAACTTAGGGTGTTATAAATGGTATTAAAGAAAAACCACAACTGCTATCTAAACTTAAATAAGTTAGTTAGTCCCCTAGGAGGATGATTCATGGAATAGACTATAATAAGCCAGCCAATGGTTGAGGTACAACCAAGGCATTGCATTAATTGAGTGGAGGTAAATGTAATACCCCAAATATAAGTGAAATTTTATAAGAATTGATATGGTATTTATATCAACAAGGTATACAATCCTTTTGGTGATTCTATTTTAAGAACTCCATAGTCAAGCGTGCTTGTTGTGAAGCAATTTTTAAGATGGGTGATCCTCGTAGGAAGTTTTAGAAATTTCTAATCTTGGAAAGTATATGATTAAGGAAAACATATTCTTAAAGGACTTGTATTGATTTATAAAGCTAATTGATTAATCTAAAAGCACTCTAAGGTAGCCTAGTAACCCTTGTGGGTCAAGTGATCCCCGCAAGTCATATCGACTCGAGGTGTTATACATATGGAATTTCTTTTTAACGATAAGCCTCCATAAACTTTTCAAGCCTTATTGGTATAGGTTTTTGCTGCATCACATTCTCACATATGTTTTCAATAGCTTTTTAAATGATCTCCATGCCATAGCTAACAATAATATTAAACACATGAGCAGCACAACACATATGAAAATATCTCATACACAATAAAAAGAATACTTCAACTCAAATCTCTTTTTCAAATATCTAATCAAAGCATCAATGGTGGTACAATTTTGACACTCAATGTTGAAAGTTTTGTATTGACATTCAATTCTATCAAATAATGGACGAAAACATCACAAAAAACCTCCGATTTATGTGGACTTGGAATATAGAAAAACCTTCAGCAGACAATAATGATACAACAAATAAACCAAAAAACAACATATAATTACATAATATTAAATTTTTAGAACTATAGATGAACATGAATTTAATATACCTGATTATGCAACTTTGAAAGGTCCAATGATTGAAAATCCAATGAGTTGTGATAACCATGAAACCCTTTATTATTATTATTATTATTATTATTATTATTATTATTATTATTATTATTATTATTATTATAATAATAAGATGTCCTCATATCTATTGTGATTGAAACTCAACTCTTGTTAATACTCAACAACACAGTGGTTTTTTTATTTTTATATTCAAACAACTTGAAAATATCATTTCACAGAGTGTTCCTTGAAAGCATTTTAAAGGATGGTTGAAGAGTCACCGAATATCTTCTAAAGCCTTCATGCTCTACTATACAAAGTGGATACTTATGCATAACTACCATATTACACATCTCGATCCTTGCAACTTCTTGATTAAATTTCATAACCATAAGCTTTCCTTTTCCTTCCCCCATTTGATCGGAACTTAACTTAGTTTAGCCTACCCCTCATATAGGCCTTAAACATATGGATTTTTCTTCATGTAATCATACAAATGAGAATTACTATTTTTTTGGATCACCACTCAAACTCTTATTACAATCTTTAAAAATTATTTTTTCACGCCATTAATTTCTATTGCCTTAAAGTGATCCCAAATAACTGAAGTTTTCTTTCTTCTTTTTTTCCACTAAAGAAAATGGATATACTTCTTCTACCTCTTCATTGTTTGATGGTTCACTAGGTATAGGGTGACTAGCTATGCAAGAAGAATATAGTGGGAGACTTTGTGAATCAGTATTAGGTTGGCTACTTAATGCCATCAAACTAATTAATAATTACAAACGTTGCACAACAAGAAAATAAAATTATAGTTAATAAAATTATAATAATTCATGCACATAGTCTCTATGATGTGGCACAATTATAATATTTATTTATTTTTAAAGGTATTTAATATTATATATTATCACACTGATGTTGATAACTCTTGTTGCAATCATCACAAGGAACAATCGTCTAAAAGAGCTTGAATCGAGGTAACAATTGTATACAATGTTAATATACTATTTACTTACTTTTACTTATTTATGTAGAATAATATTATCCCTATCATTTATAAAAGGATATATGGCATCCTTAATTATCCATTATTTTCATATGTAGGATAAATATGTCTTCAAGTAATAATAGTGGCAATCCATCTCGTGTATAAAATGTGATTGAAGATAACATTGTCTTTGATGGCATGATCAAGATACATTAATAATGAGTGCATTGTGAAGTTGAATTGAATACATTGTGATCAATATACATTATATTATTTGAACATCTTCAATCACATCATCAATGCTTATTACAAGATTAAATAATTTGTCCTAAAGATGTATTATGTTTACATGAAAAATAAATGCATATATTTATATAGTCATATGAAAAAATGATTGGGGTATTTTGAATAATTATTGTACTTCTTACTTATTAAAAATTAGAAATATATATATATCATCATCATCATCATCATCATCATTCTTTTTCTGTTCTAGAATTACTTATTGATATATCAAATTGTTTTACCATAGACTTTTTTTAATCATATATTAATAATATGTTTGTATAAATAATTACCTTTGCATAAGAGCCCTCAAAATTATACAAAAAACACATCAATTAGATAGCAAATAACATATCTTAAGAGTTTAGATTTTAGAAATCAAATGAAAAATCTCCATATAATAGATCGCGAAAACAAACCATAAGCAAAATATACACTACATTATATTTTACTAACTATAATGAACAAGTTATATGTTTTTTTTTTCCTGGTTTGATTTCCAAATCGCAGATACCAGAGTTTTCATAGTTCAGATCTCAGAACCTAATCACCTATTGTGTTTGTCTGATTCCATTTCAGATACTTGTTTGCTCAACCAAAACAACCTGAAACTTAAATATACACTCAACCTACAAATATACAATCAAACATCGAACAACTATAATTCATATTTCAGAAAATGAACTTGCTAAGTGCTGACCATAATTAGATTCTGAGGTTACTTTCGGTAAGTTACTTACAATGTGGAAAAATAAAAGATGAAAATGCAGATGATCAGACCTGCAACAAAGGAATGGAGGAAGGTTGGGAGATACATTAGAGACGGCGACGTGGGGAGCAACGTCGGAGATGGCAACGTGGGGAGCAACATTGGAGACAATGACTAGATCTGGAATAGAGGAAGCAAACAAGTGACATAGGGGAGTAACGTCAAAGACAGCAATGAGATTTAGAGTAGAGGAATGGATGAAGGCGATGATGAAGATATACGGAGTAGAGGAATGAAGGAAGCAGACGACGACGAGATTCGGAGTACAGGAGTGGAGAAAGGCGGCGACAATGAGATCCAGAGTAGAGGAATGGAGGAAGGTGAAGGCGACAAGATCTGAAGTTGAGGAACTGTAGAAGGCGAAGCGACGTCCAACGGTGTGTTGCTGGTGCACTAACACTGTTGGTCTAGTCCTAAGGATGAAATGAACAAAATGAGGAAAACAACTATGTAAATCGTGAGAGACAAACAGAGACGGTGAGGAATTGAACTAATGAAGGTCGAGGACTCGAGGAATAGTCACAGAGAGACTGAGTGCAAAATGTAAATTAAAGATTTATGAACTTTTTTTTTATTGAAAATAATCTAATATAATTTAGATCTAATATATTATTAGAATTTTAATGTAATTACTCTTATAACCTTAAGAAACATATTAAGGTGTTATATAAGTAAAGCATAAAAAAAGTAATTTTGTATTGGATAAATGAAGTTCGGTAAGGATATACAAATAGATACAAGTATAAATATAGATACCCATTAACCGTAAAATGGATTTTTTTTCCCATTATTCTGTATTTGTCTATATATTTGTTTATATATCAATCAGATAATATCCATCTAATTTGGGATAAAACCTATTCCATTTACATCTCTGGTCCCTCGAGAACAACATCAGCTCACTCAAAGCCATCATCTTAGGTCTTAAGGATGCTAACGCGTGTGATGTATTGGTACATGCTCAATGCTTATCACCTACCATCACTTTAGTCTTCACCGTCTTCCTCTGGGTTGTGATCCACTTGCCGCTACTAGGATCTATCTCTATAATACCATCTTCATGAGATCCAACCACTATTTTCAGTAATAGTAAACGCCGAAATTGTCAGTAGCATCTGCTACCATTGATGCCCACATTTCCATGACCCAAGCTATCATCTGGTACTTCTACAATTTAACCAAAATCTAAGAAGCTAAAGGAAAAAAAAACCCCAACACAGAGAACACCCATAAATGTACAATAGAAAACCCGGCCAACAACCTTCTTGACTATGACGCCATTAGTGTCTACTTACTCCCAAGCCCTAATGTCCACGCATATTTCATCACTCTGGCTCTTCGGTAATGATTTTAACGATGTTACCTAACAAAAGCATAAATAATTTTACCCTTATAATGCATGCATCCCATCACTACTCTTTTTTGAACCTACAATTTTTCTACATGTCAGGGAGTTGACATATTAGTTCTGGTATCAATGTTGCCGTAACAAATTTCTTCTAGTTGTCGAATATACTTTTCCAATGCCTTTGTTCGTCACCTTATATGTAAGCATATGGCTCATCGTCTCATTTTGTTATAGATTGGTTCTATCAACCGCCACGCATGTCCCAAGTTCCCTTTTATGCAGATCCCTGATAAATGGTACTCAACTTGATGCAGAAATCTATACTTTTTCTTATTATGCCAAGAAGTCATAGTAACTTCCCTTTACAAAGTTACTCAACTAACCCCAACAATTCATCGACCTATACTACATATTAAGAGCAAATATGTCTAATAGAATTAATAAATACAACCGCCATCCACTTTGTTTGGAAGTGGACTCACTAATGCACTGTGAATAATACGAAAAAAGCTTTCGGTTTGCTTCGTCTCCATTTCACGAATATGTTGATATATTTTATTTTTCTTTATTTATTATTATTATTTTATAAATCAAATTTTTTTATATTTTATGAATATATATTAATCCTTAAGTATGGTCAATTTTAAAATTAGATGTAAAGTTTGGCCATAAAGATTATTTAATATAATCTCAAGTTAGTATATTAGTCTAATTATGTCTTCTACTATTTTTTGACGGTAGAAATAATTGTAGGATCTATATGGTGTATATAATAATAATAATAATAATAATAATAATAATAATAATAATAATAATAATAATAATAATAATAATAATAATAATAAGGAAAAGAGAGAAAGAACAAAGACATATTAATTTTGAATGTATATTAGTCTGGTTATTGAGCTATACCCATTATTAGGGTTTTAAAACCACAAAGCTGTTCAAAATCATATGTGAATTTTAGTTTTCTAGTGTGAATTTTAGTTTTCTAGTTTTTGCACTTCTTCATCCCTTTTCTACTTTTTCCTTTCTATACCCATAGATATTGAATATTGAAGAGATAATCGAGACTTGATTCTCTTCTTGAAATCAAACAAAATTTAAAGGCTCTTCTGGAGCTCTTGAAAGAGATGCTTCCAGAGGATAATGTGCTTCCTCCCCTTACTTATGAAGCTAAGAATATTATGTGCCATATTTCTTTTTTTTTTGGTAATTAATTGAGGGTTTTATTACCAAAATGGAAAGAAGTACAAAGAGTTTCAATTATAAAATCATAAGGGGCATACCCCTTGTCAACTCATACCAACCATCTATCAAGACTACTTATGTACTTTTTATTATGAACATTTCTAGCATCACTAAATCTAACAAAAATATCAGAAATAATCTGTCTAATAGTAACTCTATGATTTATTTAGAGTAGCTAGAAAACAACATTGTTTCTATTAATCCAAATATGGTAAAGATATGCATTGAAGATAGCTTTCCAAACAATCTTTTTTCCTTTCCCTATGGTCTTACTAATCAGCCAATCAATGCAACTATTCCAATCAGTGGTATATCTCTCCATTTTCAACCATCTTAGGACATAATTTCAGAGGAGCCTAGTACCATGATAGTAAAGTAGCAAATGGTTGATGTCTTCTTCATCATTTCTGCACACCTCACAAATATTATCTACAGTGACCCCCATTTAAACAATTTTGATTTCATAGGAATGGCATTGTGACACAACAGCCAAGTAAAGAATTTACGTCTTTCTAGGCCACTATGATTCCAGACAAAGGACTTCCAAGCAACCTTTGGCATAGTAATTCTGATAGTATGATACACCACGTTAGTGCTCAACTTTCCAGAGATACAACAGTTTGTATAGTGTAGTCTAATTTGATCTCTGACTCTTAGCAGTTGTTTGTAAGTTAGGAGTATTCAACCTTCTCCTTCACCTACCATACATCCCTCCCTTTGATATATCTTTCATGCATCCACTTAACCCATAAGCTTTCTTTAGATTCAATGAGCTTCCAAAGGTATTTAGCCATATAGGATGAGTTCCATTGAATGAGCTGTTTGAGTCCTACGCCACCCTCTTCTTTAGTTACATAGGATTTCAACTGGGGCACAAGAGTTTCTTCCTTTGGGGATCCATATTGTTCCATAAAAATTCTCTACAAAAGCTATCTAACTGATGGATTACAACTTTAGGCAAGAAAAACATCTACATCCAAAAATTTTCTATGCCAAAAATAGCAGACTGAAGTAGTTGAATTTTGCCAACAAAGCTTAGGTGTTTAACAGTCCGGGATTTTAGCCTTTGTATAATTCTGTCAATTAGAGGGTGGAATTGAGTTATCTTGAGAGATCTAGGGTTGAGAGGAATGCCTAGATATCTAAAAGGAAAGGTTCCTTCTTTAAAATTTAGCAGCTGCAAAATTTGATATTTTGTAGCCTCATTTACTCCCCCAACGAACACACTACTTTTCTCAGGGTTTGCTTATAGACCTGTGTGAGATAGAATGTAATCCCCTAAAATTTTAAAAACCTATAATTTAATAAATAACTTTTATTTGGGATAAATTAGCTTTTAAATCTATTTAATTTAATTATTTTATGGATATTTTTTGGTATAAAAAAATTGGATAGGGATATTTAATAAAATTAACATAAATATTTTATTATTTTATCATACTCATTTTATTTAAATAATTTTTCAAACCAATACTTTACTAAAAGTGTCTTTCTAAACCCATATATTTAATCATATTAAATTAAATTTATTACCCAAAAATATTACAATCAATTATTTTATAAATTAAATTATTATAATTTCCCTATTTTTCCTTTTCTTTTCCTCGTCCTTTTTCTCCTTTTTCCTCCTTTCTTTCTTTTTCTTTTTTTTCCTCCCTTCGGGCTGCCCACGTAGGCCTGCCTCGCCCTCCCTTGCGCGATTGGGTCGTTGGCCCACTTCCTTCCCCCTCTCCTTCTCCCGCGTGCAGCCCAACGCCCTTGCCCTTCTTCCTTTCTCCCTCTGGACTGGGCCAGTCCACTTTTCTTCCCCCCTTCGCCCGACCTTCCCTTCTTTCTCCTTTCTTCTTCTTCCTTTCTTCGTTGTCCATGCCTGACCGTCCTGCCAGCCACGCCCTGCAACTCTACCCTAACTAGCCGCCTGCCTCCCTACTACTCTCCCTACCTCCCTCTCTCTCCTCCCCCATTTTTCCTACCCCTCCTTGACCCAACCAACACCCTTTCACCTCACGCATGCTCCCCCTTTCTTTCTCTCCTCCCCTTCCCTCTCCCTACCACCCGACCAGCTACCTGCCACCCTACTGCGACCCTGACCGACCACCTACTCTCCCCCTTCTCTCCCTCTTCCTTTTCTTCTCTTTAGCAACCTCTCCCCTACCCCATTTTTGAACACTCTACCCTCTCCCGATCCATTTTCTCTCCTTTCATCCCTTCCCCTTGTTTTGCACCACCACCCAACTCCGTCACTTCCACCGCCGCACCAACCCCCCTGCACCATTCCCTGCCGCCCCTACCTCAGCCTTGAACCACCATAACACCACCTTGAGCCCCCTACAGCTCCCTTCTTCCTCCCCTCTTCTTTTTCCCTTCTTTTTCTCCCTTCCCGGCAACCTCCCTGCAACCCTTCCTTCCACCGCCATCCCACCGCCTATGGCGCCTCCCAAGCCACCAACCCACTCCCTACCACCCCCTCACCTCCTTTGGCCGAAACCACCTTCATAGCCTTGCTGCCGCCGCCCTTGACCACCAACCACCCATCCCTGACCACCACCTACACCCCCTCTTCACCCCTATACCCTTCCCTTACCCTAAATCCTTCCCCACCTATCCTTTTTTCTAGCCCCAAAACCCTAACCCGAAATTATCACCCCTTCTTCCTTTCATACCATCTTTAACCCCTTTCCTTCCTTGCCTTGCATGCAGCTCATGCTGCATGAGTAGTTAATTTGTCGCCTTCCTTTAGGTTATTTTAGTTAATGATTTTAAGGTATAATAATATCTTAAGTTAAGTATTTTATTAATTAAGTCTTATAAAGTCTTATTCTTTATTTTTTCTTAATTCTAATATGATAAGTATTGACATTATTTTTAGGTATTGGTTTTGCTAATCAAAGCTTGAATCTTTAACCGGGATACCGATAAGGTTCGATTTTACGGGAATTAAGGTAATCTTTAAACCCCACTTAAACGCATGTTAGTACATTAGAGCTTTTGATATGTTATTATGTTTAATATATTATATGTGGTTCCTTATATTCATCGATAAAAAGGAAAGTATGCTAGTTGATATGCCATGTATGGAAGAAGTGCTTAAGGAAGGAGATTTATTACTCAAGAATATGTTAAGTATTTATACATGCTATATTATGTTATTGTAAACATTAATGTATGGTTAACATTATTGTGAGCCTTAGGGTATTTTAGTAATATGTCTTGGGTAAGAGTGTGGCCTAACATGTGTAGTTGTTAATGAGTACTATGTTGAAAGATAATAGTTGGTGGAATTAGATGATGATAATAGAGTATTAATATTTATATTTTAAGTAGTCATGATAATTTGATAAATGTGGCATAATAAAAGGTTAGCATGGTAATTTTGAAAGAGAAGGGAAAAATGGTAAATTATAAGCAAAAGGGTATTACGGTAAATTTATAAGTAAAAGGGTATTATGATAATTTTGGAAGTTAAGGGTATTATGGTAATTTTAGAAGAAAATGGTAAAATGGCAATTATAATAATTGAGAAGAGTAAAATGGTAACTGTGATAATGGAGAAGGGTGATAGGGTATTTATAATAATGGAAAAGGGTGATATAATAATTATAATAATAGAGAAGGTTAATATAGTAATTATAATAATAGAGAAGGGTAATATAGTAATTATAAAAATAGAGAAGGGTAAAATGGTAATTATAATAATATAGAAGGGTAATTTGGCAATTATGATAATGGATAAGGGCAATTTGGTAATTATGGATATGGAGAAAGGTAATTTAGCAATTTAACCAACAAAAGGGCAGGGAATATGGTAATCTAACCAACCAAATAGGAAATATGATAAGTGTAATAATTATGGAGGGTAATTGGTGGCCTAATAAGGGTGGAAGATAACTTGGTAACCTAAACCAGGTAAGGATGTGGCCAAGAACAACTATATGTGTGTTATGTGCCTTGTGTGCAATGTGTTATGCCGAGTTGTGTACTTTATGCTTAATGACTAATTATTATAGCGCAATTTAGAGTTGGGTATGCTTATGTGAATTCCATATGGCATATGTGTAATGATTATATATGTTGTGCTTATGATGTTATATGACATGGCCCTCTAGGACATGCATGTTAGGAAGTTTAATAATATGATATGAGATGAAAGGATAAAAAGGGAAAGAGGGGAAGTAAGTTGAATAAAGGGAAGTGAGTTGATTTAAGGAATATTAGATTAACCTAATTATCTCATAATCCATGAGCAGAAAAAAAATAAAAAGGAGTATATGGTTAAAATGAACGAGTGATGTGACTCTTGCATGGGAATTTCCTAGTGTTTGCATGGGATGATTGTAATACCCCAAATTGAGCGAAGTGTTATAAGGATTGATTTAGCTACTTATATCAACATGGTATACCATCCTTTTGGTGATACTCGTGTTGATGTGTGGGGCCAGCCGATCAATCCGAAAGCACTTCAAGGTAGCCCCCGCATGGTCGTATCGACTCGGGGTGTTACAAATGGTATCAGAGCGAAACCGCGACCGTGAGCTGAACTTGGATGAGCCAGTCAATCACCTAGTGGGACGATTCTTGGGATGAACTGTATTGAGACAGTCATTAGTTAAGGCGCAACGAGGACGTTGCATTCTTTGAGTGGGGGTGAATGTAATACCCCAAATTGAGCGGAGTGTTATAAGGATTGATTTAGCTACTTATATCAACATGGTATACCATCCTTTTGGTGATTCCATCCTAAGAACTCCACAGTTAAGCGTGCTGCCCGTGGAGCAATTTTAGGATGGGTGACCTTCTGGGAAGTTCTGAAAATTTCTCAGAAAGTGCGTGAGTGAGGACAAAGCGCACTGAAAGGACTCGTGTTGATGTGTGGGGCCAGCCGATCAATCCGAAAGCACTTCAAGGTAGCCTTCGCATGGTCGTATCGACTCAGGGTGTTACAATGATCCTTACATAAGAAGGGTGCTAGGGTTCGAGCGGTCAACTAGAGTTTCACGGTCATATGAATAATTGGTGAGTAGAATAATAGGACTTGGGTTGAATCTAAATGAGATGAGGTTGGACAATAAAAGAAAGGTTTGGGCCACATAGGTCCTATTAGGGTTTCAAGGGAAAACCTTAGAGAGCGGTAGTGAGAGAATTTGAATGTCATAAGGTGATGGGCCTTAACCCACACCCTTAGGAGTTGGGTTTTTGTTATGAGTAAATGGAAGGAGGAACGGGTGTCAGGGCGTGATAAGAGGTGTATAAGTCTTAAGATATGGGACGGACCCTCTTAGGAGGATAAAAGTAGAGGTTGATGACATGCATGTCAAGGGTGAAATACTTTTGAATAAGATATGAATAAGGCACTAATCCTTTAAAGAGAAATATTGTTGAGCTGGACCCAAACCGGTCCACCGAGGAATAATAGTGGCTAGGAGCATTTTACCCTGCATGATTTCCAGTCCACCGGCTATTATAGTGGGGGATTCCGTGCTCAACAACCCAAATGTAATAACGATAAGACATTGGAAAGACACAAAGTAATTACAGTGAAACACCATGTGATTCGGGGCCAGACCGGTCCATCGGTGAATAATAGTGGCTAAGAGCGTTCTACCCTGGATACCGTTCCATAGGCAAATAATAGTGGCCAGGAGTATTTTTCCCTAAATGATGACTGGTCCACTGACTATAATAGTGGGGTTTCCGCACTCACATGGATATAAAATCCGAGAGATGATTGAATAATGATGGACTAATGGCTTAAGGACCAAAAGTATTATTTTCGCATTATGACATGGCTTAAGGCCTAGAAGTTTTGATTATACATTTTGGCCTGTTAACATTTGATGGACTTATTATGTATGTGAACGTTGTGTATGCATACCTTATCATATATGTATATATTTATCTATCATGTGTTGCATTGTGGGCCTACTTTTCACTATGTTTTAAAGGATTACTCAGTATCATAGTACTAAAGGGTTCCATTCGTGGAGCCCCTGCCTATTCAATGGACAGTGTCCCTTGTAGGTCTTTTTCAGGTGCTATTCAAGTGGGAAAT
This sequence comes from Tamarix austromongolica, assembly GCA_039764185.1. Lineage (NCBI taxonomy): Eukaryota > Viridiplantae > Streptophyta > Magnoliopsida > Caryophyllales > Tamaricaceae > Tamarix > Tamarix austromongolica. Next base: position 74,015,685 of record CM077813.1, read on the forward strand.
GGGAAAGAGCATAAAGAGGTTATTCAGACTTATAGGGCTTCATTCTTTCTTCCTAAATCCCTGATTTAAATGTTATCTATATTCTTGTAACCACCATCGGTGGATCCTGTTCTTGTAAATGTTTTACTACGCTACTCTGATTTAACTATGGTGTGAGTTCTTGTAAATTGTATTTTATACTTTTAGCTTTAGCACTTGGTACTGAAACGGAAGGAGTGGACCGGTCTGGTACTAAGCGTGGTGGTAATATCCCCAAAATTCACAGTTTGATGTTTTGCTTCCGGTATTCCTTTTAACAAAATAAAATTTTTTAGTAGTGAATTTTAGGGGTGTTACATAGAAGATCTTCAAAATGTCCTGAATTAGTTCTACAATATAGAAAATAAGGAGGTCATCTGCAAAACTGAGGTTAATGATTTTTGCAAACTTACATTCAGGGTGCCCTATGAAGTGTTTATCATCCCACAAAGTCTTTAAAAGATGAGAGAGATACTTCATATTTAGCATAAAGAGATATGGAGATAAAGGATCACCTTGTCTTAGCCTTCTACCATCCTCAAAAGGTTTACAAAGCTTGCCATTTAAACTAATGGAAAACTGAGTGGTTAAAACACACTTCATGACCATTTGAGTAAAATGATAGGGAAAACCAAGGGCAATTAGAAGGTGCTTGATGAAACTCAATTCCACAGTGTCATAAGCTTTTCTTAAATCCACTTTTAACATCATTTGATAGCTAATTTGACTCCTGTTGTATTTCCTTAGAAGCTCTTGTGCCAATAAGACACTTTCACCAATCCATCTCTCTTGAATAAAATCATTCTAAGAACCATGGACAAGAGTGGTAAAATTTCCTGCAAACACTTAGTAAGAACTGAGGAAATAACTTTGTAAGCAACATCGCAACAAGAGATAGGTTTATAGTCATTTATGGCTCTAGGAGATGAATTTTTGGGAATTAGGTGCAGATAAGTAGTGTTCAATGATTTTAACAAATACCCAGTTTTCTATAAATGCTTTACTACTTCAATGACATCCTCCCCCACAATGAACCAAGTAAATTTATAAAAATGAGTATTAAAACCATCAAGGCCAAGTGTGTTGTTATCCCCCATCCTATAAACAATTGCTTTAATCTCATTATTTATGACATGCTTTGATAAATGATCCTCTCTCGTCATTATGCAGAATAGGTCCTTGGTTTACAATATCAGGGTGCACCATCTCAAGGACATTTGTTGAAGATCCCAGTAAGTTAGTGTAGAATTTATGAATCTTATTACTAATCTCTAGCTAAGAAGTAAGATTTATCCCTGTGCTATCATACAAGGTATAAATGTTATTATATCTCCTTCTCTCCTTAATTTTTACATGGAAAAAGCATTGTTTCCATCCCCCAACTTAATATACTGGATCCTAGCTTTCTACTGAATGTGATATATTGCTTTGAATTATGAAAAAATTCATGCTTGTCCTAACAATTACATTTTGTATCATAATAGATATGTAGTGTTAGATAGTTATCCTTAATTTCGAATGTCATAATACAAGATAGTTTAGGTTTCTAACAAGATGCTATAGTACTTTCTAATTATACCACAATTCCCATGCATGTTTTGTAATGAAGAATATGTAGAGAACCTTATATGGTATGTGAAAGGAATGATTTTTGATGACAAGCTTAGACATCTAATAGATTCTCATCAATGGAAGATGATTAATTTTATATACCCTAATTTTGGTGGTGAAGCTTGGGTTGTACTCTATTGTAACACTCCCATTTTTTACTACCAAAAACTTTTATTAAACATTTGTAAAAGTAAAAGGTACCTAGGAAAAATGGAGTGCTACCACCGTACTTGATATAGGATAGGTGTCCACTACCTACCTCATACCAAATACAAGGCTAACTAATAAAAACAATTAAAACAACATAGTGCACGGAATAATAATTTAATTAAACAACTTCAAGTGTGTTTATAATGGAGGTCCTTAATGGGCTCCGAACAACTCATTATAAAATACAAGTGGATAAAGTAAGAAGCTACAATAAAATGAATTAGGGCACGTCTCTTATTTTAAAATCTTGGTCTATCATGAACCCCACCAAATCCTTTTAGATATCCTTGCTCTCAGGTCCCAACCCAACTAAGGTAGGCCCTTTATTGGCCATCTCTAATGACCAACACATGACCCTCTACTCGTAGGAATGAGAAGGTGATCAAGCAAATGAGCATATCAATACGCTATGTACTGATTAAGTCAAGTTGCTCCCTTAACATACACAAGTATACCAATTTGGCATATATAAATATAAATTATAGCATGCATCATGATAATGCCTTATATAAAGGAAGAAGTGCACTATCATGCACAATTCCAACAAAGTAGAATACATCATGGTTAGACTCACAACCTTCTCACATAATCACTTACATACGTAATAGTAAAGAGAATCTAACAACCTATAGGGTTTATCTTCGATCTACCAATTCTTTAGGTTATACCATTTAATTGTCCATTTATGAGACAAATGAGTCATCCAATCAATATTATATTCCATAACCAGATAGTCATTTTGACCATAACCAAGTGTATAAATCAACTTTTATTTCTTTTTAATTAACCATACCATTACTTCCATTCTTAACTAAGTATTAAAATTCTCTTAGTCATCATTCATAATTTGATCAACTAATTACTTAACATCCATATTTTATTATCATCGAGCGATGAATTGTGTAGGACCCCATGGTCTCACATACCATATAATCCTATCCAAATAAGTGACACCAAGTGAAGGCCGAAGCCCATCACCACATTGAACATAAGTCTAGGCTGAAGCCAATTGCTAGATTAGACTTAATTGTAGGCCAAAGCCAACTGATCTGGACATAAGTCTAGGCCAAAGCCAACCATCTCAGTAACCAGACCTTTTAATATCGATACCTCCTAGTACATCATTAGTGTTTAGAGTAGGTAAGGTACTGAGACATATTAGGATCCCGCTCGAAGGCAAGGTCTGAGGCCACCAAAAACAACCGAAGGTAGACCAACCCCCGATAGTTAATCAAATATTGGGTAATCTAAACCCATGCTCGACTTGAATTTCTTTTGCTTTACATGAGTAGTATTTTATTCATAGATATGGGTGAGCATACAAGGCCCATACAAAAGCATGCAAGGCGATTTTCTATATTAATCCATAATAATGCTTTTGTTCCCATTTTTCCAACCATGTGGGTTATCTATTTGTCCTTGGCTAATAATATTCATATCCACCATATTTTTTAATTTAAGTCCATGCTTATTTTCATTGCTCTTTTCTCAATATCATCACTTATCATAGGTGAAATAACCATTTATTCCCTTATATTTCTCATAGAGTATACCATAAGTCATGATACATTTTAATCCTTCCATTATGCTAATAATCCATGATAAAATATGTATTTTATCTCATTAATAATTATAGTATAGTCCCAAAATAGCTTCAAAGAATAGTTGAATCAAAAAGAAATAAATCATGCAAACTAGTTGAACTAGACAATCGGTCTAGCTCAACAAGTTGATCAGTTGCACCAACTAGTTGATAGGTTTGAGTCGACTAGTTTATTGGTTTGACTCAACTAGACCGTTCTTTTCTTAAATTGGTTGATAATTTTAAGCAAATCAATCAATTATTTATAAAATATTTTATTAGTTCTATCAAACCAGTCGATGGATTGGGTCAACCAGTCGACTGTTCTAGAAATCAGTCGATCGGTTTAACCTGACAAGTCGATTGATTTACCCTGACATAATACCAAAATATAAATTTTCATGTAGATTCTTGCATATAAATCATTCGTATTCACATTAAAATATGTATCAACATAATATACCATCTTTCCAACCAATTTAACATGCATTTCTTAATATGGAATCATCATAGCCTATTTTTACCCAATTTCATTCTTTTTACTCAAATTATGCTATCTAACCACCAAATCATATATACAAACTATATTCTTTCATACCAACATGCAAAAATCAACTAAAAGTAACACCTAACATGTAGGAATACTTGGTAAATATTCTAGAATCAAGAATCACTTACTCGTTGTAGGTGAAATTCCCTTGAAATAAGAAATTCCAACTATGGAAATTCTCAACTTTTAAAACCTTAAAAACCAAAATTTTAAACTCATAAATTACCCAAAAACTTAGTAAAATTTGAACTTAAAAGAAATAGGGAATAAGAACATACCAAGTTGAGGCAAAAACAACGGAAGAGCTAAATTGGACCATTCAACCTTTTTCCTAGAATCTATCTCTTCCTTGCTTAAAAATTAAAACAAGAGAGAACTAAAAGTAGGAGCAGAAGAGTGTAAGAGATTGATTGGTAAAGCTCAAAGAATAGGAAGAAGAGGGAAGAATACAAGACTCAAAAAATTCAGTGGCTAAAAGAAAGGTGGATAGGAGGAATGATTGGGGCTATTTATAGCTAATCAATTGAAGGAGAACACTAAGGGTTAGAGAATCAACACAAAACCCTACCATTGATCATTTAAATTCGATTAGAATAGGTATATTTTACCTAGGATTTGCTAACCTATTCTCTAGATCTCAAATGGTGTCTCTAGATAATATAGGTCAACTAAGACAAAATTAGCATACATGAATGGAATAAATGGAATTTCAGCATAGAACAAATCTTCTAGCTACTCAGAAGTGTGCCTGAGATTGAAGCATTGATCTGAGCAAGGTGCAGAAGAGAGAGGTGGAAGATAACAAGGCCGAGGTTATCTCCCCCCTCAATTATCTCAATAAACCTCTAGATCAAATCAAAGAAATATTTTAGATTAAATGCATCATAAAAATGTTCAGGAATCTCTTAAGGATAAATTAGCATGGGTTGATAAGGTTCTATTTTAGTGTAAGATTTTTCCCAAAAAATTAAGTTTCAAAAATATGCCTAGCTTGACAAACCAATCTATCGATTTGGCATACCAATCAATTGTTCTACAAACCAATCAATTAGTTTCATTAAGAAAACCTTGTTTACAAAACTATCGATTGGTTCATGGAACCAGTCAATTAGTTTACTTGGAAAACCCATTAAACTTTGTTTTCTAACCCCCATTTTAAATAAAACTTTGCCTCAAACCAAATTATGTCATTAAATCAAAATCAATGGCTCAAAAATTTACACAATTCTCATTCAAAATTCTTCGCAAATAATATGGGGTATTACATCTATTCAGATGGAACGAACCTTTTTATTAAAAACACCAACTATTGTATTATGGCCCGTCATTCTATTGATCTACAATATTTCCCCATCATTATATATGAAGAGGAAATAGTTGACTATCCTTAGTCATATCTATTCTAAATTAGCCAGGTAATGATATTGATGTTTATTTGGATCCCCTTATTAAGGATTTAAAGCACATGTGGGATCATAGAGTTTAAGTAGTTGATGCATGGAGTCAAGAGTCTTTTAACTTGAAAGCAATGTTATTTTATATGATAAATGATATTCCTGCTTATGGTAATCTTTTCGATTATAGTGTGCATGGACACTATGCATATTCTATTTGTGAAGATAACATAAATTTTCTCCAGCTAGAGAAGAATTAGGAAGACTAATTAACATGGACATCATAGATTCTTGCCTAAGAATCATCAATAACATAGGTAAAGAAAAGCTTTTAATGGAAATTTTGAAAAAGAAAGATCTTTGAATCCTATCATGGGATTTTAAGTATCTGAAAAAGTAAAAGACTTGAATGCATCTTTAGCAAAAAAAAATAATCTCTTCAAGTGGGTGGAAGAAGATGTCAATATTCTTTGACCTTTCACATTAGAAGAACTTGCAAATAAAACATTGCCTTGATGTGATACATATCGAAAAAAATGTATATGATTGTTTAATTGCATACTTTTGAATGTGCTGAAAAAGATAAAGGATGACATCAATGCTCAGAAGGACTTGTTCAACATAGGTGTAAAAACAAAATTATATCTGTAGAAGTAGTAAAATAAAACTTTTTTTTACCTCCTACATGTTATACTTTTTCCAAAAAAGAAAACATCTCTTTCTGTGAATGCTTACACATAGTGAAGGCTCCCTAAGGATGTTCATCAAACATCAAGAAACTTGTTTCCATGAAAGATTTGAAGTTGGGTATGAAATCTTGTGATCATTATATTCTCATTCAAGACTTGTTATCGATTGTTATATGTTCTATCGTACCAAATCGGGTTCAAAGTGTTGTTACCATTTTTTTTTCTTTTCAAGAAACTATGTAGTAATGTTATTGACATGGAAAGGTTGGACAAATTTTAGAGTGAGATTGTGACTATATTATGCCAAGTTGAGAAGTATTTTCCTCGATTATTCTTTGTAATCATGATTCATTTAACAATTCACTTAGTTAGGGATGGTAATAACAAAAAAAAGGTTATATCTTTCCAATATTCAAATTATATCATAGTGTCATCCCACACCCTATCCTTCAAATCTTTTAGGGTATCTCTCCAAGTCTGATAAATTGTAATTTCTTTTTTTGAATATTTTAACTATAAATTATAGGGTCATTTATCCTTGTGACTTGCAAGTCATAGATAATGTGAAATGCCCCGAAAATTTTTAATTTTAAATATTATATTTAAATGAGGTTTTATTATAAAAGTTAATTAAGTATATTACTTTATTTAAAATAAAAGGAAATTAATTAGGGCAAATCAAGAATAAATCTATAAGTATTTTAATTAGGAGAAATTTAGGTATTTTATCTAAATTAAGGATTTTATTTTAGAAATTAACTAAATAAATTATTTTATTTAAAATAAGAAGGAGGAAATAGTTCCAAATTAATATTAAGTTTACAAATAATTTAATTGGAGAAAATTAGGGTGTTTTAATAATTAATATAGAATTTATGGAAAATCTTTCAAAAATCCTAATTTAGCCTAAAAAGTGATTTAAATATTATTATTTTTAAATATGTCAAATATTTTAATTAATTTAAATACCCAATATTATTATTTTTCCTTTTTCCCTTCTTCTTTTTCCTTTTCTTCTTCCTTTTTCTTTCCCTTTCTTTCTTTTATTTTTTTCTTTTTCCTCCTCTTTTCCCCGTTTGGGCTGCCTCTCATGCGGCCCACTTCTCCTTTCTCCTCTTTCCTTCGGCGCGGCCAGCCCGCGCGGCCGACTCCTGCATCCCTTCCCCCAGCGTAGCGTTTTATGTTTGTTTTGCCCCTAGACGCGTCGTTCCATTTAAACGCCTTTAACCCGCGCACGAACCGCCCGGTTCTCCCCTTTTCTTTTCTTTCCCGACCAACCGGCCCACCTCCCTTTCTTCTTCCTTCTTCCTCCGTCCTCCTCTGTCGCTGCACTACAACCTTTCGACCCCGTCAATGGCATCTCCGGCCACGAGACCTTTGACCGGCCGTTTCTTGGCTCATTGTATTCCTCTTTACTCAAGGAATAAATTGGCATAAATCTTGTCCGTTATATCTCGCCCGTTTCTTCTCCCCAGCCTCGCGAAAATCTGAAGCAACCCAAACGATGGCCGATCAATTACTGCCACCGGCCACCCAAATTATCGCACCTAATATGTTCCTACCGACCCCCAAAACCCTATTATCCCATCTACCATCTATAAATAGCCTAATGGTAGGAGTTTTTGGAGCTTCTTCTTCCTCGAAACCCTAAGTGAGAACCGCCCACCACCGTAACTTCAGACGTGTTTTCTGCTGCCGTTAGCCAACTTCAACACCGCCGCCACATCCCAAATTTTTCCCTGCAACGCCCTCTAGTTAACTAAACCATTTTCAACCTTCGATTCTTCTTGCACGGGCCTCTATAACCGTGCAAAGTTGGCTGCTCGTTTCGCCATAATTTTACCCCAAAACCTTAAACCATCGTCCACTGCCGTGCTCCGCCACCTTTGGCTGCACCACCACCATCATTTTGTTCCTCTCCTCCTGAGCAACCATAAACACCTCTTATCTCACCTCAATTCTCCCTATCTTTTTCCCAACATCCATCTTTCCCTCTTTTCTTCTATTTTCCGGCCACCGCCGCCGCCGCCGTGCACCACCGCTGGTGCGGCCTATCCCCACTAGCTTAAGGTTGAACCCTAGACCCTCTCAACCATTTTCCATATTATTATAAGCCTTGATTTAATTTATTTCAATTATTTGCATATAAATACCATTATTATTATTCTTAATATTTATATTCTTAATGTGTATTATTATTATTATTATTATTAGTTTTAATGTTTTTATTATTGTTTATGTTGAGGGCTGAAGCCCTATTGTATTTTAATTCGACTTTATTATTATTCCCTTATTATTTCTATTTCTAAAATTATTAATATTAATATGTTATAAGTATAATAATTATCATTATTTTATATTTCAAATTTCTATTATTCTTATTCCATTATTATTAATGCAAATATTTTACCATTAGTATTGTTAATAATGTTATTATTGTTATTACTATTGTTTTTATTATTATTATTATTATTATTATTATTATTATTATTATTATTTATATTCTCATTGATATTAGTTTTATTATCCATGATATTATTATATTAGTATCATTATTATTATTAGGGTAAAGTCTTTAACCCTATATTATCAAGGTTTATAATATCTCTATTATTTTTATTTAGCAAACTTAGAATTTTGTTAAGGTTATTTTATTAGTATGTTATTATTTGGTCAAAGCCGTAAGGAGGCGTAGGAACGTACTCCAAGACCGGTGTCATTTCAGGTAAGGGTTTACTAAGGCCATTGTGTGCTTATATGCATTATGTGCTTCATATGCTATACATTCTATGTTTATGATTATTAATTATGTCGTATATGATATGGCATGGAGTTGAAGAATGTTTTGCATGGCATGTGTATTATTTATGTATGATGATATGTGTTGTGACCCTGTAAGACATGCATGTGAGGATGTTGATGTGGCTTGTGTGGGAGAAAAAGAGGAAAAAGGAGGATGGAGAAAGAAGTTGATTAAGGGATGTGAGTTGACCTAAGTATTCCATTAATTCATGAGTAGAGGAATAAAATGGAGAATTTTAGGGTTTCATGTATGGGAATCTGATTTATGATTTTTGAGGTTTTGTATGGAGAATATAATTTATGGTTTTATATGGGGAAGTTTAATTTATGGTTTTGTATGATTTTGTGTGAGAGAATTTAATCTATGGTTTTGTATGGAAGAATTTAATTTATGGTTTTGATTTGGAGAATCTAATTTATGGTTTTTTGTGGAAGGATCTAATGTAAGGTTTTATATGGATGAATCTCTTGTTTGATATGGTTCAAATCTAGGGTTTGGTATGGATGAATTTTTGGGTTGTATATGGTTTGAATTTAGGGTTTGGTAAGGATGAATACTTGGTTTGGTATGGATGAATCTTTGGGTTTTATATGGTTTGAATCTAGGGTTTGGTATGAATGAATCTTTGGGTTATGTGGATTGAATTTAGGATTTTGTATGATGAAATCTTGGGATTTGCATAGTGGTATTAATGGTTGCATGGTGGCATTAGGGTTTTCATTGTGGTATTAGGGTTTGTATGGTGGTGTTAATGGTTGTATGGTGGTATTAGGGTTTGCATGGAAGTTAATAATTTCATGGTATGTGTAAAGTTTGTATGAGAGTGAAGTTTACGTATGGAACGTTGATTTGGGATGTGAGGAAATTAATGTAAGTGTTGTTTGAGTGATTGAACACTTTGGATAGAAAATAGTGCGTGGAGCATTATATGGGTACGTAGGAAACTGAGCTAGGGTTTGTGTGGATAATTAGGGTTTGGTGTGACTGCTTAGGGTTTCTGCGGTATCAGGTGTATTTGGTGACTAAAGTATAATTATGAGGATGGAATTTATGATTTGTGATGTGTGAAGTGTAAAGGGAGTGATTTCATGCATGTCTAGGGTGAAAGCTTTGAATAAGATACTTAAGACACTAATTATTTAAAGTGGAAGATCGTTGAGACGAGACCAACCGATCCACCGGTTCAGAATAGTGGTTAGGATTTTTACCCTATGTGTGACCGATCTACCGGTTATAATAGTGGTTAGAGCAGGATGCTCTATGCGTAAACCGATCCACCGGTTATAGTAGTGGAGGTTCCCGAACTCAACAACCGCAAACCAGAGTTTTACTAAAATGCCTAAAAGATACTAATTACTTATAGTGGAACACCATACGAGCCAGGGCCAACCGATCCACCGGTTAGGAATAGTGGTTAGGACACGTAGTCCTATGTGTTTCCGATCCACCGGCTATAATAGTGGTTAGGGTATGATACCCTATGTGCCTCCGATCCACCGGCTATAATAGTGGGGGCTTTCGTACTCGCATGGATTTGATATAAAACATGGTGTGTATCAACTTTCGATAAAAGATTAATTAAATAATTAATCTGGACTATGATTGGGCCTTTATGTATGTACCCGAATGATTGGTCGATATTATGATATGATGATGGTCTTTATGTCCTTTTATTCTTATGCATGATTTTATGTGCTTATGTGTTGGCCTTAGTGCTCAGTTACCTTACTCAGTACGTAGCGTACTGATCACCCTTTTTATGGGTGCTGCTCATTCCCACGAGTAGTATGCCCTTCTGAATTTGTGCAGGTGTGCGAGACATCAGTTGGGGTTGAATGTTGAGCATGTTTGGCTCGAAGTTCAAGAGTGTTGTGGCCGTATTCATTCTTTACACGATTTCATTCCTTTTGTTATTTCTTTGGTGTAATATTTACCATTTTCTGATTCATTACTCGATTGAGTATTTTAATGAACCTTTTATCGGTTGTAAGTTTAATTCTCTTTTAGAAATGAATTACATTTTTTATGCGTACTCTGATTTTGTTTTACAAATGTTTAATGATTATTTGAAGTTTAGTTGTATTAATTTTGTAATTTATTATTAATCTTTTCTTTAGCCTTAGCACTTGGTACTTGAACGGTCGGAGAGAACTGGTCTGGTACTAAGTGTGGCGGTAACATTCCCAGAATTCATGGGTTTTAAGTATTTCTATTTTAATTACTTTCGCTTTTAAAAAAAATAGTGAATTTTTGGGTGTTACATAATGGACCTATTATAGCAAATGTTGCTGCATTTATTGAGTCCAACTCAACCCTTCATACTTGGCCTCTGGGGATTGATAAAGTTTGGTTCTCAATTCATAATGTCTTTGAGGAATTAGGAATACTTAATGGAGCCAGTGCCCCTTGATGTGACATATAATCGTGAAGAAGATGATATGCCCGTATTGTGCTTACTAGCAAGACAATTCGTTGGATGGTCGAGTGACCGTGTAATTATCAAGAATGAGGTAATCTAAACTTTTTAATTTTAGATTACATTCTTATTACTTTAGTAATAATACACAATGTAATAATTATGTCATCTACTCTTTTTTACTTACTTAGGGCGGTCATATTATAGCAAACATTATTATTAAGAGGAAAAGAAAAGATATAGAATATGTTGAAGCCCAAAAAGCCTTAGGAATGAAAAAAATAATCAAGCATCATGACCTATCACCTCAATTTAGGTTGTATTTAGACATGACACTATCATTAGATGATAATTCTATTAGGTTTCCTCTTCCAATGGATTTACACATGAAATTAGAAAATGAATATATCTAAATTGGGGAAGAGGATATCTTTCATTTGTTACAAGGTGAAATATTATAATGTCAACATATAATAGCATATACGAGGTAATTTCAATACATTCATGTTTGACTTTATTAAAATTATTAGCAGGAATTAATATTTTAATACTAAATATGTTATTTATTCTTTCATAGTCATAGGTTTTTAAAAGATAATTTATTATCTAAAGTCTTAGACGAGTTTGATGTATATGGATTTATATGCTCAAACACGATTTCTAATGAAAATGATAATTAATGTGTTCCATATGTGGTTAACCCAAAGAAGACGACTCCACAGTTCCTCTTTCTTGCTTTATTTTCCATTGACATGCATTAGATACTAGTGATATTACATCTATCTTCAAGGATTGCATATTGGATGGATTCAATTGATGAAAATCCTCACTCTGATCCAAAATCACTTGTTGAAGGGTACATATTTATTTATATACCGATATTAATTAGAATCACACACATTTTAATATATGGTTAATACATTAATTAGGCCATTCAAAGTTTATTTTGGGCCACAATAGAAGGAAAGGGCACCAACATCTTGTATTTCTTAGAAATAATTAAGAAATTTAGTTTTTATATCATTTAAGAATCATTGTCATTTAAATTAAGTTTTAGTATGAGAAACTAATAATATAATTTATATATTTGTATAGGATCTACGACAACAAGATAATGTAAGTTCTAGATACTACATCATAATATCCGTAAAAATAAAAAATAAAAATTTACAAACATTGGACTAGATAAGAATAAGTATGTATTTACTTTATTCAGTTTATATTAATTATGATTAGCTATATACATTAATACTAACATATTGTTTTCTATCTTTTATATGTTTATCAACATTTTGATCTTCGTAATTTTTAAAATAACAAGAATAATGAAGTTAGAAAAGAATATCTAGATTTTATTATAAATTTTTATGATGATTATTTATAAGATCATATGTGCTCCTTTAATTTTTTATACCTATATAATGTAAATATGAATGAAAAATAATTTTATAAAAGGTTTTGTGCAAGGAATATAACTCTAGCTGCTTGTTTTGGATGTGGCAAATATTGATATTGGTGAAAGCATATGTAGGTTTTTTGTAGGAAAAAATGTAGTATGACAATGATCATATGTGTTCTACTAAAAATAATTCAGAATACACAATGGTTTTAATTCATGCTGGCCATGTATACCCGCAAACAACTTTCCAATATTTGAGAGGGGTATACAAGGCGGTTGTGACCAAAAAAGTGTTGTGTATTATGTATTTATATGATGATTTTTGGTTGCAACGGCCTTGTATACCCTTATCACATACTAGGGAATTGTTTGCGGGATGCACAACAAGTGTAACCAAAAAACATCGTATATATTTTTATATTAATAATTTTTTAGTTAAATTTAAAATATTATACAGCGATAGATTATGCAGCAGTTACGAACCACAGTGTATATTATTTTTTATAAATTTACTTTTTATACAGCGATGTATTTTTCTGTAGTAGTTTAGGTTTTGTTATTTTTAAAATAAATTTTTTATTTAAAAATTTAGTAATATAATAATTTTTTTATACAGATAAAGTATTATAAGATATAACATGGACTGAATAGTTACTAACAAAGCGTCATTGCCAAAATCAAAAGGATGGACACCAAATTCCTTGAAATAATGTCTTTCAAGTTATGTTTGGTACGAGGGTAAAGCAGGTGTAAAAAATATAAGAAATTTTTTTTCTTATGTTTGATACAAGAAAAAACTTATTCTGGAGTAAAAATATGCTGCTGGACTAGGGAAAAAAATTACCGGTTGGAACCATCAAGTAATTCTTTTTCTGACTGGTCACGTGCCTGCCTCTCACGCCAACCATTGTCGCCTACCCCTACCTGTCGAAGCCTGCCTACCAAAGCCGAAGCCTGCCTGTCGAGGTCTGGCCTTCGGTTCCTTCTACTGTTCATTTTTTTTTTCAACGAACGGGCATCGTTGTTCGTCATAAGCTGGCTTTTGCTCCAGCTTGAATACCCATTTCCCATTAGACATATCGCATATTCTTTTCGTCTTCTTCGTCCTTTTCTTCTCCATATTCTGGGCATGACTAGTAGCAGTAGCAGCAGCGCTCGTACTACTAACTAAATAACTGGTCTTAGTGGTGGTGGCGGGATGCTTCATTATTTCTCAGGATGCTGTCAGCCCAGCTACTGAAGATGAGATACTTGCCTCTAAACCTGCAGTCGGTGTGGTCTTGTTGCTCAAAAACATACCCGTCGGCTCTAATTCCGTACGGCGGGTGGTATTTTCGCCGCCAGCGAAGGACGGCGACGCTGGGGTCGGTGAAGAATAATCGGGAGAGGAGTTTGAGGACGGCGAGTAGTAGTTTGTTCCAATTCGGTGGTAGTAGTTGCGGCTGATGGAGGAGGTCAAGAGTAGGAAGGTGAAGGAAAGACTACGGTGGGAGGTGCTGCCAGTATCCACAGCTTCCAAGTTTTCTCCGCCGCCAGCAACCTCCGGCCGAGCAGCTCCATATCAGAGCAGAGTAGCACCTGTCAGTCAATCAATTTCTCCAGTTTGGAATATATGGCGGTTGAATATTTAATATGTGAATTAATTTTAAATGTTTTATTTCAAATATTATTAGGATATATTGTATTAGTCTCTTTCATAAATTTTTTTACTTATTATAATACATTATTTTAATTTATAAAAATTAAATTAAAAATATAATATATTAAATTTTGATTTATGTGATAAATAATTATTTATATTTTATATCTAATAACAATATTACTAATTTTTCATGCTAATAAAGTAAAATAAAATATTATTCTAATATAAGTTATTCCTTCCAAATCAAACATAAAAAAATTATTTCCTACCAAAATTTATCCTTATATACCAAATAAAAAAAATAAATAAATTTTTTTCCTTAATTATTTTTTCTTTAATTATTATTTTTTTATTCATTTCTCTAGTTCCAAGCACATCTCGATGTTTCTCTGAAAATAAAAGCGGCTGCAATTACTAGTGATGCAATAGTAGCGAAGAATTCTATGGTTGCTAGTCCGACTAGGAATATCCAAATGGTGAGGATGGGGACTGTCACAGTTACTGTAAGGATCTCGTCCAGGTATGTGAAAACTTCTTTTGTTTATAAGTGGCGCGCCCGAGCGTCATACAATTGAAGCAAGTCCTTATCTATTAAACAGCATTAAAAAAATAAATAAATAAAGAAAGAAAAAACGACGATTAGGCGCAACAGAAGCAATCCTGTAACTAATTTCTTCAAGGAGTATAACAAATTTACACTAGAAATATGACTATTTTGTGTTAGAAGTATAATTAATTTAAATTAAAAATACAAATAATTTCTACTAAAAGTACAACTAATTTCTACTATAATTATAACTGATTTACAATAAAAGTAAAACTAATTTATACTAGATTTATAACTAATTGTTATTAGAAGTATAGCTAATTTCTACTAGAAGTACAACTAATTTGTACTAAAATTACAACTAATTTCTACTTAAAGTATAAGTAATTTTTCCTAGAAGAACCGTTAATTTGCACAAGAAATGGAGGAATGAATAATAGAAGGTCCAAAAGGATTCAGATTATACAGAATAATTTTAAAAAGTCAAGTATACAAAAATATTAAACTTCAAAATTCGTTTGAAGCTAAAAGGATTACAATGGATAAATTAGCTGCAATTGTCTTGCTGCAGAAATGAAAATTTTTGTAACTTAGTGAATTGGAAGGAACAAACAAATTTAAAAATACTTGGGATGAATATATAAGCTTTGAATATTTTTAAAAGTGATAATAAATTTTGGAAGAGTCAAAACAAGCGAGAAATGAATTAAATCGAAGAATGTCATAAATTGTAATTTTTTGCAAATGAATAAAATAGTTTTGCAAATGAATAAATAACCAACGAAAAGCTCAAAAATAATGGGGAAAGTATTAAAATGAAAGAATATGATTGAAAATATTTTTAGAAATGAGTTACAGGTCTGAAAATTTTTAAAATAAGCAAAAATTCTTAAATTGAATGAATTGTAGAAAATATGACTTTTTTCAAACGAATAAAATAAAGTGCCGAAGGCTCAAATTTCTTACGAATGAAAGATAGCATGAACAAATAGGAATGATTCACATGTTTAGAATAAATTAAAATGAGTGAAAACGACCCAATAGAACAAAATATGTGTAAATATGATTTTATACAAATGAATAAAGTTAATGGCGAAATGCTCAAATTAGAAATTTTTAGCTTAGGGGATTGAATGAGATAACATATAAATTCTATGATAGATTAATATGCGGACCAAGATTGTACCAACAATTTGTTATTAAGATTATTTTATTGATGAAATATTGGTAAGCCAAGTATATATTCACGCGGGTTAGAGGGCCACATAGTATCAGGGTTTGGTAGTAATCATCAATACTTTTGTAATTGCAGAAATTACTACATATGTACGGACGAGACTGGACAACAATGTCTAGCAACAAAACAAGTCCGAAAAAATTCAGATAATCATGAAAACTATAAAACAATAAACCATGGTCATCACAAATGTCAAAATCATTTAAAAAAATTGAACAATTCTTACTGAATGATGAAGAAGATGATGATAAAAATATGCTCAACTTTCAACAAATTGTTAACAAAATTATATGCCAGCAGAATACATCCCAACGAGTATCAGCTACTCACGTTGACGATTATTTAATGTCTCCTACTACCTAGCATGCACGATTTCCATATGTATATGATGATGATTGGACAAGACTGATGATGAGCCAAATACTTCGTTAACTATCTTTTTTAAAATGGGCTCGTATTTAGCTTATCAGGGCTGATTTATAATAAGGAAAAAATTACTTATTTTAAAAATTTTGTAGCCTAACAAATTTTAAAAACAAGTAACTAGTATTTCAAATAATTATTTTTTAAAATAGATTGAAACATGGGGATAGTCAATTAGAGCTACTCTTATCTAATTTTGCAGCTATTGAAGCGGGAAATGAATACTTTTATGTAGAATTTATTAGCTTCCTTTTGGAACAAATTAACTCAATTATCTACATACCAGCTAGCTAGTAGCTCCAAGAAGGTTATTTTCAGTGGGAGGCAAAGACTCTAGCAGGCTAGCCTCAACAGAAGAAAATGGTTTATTACATTTGTACGATTTTCAGTACTATATGTAAAGGGTTTTGTTATACGGAGTTAGAATTTTTACTACATAAAAAAGAGTAGGCAGATGTACCTTTCCGAGCACCGATAATTTTTTCCATTTTTGCTACCCCAGGCATCGGCAATTTTTGCCGTCTCCCTTTCCCAAACACCGGTAAAATTTACCATTCTCATCCACCCACCACTGGCCAATTCTGTCATTTTCATATCCCCTAGTATCGGTAAATTGTGTGGTTCTTATTCTAAATATCCAAAAGAAAAAATTACCTAATTTAAATTATTTATAAATAAAAATATCTAATAATCCTTACTCTGTTTCTATCGATATCTTGATTATATCTAATATAAATATATAAACATAATATATAAATTATATATAGATATAGAAATTATATTGTATATTGTGTCTCCTTTCTTTATAGATGAGAGGCAACTTTTTCTTTTTTCAGTATTTTATCGCCAATCTTTTTAGATCAAAGTTATTGTACGTAATTATATACATTAACTATTTCTCTATAAAAATTAATTTGAATATATAATTATGGTCGAAGTAGGATGCAAAAAAAATTATGTTAGAAATATAAGGTGCGGAATAGGTATGTATATGATTATTTTAGTTTCTATTCGAACATTTATATATAAACAAACAACTTCATCATTTTTATTCTTCATAATAGAAAGTCTTTGTTGAATCTTCAAATAAAATTTTATAATTTTTTTTAAATACTCACAATGAATAATAAATTTGGAAATTCATCAAACTATGAAGAGTTTGGAACTCTGACAAACTACGATGAGTTCAAAACTCTAATGAACTACGAAGATGGGGTTACAACCTCATCGTACTATGATGATAGATGTACAATACCGAGAAGCTATAGATACACATAAGATATACAAATGGATTCGCCCAGTATTAATTACAATTTAGATGAAGAGGTAAATTTTATTTTTTTAGTATTGTAAATTGTGTCGATGAATTTGCTTTCATGAAATTAATACTTCTTTTTATTATATTGTTATGGTAAACTCTTTTTTTTAAAGAATATGGAGAATACATATTTTACGACTCAAAATTTTCAGATATTTTTTATAAAAGAATAAATATTTTCTAATTGTAAAGAACTTTTAACATGGGTTAAAAAAATGGGTAAAACTCATAAGATAATTTTGATTATCAAAGGCTCTAGAAAAGGAAGTGGTATATGGGAAGGTAGAGTCTCAATAAGATATATAAAAAAAAAAAGTGGAACATATGTACATACTAGACCTATAGATACTAAAGATGCACATAATACATGTTCTAAACAGAATGATTGTCCTTTTTTTTTATTGGTATTGAAAATAATAATAGTGGATGGTAAATAGTAGTTAGAAATGGGACACATAATCACAAATTAGCAAATTATAACTAAGGGCATGTTGTTTTTTGTAAGTTTACAGAAAGTAAAGTTCAATTTTTTTTATGAACTTATCATGGCTAACGTCAATCCACAACAAATCATACCGCTTTTTGAAAAATAATTTGAAGGAAATGTAAGTATAAGAATGCATATTTATAATGCCTAATAGAAGCTTAGGTTCAAAGAAATTGACTGTCAAACAATGTTACAATATGTTATAAGAATGTTAGTTGAGAATTATTATTTTTAGTGCATCGAAGTGAGCCAAAATCAAATGTAATAAGTGAACATTTATTTGCACATCCTATATCTATTAATATTTTACGTGCATTTTTTTAACAGATAGATTGCACGTATAAGATGAATAGATATGGAATGCCTTTACTTGAAATTATTGAACTAACACCAAATAATTGAATTTCAATATTGCATGTGCATACATGTCATCTGAGGATGAGGAATATTATTTGTGGGTACTTGAGATATTAAAGACCTTAATGGATCTATCTATGCTTCCAACTACCATTATTACTAGTGGGGAACTTGCTCTTATTTCAAATGTGGAATATATTTTTCCCACTTCAAAACATTTATTATGTCGGATTCATGTTAACAAGAATGTGGTAGAAATGTATAAGAAAGTCTCTAGTCATTCATCATTCATATATGGTTTTATTTTACAATGAAAAATATGATAGATGCCATGGATAAACAAACATATAACTACAAGGAACAACTATTGCCATTAGAGAATGATTACAAAATATGACTAGCCTAATTTTATATATAAAGACGAATTTGCTATAACCATATAAACACCAAATTGTTTCATCATAATATTTTATCTCCTAGTATAATTGCTTTTACTTCTTTTCTGGTGATAAAGTCATATATTGAATTTTTTTTTATCAACATGACTAAAGGTGCTCATGGATCTTTGAAGAGATTTCTAGAGACATTACGAGGCGACTTTAATATAATGTAAAAACAAATTCACGCATTCCTATAATTGCAACATAATGAAATAAAATCATCGCTAGAGAGGTCTCAGTTCAATACTTCTCATTTTGCTACAAATGCCTTTTATGCTAATTTGAGAGGTCATGTTGCTTTATACGTGATGGAGTTAGTCAACAAAGAGTGTCAAAGACTTGATTATGTAGGTACCAATGATGATTTATGTGGATGTTACATGCGGCATATGCACAGGATACCATGTATGCATGAGATTAATACATACATTCATAACTACATGTCAACCCCCCTTGTCGGCTATTCATCCCTTATGGAAGAAACTCGATATGTATGGGTCAATTAATCCACTAAAACCCCAAAAACCATTAGAGGTTGCATTTCATTTACTCCATATTTCTATGGAAGTTGTTATGAGCTAGCCACAAGCAATACATAATTAATTGCCTAGAGAGATATTTAATATTATAGTTCTCTAAAGAAAACCTCTCCATGGGCCACTGGTACGGTAGCATAGAGGTCTCTCAACGAACTCCACTAGAAGGAAACAATCTAGTTGGGAGCATTCAAACAACAATTGTTTAGTTGTTCAAGATCAACATAACGCCTAGGCAGTGGTTGGGGTCGAAGATGACAATCAACATTTATATCATTAGGCTAATTACAATTTCCATACATGAATTAGATGGATCGACATATAGTTCCTTATATTAGTAACTGATGTAATGTGTTAGGAGATAGAAACTTTGGTTTCAAAGCATTGGCTTCTATTATACTAGGAAATGAGGAATGGTGGATTCAGATTCGTACTAACTTATATCACGAGATATTGGTGAGATGATAGTTGTACAAGAATATGTTCATATATGACAGCATTGATCAAGTTCTTAACAATATTGCCCACTGGGAAGGGCTAACTCCGATGGCACATTGGATGGAAATGCCTGATATTAGTCATGTCATTATAACCCATTCATTCCTACCTTTAGTGGTGCAACACAAAATTCATCGTCCTAAAAATGAAGTGACTATATGTTTTTTACAAGACATGAGTCACTACATATTGGTGAACACCGAGTTTTATGAATTTTTTTTCCATTTCAATATTACATCAATGACTATTCTTATATTTTTTTGTTTGACAGGTATATCTTTTAAAAAAATTTCCACATCCACCACTACATGTAAATTGGGATAAATACCATGATAGCAACATTTCAACATGGAATATTCTATATTCTTCAAGACTCCAACAATAGCAACCATTGGTATATGATGGTATACAAGATCCACATCCTCTATCTTCGGACTCAACTTTAATTTAGAATTGTTGCAATTTTTTCTTATTTTATTTGTATTTACATCCTTTGAAATATCTTCATGATGAATATTTGGATCTTTGTGTTTATTTTTTTGCTGGATTTCTATGATAGCTTAAGTGTCTGACCTATGGTAATTGGATATATTTGTATGTTATTCAACTTAACTATCTCGATGTTCAATCTGGATTGAATAATACTTTCTTAATCATGATATAAGATAAAAATGACATCTGACATTAGTTGTAATAAACATATTTTAATTAGATCACATAACCATACGATAATATATCAAAGTCATTGCAAATACCCATGCCCAAGTAGAGTAACTCCTAAATCAAGCATAAGTATATCAATACATGTAACTAGCTGCTGATAATTTGGAGTTGGCTCTCCCCTCCAATACAATCGACAGATAGTTTTACATACTTTGTTCAGACATCTTTTGGCTGGAATTTGATTATCATCATTTGGATGCTCAACCAAATATTCTTCTATTATTACCAATACATACTTATGAGTTCTAGAAACATACCAATCCATATAGTCATGAGCCACGTCCCATGAATATTGAGTCGGTGGTCCAAAAACATATGGGCCCAATATGTGTTTATGCCTCAACAACTATTAGCTAAGCATGTGTGTGTGATAAAATTTGTACTTCTTGAGAGAAGGACCTCTGTATATATTCTTAGTGGGCTTGATAGGCTCCTCAGGGATTACTTGTGTATATCCAAACTAGCGTGTTACTCAATCTGGCATATACAATTCCACTTTCTTCAAATAGTATAAACAACCATGATATAATACTATAGGACAATCTCTTTACGGATCAACTACTCCGTATGAATCCCAAATGACCTTTCATAAAGAAATTAAACTAAATTCAGATATTGCTAACACAATATAGTAAGAATATAATAATTTTAGCATACCTTTGATGTAAGAATAAGATCAATCTTTGCTCGAAAATACTTGAGTATCTCCAATTTATTGTCAAATTTATGTCCACAAAACCATATCATACTACGAGGATGGTCTGGATCATACCTAGATCATTCCACTCCAAACCCTAGAAGTATTCATATATCCACGTCTATTATAGTATTCGGTTGTTAGAATTATAACTAATGTATCTAGGTATGTATTATATATATATATAATTACCTATAATAGATTGACACATCTTGACATTTGAGTAGCGTCAGCTCTAGATGCCATACCAAGTTGTTGATATAGAAAAGCAAGTGTGGCTGCACACCACGCATAACCTTCAACCTAGCTAATATCTTAATAAAAAATGATATAGTACGGATTAACTTTATTAACTGACTTATTGACAAAAAATGATAGACCGATCAACCACAATATATACCCAATCACTCTTTCCTCATCCCCTGACTAGTATGATTCACATACTTCTTATATCCATTTAAATGGAAGCTTTCCCTTTCAAGTGACTTCATTCACTTGTATTTCCTCCATCCCAAACAAGACACCCATTGCACCAATCAATTTCCCATGTGTGTCGGCTGTCATATCCAAATGTAATAGATGACCATCTACTCACAGCCCTAATATACGATGTATATCTAAAAGGGTGATTGCCATCTCACCCCATGGAATATGAAAGCTATTGGTGTCCGGTTGCCATCTCTCAATAAATACTGAAATAAGTGGTAGGTTGACATGCTCAAATGTGCAGGATGGAAGGTATGATAATCTTGTTTTCCATATCATAGTGAACATCCTTTCATTGATGCTTTCAAGAAATTTTTTGAAAACCTCCTGCCTTATGTGGATCCTAGGACAACCATGATCCTGAAAAATAAAAAAAAAAACAAATGTAATGAATATATATGATGCGTTACATATAAAATAATAAATAATAAATAATAAATTTGATAAACTAACCTTTCCTAATCATAAATCTAAAGCCGCATGACCGCCAAAGCTTGGAATCAAATCAAGGATCATTGGACCTCCAAGACATGGCCCAAGTATCATTCATCCTTTAGTTGTATACTTTATTTATCTTCATCAGCATCACCAGCATCCCTATCATCATCTTCATCATCATTATGCACATAAGTTGATAACGATGGTTGATCAGTAATGTGGGGGTAAAAATGCTAGCAAATCTAATAATGATCTAGAACAACTAATAGTAGATGAGTGAACTAAGGATGATGGTACTTTCATGTCAGGCTGTGTCAGTGAGGTAAGAAAATTTGCATATTCTATAAAGAATGGAAAACCTCTAGATCCGAAACCTCCAACCCCCAAACCTCCAACCCACAAACCACCAAACTCCTAAACCTCCTACTGTAACACCCCAAAATTTACACACATTTTTTTATATAAGACCTTTAAATTAAAAACTTATAAATTCTGGGGATGCTACCACCACACTTAGTACCAGACCGCTTCACTCCTACCATTCCAGTACCAAGTGCTAACACTCAGAAAACTATTCACAACATTATTAAATAATCCAAAGTTCATAAATGGAGAAATCAGAGTACGCATTATTCTTACATAATCCAAAATATGGAAGATAGTTCTTTAGAGAAGAGATATAGCTACAATATTAAAATTGTTTTTGGAAACTCTAACATGGTTAGAAGAGAAAAGGAATAATAAGCTTGAAAAGGAAAAACCAGCCATGCCACTCTTAGGACTTGAATCCAGCCCAATCATCACTCGGCTCCATCTGATGTCCCATAAACAACAATGGCATCAAAGAAAGCATCGCCTACCTGCAACATGTCAGATGGGCCTTCTACTCATGGGAATGAGCAGCACCCATAAAAGGAGTGATCAGTACGCTACGTACTGAGTAAGGTAACTGAGCACTAAGGCCAACACATAATCACATAAAATCATATAGGATAATATTCAACTTACACTGTCAAGCCCACACATATAATACATAAGGTCATATAGAAATTTATACAGCTTATAAATGATCAAGCCCACACATAAAGGCCCAAAAAGGTCTGGATTAATTATTTAATTAATCTTTTATCAGAAGTCAATACACCCCATGCCTTTTATCAAATCCTTGTAAGTACAGGAACACCCCACTATTTTAGCCGGTGGGCCAGTCACTTGCAGGACAATAATCCACACCACTATTTTTTTTCCGATAGATAGGTCACTTGCGGGACAATAGTCTACACCATTATTTCTAACCGGTGGATCGGTTTGGTTCCCACTCACATAGTGTTCCACTATAAGTAATTAGTATCTCTTAAGTGTCATAACAACTCTCGTTTGTATTTATTGAGTTCGAGGTCACCCCACTATTATTGCCAGTGAGCTGGTCACATGCGGAACAATAGTCCACACCACTATTTTTCGCCGGTGGATTAGTCACTTGTGGGACAATAGTCCACACCACTATTTCTAACCGGTGGATCGGTTTAGACCCAGCTCAATAGTCTTTCACTTTAAATGATTAGTATCTTAAGTATTTTATTCAAACACTTTCACCCAGGCATATATGACTAACTTCTACTATTCTTATCCTTCAAACCCTAGTTGACCACACCAAACCATGGCAACCGTAACAAACCTTAACTCCCATGCAAACCCTAACTCCCATGTAAACTCTGACTCCCATACAAACCCTAATGCCATACAAACCCTAGCTCCATGCAAACCCTACTTCCATGCAAACCCTAACACCATGCAAATGTTCAATACTATGAAAGCGGGAAATAATAACAGGACATTAATAATAGTGGTTTGAAAATCGTTGTTAAACGTGTGAAAATTAATGCGTGGGATAGTTTTGATAACGGTTATAGTTCAAAACCGTTATTAAAAGGGCAACGTTAAAATTTGAATGGATGTTTTAATAACGGTTCAAGTAAAACCTTCATTCTCTTAATCTCCTTCTCCTTGCAAACCCTCGTACCACCACACCGTGCACCACCACTCCAGCTCCTCTCAAGTAAGGAAAACCCTCGCACTGCTAACTCTCCACCACCCCTCTGTCATTGTCAGCTTTGCATGTGCGTGCTGTCATTGTTCCGAACCTAGCTAGCTAGCACTTGTATATTCATCCTCCATCGTGTTTGTAGGCCCTTACCGCTCTCAACTTTCTCACCGTCGTGTTTGTAGCTAGCTCACTTTATGTATATGTTTGTTCTTCCTCTCATAACTTTTTTTCTACTTATACATATACATACATACATACATATATATATATATATGCATGCATGTTGCTATAGGGTTGCATTTGTTTGTTATTAAAATATTGTCGTTTGTCATTCAAAAATGTGTTGTTGAATGTGTTGGTTGAAAATGTTGTTGTTCATTGTTCAATTGTTGCGTTATTGTTATAAATTAACAAATGCATATGTTGGCCAAGACCTTTACATATATATATAATATGAATGTGAGTGTAGAATTATATACATTTTCACTCATAAAAACTATATATATATATACACACATTTTCATTAATAAGTATAGGACACTAGCGATAAGATATAGGAAATGTCATATAATGAAATGAAAAAATATTTTACATATACACATCATTAAATGAAAATTTCAATTAGAGATGCATATGTTAATGATTGTTATTTGATGAGGATTAAATAGATATAAAAAATAAGGAATATATAAAAGTGAATAATTAAATAGAGAGAAATAATTGTTTATGATGATGATGATGATGATGATAATAATAATAATAATAATAATAATAATAATATGATTTATATATTATGGTTTAATTATAGTTAGATAGGTTTAGGATTAGGGTTTTATGAGGTTTAGGGTTAGGTTTTATTATAATAAATTATGGTTAATTAGCTAGGGTTAGGGTTTATCATTTATTATGGTGAATTAGGGTTAGGGTTAGTATTAATATCTTTTTGGAAACGTGTTAGCATGATTCATATATATATAACAACATGATACATTTGAGATTAATTCTTTCAAAGCATAATTCTTATCGATAATATAATGGTATATTATGCTTATTACATAACATTCTGAAAAAAAATTTTTGTAGAGATATGGCCAATAAAAACATTGATAGGGACAGTAGTGATGAAGAAGGGAAAAGAGGACCTACGATTATGAGAATCATCACAGACATGAATAACAGAGGAGAATTAGTCGAGTTGGGATGGAATACTTACAATCTTCCCATTGGCCCTTACGCAAACATGTTATTGACTTACATTTCACTTGTGACATGTAACCGTGTTCCTATCTCCTATAATAATTGGAAGCAGGTTCCAAATGGTCATAAGGATCATATTTGGCAGGAAATCACGGTAAATATGTTATTTTATGTAATCATTTTGGTATGTCAAATGTTACTAATTTTATTACATTAACATCAATATACATCTACATGTGTTATTTTGCAGAGAGTGTTCAATGTCCTAGAGAGTAGAAAGAAATGGCTTCTTAGACATTGTGGGGAGTGTCTAAGAATATTTATGCCATAATTAGCTCATAGGAAAATATATAGAAAGAGGGATGGTTCTCTACGGCTGAACCCATCCAAACGATACGGTTTCATTGATCAAGAAAGTTAGAACCAATTTATTACATATCGTCTTACGGGGGATTATAAGGTACTTGTTAGATAACAATTAAACTTTTTGTACCAATCCTAGCATTATGCTTAATATTGGAATAACCATGTGGCTATATTTTGGCTTGTCACATTGGAAAAAAGTACCCAAAATAAAGAGATTGCGAAGCAAAATAAATACCGGCATAATATGGCTCGCAAAGGCTATGCGGGCCTTGAAGAGGAGTTGGTATGCATTTTGTGATTTATCTATTTACATGTAAATGTCAAATTTTATAATAATATTCTTAATTAAGTATATTTATTGATTTGCAGCTCCTAGCCCAAGACTTGGACCCATGTACCTTGTCCATCAATATTGGTACATTATGGAAGAAGGCTAGAGCAACAAAAGATGGATATATTAATGAACATGTAGATGTTGCAGCCAAAAAAATTGTAAGTTAGTAGATATCTAGAACCCTACTTAATTTTCTTTTAGAAAACTATTATATTATGCTTATTCCTATAAGTTAAATTTACATATATTATATACATTACAGGACAAACTTGAAATGTCAAATGGTGAGAAAGGGGGCGGACCAATATAGCATTGTGTCCTAGGATATAGGAATTGTAGAACACCCTGAAAGACATAGGGGTCTTGGATTAGGTGTTACGAGAATGAGCATATGTGGTTGATCTCGTGGTTCTCGTAGCACTTATGAGCAAGTCGCCATCCTCACCCAAAAATTAAACATGGCATTTGAACAGATGACAAAAATGGAGCAAGAGTTGTTATTTATTAAATTTCAAGGGTATAAGCCATGTGATTCCGTATACCATGATCATCTTCACATACCTAATGTAAATAATGTCAGAGATAGTTTTGACGCTGATGCATGTCTTTCTACTCTTCCCGAGGTAAGCATTACAAACTATGAATTGTTATTAAAAGTATTTGGTGTAATAAATAATTAATAATGTGTAATATTTTTGTTTAGGGTTTGCATAATTTGACTTATTAGTGAATGACCTTTCAATAGTTTTGGAGAAAGGAAGGGTCTGCATCAGTTACAGTACCCAAACTCAAATAGTCCATGGGTACAATTTAGCCCTAAATACAAGGCCACTGAGTATTGACACTCCAATCATTGGCAGTGTGCACTTGCCTTGTTATAAAGAGGGCGATGAGGCAACCACAGTACTAGAAGCTCATGGAAGCTTTGTGGCTTGGCTTGCGGATCAGATACGTCTCACTACTGAAGAGGTATTGACATTCGACATCTTCATTAGACCTTGTTTCGTAGTTACACTATTCATACCTTTTTCATATATATATTTATATGCCCAATACATATTTTGTTTAATATTATCAATTAAGGAATCAAAAAAGAAGACTTCTCCTGCTAGTAAAACCAAGAGAGGTATTAACAGAATGAGAAACACAAAAGAGGGTGCTGCTAAAGGAAAGAGAGTTAAATCTGAAAAATCAATTGCCCCACAAAATATTCCTTCTTCAGAGAAAAGCCAACCACCACCAGCAATAGCTTTATTCTATTTTTATGCCCAAAACTACCTCAGGGACAATTATATTTTCATTTATTATCATCCTAAGTATGTTGGGAGGGACGATGCTACTTACATGGTATCAACGGTTGACATAAGTGACATTTATAATTAGGAATGGATGTCAACAACTGTTTTTGTAATAACTATTATTAAAACCTTGTTTTCCACAATGATTTTTTCTTGGAAACCGTTATTGAAACTTTATTTTTAACAACGGTTTTATGGAAAAACTGTTATTAAAACCTTTTTTCTAACAACGGTTGTTTCTTAAAAACCGTTATTAAATATACTATTTATGCTCAAATTCGCAGTTTTTTTAATATTTTTTTATAACGGTTATAAACCATTATTAAAGATTTAATAAGTGGTGGTTTAATAACGGTTTAAAACCGTTATTAAAATTGTAAAATAAACTTTATTAAAACTCCTTTTCGGGGTAGTGAATAAGACACTCCCATCATTATTTTACAAACCCTATATTGCATGTCTTATGGCCCACATCATACCGTAATAATAACATACCCACACACATAATACACATGCCATAATTTAATGTATGATCTTACTTCAACTCTATATCATGCTAAATATAACAGTTATACCAATTCACATAAAATATATTATAATTCACATCACATGGCATGCATGGCATATAAAACACATAATACACAAACGGCCTTAGTACTCCCTTACCTAAAATGTCACTGGTCTTGGAGCACGCTCCTATACCTCTCTATGGCTTTGACTGGTTTCACCTATTATGGGGAAAAAACTAGAATTAGGTTCCCTCCTAGAGATACTATTATTTACTAACTTATACTAAGACTTGGTTTTTAAATAAAATAATACTATACTAATAATAACTATATGAAATACTACTAAAAATACTAATATTAATATTAATGTAATTTTAAATGGATGGTTATATAAGGGTTTCTACCCTCCACCAAAATAATGCTAACAACAACAACAACAACAATAACAACAACAACAACAACAACAACAACAACAATATCAACGTAAGCCTAAATAATACAAGGTAGGGTTTTCGACCCCACTTCCAAATAATGAAGGTACCATTTAATAATAATAATAATAATAATATTATTATTATTATTATTATTAATTACACCTATTACTTATAATAATATTAAAATAATAAAGATAATAATAATAATATTATTATTATTATTAATAGTAGAAATAGTAATATTAATAATAAAATAGGAGTATGCACTCCATTAACATAAAATAGGGCTTCGGCCCTCCTTAGATAAATAATAATAAATTAATAATACTAATAATAACATTATTATTAATAATGATAATAAAATTTATAATAATACTATTAATACCCATAATTCGAAACTAACAACTTAAATAATTTATAATTACTCTCGACCCTGCCAAGAAAATATAACATTAATATTACATCTAATAATAATAATAATAATGATAATGATAATAATAATAATAATAATAATAATAATAATAATAATAATAATAATAATCAAATAAATGCTAAAATTTGAAATAAAATAGAATAAACTTAAACAAATAGGGGAGAAGGGATGAGAGGGTCTAGGGTTTCACCTTGAATCGGCAGAGATGGGTGGCACCGGCGGTGGCTGGAAAAAAGGATTTAAAGGGGAAAAGTTGAGGCTTGAGAAGAATAGATGGAGAATAAGGATGGTGGTTGAGGTGCTGGTGGTAGCCTAGGCTGAAAGGAGTAAAGTGAGGGTGGTGGCGCAACAAGTGGTGGCGGTGCATGGCGGTAGAGGTGGTGGCCGAAAGGAAGAGAAGAAGAAAGAGAGGGGAGGAGAAGGAAAAAGGAGAAAAGAAGGGTATGGCTAAGTGGATGAAGATTAGTAGTAGCCTTTGGATGGTGCAAAAGGCAGTAAAAGCGGCGGATGTGGTGGTGAATGGTGGCTTGAGGGGTTGCGGGTGTAAAATTTTGGTTTGATGGGTAGGGAACTTTGCATGACTATGGTGGCTAGTGTGAGAAGAATCGAGGGAGATGGGTGACTCAGTTAGTGAGAGGGCGGTGTAGGGAATACTTAGGTAGGTAGAGGTAGCAGCGTAGTTGGCTAACGGCGGAGGAAAGGTCGTTTGAAGTCACGGTGGTGCATATGGTAGGCTCTTAGGGTTTCAGGGAAAAAGTTTCAAAATCACACAAACAAGGGGTATTTATAGAGCTTAGATGAAATGGTAGGGTTTTAGGTGTTAGCAGGAGGATAATGTAGGTAGGGTTTGTGGTAGTCGGCGGCGTTAATTGACCGACACAATTTTAGCTCATGTTTGACTTTTCGTGAAGGAAAAGGAGGACTTCGAACGGGAGAAAAGGAAAATGGGTTAGATTATGCTAAACTATGAGTCGGGGGGAAGAGAAAGAGAGGGGAAACGACCGGTCAAGTCAAGTGTGGCCGGCGGTGCCATTTTTAGAGCTTCGTAGGTGCAAGTCGACGGTGGAGGAGGAAGGAGGAAGGAGGAAGGAAGAGGTGAACCGGGCAGCTAGAGGAAAAAGAAAGAAAAGAAAAACAAGAAGAACCGAGCCAATTGGCAATGGTTATAAGGTTTTAAATGGAACGCGGCGTTCTAGAGGGAAAAGACACGATGCGCAGCGTTTCAGCTATTGAAGGAAGAAAAGAAAAGAGCAGCTATGGGCCACAGAAGAGAGGAAGGAAAAAGGGAGGACGGGGCTGCGATAGGCCCAATCAACAGGAAGAAAGAAAAAGAAAGAAAAGAAGATAAAAAGAAAGAAAAGAATGAAAAAGGAAGAAAAAAAAAAGGAAAAAAAGAAAATTTAAGTAGGTTGGGATCAATTAAGTTAATTAGAATATTTTGGGAATCTAAAATAAAAAATAATTAAATAAAATAATATTAAATTTCCTTTTGGGCTAATTTATAGTTTTTAAAAGATTTTTCCTAAATTCCTTTTTAGTTACAATAAGCCCAAATTTTCCCTTTAAAAAAATATTTGTAAATTCCTTACTAATTTTTCCTAAATAAATCCTTCCCATTAAAAATAAAAATAATTAATTAAATTAATTTTCTTAATAAATCCTTATTTAATTATATTTCTTAAAATAAATATTTTTGGGGCATTTCACCTACCCCTGAAACCTCCATACCCTTCAAACCCCAAACCTTTGAACCCCAAAATGCTAACATCGGTCATAAATGGTGGATGACCTATATAGTCTGTAAATGTTGGAAATATAGGAGCTTGATGACTACACCTTGATTATTCGGGAACTTGTGCATATTCTTGTTTTCCTAACGCTTCTTCAAGTTCTTATTCATTAGCTTTTTTACGTTGTCATAATCCTTTGGCAAAGCTTTTTCCAAAATTTTTCAGACGAGACATTGAAGCAGGTTATTCAGTAATAGTTCTGTTACGTTGTCAAGTAGTAACTAACAACCTTCGGTTCATAGGTGACAGTAATGTAATTATTAAATATTATAATATTAACCTATATTATGATAGCAAAAGAGATATGTATATCCAACCTTATAACTAAAATATAATATCTTAAATTAATCTTCTACTTTATTAATTAAATACATCAACAATATTTTTATTAATTCGTAGTAGTAGTTTAGTATAATTTAACAACTAAATTATACTTAATTATGGTATATTATAAAACCAATCTCCTGATATATTTTTTCAATAATCCAACCAAATTTGTCAAAAAATATTCCATAAAAACTACCAAACTAAATACATCTAATGCAAATACAAACATATTTAATCTATTATAAAATAGATTTAATAAAAAAATAAACTAATCTAATCTATTATCCTATCAATATAATTAAAAGCATTCACCAATAACCCTCACCACATAATTATATCTAACATATTTAATGAAAATATAAAAAAAGACAATAAATATAAAATCATATAGAAATAATAAAATAGCATAATTAATAGAGTATAAAAAATCTAAAAACATAATGAATAAATTTAACCAAATTAACTATAATTAAAAAATATAACTTAAAATATAATTACACCTTCCAAAGATAATTTTTACCGATAGAATTTGCGAAACCTATATTTAATTAAAATAATAGAGAGTAATTACCAGAGTATAATAGATCCAAAAATATAATAAATAAATTTAATTAAATTAACCATAATTAATACAAATGTAGTAAACAAACCATAATTAATAAGAACCATTAAAACATAATTAATATAAATATAATTAACAAAACCTAAACCATTTCTTTCCCCTACTGGAAAAACTGCTTGTATTTTCCCAACCCAATCAACTGACTATGCCGATCCCCTTTCCCATTAGCCCTCCCATCCATCAGCAAATATGGACGAATCTTGCCTCAGCAAATTTTGTTGATCCCCTTTCCCACTGAACGACAACAGTTGGCGATCCTCTTCCCCCCCTATATAATCTGAATTTTTTTTTAAAAAAATCCCTCCCCACCGGCAAGAATTGTCGTTGCACCCTCCCCCTATTGGCAAGTCTGGCTGAATCTTGGCCAATAACATAGACAATTTTTTTTATCCTTTATTCTCTTGAATGGTAGAAGCTGCCGATCCCTCTCCCTTTTTTTTCCTATCTAATCCGGCCGTACTTAATTTTTCATGCATAAGCTAGATCTACAATTAAAAAAAAAACCATAAGATCTACAATATTGTTAGATCCGCAGCTGGAAAAAAAAATTGAACTCCACCGGCAAGATTTACCATTGAACTCTCCTATCAGCATAGTTTACAATAGAAAAGAAAATTCTTAAACAAATAAATTATAATTAATTACTTGGTGCAAGGGAGGTGAGAGCTAATAGATAATAGAAGAATGAGAGAATCATAGCTGTAGAGGAGAGAAGGGAGAGAAAGAAATGTGAAAAAATGAGTTGTCAAAGGGGAGGGGTAAGATTGAAAAAAAAAATTATTTTTTAAATAGTAAAAATATATTTTCTATATAATAACTGTGCATGTAAGTTCCTTTCTTGTTGCCGTCAGACGGAATTAATAAAGCTTACAATTAATTTTGGTAGTTTCCTCCACTTTTTTCTAAATTTGCCGTTGGTATCCGGAGCTTAGCTCCTGTTTAATTTGAATCATTGCCTAGATTTTTAATAGAAATTTTTAGTACTTTATAAATTATTTTAGAAAATAATAAATATAGTTTTAATGTAATAATTATATTATTTGTTAAAAAATAATATGAAGCTTATTGTATAGAAGGAAAAAAATAAAGGTAAAAATATAAAATAATCATACTTTGTCTGCATTGCACCTTCCTTAAGAACATTGTTGTATGCTTAAATAGAAATAGAAATAAATTGTTGCATTCTAAAATACTCAAACCCGAAACCTCATGCTCATTGGCCCCTAGTGATCTGTACGATTCGCCGTGTGCTAATTTTGTCTGCATCCGTCCTTTTTTTTTTCCTTTTTTGTTATTCCGTTAGACACCATAGAATGGGTTAACTTTTATAATAACTTATTTTGAATTATGTTAGAGGATCGTAGTAAATTTTCTATTATTATTATTATTATTATTATTATTATTATTATTATTATTATTATTATTATTATTATTATTATTATTATTATTATTATTATTATTTATCCCACGGTCAAAGTTTTAGGACTGAATTACCACTAGGGCTGTTCATGTTATCCGATATCTGCTTATCCGATCCGATATCCGAAGCGATCCGATCCAAAAAAACAAATATCCGAACCGATTTTTTTTTCAAATCAAATATCCGATCCGGTCAACGAAAAGTCAAAAAAATCAAATATCCGATCCGACAAATACAAATAATATCCGATCCGAAGAAAAAATATTTATATATTTTTTATAATTTTTTATTTTATATATAATTGTATATAAATAAATTTAGATGTGTCTGTGTATAATTTTTACTTACTTTATTTATTATTTGAGGCAAAATTTAATTTAATTAAAATTATATTTTTAATATAATACCTTTTTAGATATTTATAAAAATAAAAATAAAAATACTCTGCATACCGATATACTCCATCCACTCCTTTCTTATTTGAGTTTTAACATTGGATATTTGTTGAGTAAGTTGGATATTTGCTAAGCGAATCGAATATTTGTTCAACATTCGCTCAACAAATCGGATAATATAAAATATATTTGTCATTTGGTAAATTTTTTTATATTTGAAATTGTATTCGAATAATATTGGTTATATTTGATATCCGATGATATCCGATACGAAAATTCAAATATCCAATATTCCGAATATCCGAAGTTTCAAATCAAATATCAAATATTATTTTTAGATATCCGAAATTTCAAATATCCAACAATCAAATATCCGAAATATCGGATATTTGAACCGTGAAGAGCCCTAATTACCGCACTGCATATTTATCTCTGCAATCGGCAGCATATGATTATCTTGAATTTAATATGTTGAGAGCAAATAGCATCACAGGTTGTACGATTTGTGGCAATCAATGTTGTTATGACGCATAACCAACTATTGTACGATTTAACCAGCTAAAGGTTAATGAAGAGAGTTAATTTCCTAGCAACGCACGGGTTGAAATTGAAACTCGTGGTTTCGATAAACTTCCTAGCTATGAATGGGAGCAACCTCCTTCCGCATTCATTCCGAGATTATCCCGACTTGTGGTCAGCTGTTGCTCTTCACGGTGATCTTATCCCCGATCTTCCAGCTTGCATGCCCCATAAATGAGTTGTTGAATCTTGAAAAAATTGTCCTTGTAGAAGGGATTAAATTTTATTTTTTACTATTATATTCCTTTCATTTGTACATTTCACCAAAATTAACTTATCTCTATTTTTTAAATCTTTTTCTCAAATAATTATATAAAATTTAATTTTGACAATATTCAATATAATAAGTGTGGAGGAAGATTATAATTCTAATAAATTTTTTAGTAAAAATCTGAATGAAATAATGATTAGTTAGTTTTTTTTCTCAGTTTTTTAAATTTTGACAGGCAAATTAGGTATCAGATTTCACATATGATAGATAAAACACTCGCTAAATAATTTCTATGATAGACAAATCACACGTCATAAATTAGTTTAAATGGGTAATTTACTTGTTAGAAATGGCCCGTGATAGACAACTCACCCATCTAAAGTCATATATGATGGGCGACTCACCCATCAGCTTATGCTTTTTCATAAATTTTTATTATTTATTTTTATATTTATGCATTCCTAATAATGTTATATTTTAAATATTATTTACATAATCTAAATTTAACTAATACTGATTGGAGTGCGTTATTTGCAATGGATGAGATTTTTAATGATAAGAAGTCATTAATTGGTTGGGTTAAAAAAATTGGATCGCTACATAATATGGTTTTTGGTATCGAGAGGCCAAAAATTATAAGGTATGGATTCGTTATGAAAGAAAAGTGCTTACAGAAGATAATCTTCGGTGAATCCGGAAAGTGTTTGATCTACGGGGACCAAAAAGTGTAGTTGTAAATTTAAGATTCATGGAAGGAAAGACACTTGTGATGGTTGGAGACTAGTGGTAAAATGTGGAATACATAATCAGGGATTGCGTAAGTATCTATAGGGGAATTCGTTTGCTTGTCGATTATCTTTAAAGGAACGGAGGTTGGTGGTTGAACTAATACAAATAAATGTCAAATGAAGGGAGATTATTAAAAAGGTAAAATGGAGTGATGGCGATAATACAACAACACTTTGAAAAATGTACAATGCTAGACATAAATTAAAGGTATAGAGCTTGATGGGACGCACAGTCATGCAATAGTTATTACACTTCATGGAAACAAACAAATTCTGTTTATGACATCATTGGTTTCCCGACTCTAATGTGCTTAGTGATATTGTATATGCACACCCAGATTCTATTGCTTTGTTGCATGTGTTTTCATATATCATTTGTTTGGATTGCAGATACAAAACAAATAAGCACAACCTTCATTCTTTGAGGTCGTCAGTTGTATATCTAGCGGTAAGAATTTACTATTTCCTTGGCATTTATGATGAAGGAAAAAGTAGATAGCTACACATGGGTGCTTGCTAAGGTAAAGAGATTGATAGATCTCCATAAACCAAATGTGGTGATTACTTATAGGGAACTAAGACTAACACAAATTGTTCCTAAAGTCTTTCTTAATGCAGCACTATTCTTGTGTAGATGTTACATTAGTAAGAATATTCTGTCACATGTTATAAATAAGTTGGGAAGTATAATAGTAGAAGAAATTTTCCTAGAATATTGGAGGAAAATTATATAAGCCACTAGAATTGAGATATATAAGAATGAGCTTTTATTATTGGGTGATAAATGGGGTAGATTTCCACATCTTTTATAATATGTGTATGAGATCTAGTTGAATCTATATAAGGAAAGGTTTGTTTCCGCGTGGGTTAATAAACTAATTTACTTTGGAACTCATGTGACCAACATATATAGCATATTTGATGTAAATATTCAATGCCTATTAACTTATTAGGTGTGTAACAATTAACCATTACTTTTGAAATTAATAATATATGGCAGAAAGTGAACGTGGAAAGCTGAAGAAATATGTAGCATCATCACATATAAGATTTGACATATTATGCTCAAAGATCAATGCACTGATAAGGCTCCAAATTAATGAGGTGAAAAAAGATCTAGAGCAATCATGGGTAATTATTCCACATTACTCTACAAATGACTTAATGTTCAAGGAGCCCACATCTACTATATGTCGTAGAGTATTGGACTTGGTTGAATAGGAGAGTAAGAGGTCCAATATGGTTGGTCCTAAATCTTTGGGATGTCGGTGATACTTGAGGTTGACACATGGTCTAACATGTGCAAACGAGATATTTTATTACAAATAAGATCATCAACCTATTTCTGTATCGGTAGTGCATATTTTTTGGAAGAATTTCACTTTTGTCAGACCACAATAAGAAAGGTTTTCATTTGATGATTCAATTATTTGTCAAATCATACATTCATTTTCTTCTAACATTATGCCTAAGGTGCAAATGATGGTTGACTGATCACCATCATGTCTATGCTACTATTCTAATCTTATGTATGAGTTCTCGATCCTACCCAAACAAGTATGGTAGAAACTAATGTTCAACAAAGCAAAGGATGCCTTAGTAATAGAAAACAAAGGGAACTATCAGAGTGGGAAGAAATAGAGTGTACTTATTTGGAATCACCTATGGGGTGAGGTTGATTAGGTCAAGGACGTGGCAAAGGCTACTCATCCCTTGGTCGATTAGAACGTGCATCTCCTAATAGAGATCCCCTAGTTGATTGGATCAAGGAAAAAATAGTAGTGGGAGGCATAGTATTAGGAGGACCCATAGACTCATCCATGATTTCCCATGGTTTTTTGATATGCTCCCATGGGTGGAATCTTGATGTGATGTTCTACGTGATGGAAACTGTGGGTTTAGAGCTATTTATCATGCATCAGCTTCTTCATCAAATTTGGCTATCTGTGACCTTAGTATTTTCTCACTCCTTGAGAGAATAAGTTAGCCTTTCTCCTCAAGTATACCCAACACTTATACTAGATATGTTTCCGAGACCACCACACTAAACCTTTTACAAGAGAACTTAAGAGTGAGCATTTAGACAGAGAAAGGGATATTGCATTTTAGAGAGAGAAGCTCTAAACACAAATCTTATTAGGTGATTTTCAAAGGCCACAACCCCCATCTATTTATACAAGAATATCCTCCCTTTCCCCTTCCCTAAAAGATTCTTGAGACGGGCTTAATAGATCTCTCTAACATGGCCTAATAGGTTTATTATGGTTTCTAGAATAGTCCATTAGGGTTTATAGAGTGCTCCCTTAGGATTTCTAGAATTATCCATGTACATCTATACAAGTGAAGAAGGATCTAGAGACATCCTCCTCTAGAACCTTATAAAATTATTTAGGAGAGTGTAGAACCCTATATATCTCTCCATACTTATCTAAACTATACAATGTTATTCCAGATAATTTTGAGACCAGTGAAAACTCAATGCAATACTTTCTATGTGGCTTTTAACCTTCTCCCCTACTGAAGCCATCATCATCCTCTGTGATGATAGAAGACAAATAACTCTGGATGGCCTCTTGGAAGTGCCACAAGTCTTCTTCTTTTTCTCCAACTATTCTGGCTCTCAGGTAGCCTCTTCCATTTGATGAAGTACTCTTTGTAATTTGGCATCCCTTATTTCTCAATTACTTGGTTGTCCATAATATTCTCAACTTCGTGATTGAAGGATGTCACATTTATAGACGGTGCATACTTGCTTTCTCCTCTAGTTGGGTCTTCCTTGTCTTCATGGTAAGGCTTGAGCAAGCTCATGTGGAAGATTGGATGAATCTTTAATTTTGATGGAAGCTCTACGTGGCAGGACACCTTCTCCACTTTCTTTAACATTAGATATGGCCCCTCATATCTTCTCACCAAGATTTTGTGAACTTGACGGTAAGCCTTGAACACCTGTGGGGACAGCTTCACCATTATCAAATCTCCTTCCTTGAACTGTAAAGGCCTTTGATCCTTG
Source organism: Tamarix austromongolica (assembly GCA_039764185.1). NCBI lineage: Eukaryota > Viridiplantae > Streptophyta > Magnoliopsida > Caryophyllales > Tamaricaceae > Tamarix > Tamarix austromongolica. The sequence goes on from CM077813.1 coordinate 74,053,946, forward strand.
TCTGCCCACTTTTTCATCTTTCTCAAAGCCTTCTCTATTTGTGCCTTAGCTAGGTCAAGTTATTCTTGCCATCCATGTGTAAAATAGTGTGTTGTTGGATTACTTCCCTTGTATCCCTTAACCATTGTGTGTGGGCTGAGGGGTTGGTGCCCCATGACCAACTCGAATAGACTATGCCCAGGAGACTTAATCCTCTAAAGATCATAAGATAATTGAGCCACATCAATCAACTTGGCCCAATCTTTCTGATTGGCGTTGATAAAGTGCCTTAGGCACATCTCCACCAAAGAATTTATCCTTTTAGTCTACCAATCTATCTAAGGGTGAAAACTTATAGAAAAATAAATCTTGAACCCCATCATCTTGAAAAGCACCCTCTAGAACTTGGTAGTAAAGAAGGGATCTCTATCACTGATGATAGACTTAGCAGCCCCCAATAATTCACCACACTCTTGAAGAATAACTAGGTGCATAAATCTATGGTACAATCCTTTGGTGCTGGAATGAATGTCCTATATTTGCTTAACCTATCAACCACCATAATTATTGATCCATACCCTTCAGACATTGCGAGTGTCGAAATAAAGTCCATGGAGATGCTCTCCCAAAGTCTTTCAAGAATGGGTAAGGGCTCCATCAATCCCACAGGGCATCTTTGCTCATTCTTGTTTTCTTGGCAAATAAGACATGTCCTCACATACCCTTCAAAATCATCCCACAATTGTGGCCAATAATAAGCATCTTCAATAAGAGTTAGTGTGTGCCTCATACCTGGGTGTCTAACCCATTTTGTGTCATGACCCTCCTTCATGATGTCCCTCTACAAGTTCCCCCATCTGAGTATATAGAGATGATTTCCAACAGTGTAGAAGGCTCCCTTCTGCTCCCAGAATCTTCAAGTCTTTCCTTCCTTTCCCATCTCCATTAGGCTTTGAGCAAAGGCATCATATATCATTCCCTCCTTGACTTGATCGAGGATATCTTCTATGGGGCCACTCTTGCTAGCAAGAATCATCTTGTGGCTCAAGGCATCAGCTACAACATTAGTACTCCTAGGCTTGTACTCTATCTTTTAGTTAAATTTTGCCAGTAAGTCTTGCCAATAGATTTGCTTGGGGCTTAGCTTTTTTTGATTCTAAAGTAGCTCATTATAATATTATTTATCTTGATGATGAACGTAATTCCCCGAAGATAGTGTCTCCACACTCTCAAATAGTAGATGACGGCGGTCATCTCTTTATCATGAACGGGATACTGCCTCTCTGTCTCATTTAGTTAGTAACTGTAAAAGGTAATTGGATGCCTCTCTTGCATGAGTTCCCCTCCAGTGGTAAAGTTGGAGGCATCAGAGTATACTTCAAACTCTTTTGAATATTCAAGAAGGTATAGAACTGGCTCTTCCATCATTGCCTTCCTTAGATCCTCAAAGGTCTTAACAAACCCCTCTTCCCAACTCCATGGAATCTTCTTTTTCAATCAATTTTTGAGGGGTGTGGCCTTTCCTTAATACCCTGGGATGAATATGTGATAGTAGTTGACTGACTTGAGAAAAATTTATAGCTCTGACACATTATTTGGAGCTTCCCATTCTTGAATGATTTGGACCTTAGTGGTGTCCATCCTAATCTTCCCATGTTTGATGAAGTGACCCAAGAGCTTCACTTCGGTGAAAGCAAAGGAGCATTTTTCTCTCTTCATATAAAAATCATTTTCCTAGAGTAATTAGAAAACAACCTTCAAATGCTCTACATGCTCCTTGAAGGTCTCACTATACACTATAATATCATCTAGATATACCACCACATACTTATTCAAGTATGGGTAGAATATCTTGTTCATTAAAGTACAAAATGTGGCTGGGGCATTCGTAAGACAAAATGACATTATAATAAAATTAAAAGAGCAGACCTCATTATATATGCTATCTTAGCTTCATCTCCTTCGGTAATCCTTACTTGCCAATACCCCAATCAAAGATCCATCTTTGTGAATTATCTTGTCTTTCCAATTTAATAAAATAAATCATCTATCAAAGATAATGGTTACTTGTTTTTCACCATGATTTTTTTGAGTGCCCTATAATCTACACACATTTGAAGAGAGCCATTTTTCTTCTTTTACAATAATACTAGGGCACCATAAGGGGCTTTTGAAGGATGAATGAACCTAGAATCAAGTAGGTCTTTCAACCACTTCCTAAAATCTTCTAATTTTTTAGGGCTCATTTGGTAGGGACTCCTTAAGGGCAGCTTGGCTCCTAGCTTTAACTCAATAACATGATCCACCTCTCTCCTTGGTGAAGCTTCTTTGGTAGCTCTACATGTATCACCTCCTTAAACTTATGAAGGAATTGGTGTATTTCTTCAGGCACCTCCATGAGTTTTAGGGACTCTTCCTCAATAACCAAAGCTAAGTAGCAGACTTTTCCCTTCTTGAACCCTTTTGAGAATTGCATGGCTGAGAGCGAACGGGACACGACTTTTGCTTGTGCTAAGGGAATAATGTGACACTGTTGTCCCTTTCCTAGGTGCATGGTGCTATCTCCCAGGAAGGTAAGTTGAGCTTCCACATCAATGAACTCCATACCAAGCACCATGTCGTAGTCATATCTCTCTATCACTATGAAGTTCACCCTTCCTTACCATGATCCAAGGGCATCGGGACTCCATAAGCTACCCCAATGATGTGTTTAGTATTGGAGTTGATAGCTTTAATTCTTCCTTGCTCTTGAGTGACTTTAAGATCCATCCTTTGTACCTCCTTTAAACTGAAGAAATTGTGAGAAGCTCCAGTATCCACCAAGGCTTTGCTAGTGACACCTTTCACCTTTACCTATACTTACATCATCCCATTGGCTTGGAGTTGATGGATTTGAAAGGAGTTAAGGACCCTAGAGTAGGGTTGAGGACCCCATTTGAGCTTCACTAGAGGTTTCTTTCTTAGCTTGGCTTGCTATCATGGCTCTTACTAAAATACCTCAAAACCCTAATTTTAGAAAATTATAGCCAAATAAGGATTTATTAGGAAAATTAATTAAATAAATTATTTAATTAAAATAAAGGGGTTGAATTAAGGCAAATTAAGAGAAAAATAATAAATAATTTAATTAGAAAAAATTAGAGTATTTTGCTAATTAAAATGGAATTTAGGAAAATTTATTTATAATATCCTAAATTTACCCAAAAGGGAGTTTATTTATTATTTATTTAAAATATTATTAATTTAAATATTCAAAAAATATTAACATGTTTAAATACCCCAACCCATATATTTTTCTTTTTCTCCTTTTTCCTTTTTCTTTTTCTTTTCCTTTTTCTTTCCTTTCTCTCCATTTCTTATTTTCCTCTCCCTCTCCTAATTTGGGCCGGCCTTTGCGGTGGCCCAAACCCTCCTCCCTCTCTTCCCCCTATTTGGCCAGGCCTGTACCATCTTTTTCTTCCTCCTCCCATTGTCCAGCCATAGGTCCCCTCTTCTTCTTTTTTTCCTTCTTTTCTTCCTAGACTGGCCGCTCTACTCCTTTCGCTTTCCCCTCCTTCCTCCCCCGATCCTGACCTGCAACCACCAACCGCCGACCAGCCCATCCTTTCCCTCTCTCCCCCATCATTTTCTTTCCCATTTTAACCCAACAAACCTTCTCCCTCCTCATGCACACTACCTCCTTTCCCTCTCTACCCCGACCACCAACTCCCCCCGCAATGGCAGAACTACGCCACTTGCCACCACTGGCCGGTGGTCTTACCTCATCTGCCCCCTCTTATCCTCTCCCCCTCTATCGTTTTCCCCTCTTTTCAGCCTATAAATACCCCATAAACGGTCATAATCAAGATTCTTTGTTTTGTAGCCTAGAAAATCCTCCCTTGGCTATCTGCTGCTCAAATGACCACCCCGTCGCTGTTGCATGAGCCACCCATAGAATCATTCCTTGCATCACCCTCTACCAAACTACACCTTCCTCTGCCCATGATTTGTCCTATACAAGCCACCTCGGCCATGTGAAGTTCACCTCCCAATCAACCCACCTTGATAACAGCCACCCTTTGCACCACCATTTACCGCTGGTTCCGCCCCAACAAACACCCCTCTACCCTCCAGAAAAACCATTGGAGCTTGATCTACCTCCCCATACCTCCCTTTTTCTCCCTCCCTCTCTTTCTCCCTTCCCCTCCCTCCACCACCTTCGACCACCACACCCGCCACTGTGTGCCCCCCCTTTGGCTGCACCACCACCTTCATTCCAACCCTCTCCACTTGAGGTAACCACCACCACCTTAATCACCCCCTAAATCCCTCTCTTCTAGCCTAGACAACCAACTCTCCTACTCTCTTCTTCCTCCATCACTACCACCGTGCGCTACCTCTAATTTTTCCACCATCCCTAGGTGGTACTCTAACCTCCCCAACCCCGAAACCCTTTTTATACAAGTGCTAGCTATTTTTATTAGTATTCATAGTATTACTATTACTGCTACTACTACCACCACCTTTATCATTATTATTATTTAACCTAACTTTAGAATATGTATATCTAATAGTATTATTATTAATGGTCGAAAACTTTATTATTATTATTATTATTATTATTATTATTATTATTATTATTATCATTATCATTATCATTATTGTTCTTACTATTATTACTAATGACAACTTTGGCATATTATTACTTTTATTATTATTGTAAATATTTGAACCCTTATATTACTATTACCTTTTTTATTATCATTATTAGTATTATTCTTAACATTAGTATTATTATTGTTACTATTATTACTACCATTATTACTATTACTATCACTACTACTACTACTACTACTACTACTTAGTCATTATTGTTAATAGTACATATGTCTCTACTATTACTATCACTAATAGCATTATTATTATTATTATTATTATTATTATTATCATCATCATCATCATCATCATCATCATTATAGTCACTACTTTTATACTACTAATATCACTATTATTATTATTATTACTAGGATTTGGGTTGATATTAGTATTATCACAACAACAATAACTATTATTATTAGTAATAATGAAGTTATTACCTTTAATAATATGAATATCGCTATGATTACTTTAACATAAATCGTTGTAGCTACTAAGACCTATTTTGATTAGTAGTAGTATGACTAGCTACTTTAAGAATAATAACCCTACTTTTATTTATAAAACAACTATTATTATTATTATTATTAACCCTAATAATAGGTCATGGTAAGGGTAAGTTAGAAAATTATGGTAATTTTGGTAAGAGGGAGGTTAACACTTAGTATTTTCCTCTTATAGGTGAGTCAAAACCCTAAGGAGGCATAGGAGCATGCTCTATGCCCCATGATGTATTAGATAAGAATGTGGCTAAGAACAACTATGTGTATATTGTATGTCTTGTGTGCCATGAGTTATGCCATGTTGTGTACTTTATGCTTATAATGACTAATCACTTATAGCATAGCTTGTAGTTGGGATATACTTATGTGACTTCCTTATGGCATGTGGATAATGATTATATATATTGTGCCTAAGGTATTATGTGATGTGACCATCTAGGACATGCATGATAGGATGTTTAATAATGTGATATGGGGTGAAAGGATAAAAAGAGAAAATTGGGGAGTGAGTTGACTATAGGGATATGAGATTGAACCAAGTATCTCATGATCCATGACGGTGAAAAATAAAAGGGCATTATGATCGAAATAAATGAGTGATGTGAATTTGCATTAGAAATTTATAGGGTTTGGATGGGATGGATGGAGTCTGTATGGGGATGATATTTATGTATGAAAAGTTATCTTGGGGCATAAGTAAGGTAAGGGGGAGTTGTTGGAGTGATTAGAGACCTTGGGTAAAACATAATTTGTAGGTTGGTATAAAGGTGTATAGGGGACCTGGCTAGGGTTTGGGAGGAAAATCCTAATTAGAGGGGAATGTGACAGTAAAAAATAATTGAAGAGGAGTGGAATATGGGATAAGAGTGGAAACTTATTATATGAGGGATGGGTATGGGTGTTGTGGGAAATAAGAGAGGTTAGGTGAAGAACAGAGAGGTAACTTGTGGGGTAAGAAAGGTAACAGGGTTTGGAATGGCCAACTAGGGTTTTATGGTTACATGTATAATTGGCGAGTAAAGTAATAGGATTTGAGTTGAATCTAAGTGAGCTGAGGTGTTAGACGATAAAAGAAATAATGGTACTGTAAGTCAGAGGAAGGTTGGGCCACATGGATCCAATTAGGGCTTTAAGGAAAAACCCTAGAGAGTGGTGGTAAGAGGATTTGGATGAGATAAGGTGATGGGCCTTAACCCACACCCTTAGGAGTTGGGTTTTCTGTATGAATAAATGGAAGGAGTAATGGATGTCACTGTGTGATAAGAGGCATAAAAGTCTCAAGATATGGGATGGGCCCTCTTGAGAGAATAGAAATAGAAGGTTGGTGACATGCATGTCAAGGATGAAATATTATCGATTAAGACACAAATAAGACACTAATCATTTAAAGAGGAAGATTGTTGAGCTGGGCTCAGACTGGTCCATCGATGACTAATAGTGGCTAGGAGCATTTTTCCTTACATGATTTTTAGTCTACCAGCTATAATAGTGGAGGATTTCATGCTCAACAAACCACATATAATAATGATAAGACATGGGAAAAACACTAAATAATTACAGTGAAACACCATGTGAGTTGGGAACAGACAGGTCCCCTGGCGAATAATAGTGGCCAGGAGGGTTTTGCCCTAACGACCGGTCCACCAAAAGTAATAGTCGTTAGGAATGCTCTATCCTATTTGTATTTTGGTCCACTAGCTATAATCGTGGGGTTCTTGCACTCGCATGGACTGATAAAGAGTATATATGAAATGAGTATGTGGACCTTTGATCTAAAGAATAAGTTTATCTATACCATAACTTGACCTTTATTTTCTATATTGGTGTATGTTCTCTATATGATCATGTTTGTGTTATATGCCTTATATATTTAGCCTTAGTTGCATGGTTACTTTACTCAATACGTAGCGTACTGACCACCCATTTCATTGCTCATTCCCACGAGCAGAGGGCCCACCCGAGTTTGTTTAGGTAGGAGATTATATCTTCAATGCCTATAATACTTACAAGGCATCTAGTGGGGTCAAGAGTTGAGTCTACACTTAGCCTAGGGACTAAGAATGACTTGGATAGATCCTCCTTTTCATTTCTTTTACCCTATATTATTTTATTTTAGTTCTGTTTTATTGTGTTGTACTTTTAGTTCCTTTAGGAACTTTAATTATGTACTCTTTGGATTGTAAACCTTTTTTGCGTACTCTAATTCCCATATTATGAACTTCTTAGTTCTTTTATAAATTTTTATTTTAAATATTAACTCATGTTTGACAATAATCTTCTTTAGCCTTAGCACTTAGTATTAGAATGGTAGGAGTGAACCAATATGGTACTAAGTGTGGTGATAATATCCCTAGTAGTCATAGTTTTCTTATTTCACTTCTGCTAATTCTTTTAATAAAATGAAAATTTTTAGTAGTAAATTTTTGGGGTATTACACTTACGACCTTACCTATTCATAGGTCTATTATGGGTTTTAGAGCAGTCCATTAGGGTTTCTAGAGTATTCCATTAGGGTTTCTAGAATTATCCATACTTATCTATATAAATAGATAAGGATCTAGAGATATGCCCTCTGGAAACTTCTAGAATCAGCTAGGAGATTTAAGAACCATATACATATCTCTATACTTATCTAGACTATATAATAACATTCTAGATTAGTCAGGGACCAACGAAACCTCAATGTAGGCCTTTCAATGCAACCCGTAATAGGTTGCACTACAACTATTTGATAGATGATTAAAATGGTTGAATGTTAGAGCCACAATTTATAGGGAATTAGCGACTCATTGAAAGTTATATGATCTTGCCTTTATATATCCTATTGCTCAAAATAAGTAATGCTTGGTATATTGGAAGGGATCAACTCCAATGAAAAAATGGTGGCATCGACCTAACTTTGGCATCCTTTTTGCTACAACGTACAATGTTATATTTGTTTGTTTGAGTATTCATGGGTCGATTACTTGTTTAACACACAAAGCTCCACCTAATGGCAAATAACCTGATTAGATTATCACCATATTAAGTGTGAATAATTTTTCACACTATTTATCAATATTTCAACTATTACACTCCAACTTTTGTATACTGTATATATGTTTGATACTTATGTTATGATACTTTATATAAGATGAGCTATATCGTGATCATATTCAGCTGCATTGGAATTTATGGGTATGGATGTCGACCATAGGGGAGACTTAGGTTGATGATTTTAGGTTAAAGTAACAAATATAGCATTTAACTTGTTATACATTAGTTAATTGCATCATCTTAAGTATTTTGTATTGTGGTATGAAGATAGTCATGGTGTATCATGATATTAAAATCAGCATATATCAATAAAAATTATTCTAATAAAACAGTCTTGACAAATAAAATTAAAGTGTAAAGAAAAAGTCTACTACATATCATCACTAGGGTTTGGTCAGCCTCCTCCTCTTTATTAAAGGACAATTTCAGCCCACCTATGGAATGTTACACCTTCTTCAGCCTATCAAAACCTTCATCCTTACCAATTCTACCCTTCTTTTCTTCTTTAAATAGTAACAGAATCTACCCATCAAATTATTATTTATCTCTCCATCAGTCCTAATGTATGGGGCATCACTCGGCCATTCATCTATTAGTATAGGATGGACTACTAGATGGGTTTAAGGATGATATCAAGGAAGGTATTTAGCTGAGAGATCATACTTATATGTTGAGTGGTAAAAATTGGAGCTGAAGTCTGGCCAGTAGTGTGGCTAAGTTTTCTAAAATGATGCACAATTGTTATAATCTTCCTTATACTTTTTAATACTTGCACATTGAAAGAATCCATGTGTTGGAACAATATGAAGAATTGGGATGAGATGGGGGTATCTAAGTTATCAAGAAACTCGATCTAGCATATAAGGCTCCACTAATTCCATAAAGCGTAGGCTACCTTGGTATATCGACTCAGGATATTTTATACTCAGATCTTAATCGAATGATAAGAATTTAACCTATAAACACATGTAAAACAAATTAGGACATCGATAAAGAGTAGGGTCATGGAATGTAAATCACCCATACAAGAAGCTCAACACAAATCTATCACAACAATGTTATAGTATTATTATCTACTATAGCAGCAAGTAGAGATAACACACTCCTCACCTTTTAGTTTAGTGCATATCCCAAATAAAATCTAGATTATACCATTTATTGAAGATTAAAACAAAGATTCCAAGTCTTCAATTGCAAAAAAAAAAAAATCCCTTTAATTTAAGATCAAAGCAAGCTGCTTTGAAGATTTAGGCTATCCATTGAATATGAAATTCTTCAATTGAAGAATTAATGCAAGGATCTATTAATATTCAAAGATAAAACTAGTGATGATTAGAGAATTAATTAAATGGAACAACCACCCATGATTCTTGCACTCTTCATCGTTAAATTTATGAACATCAAATTTGGTCGAAGGTATGTAGCAGTACAATTCATGCCTTCTTCATTAGAAAAAAATCAAGTTAATCAAGAATTAGATTCTTAATTGAATTCAACTTCATCATTCATTGTTATGATGATGATTAACTAAGTCATCTTTCAACTTACACTATTTAGTCAGAGAATATATAAATCTTATGATATATTCATATGTAGATACCTACAATTTGTTTTTAAAATTATATGATTAATAATAAATTGGTAAGTTAAGGATGTATTTAGGGGGTCACATAGTATCAGGGCTTGGCCATAACTTTCAAACTTTTGGTAATTGTAGAAATTACTACATATGCATGTACAAGACTGGACAACAATGTCTAGCAACAAAACAGGTTCGAAATTTCAGATAATCATGAAAAATTTCAAAAGCATTTTAAAAATAATGAACAATTCTTACTAAATGGTGAATGATGTTGATGAAGAAGATGATGATAAAAATATGCTCAACTTTCAACAAATTGTCACTCAACTACAGCAGTGCTTAGCAAAATTATATTCTAACAGAATACAACTTAACATGTATCATCTACTCACATTGGCAATTATATAGAATCTGTTTGGTTTTAGAAAACTATTGGGGAAAGGAAAAAAATTAAAATAAAACTATTTTAGGATTGTATTTTGATAGGAAAATATTAACGAAAAAAATCAAGAAGAAGCTAATAAAGAAAGTTATACTAATTAATTTTCCTCTTATAAATTAAAGGAAATTTGGATCATTTAGTGGAAAAAACAATCAGAAGTTAACCCGACATTTTTCTTTTCTTCCATTGTCATCTTCCTCGTTGCAAATTATGACATTTTTGCTTCTACTTCATCTCTCTTACTCCTTCCTCCTCATTATTTTTGTTTATATACCTTATCTTGTGCTTCACATCTAAATTTTGGAGGTTGTTGGGAGAGGATTTGAAAGTTTAAAATCCCAGATCTGCTATCCATAAAATGTTTCAAAGATTATTCACTTTGAAAGATAATTGCGGTGCTCAAATTTGGAATTCCATCACTTCTTAGAGATGCTGGTGGTCTAGGTGGTCGTTGCCCAGCTCACTGGAAATGGAGGAAGGGATGAGGAAGATGAAGGGAAGAAGAGTGGAGGTGGTAGGTGGAGCATAACAATCTTGTTGCTATAGCGTCGTTGCTTTGCCCAACTCGTCCATTGGAGCTCACTAGAGGGTAAAAATGGTTAGATCTGAAGGGTGAAGGTGAGGAGAAGAGGATGGAGTGGTGGTGTGGTGCTGCCATTCGAAGAGAAGGAAAGGTAATAGCAGGTTGAGGCACTTGATCGGAGATAAAAGGAGGAGAGAGAGGGGGATGAAAAAAAAAGGATCCGTCAGTATGTTATAGGCATTTCCCCCCTTTTTTTATACATACTAATACAAATAAGAGGTTATAAAATATCTAATTATAAATAATAATTTTATTAGAAATTTCTTTAATAGAAATCATTTCTTAAATTGTAATTATCGACCCCTAATATACCTAGTTACCTACCACTTATAATTAATTCGAGTATGCAAAGAAATTATTTAGTTAGATTTTTATATATGAGAAATATTTTAATTTCATATAATTTTTATTTAGATTTAGATTTATATTTATATTTGTGTACTAGTGCCAAACTAATTAGCTAGATTGTATATGTGAATTATTATTATTATTACCTTTTTATTTAAAAATAAATGTAATTTATATATATTTTGATAAATAAATTTTAGTAAAAAAGTGGACATAAGAGTATAAAGAATCTTAATAAAATATAATATTTTAATTTTATTTAAATATATAAAAGTATTCAAATAATAACATTCAAATTTTTTTAGAATTTTCTTTCTATAAATGAATCACCAATAATACTTTTCGAAAATTCTATTTTTCACAAAAGTTTCTCCAACAATCAAATAAAGGAAAGAAAAATAATTTCTCTTATTTTCTTTCCTTTTTATTTTCCTTTTCTTCTTATTTTTCTCAAATTAAACATAGCCATAATGTCTCTCATATATTGCTAGATTTGATCAACAAAGAGAAGTTATCTCAGGCTTTTACTTATGTTCTCCTACTGGCACCATTTCCATTTGTATATGATGATGATCGGACCAGACTAATAATGAGCCAAATGCTACGTTAACTATCTTTTTCTGAAAGGGGCTCGTATTTAGCTTATTAGAGCTTACTTATAAAAAAAAAACATATTTTCAAAATTTTGTAGCCTAAAATAAGTAATTAGTATTTCAAAGAATTATTTTTTAAAATAGATTCAAACATGGCGATAGTCAATTAGAACTACTCTTATCCAATTTTGCAGCTATTGAAGCGGGAAATGAATATTTTTATGTAGAATTTATTAGCTTCCTTCTGGAACAAATTAACTCAATAATCTATATGCTAGCTAGTAGTTTCAAGAACGTTATTTTCAGTGGGAGGCAAAGACCCTATCAGACTAGTCTCCACAGAAGAAAATGATTTATTACATCTCTAAGATTTTCGGTATAATATATAAATCCCTTCCTTCTTGCAGGCAGATGGAATTTTAAAACTTACAACAAATTTTGGTAGCTTCCTCCTCTTTTTTTCTAAATTTGCCACTGGTATCACGAGCTCAGCTCCTTTTTAATTTGAATTATTGCCTAGATTTTTAAATAATTTTTTATTAATAATTTATAAATTATTTTGGAAAAAAAAAGATATATTTTTAATGTGATAATTATATCATTTGTTTAAAAAAATATGACGATTAATGTATAACAGAAGAACAAAATTAAGGTAAAAATAAAAAAACAATTATTAATTTTTTTAAAATAATTTTTATTTTGAAATAAAAAAAATTTAAGTTAAAAAAATCTTTTTATAAACAAAAAAAGTTCTTTACAGGTACACACACCTTAACAACATTGTTGTATGCATAAAATAGAAATAAATTGTTGCATTCTTTAAGACTCAAACCCGAAACCTTATGCTCCACAACCCCCGGACCCGGTGATCTATACGATTCGCCGTGTGCTATTTTGTCTGCGTCCGTCCTTTTTTTTTTTTTTGTATGTTATTCTATTAGACACCATTGAATGGGTTCACTTTTATAATAATTATAGGTAGATTTGCGCATATTTGTCGACAAATCCCAAATTGTATTAGAGGATTGTAGTAGATTTTCTACGATTATTATTTTTTATCCCACGGTCAAAGTTTTAGGCTTGAATTACGACGCTGCATATCTATCTCTGCAATCGTCGACATATGATTATCTTGATTTTAATCTATGTTGAGAGCAAGTAGTATCACCGGTTGTACGATTTGTGGCAATCGATGGTGTTATGACGCATAGCCAACTATTGCACGATTTAAACAACTATTGTATGATTTAACCAACTAAAGTTTAATGAAGAGAGTTAATTTCCTAGCAACGCACGGGTTGAAACTCGTGGTTTCGATAAACATCTAAGCTAAGAATAGGGGCAACCACCTTCCGCTATCATTCAATAAACATTATGGACCACCTCCTTTAATCTGTAAGAAAATTTCTTTCTATAATTTTAATTAAAAAGTCAATTTTTATCTTAATAAGCATAAGTATCCATCTACTACAAACTTCAATTTTATTAAACACTCTTTTATTTATGAATTCCTAAATGATGCCCATAATAGCAAAAATAACAGCTTGCCAAATCTCTCCCCTCGTACCCTTACCGAACACTTCTTGCCATATAGTAACGTTGTCTTTAATTGACTTGGGAATCACCTAGAGGTAACCCAACCTAATCACAAATCTCATAGCAAACATTTCCTGTCACAGAACAATAAAGAAAAAGATGATTGATCATCTTTATTCCCGATCTTCCACCTAACATGCCACATAAATGACTAAATGAGTTGTTAAATCAATCATGAAAAAATTAGCTTTGCAAAAGGGATTAAATTTTATTTTTTACTATTATATTTCTTTTATTTATATGTTTCACCAAAATTGAATTATCTCTATCTTTTTGTCTTCTTCTCAAATAATTACACAAAATTTAATTTTGACAATATTGAACAAAATAAGTGTTGAGGAAGATTATGATTCCAACAAAGTTTTTAATAATAATGCACTCTATGAAATAATTGTAAGCTAATTATTTTTTTTCAATTTTTTTTACTTTTGATAGATAAATTACCTATTATATTTCATACGTGGCGGATAAAACATTCACCAAATAATTTTTATGATAGGCAATTCACCGGTCACAAATTAGTTTAAATGGATAATTCACCTGTTAGAAATGTCCCATGACAGTCAACTCACCTGTCTAAGGTCATAACTAATAGACAACGCAATCATCGACTTATAATTTTTCATAAATTTTTATCAGTTATTTTTATAATTATGTATTTCTAATATTGTCATATTTTGAATATTATTTACATAATCTAGATTCAATTAATACACATCGGAGCGCATTATTTGCAATATATGAGATTTTTAATGATCAGAAGTCACTAATTGGTTGGGTTAAAAAAAATGGATGGCTACATAATATGGTCATTACTCTAGGAAGGAGTTCTAATAACGGTTATTTTATAGTTTTAATAACGGTTTTCAACCGTTATTGAACCACCTGTTATTAAATCTTCAATAATCGTTCATAACCGTCATAAAAAAATATACAAAAACCCACGAATATGTGCGTAAGCTTCATATTTAATAATGGTTTTTAACTAAAAACCATTGTTAAAAACAACATTTTAATAATGGCTCTTTAGTAAAACCATTGTCCAAAATAAGGTTTCAATAACGGTTTTCAAGTAAAAACCGTTGTGGAAAACCACATTTTAATAATGGTTTTTACAAACACCGTTGTTAAAATTTGATCGAATTAGGGTTTCAGTCATTGATTTATGAATTTATTAAATTGTAATATGTATTAAATTATCATAAATTAGAGATGAAATGCACAGTTTGAATAATATTTCTTTGTTAAACCGTTATTAAAACATAAGTTTTAATAATGGTTCTTATGAAAACCGTTATTAAAGCTAGGTTTTAATAACAATTTTTAGTAAAAACCATTATTAAAACTCTACCACCCAATCAGGGTTCGAGCGATTGATTATGCATTTATTAAACTCTAATACGTATTAAATGAGGATAAATTTGAGATTGAATATGTTGTTTTAAGAACCGTTATTAAAACTATAAGCTTTTTTTATAATGATTTTATTGTTTTGTTCCTGCCCACATACATAGCTGTATGTTCAAATAATTACAAAATCTACAATGTAAAACAACATCAATTCATACCAAATCTGCAATCACACCATAATTTCAATCAATCTCTAATTGGTATGCACGTCTCAATACACCCGCCATACTCAAGAATCAAAATTAGTAGGCATACCATAATTTGGTAACTCTACACCCCAAAGTAAAAAGTTTAGAGATCTAGTCTAGAAGACCAAAAGACGTAGATGAAATACAAACCTGAACATGCATGTAGAATATACAGTTCCCTACCTAATGCTGAATGAATGAGTGCACGTACTTGGCCCATTGGTCTCTAATTGCATCAATTTTATCAATATTGTATTGCTCGCCTCGTGCATAGTCATCGGTGAAAAACTATAACACACAAGTTTCAATTAATATATAGTTAGCATTTAGGTCAAAATTATGTGTCATGATGAATTAATAGAAAAATATGAAAAAGAAAAACATGCATGGCTTGGATCTATGTTGACCGATTTGTTCTAGACTATCAGATCCGTTACTTTGCATACATAGTATCCATAATCATCCCCATTTTGCTGTTGTGGACACTGTTAAATGAATTCAGTTAGCTCTCTAACTATTAGATATATATTAATTTGAATTAAAATAAAATAAAAAATATTTATTTTCCTACTTACCATGACAAGCTCATATTGATGATTCTTTGGGTTTGGGACACCATTCCCACCTCTCCTTTGAAATACCGTCTGTAGCTCCCTAATAAATAAAATTGGATACATAATATTGTAAGTATATATACCTCAAATAATGAAAGTAGAATATATGTATAAATAAGCTAATGAAGTAAGAAGTGAAAAGAATACTAACATGTCGATAAATTTCTTCCCACCATGACGAGCGACTTCAAAAGGAACGTCATAGGTTTGAAGGGAATCAAATAGATATACTTTATTAAGATCAGGTCAGACGACGTCCAAAACCAAATGTTCATTTGGGAGGTGCGGAATAAGATAGAGTTTGTTGTGTCTCTCAATCAAAATGCGATTCCCTAAATAGTTTATGTGCCTACCCTCTCTTATTGTACTATCGTTATCTATGTAGTATGGGTACACAAACACAATAGAGGACAATATTCCCTCCTTCGGAGCATGACTAACTACTAACCAATGGATGTCAATAACAATGCATATTTGTTAATAACTAATAACTTATATAAGAGGTCATAAAAATTCCAATTGTACAACAGTTCTAAACTCTCAAATATGAAATAATACTTACATGACATAAATAGCAACACTCGTGGTTAACATCCATTCTTGATTATAAATGTCGCTTATATCAACCGTCGATACCATGTAAGTAGCATCGTCCCTCCCAACATACTCTGGATAATAATAAATGAAAATATAATTGTCCCTAAGGTAGTTTTGGGCATAGAAATACAATAAAGCTAATGCTGGTGGAGGTTGGCTTATTTCCGAAGAAGAAATCTTTTGTGAGGTAGCTGATTTTTTAGATTTAGCTCTCTTTACTTTAGCAACTCTCTCTTTTGTGTTGCTCATTTTACTAGTACCTCTCTTGATTTTATTAGCAGGAGTAGTCTTCTTTTTTGATTCCGTAATTGATAATAATAATAAAAAATATGTATTGATCATATATATATGAAAAAGATATAAACAGTGTAACTACTAAACAAGGTCTAATAAAGATGACGAATGTCAATACCTCTTTAGTAGTGTGACATATTTGATCCGCAAGCTAAGGTACGAAGCTTCCATGAGCTTCTAGCACTCTAGCTGCTTCATCGCCCTCTTTATAATAGGGTAAGGGTACACTGCCAATGATGGAGTGTCAATACTCACCGGCCTTGTATTTTGGGCTAAGTTGTACCCATAGATTGTTTGCGTTTGGGTACTATAACTGATGCGGACCCTTCCTTTTGCCAAAAAAGTGTTAAAAGGTCATTCGCTAATAAGTCACATTTATGCAGACCCTAAATGAAAATATTAAATATTATTAATTATTTATTACACCGAATAAATTTAATAACAATTCATAGTTTGTAATGCTTACTTTGGGAAGAGAAGAATGACGTGCATCAACTTCACAACTGTCTCTAACGCTATTTATATTAGGTATGTGAAGTTGATCAGGGTTGACTGAATCAAATGGCTTATATCCTTGAGATTTAACAAATGAAAACTCTTGCTCAATTTTTGCCATTCGTTTAAATGCCATGTTCAGTTTCTGCATAAGGATGGCGACTTGCTCATTAGTGCTATGAGAACCACGAGATCGACCGCATACGCTTATTATCGTGACAACTAATCCAAGATCCCTATGTCTTCTAGGGTGTTCTACAATTCTTGTAGACTGGGACACAATACTATATTAGTCAACCCCCTCCTCACCATCTAACATTTAAAGTTCATCGTGTAATGTATGTAATATATGTAAATTTAACTTATAGGAATAAGCATAATATAATAGTTTTCGAAAAGAAACCTAAGTAGGGTTCTAGATATCTACAAAGTTACAATTTTTGTGGCTGCAACATCTACATCTTCATTTATGTAACCATTTCTTGTTGCTCTAGCCTTCTTCCATAATGCACCAATATTGATGGACGAGGTACATGGGCCCAAGTCTTGGGCTAGGAGCAATAAATAAAAAAATATTTCTTATAATGTACTAATATTATAAAATTTAACTTTACATATAAATAGATAAATCACAAATTGCATACCAACTCCTCTTTAAGGCTTTCATATCCTTTGCAAGTTATATTATGCCGGTATTTATTCTGCTTTGCAATCTCTTTGTTTTTGCCACTTTTTTCCTATGTGACAAGCCAAAACATAACCACATGTTTATTTCAATATTATGCACGATACTAGGATTGATACAAAATTTTTAATCATTATCTAACAAATACCTTAAAATCCTCTATAAGACGGTATGCAATAAATTGGTTCCAACTTTCTTGATCGACGAAACCATATCGTTTGGGTGGTTTCTGCCATAGAGAACCATCCCTTTTTTTGCACATTTTCCTACAAGCTAAATATGACCTCAATGATCTTAGATGCTCTCCACTATGTCTAAGAAGCCATTTCTTTCTATTCTCTAGTACATTAATCACTTTCTGCAAAATAAGATATATAAATATATGTCGATATTAATATATTAAAATTAATAATATTTGACTTACAAAAATGATTACACAAAATAGCATATTTATCATGATTACCTGCCAAATATGCTCCTTATGACCATTTGGAACCTGCTTCCAATTATTATAGAAGATAGGAACGTGGTTACAGGTTACAAGTGAAATGTAAGTCAAGAACATGTCTGCGTAAGGGTCAATGGAAAAATTGTAAGTATTCCATCCCAACTCAACTAGTTCTCATTTATTCCTCGTGTTTGTGATGATTCTCATAATTGTAGGTTCTTTTTTCCCTTCTTTATCACTGCTATCAATATTAATATTTTTGTTGGCCATATCTCTACAAAAGATCAATAAATAAATTATCTTAGAATGTTATGTATTCAACATAATGTACCATTATATTATCGATACAATAAATATCCTATCATGAAGGTAAAAAAAATGCTATTAAAAAAACTAGCACACATATCATATGCTATTAAATATAATGTACCTTATAAGATAATGATCCTAAATCTAGCTAACTATAATTAAACCCTAATAAATACTATATTATTATTATTATTATTATTATTATTATTATTCCTCTCTATTTAATTTTTTTACTTTTATATTTAGTATAATAAATGATAAACCTAAACCATAACCTTAATAAACTATAATAAAAACTAACACTAAACCTCATAAGATAATGATCCTAAACCTAACTAACTATAATTAAACCCTAATAAATCTTATATTACTACTACTACTCCTCCTCCTCCTCCTACTACTACTATGCACAATTATATATGCCTATCTATTTATTTTTTCACTTTTATATTTATTATAATAATCGATAAACCCTAACCCTATCTATAATAAATTATAATAAAACCTAACCCTATACCTCATAAAACCTTAATCCTAAACCTAGCTAATTGTAATTAAATCCTAATATATAAATTCTATATTATTATTATTATACATAATTATTTCTCTTTATTTAATTATTCACTTTTATATATTCCTTATTTTCTATATCTATTTAATCCTCATCAAATAACAATCATTAACATATGCCTCTATAATTGAAATTTTCATTTAATGATGTGCATATGTAAAATATATTTTTATGTCATTATATGACATTTCCTATATCTTATAGCTAGTGTCCTATACTTATTAATGAAAATGTATGCATGTGTGTGTGTGTGTATATATATATATATATATTATGATGAGTGACATTATTAATAATTTGAAGTCTTTTATTTATCTAGCTTCATATATAATTCTACACTCTCATGCATGTTATATATATATATATCTATATATATATATATATTTAAAGATCTCGGCCAACACATGCATTTGTTAATATATAACAGTAACACAATAAATTCGAACAACAAACCATAATTTTTCAATAACAAACAAATGCAACCCTCTAGAAACATGCATGCATATATATATAAGTAGAAAAAAGTTACGAGGGAAGAATAAACACATACATAAAAGGAGTGGCGGTGAGCAAGAAACCAGGGGCGAGCAAGTTGAGAGTGGCAACAACCTCTAAACACAAATGCTAGCTAGGGTCAGAAGAATGATAGCACACACATGCAAAGCCAACTATTGTAGAGGGGTGGTGGAGAGTTGGCAGTGCAAGGGTTTCCCTTACTTGAGAGGAGCTGGAGTGGTGGTGCACAGTGTGGTGGTGCGAGGGCTTGCATGGAGATTTAGTGAGGTAAGGTGTAAAGAGTCTAAAATGTTTGGCACTAAACAGAACTAAACGAAATAAAAGGCAAATTTGGGGTTTTAATAACGGTTCCTAGAAGAACCGTTATCAAAGTAGGTTTTAATAATGGTTCGTGAAAGAAACATTATTAAAACTTTGAAACTTTTGATAACGATTCTTGTATGAACCATTTTAAAATATCCGTGCAAATTTTAACATTGCCCTTTTAATAACGGTTTTAACTATAACCGTTATTAAAACTATTCCACGCATTAACTTTCACGTGTTTGACGACGATTTTTGAACCGTTGTTATTAATGTGATGTTATTATTTCCCGTTTTTATAGTAGTGGGTTTTTGGTATCGAGAGGTTAAAAAGATGTAGGGTATTGATTCGTTGTGAAAGAGAAGGTGTTTATAGAAGATGACGTTTAGTGAATCCGAAAAGTGTTCAATCTATTGGGACCAAAAAGTGTTTTTATAAATTCAAGATTCATGGAAGGAAATACATTGTGGTGGTTGGAGACTAGCTGTAAAATGTGAAATACATAATCATGGATTGGGTAAGTATTTGTAGAGGCATTCATTTGCTTGTCGATTATCTTCATAAGAACAGAGGTTAGTGGCTGAGCTAACACAAATATATGTCAAACCAAGGGAGATTATTGACAAGTTGAAACAAAATGATGGTGATAATACCACAACACTTAGAACAATCTATAATGCTACACATAAGTTTAAGGTATAAAGCTTAATGGGACATACAGTCATACAAAAATTATTACACTTTATGGAAACAAACAAATTCCGTACATGGCATCATTAGTTACCCAACTTTAATGGTGTTAGCAATATCATATTTGCACATCCAGATTCTATTGCTTTCTTTATGTGTTTTCATATATCGTTTGTTTAGACTGCACATACAAAATTAGTAAGTACAAACTTCCTTTCTTAGAGGTTGTTGGTGTGTGTCTACCAGTAAGAAATTTGCCATTTCCTTGGCATTTATGAAGAAGGAAAATGGTAGAAAATTATACATGGGTGCTTGCTAAGGTAAATATATTAATAGAGCTCCATGAACCAATTGTGTTGATTACTTATAGAGAACTGTTGATGACAAAAAGTGTTCCTAAAGTCTTTCCTAATGCAACACCCTTCTTATATAGATGGCATATTACTGAGAATGTTCTATCTTATACTATAAAAATTTTGGGAATTATAGTATTAGGAGAAACTGTCCTAGGATGTTGGAGGAAGATTGTACAAGCTACTACAATTGACATATAAGAATGAGATTTTATTAATGGGTCATAAATAGGGTAGATTTTCACATCTTTTATAATATGTTTATGAGATTCGGTTGAATCTATATAAGGAGAGGTTTGTTTCAATATGGATTAACAAAATAATTCATTTTGGCACTCATATAACCAATAGATATAGCATATTTGATGTAAATATTCAATGTATATTAACTTATTAGATGTGTAATAATTAACCATTACTTATTTTTTGAAGTTAATATTGTAGCATGGAAGTGAATATGGAAAGCTAAAAAAATATATAGCATCATCATAGATGATATTTGACACATTATGCCCAAAAATCAAAATACTTCTAATACACTAAATTATTGAGGTGAAAAAAGATCCAAAGGAATCATGGGTAATCACTCTACATTACTCTATAAATGACATATTATTCAAGGAGCTCACATTTGCTGTATGTGGTAGAGCATTGAACTTGGTTGAAGAGGAGAGTAAGAGGTCTAATATGGTTAATTCTAAATCCTTGGGATGTAGGTGTTACTTAAGGTTGACACATGTTCTAATGTGCACACATGAGATATTTAATTACAATCAAGATCATCAACCAATTTTGGTATCGGCAGTGCATAAATTCTTGAAGACTTTCACTTTTATAAGATCACAAGAAGAAAGGTTTGCATTTTATGATTCAATTATTTATCAAATCATACATCCATTTTCGTCTAACATTATGTCTAAGGTGCAAATGATGTTTGACTAATCACCATCACGGCTACACTACTATTATAATCTTATTAATGAGATTCTTTATCCTAGCCAGATAAGTATGGTAGAACCAAATGTTCAACAAAGCAAATGATGCCTTAGTAAAAGCACACAAAGGGAACTATCAGAGTGGGAGCACATAGCGCGTACTTATTCAGAATCACCTATGGGGTGAGGTTGATCAAGTAGAGGAAGTGGCAGAGTTCACTCATCCCCTAGTTGATCAGAACATGCATCTCCTTATAGAGGTCCCCTGGTATATCAGATTGAGGAAGAAGTAGTAGTGGGAGGCATAATACTAGGAGGACTCGTAGACTCATCCATGATTTCCCATGGTCTTTTGATATTGAGCCAGTTATGATCTTGTGGGTGGAATCTTGGTGTGATGTTTCAAGTAATGGAAACTGAAGGTTTAGAGCGGATTGACACACATCAAATTCTTCACCAAATCTAGCTATGTGTGGCCTTATTCTTTTCTCACTCCTTAAGAGGCTAAGTTAGCCTACCTCCTCAAGTGTACTCAATAATTAGGTTAGAGATACCTCTGAGACCACCAGACTGAACCTTTTATAAGAGAACTCAAGAGAGAACTTTTAGAGAGACAAAGGGAGATTGTATTATTGGAAGAGAAGTGATTAATATAACTTTTGTTGGATGATTTTCAAATGCCACAACCCCTTATATTTATAGGAGAAGATCCACCCCTTCCCCTATCCTAGGAAGATTCTTGAGATGAGCCTAATGGATTTGTCTAACATGGCTCAATATGTTCATTATGGTTTCTAAAATAGTCGATTAGGTTTCTAGAGTGCTCCCTTAGGATTTTGAGAATTATCCATGCTCATCTACACAAGTGGAGAAGGATCTAGAGAAATACCCCTCTAGAACCTTTTAAAAGTATTTAAGAGAAAGTAGAACCCTATATATCTCTCCATACTTGTCTAGACTATAAAATAACATTTTAGATTATTTCAGGACCAGTGGAACCTTAATGCAGGCTATAACATTTTTCCCCACTTTTTCATCTATATAAAATCCTTCTCTAGGTGTACCTTAGCTAGGTCAAGTTGTTCCTACCATCCATGTGCAAAAGAGTGTGCCACAGGACTGCTCCCTTTGTATCCCTAAGCAACCATGTGAGGACTAAGGGGTTGGTGTCCCATGACTAACTTGAATGGGCTATGCCCAGTAGAATCAGTCCTATAAAGATTATAAGAGAATTGATCCACATCAATCAACTTGGCCTATTCCTTTTGATTAGCACTCAGAAAGTGCCTTAGGCACATCTCCACTAAAGCATTTATCCTTACCGAAAAATGAATCTTAGACCCCATCATCTTGAATAGCTCCCTCGAAAACTTGGCAATGAGCAGAAATCCTTATCATTGATGATAAACTTTAGTAATCCCCAATAAGTCACCATACTCTTGAAAAACAACTAGGCACACAAATTTATGGTATAATTCCTTGGTGTTGGATTGAATGTCTAATATTTCCTTGACCCGTCAACCACCATTATGATTGATCCATATCTTTCAGATGTTGGGAGTGCTAAAATAAATTCCATAGAGATGCTCTCGTAAGGTCTTTTAGGAATGGATAAGGGCTCTAGAAATCTCGTAGGTCATCTTTGCTCATTCTTATCTGGTTGGTAAACTGGATAAGTCCTCACATACCCTTCAACATCTTCATGCATTTGTGGCCAATAATAAACATCTTTGATAAGAGTTAGTGTGTTTCTCATACTTGGGTTTCAGACCCATTTTGAGTTGTGGCCCTCCTTCATGATATCCCTTTGCATGTTCTCCCATCTAAGTATGTAGAAGTAGTTTCCAATAGTGCCGAGGGATCCCACCTGTTTCTAGAATCTTTTCTTTGCTTTGCCATCTCCACTAAGCTTTAAACAAAGGCATCATGCATCATTTCCTCCTTGAATAAATCTAGGATATTTCCTATGGTGCCATTCATTCTAGCAAGAATTATCTTGAGGCTCAAGGCATCATTCACCATTAGCACTCCTAGGCTTGTACTCCATCTTTTAGTTGATTTTTACTAGTAAGTCCTACCAACGAGCTTTCTTTGGGCTCAGCCTTTTTTGATTTTGGAAGTATCTCATTGCAATAATATCTTTCTTGATGATGAATTTACTTCCCAAAGATAGTGTCTTCACGCTCACTAACAACGGATGATGGCGGTTATCTCTTTCTCATGAACGGGATACTGCCTCTCTGTCTCATTCAGTTTGTCACTCTAAAAGGTAATTAGATGCCTCTCTCGCATGATTACCCCTCTAATGGAATAATAGGACGCATCCAAGTGTAGTTTGAACTCTTTTAAGTAGTCAGTAAGCCATATAACTAGCTCTTCCATCACCGCCTTCTTTAGATCCTTAAATGCTTTGACACACTCCTCATCCTAACTCCATGTGATCTTCTTCCTCAATCGGTTTGTGAGAGGTGTGGCCTTTCTTGAATACCCTAGGATGAATCCAAAAAAGTAGTTAACCAACTAAAGGAAAATTCATAGCTTCAACACATTCTTTGGACTTCCCTTTCTTGAATGGCTTGGACCTTGGTCGTGTCCATCCCAATCTTCCCATATCTCATGAGGTGACCCAATAACTTCAATTCGATGAGATAAAAAGAGCATCTTTCCTTTTTCATATAAATCTCATTTTCCTAAAGTAATTGGAAAACAATCTTCAAATGCTCGATATGATCCTTGAGGGACTCACTATACACCACAATATCATCTAGATATACCCACACAAACTTATCTAAGTATGGGTGGAATATCTTGTACATCAAAGTATAAAATATGGTTGGGGTAGTCGTAAGACCAAATGGCATGATAAGGAAATTGAAAGAATTGTAGCTCGTTACATAGGTTGTCTTAGCTTCATATCCTTCAGCCATCCTCACTTGCTAATACCCCGATTGAAGATCTATATTGGTTAAGTATCTTACCTTCTTGAGTTGATCAAACAAGTCATCTATCAAAAGCAATGTGTATTTCTTTTCACTGTAATTTTTTTGAGTGCCCTGTAATAAGCCCACATTCAAAGAGAGCTATCTTGCTTCTTCTGGAATAATACTGAGGCACCATAAGAGGCTTTTGAAGGATGAATGAACCCAACATCAAGTAGGTCCTTCAACCGCTTCCTCAATTCACCTAATTTTTGAGGGCTCATTTTGTAGGGACTCCTTGAGGGCGACTTGGCCCATGGCTTTAACTCAATAGCATGATTCATATTCCTCCATTGTAGAAGCTTCTTTAGTAGCTCTACGAGCATCACCTCCTTGAAATTATAAAGGATTTGTTGTATTTCTTCAAGCACCTCCATGGGTTGTGGGTACTCCTCCTCAATAACTAAAGCCAAGTAGCGGCCTTCTCCCTTCTTGAACCCTTTTGAGAATTGTATGGCTAAGAGTGAATGGGACTCCACCTTTTCTCTTACTAAGGGAATAACGAGACACTCTTGTCCCTTTCTCAGGTTCATAGTGCTATCTCTTAGAGGGGTGAGTGGAGTTTCCACATTAATGAACTCCATACCAAGTACCATGTCATAGTCATCTATCTCTATCACTGTAAATTTCACCCTTCCTTTCCATAAGCCAAAGGTGATTGGGACTCCATAATCTACCTAAGGATGTTTCTAGTATTGGAGTTAAATACTCTCATTATTTCTAGCTCTCAATTGACTTTAAGATCCATCCTTTTTTTCCTTTTTTAGACTGAAGAACTTGTGAGAAGCTTCGGTGTCCACCAAGGCTTTGCTAGTGACACCTTTCACCTTTACCTCCACTTACATCATCCCCTTAGCTTGTTCCTTTGGCTTGGATTTGATGGACTTGAGTAGGGTTATGAACCCTATTTGAGCTACATTAGAGGTTTCCTTTTGGGCTTGGCCTTCTATTATGGCTCTTAGGGTTTTTGTTTGGGGAAAATCTTAAAGGAAGTGATTGCCTTCACACATGATGCATTCTCCTTTGAACTTTGATAATTCCTTACCTTTGTGCTCCTTCTCCTTATCATTGCCCTTAGATTTATGGTGATTTGGACCAGTCTTATGGGGCTTGTCTCCTCAACCTTTTTTGGAGCTATCTTTCTAGCTATTGTCCTTCTTTTTGGACCTATACTCAATCAAGGACTCAGCTTCTCGATAAGCTATGGGGAGATCTTAAGCATTCCTCCTATTTAACTCTTGTTCCGCCCATAATTACATTTCTGTATTGGGCATGTTAGAAATCTCCAGCATTAATGAGCTATAAGCCTTGATATACTCCTTGATGTTTCCCATATGCTTGAGATTCTAGAGTCTCCTTATGCTATCTAACTCAGCATTAGCTGGGTAGAAATACCTCTTGAGGTCCACCTTAAATTCATCCCACATGCTTATTACACAAGCACCACTATTAATATCTCGTTGACAAGCACACCACCACAACAAAGTATGTTCCTCAAGATAAAAGGTAGCCTGAGTAATTTTCATATGATCATTAAGTAAATAGATGGCAAAAAGTACCTTTCGATGCTATAAAGCAAGTTATATTTTTTATGTTCCTCGAAACCCTTTTACTTGTGGGTTTGGGGTATATCCAGCATCAACATGGGTCCATTTGAGCTTCCAACTCTATAGTGTACCAATTCTATACGTTGGGCACATTTCAACTCAAATTTGGTAAGCTGATCCTTTAGGAAAGCATTCTATACCATTAACTAGTCCATGGACGCCATCACATCAGCCATGAGTTTGTGATGGGTCTCCATCATCTCTTCACGGACCTTGGTGGCTAGGGCATTGACTAGCCCTTACACCTCCTTATGGGTGATTGAGAAGTTCCTCCAAACTCGGGGCACAAGATTTGGTAGGAGATTTTGATCTCTTCTTCTTCTTCTCAACATCACCTTCTCAAGGGATTTGTGATGATTTGGGATTTTGGGCCATTAAGAACCAAGCTATGATACCACTTTTCACTTATCAACTTCTTCATCAAGTCTAGCTACATGCATCTTTAGTCTTTTCTCACTCCTTGGGATACTAGGTCACCCTTCATCCTCAAGTGTACTCAACACTTAAGCTAGAGATTCCTCCAAGACCACCACACCAAATCCTTCACAAAAGAACTCAAGAGAGAGATTTTAGAGAGAAAAAGAGAGATTGTATTATAGAGAGAGAAGCTCAAAATATTACCCTTATTGGATGAATTTTAAACATTTTTATCCCCTCTATTTATAGGAGAAGATACATCCCTTCCCCTCTCCTAGGAAGATTCTAGGGACAACCCTAATGGATCTCTCTAGAATGGCTGGATAGGTTAATTATAGTTTGTAGAATAGTTCATTAGGATTTCTAGAATGCTCCCTTAGGGTTTCTAGAAGTATCTATGCTCATCTATATAAGTTGAGAAGTATCTAGAGACATTCTCCTCTAGAAACTTCTAGAATCATCTAGGAGAGTGTAGAATACTATACATCTCTCCATACTTATTTAGACTATGCAATGATATTCTAGATTATTTTAGGACTAGTGGAACCTCAATGTAAGTCTTTTGATTCAACCCATAATAGGTTGCACTACAACTCTTTGATAGACAATCAAAATAGTCAAAGGTTAGAGCCACAATGTATAGGATATTGGTGACTTGTTAACAATTTTATGCTCTTACCATTATAGATCCTATTGCTCAAAATATGTAATGCTTGGTACATTGGAAGGGATTGAATCTAATGGAGATATATTGGTATCATCTTGACTTTGGCATCCTTTTTGCTATAACAAACAATGTCGTATTTGTTTGTTTGAGCATTCATGGGCCGATTACTTGTTTACTACACAAAGCTACACCTATGTATCAGTATGTCAGTTATTGCACTCCAAATTTCGTATAATGTATATATGTTTCACACTCATATTATGATACTTTATATGCTTATATTTAACCTTGATGGAAAACACAATATTAGCACCTATATCTAATTAATGGTATTGACATGCTGCTTCAAGCATATCTTAATGGGATGAGCCACATCGTGATTGTATTAAGCTATATTGGAATTTAATGGGTATGGGTGTCGACAATGGGAGATATTTTGGTTGATGATTTTTGGTTAAAGTAAAAAGTTTAGCATTTAATTTATTGTACATTCATTTATTACATTATCTTAAATATTTTGTAACATAGTGTAATGTGAAATTAAAATTAGCATATATCAATAAAACTTGTTCTGATAGTATAGTCCTGATAAATAAACTAAAGTGTAAAGAAAAAATCTACTACATATCATCATTAGGGTTGTGGTTGGACTCCTCCTCTTTACTTGAGGACAATCTCAGCCCACCTATGGCAAGGTACACCTCCTTTAGCCTATCAAAACCTTCATCACTATAGATTCCACCCTTCTTTTCTTCTTTGAACAGTGAGGTATTTAGCTAAAGCATCATACATGAAAATTGGAGCTGAAGTCCAGCCAGTAATGCAGCCAAATGTTCTAAAATGGTGCACAACTGGAGTAATATGCAATATATTTTTTGATTCTTGCACTCCAACAATATCCATGTGCTGGAAAAATACGAGGAATTAAGATGAGATGGGGGTCGCCAATCTATTGAGAAAATCGATTTGGCATATAAGTCTCCACTAAATCCATATAGCATAGGCTGCCTTTGTACATTGACTCAGGACATTTTATACTCGGTTCCTTATAGAATGATAAGAAGAAAACCTATAAACACATGTAAAACAAAATAAGATATCAATTATTTCAAGAATTTAAAAAATTGAAAACTACTTATAAAAAATTATTTCAACAACCTACATGATCCTTAGAGAATCTAATTCTCTTGTACTTAATTATGCCATCCATGGATCTAAGGGGAATCTTCTAATAAGATGTGTCCCACCTCATAGCCACATCATTGCATAAATGATTATACATATAAGAATAACTCCACTGAAAGCATGAGAAATACTCACATATCCATACATGTGCACAAATATAACACATATATAACACAATTAAACAACTTTTCCAAACTAAAAACACAATAAATAATTACCTCTAAAAGTGTCATGCAGCCACCAATTTACATGCATCTGGTTCTAATTTCTATCCTAAGTTACCTATACAAATAGGATAAATTCCTATCTCTAAGGGCTTGATCGCTAAATGTACTCAAATGAGCTATTAATCAAAGCATTGATAATGGAGCACAGTTGCTGGACTTGTCAACAAGAAGCATACACGATAGCAGGTACCACATATAAAAAGACTTATCATCCTCATCACGATCAAATGTAAGCTTATAAAACAAATATCATCCAGTGTGATCATGCTTCCCTTCAAAAAAGCAAACTTAACCAAAACCTTGAATTTACCCTAAATCTTAGCCAAATTCTCTATCACATCACCATCAGTGGGAAAATTCTTGCTAATACACTCATGGCCATGAGAATTAAGATCCATAATGTATATAACGTCATGTAGAGTGATCGTCATCTCACTGAATGGAAGACAGAAGTTGTTGGTTTCTAGGTGCCACTTTTTAACAAGATCAGAGATGAGAAGAGCATTGTGATGGTGGAAGTATGTGCAATATAGATATTTTAGGCTTGCGGTCTCAATTTAGTCGTATGCAATACTCATGCCCTCATCATCGTTGGGTACTCATGTCAAGTTTTTTGTCCTAGAATAAACTCTTATCATAACATGTGGTTCCTATAATAAACTAAATATTAGAGTAATAAATTGCATGATAAAATTATAGAAACATATGTGTACTAATATAAATTACCTTAGCATCATTGCAGATGGTGTATGCTAGATGACCCTTAAAACTAGTTAAAAGATCAGGAACAAGTGGACCCCCACCAATAGGCCCAATTAATCTCCAATCTTCATTTGATGATAATGAAAAAATAGAACCATCTACATGGGTAGATGTGCTAGTGTCGGTAAAAGCTCCCTCCCTAGGATAATCATACTCTTCCTTAAAAGGAACATGATCTTTGTCTGTAGTACGTGGAACTTTGCCACATTCAATGGTCGTGTGCTCTAGCATTGGCAGTAACTGTCCTCTTTGCAACCTAGTCGTAGTGGGAGTAATATTTCTTAAATCCTTTCCTATAATTCCTCTAATATCCATCTGCCAATAATAACAAAAAAAAACTATCATTAATTATTATACATTAGCTTATCAATGATTAACAGTTTAGGGTTATGGTTATGGGTTAAAGGATTTAAGGTTTAGAGTTTAGGGTTTGGCATAGGGTTTATGGTCTAGGGTTTAAGGTTAAAGGGTTTAGGGTTATTAGATTTTGGGTTAAAAGGTTTAGGGTTCTAATGGGTGAGTTACCCATTTGGAACAACATTTCACTGGTATACTACGTGCAAGTGGTCGAAAGTGATGGGTAAGATACCCGTCGAGGATAGCTTGTGATGGATGAATCACCTGCCAGTTAAGACTCTTGAATGGTGAATGACCTAATAGAATGCTTTCGTGAAGGGTGGGTACCCATTACTAGTCATGGTTGATGGGTGAACTACCCATTAACCACTATTGTAACCTTGACCTCCATTTTTATGGTTCGAAGCTCAAATTTTGACAAAAATATTACAATCATTTTACTATTACGGGTTCAATATATTTATATAAATATTAATTTCAGTTAAAAAAACACCTAAATAAAAAAATATAATAACTATACTTTACATTTAAACTAATTTGAACATGATGAACATTAACAAAAATATATATGAAATCTTATATACCTTTTGATGTTGAATGTGTTACATTATTGATTTAAATTTAATTTTCTCAATTGATTAAAGATTGGAAAGGATTTGAGAGGAGAAAAAGGAGAAGAGAGAGAAGAGAGAAAATGTATTAGAGATAATTGAGGGGTGGAGAAATGAGAGGGGTAAAATTAGAAATGGTAAAAATATTAGGGGCATATGGGTGTGGTTAGTAATTTAGGTGTGTAAGGAGAGGTGGTGTATTTTTTAGATAACTTGATTCCTTTAGTAACTTAGCTAAAAATAGCAAAAGGTAAAACAAAATCCATAAACGTTTGCCAAATAGCCCTAACCGAGGCTAAGGAATCAAACCAAATGGGGATGAAGATAAAAGTCATATGTTATTTTTAATTTGCTATTTGTATTTGAAAATTGGTAATCCATATGCTCATTTAAATATATAAAAATTATGTGATAGTATGTTTAGGGTTTTCTATGTTATATTTAAGTTTTACTTGTAAATCTGTATTATCTCATGAAAATATGCATGCACTATGTATTGTTATTAACTTCTCTAAACATATGATGGTATATTTTTATGTAAGAGCATCTTAATTTATGTATTTTATTATATGTATGATATCATGATAGAATATGGTTGTTCTGGTAAAATAATTATGCATAATTCATATCTTTTATGCTAAATGGGCTTAATAATGAATTAGGGGCAAAATGATAGATGTAACACCCAAAAATTACTATTTGTTTTAAAAAATGGAAGCAATTAAATTAGAACCTATAAATTATGGGGATGTTACTATCACACTTAGTACCAGATCGGTTTACTCTGACCGTTCCTGTACCAAGTGCTAAGGCTAAGAAAAGGTTATTTTCAAACTTAAATCGAGAGTTCATAAAAAGAACTAGAAAGATCATAATATAGATGTCAGAGTGCAAAATCAAAATTCCTTGAAGGGATTAATCTTATAATTGATAAAAAGTTTATTTAAAATACTCAATACAAGGTAGTAAATCATAAAAGATAAATCCGATACAAAAAGAAACAACAGAAGGGAAATAAAATAATGAGAAGAGTGAATACGGCCACGACACTCTCGAACTTTGAGCCCACCACAAGCTCAATACTCAGTCTTGACTGATGTCTTACCCACCTGCACAAAGTTAGAAGGGCTATTACTCATGGAAATGAGCAGTACCCATAAAAAGGGTGATCAGTACGCTACATAATGAGTAAGGTAACAAATGCACTAAGGTCGACCCAGAAGGTCACATAAATCTTGCAGAATAATTAAAACATCATAAGGTCCAATATAATAACATAAAGGCATATAAAAATTCAGGTGAATATACAAAAATCTGGTTATAGTCCAAATTAGTTACATAAATAATCACTGATTGATATTCTTTTCATACTATGCTCTTTATCAAGTCCACACGAGTACGAGAACCCCACTATTTTAGCCAGTGGATCAGTCAATTAGGGTAACATACCCTACCACTATTTTATACCGGTGGATCGGTCTGCCCCCACTCGCATTGTGTTCCATGTAAGTATTCGTATCTTTTACATGTCTTAGAAAACTATAGGGTTTGGCTTATTGAGCTTAGGATCCCCCACTATTAAAGCCGGTGGATCGGATACTTAGCGTAACAGACCCTACTACTATTTTACGCCAGTGGATCGATCTCTAGGATACCTCGGTACCTAGCCACTATTATGCAATGGATTGGTTTGGACCCTGCTCAATACTCTTCCACTTTACATGATTAATGTCTTAAGTATCTTATTCAAGATTTTCACCCCGGACATGTATGACTCACTCTCCCCATACCTATCCTCAAACAGACTTGTTCTATATTATCAGACTCATGTATCTCCTAACTTACCTCAACATCCTCTTTGGCATATCTTATCTCACATTAGAAGTCCAACTCTTAAGTATATGGGTCAAGACCAGCTACTTTACATTGCCAAGTCCACCCCACATCTCACTCTAGGGTTTTATCCCAAAACCCTAATTTTAACCTTTGTGGTCCATCCCACTCCACTTCACATGACCCATATCATTTTTAACACTCCACACATCACAACCTTTAGATTCAACTCTTATAATTATGCCTTACACCTCAAGCACACGTGTGCTCACAAAACCCTAGGTAACCACACCATACCCTAACTGGCCATAACAAACCTTAGCTTCCTCATGTCAACATATCACCCTTCCATTTCTCACATTCTACTTATTATTTTTCCATACCAATCATACCCCTCTTTGCTTGATCATTTTCATCACCCTCTCGTACTCCACTCACCCTCATTTATTTCTCCTTTTTACCAACTCCTCAAATTAGGGTTTTATCCCAAACCCTAGCTCAACCTTCTATTTGCCTGTATACTTTCCTACGTACTATCTTTCACCTAAAACTTCCAAACACCCAAATAAATATTCTATTACCTTCCTTACATCCTAAGTCAACTTTTCATACGTAAAATTTCCTCCTATGCATGCACTAAACTTCCCATGCAAAACCCTTAACTCCCATGCAAACCATATATTCACCTATGCCAACCCTAAAATCTACCCATATAAAACCCTATATTCCTCTATGCCAAAACATAAGATTCCTCCATATAAAACCCTAGATTCTTCTACACAAAATTCTAGATTCATCCATACCAACTCTAGATTCAATCCATACAAAACCCTAGATTAGATTCTCCCACTCAAATCCATCGATTAGATTCTCCCATGTAACACCATAGATTAGATTCTCCTACACAAATCCATAGATCAGATTCTCCTATACAAAACCATAGATTAGAATCTCCCATGTTACATTGTAGATTAGATTCTCCAATATTGTACCATAAGTTAGATTCCTCCACACGGAACCCTAAATTTTCTATTTTATTCTTCCACTCATGCATCATTAAAATACTTAGGTCAACTCACATCCCTTAGTCTAATTATTCCCCTTAGTCAGCCTATTTCCTTTTTGGTCAACTTACTTCCCTTAGTCAACTTCTTTCCCCATTCTCCTTTTTCATCCTTTTTCATCCTTTCCCCCACACAATCCACATTAATATCATCACATGCATGTCTTATAGGGTCACAACACATTGTATCATATTCCACAACATATCACCACATATTCATATCAACATATAAAATAAGAAGGCACATAATCATACCTTAATTCCAAGCTGCTCCATACATAAAATAGCCACCATAAAAAGTCAACTAAAAGCACATGATGCACAATATGATATTATACAAGGCTTCCAAGCATATAATACAGATAACACATATAAGACCTTAGTTACACCCTTACCTAAAACGACACCGGTCTTGGAGCACGTTCCTACGCCTCTTCAGGGCTTTGACTGGTCTCACCTAAATAAGGGAAAAGCTAGAATCAGATTTCCTTCTACCAAAAATACTATTAATTACGAACTTATTCTAAAACTAGGTTTTTAATAAAATAATGACATTAACTAATTACTAACTTTGCTAAAGATATAAGAAATAATAGTAATATTATAAAAGTTGATAATATAAGGTTCATTACTTTACCCTAATAATAATAATAATGATACTAAAATAATAATAGAAAAGATACTAAAAATAGTAACAATGATTGTATTAATAAGAATAATAATAGTAACAATAATAATAAAAAGGGCACAACTTAAAAACAAAGTGAAATAAGGGACATTGTTAATAAAAATAGTAATATTAATAGTAGTAAAATATTAATAAAAATTAAATAATAATAATCATATTATTAATAAAATAACTTAAAATGAAAGTAATATAAGTTAGAGTTTTCAACCCTACTTTGAAATAATAAGAATACTATTAGTAGTAGTAGTAGTAGTAGTAGTAGCAGCAGTAATAATAATAATAATAATAATAATAATAATAATAATAATAATAATAATAATAATAATAATAATAATAATCACATAACA
The DNA here is from genome assembly GCA_039764185.1 of Tamarix austromongolica. Taxonomy (NCBI): domain Eukaryota; kingdom Viridiplantae; phylum Streptophyta; class Magnoliopsida; order Caryophyllales; family Tamaricaceae; genus Tamarix; species Tamarix austromongolica. Next base: position 74,088,394 of record CM077813.1, read on the forward strand.
ATAATAAGAAGAACAGTAACACTAATAGTAAAATAGTTGTAATAATAATTTTGAAATAGTAGTAGTACTAATAATAATAATAATAATAATAATAATATATTAGTGATAATAATAATAATCATAATAAATTTAATAAATAAAATAAAAACTCATAATAATACTAATAACATTAATAATACAAAAATAATAACCTAAATAACTCAATTAGGGTCTTGGCCCTAATAAGAAATAAGAATAATAATATTGAACTTAATAATAATAATAATAATAATAATAATAATGATGATGATGATGATGATGATGATGATGATGATGATGATGATGATGATGATGACGATGATGATGATGATGATCAAATAATAGGTTAAAAATTGAAATAAAATAAAATAAGCTTACTTAAATAGGGAAAAAGGGTTGAGAGTGTTTAAGTTTCCGCCTTAAACTAGTGGTAAGGGGTGGCACTGGTGGTGGTGCACGGTGCCAGCGGTGTTGGCTAGAAAAAGGGAAGAAAAGGGGAAATTTTGGATGCTAGGAAAAGGAGAGGTAGAATGGAGGTGGGAGTTGGGGTGTTTAGAGTTGCCCAAGTAGAGAGGAGTAGAATAAAGGTGGTGGCTCAGCCAAAGGTAGCGGTGTATGGCAGCGGTGGCGGCAGTGACCGAATGGGGAAGAAGAAGTGAAAAAGAGGAGGAGAGGGATAAATAGGAAAAGAAAGGTAGGGGAAGGTAGATGATGGTCTACATAATAGATTAACAGGTGTAAGAGGTGGTGGTTATGGCAGGAGAGTTGGCTAATGGTGGTTCGAAGGGCAGAAAAGGTGGAATAGAGGGTTGATCAGGGAGGGAACATTACACAACCAAGGAGGCTTATGCAAGGAAAATTGAGGAAGGGAAAGTTATAGTTGGGTAGAGGACGATGTAGGGAAGGATAAGGTGGGTGGAGTGGGTGGCGTGGTTGGCCAACGGTAGTGGGGCTTACGTTTGAAAGGGCGGTAGTGAAAAGGGATGATTTATGGGTTTCAGGGAGAAAAGGCTCAATTTCAGCCTAGTTTGGGGATATTTATAGGCTAAGGCAGGGGATAAGGTCGAATGGAAGAATGGAGGATAGGGTAGGGGTGAGGGTTCCGGCCGGTAACAGTTAGCTAGAAAAAAATTAAAATGGGTAGGTAAGTAGCTTCCTAGGAGAAAGGGAAATCATGCCTGAATAGGAGAGGATTGGTTGGGTCTAAGTGGTCACCGAATCAAGGGGAAGAGAAAGTGAGAAAAATTACCGGTCAAAATGGGCATAACTAGCAGTGTTAATCTTAGAGGTGGGCGGTGGTGTAGGTTGACACTGGGGGAAAGGAGGAACAAGAAGATGGGGGCATGTGGACCGACGTTCCATGAAAGAAAAGAAAGAAAGGAAAAGAAGGGGAGACTGGCTAGGTGACGGGGGAAAGATTTAACCAAACGCGGAGTTTCGGTCTTGGACCATGCCAATAAAAGAAGAAGAAAGATACAGGTCGTGGAAGGAGGAGAAGGAAGGGAAAGGATAAAGGGCCATGGAAAAGGAGAAGGAAAATGGGCTACTAGGCTAGCCCAGGTTGGGAGAAAAGGTAAGAAAAAGAAAAGAAGAAGAAATAAAAAGAAAGAAAAGGAAAAAGGAAAAGGGGAAAAGAAAAATAGTGAGTTTGATTAATTAAATTAATTAGGATATTTGGGATATTTAAAAATTATAATATTAAAAGAAAATAATATTTAAATCCCCCTTTTTAAGAAAATTTAGGATTTTTGAAAGATTTTTGATAAATTCCATTTTAATTTACAAATAACTCTAATTTTCTCTAATTAAATTATTTGTAAAATTTTTATTAATTTAGACCTATTATATCCCCTCGAGTAATTAAAAATGGAAAAAAAATTATATAAGGATTTAAATGAATTGTTGTGGTTTGTTAATTTTGTAGTTGCCTCCACACTCTACTTGGTTGTGGTATGTTGGTTTGATAGTTGTATTCATGCACTATTTTGATTTGGTATATTTGTTTGTAATTGTCTCATTACTTTTCTTATCATGTTATAAATGGATAGAGGTGATTATTGTTAAATTTGATTTTTTTTCCTCATGGGATGCTATTGGTATAATTGGATTAATCAAATAGTTGTAATATGATTAAGTTTGATATGATGAACACGTGGTTTATGTTATGATATGAGTTATGGCATAATCTTAACACTTAGCTATGGTATGTACTCTTTAATGTGTTATGTCATAAGATGTTGTGTTAACTTTTATGTGTTCCATATGATATTTTAATGCTTAGTATTATATATTGGTTTACTTAGTACCATTATGTTGATGGGTCTAATGTTATAGTTCCTCGCTTATTCAATGGCTATTCTTTACCTCGTAAGCATACTTTGAGGGTAGAAATTGATGGATTTTTGTAGGAGTTGAGATTTAGGACTATCTAGTATGCATTTGGGCATCTTTTAGTCTAGATATTCCTTGGACTATTATTTTCCATTTTGAGCTTCTCTCTCTTATCAATTGTAACTCTTTTTCTCGATCTTTTGTTATTAGAATACATTAATATTGTAATAAAATCTTCATCCTCTTCTTATGAATTGTTTTTCTAAATCTAAGATGCTAAATATTTTAGCCTTAACACTTAATAGAAGAAAGGTAGAAGAATTAGACTTATACTAAGTTTGGCGGTAACACCCTATATTTTTAATGGTTTAGCTTCCACAATCAACTCTTTATTTAAAAAAAAAAATTAGTGCTAAAAAATAAGAGTGTTACAGTATACCCTTACCAAGAATGGTAAATGGTCGAGAAGTGTAACATGATGTTTTTAACTTATAATTGCTGAGTAAATATTATTCTACATAAGGGTATACATGGTGGTTTTGTCTTTATAATAATCTTGTATACTCTTACTTGGATAATAAAATTTATGCCAACTATACTAGGCATTTTTGTTCTATTATGCAACATGTATTCTCTAGTATTTTTTTTTTGTAATATGAAAAATAGTATACATAATGGTTGTAACCTAGAATGGTCATGTATACCCTTTTACCCCATTTATTTTACCTTTTGATATCCAGATAGTATCGTTTGAAGCAACGAACCTCTACAATCGTCGTTGTCTTCTCCTTTCTCTTTGCCAAGGTTCTTACTCATTTTTATTTTTCTTTAGTTCACCGACACCAACCTTCTCTCTCTCTCTCTCTCTCTCTATTCTCATAGTATGTTGAGTATTCATTTGTTCTTTTTCTTTACAGTTTAATCTTTTTGTATACATTTTTCTATTTTATGAATTTTGGTTGTGTCTTGCATATTTTAACTTCTTTATGTATATTTATACTATATATGATGTTTTGGTGTATATTTGTACACCATATGTTGTTAGTATTGGAGTTGATATGCCTTGAGAAAGTGGAAATTTTTTTACTAGATATATTATCAACCTATTTCAAAACATAAGTTTTATAAACAAAATAGATAATATTTGTAGAAATCATGGTATTGTTACTAGTGCAAATGTTGTTGTGGTGCATATGTATTTTGAGTACACTGGTGGTTTTTACTTGATTTGGCTAATATTGTTAGATTTTCCATTATTCTTTTTAATTTAGGGCCAAACTTTCCTTATCTTTCATTATGGATCATTAGTGGATGCATGCAAATAGGTTGTCTAGAGAATATATACATGGTCTTATTTTTCATTATGGATCATAAGTGGATGCATGCAAGTAGGTTGTCTAGAGAATAAACACATGGTGTTTAAGACTTTCTTAATATAGCCATGGAATAATTAAAAGAACCTTTGTGGATATTTCTTCCATGTGTAGATTGCAGAAATATGATAAGAAGAGGGGTATGAGATATAAAATCATCTCATTATCCATAGAATTGATAAAAGTTATACTAAGTAGACATGTCATGGAGAGTCGTTTCTTAATGAACCTAATGTTGTTGACCACAATGATGTTGAAGTTGTAGGTGATTTTGCTTACATGGAGGAGCTAACCTACAATATTAAAGAATATTTTAGAGACCATTGGGAAATATTCTAAAAGTTGGTCATTTATTTGAATTTGCCATTGTACAATGGTTGTACTAATTATACAAAATTATTCATCGTGTTATAACTGTAAAACTTTAAGTGGGGTAATGGATGGTGCAATAAAAGCTTCACTTCACTTCTTGAGCTCTTGAGAAAGATGCTTCATTAGGAAAATGTGCTTTCTCCCTATATTTATAAAGCTAAAATGGTTTTGTGTTCTATGGGTTTGAATTATGAAAAAATTCATGCTTGTCCTAATGATTTCATATTATATAGTAATGAATGTGCATTGTTAGATAGTCATCCTTGGTGTCGAATGTTATGACATGAGAGCATTAAGGTTCCTAATAAGGTGTTGTCATACTTTCCAATTGTACCACAATTCCGATGCATGTTTCTTTATGAGGAAAATGTAGAGAACCTTATATAGTATGTAAAAGGAAGGATTTTTTATGACAAGCTTAAACATCTAGTAGATTCTCCTAAATCGAATATGAATCATTATATATACCCTAATTCTAACAGTGAAGCTAGAAACTTGTAGGTTGCACTCTATTCAGATGTGATGAATCATTTTAATGGAAACACCAACTATAGTTTATGACTCATTATTTTGCTAATCTATAATCTTTCTCCATCATTATGAATGAAGAGAAAATGAATGATGTTATCCCTAGTTATATTTTTTCCAAATCAGTTAAGTAATGATATTGATGTTTATTTGGCTCCCCTTATTGAGGATTGAAAGTACATTTGGGATCATAGATTTAAATTAGTGGATGCATGGAGTCAAGAGACTCTTAACTCGAGAGTAATGTTATTTTGTACCATAAATGATTTTCCTACTTATGGTAATCTTTATTGTTATAGTTTATAATTCTTATGGAAAACTTTATTGTTATAGTGTGCAAAGACATTATGCATGTCCTATTTCTGAAGATAACACAAAATTTTCCTTGCTACCAAAGATTAGGAAGACCACTTATCTTGTACATTATAGATTCTCGCCAATGAATCATTATTATCATAGACAAAGAAAACTTTTAATGAAAAAGTTGAAGAAGCACAATCTCTGAATCCTTTCATGGGATTTCAAGTATTTGACAAAGTAATAGACTTGAATGTGCTTTTCATAAAAGAAGAAGAAGAAGAAGAAAATAGTACCTTTACATAGGTGGAGGAAGAGGTCAATCTTCTTTGACCATCCATATTGGAAGAATTTACACGTATGATATTATCTTGATGTCATGCATATCGAGAAAAGTGTATCCAATTTTCTAATTAGCATGCTTCTAAATGTGCCAAAAAATACAAAGGATAGCTTCAATGCTTGGTTGTACTTGGTCAACATGGGTATAAGAGTAGTTACATCTATAGAAGGTGAAAAAGAAAACTTGAAAGTATAGAGTGTGACATAATTTTATTGTGAGTTCTTACTCAATGTTAGTATGATGGGCCTTCTTAAACCATGGCATTTAGGTATATAGGAATAAGAAAAAGGGTGCAAAGGATTTTGCATGGTCATCGTTGAGGATGATAAAATATTTTTGCAATCTTACCTATGTGCCTTTGATAATAGAGATGATGTTTGACCATATGTAGATAAACACATAGATAATTTCAGGACTTCAAATCCATCTAGATGTGAGAAATAGATATTAGATAAACAAAATAGCTCCTTTTTTAATTGGTTTTCATATTAACCATTTGAATTTGATACTTATTTGTATTGGTTTTCGCACCCTTCTCGTAAGGAAATAATGTTATTGAACTCATATATTATCAATGGTTGTACTTTCTACATAAAAGAGTAGGATGAAAAGAGTAATATGAAAAATTATGGTGTAAGTGTAATATCATAATTTTTTTATACATCAAGTGACAAAGATAAAAACCCTATTTATACATCAATGGAATACTATGGGGTGATAGAGCGCATATGGCTATTGGATTACACTACTTTTAAAGTGCCTTTATTCGAGTGCAAGTGGGTTGACAATCAAATCGGGGTTTGTACTAAGGAAGCTAGATTTACAAGGGTGGATCTTTCAAAGCTTGGTCATAAACAAGACTTATTTATATTATCCTCACAAGTAAAAGAAGTATTCTATATTATTGACCTAGTTGATAAACGGTGGTCCATTATCTTTAATGCAAAAACAAAAAGGGGAATATAATATACAATTGGATATAGTTTTGACTACTGAATTAACTTTTTGATCCAACAATGATGGTACTATCAATGAACTCTATGTATGAGATGATTACAAAGAAATGTTATGTGTACTTGAATTAGATTTTGTACGTAAGGAGGGCACACGTTGCACATTAAAGTGTTATAGATGGAATGTTTAATTACTTCTTGTATATTATTTTGTTTTATTTTATGCATAAATATTTTGATTATATGCATCATATATTGGTTTAATTAATTCATAATCTATAATTTTTGTTCATTATTTGGGGTATGGATTCACATGAATATGATAAATATGCTCAAGAGGTTAGAGAAACACGAAAAGTGGTAGAATCAGATTAACATAAATAGTTAGAAATAGAGAAAGGGGTAGTGTGCGTAATGTTGCTTTTGATGAATCAGGGTATCTAGTGGACAAGAATAGGGATATCTTCATGGATTTTTGTAACTTTAGGGCTCGTGCGCACATCTCCATCATTTATAAGACTTGGAGGGACACCTTAGAAGAGATGAAGGATAGAATGTGGGATGAAGCCATGGTATGTTTTGAATATTATAAATAGATATAACCTTTTTTTTATTACCATATGATAACTTTCTTATATTCATACTAACTATTTGATTTTTTTTAATATTGTAGCAATGATTTAATGTTGGAAAACTACACAAGAAACTTAATATGAGTTGAGCTAAAAATTTCTAGATGAATTGGAAGTTATGGTTGGATAAAAACCATATGTATGCAGCTGATAGTACTATCATGTCCACGACCCCTAATATCTATAGAGATGTGATCACCCTTGACCAATGGAGGGAAATCTATTCATAGAGGAAATTAGAGGGATATAAAGTTTGTAAGAACATATTGTTATCAACTTATTAATATAATTAGAGTGTATTTATCTTATAATTCAAACTGACATAATATACCTATTCAATGTGAGAGACGAAGAGCACCATGAATAGAGCTAATGTAGAGAAAACCATTTATGTTCACAAGATAGGGCGTATAGGCAACAAGATAGCTAGAGAAGCCTTTGGGGGGTGTGTATACATACCTACCTCTATGCCATTCTTTTATGATTTTATATTGTTACTAAGTATTTTTACTTGATGCAATAGGAGAAATAACTAATGAAGCAAGCAAAGCTAACCTAGATCCCATATATACCCCTAAAGAAAGTTGACGTTTGGATATGCACTAGGGTAAAGAAGGGTCAATAAATAGTTGAAAAAATTGTAAGATAAACAATATTTCTCGTTACTTGGTTTACTATGGTTACTTATACCTAACAACTTTTCTTTCTGTAAATAGGAGGGTTTTGAGAATGGACTATCTAAGTTGTGCTTTTGAAAAAGAAGGTTCAAACAACAATTTGACACATGAATTGGGTACTCAAGAGCATGGTGGCCGATGTAGGACATATAATTACAGGTTCAATCTATCTAAGGTATATAGATGTCTTCCTAGTTCTTACCCTTCGATGGACAAATTTAAACAGGTAGATAAAGAAGTGGGGACATTAAGAGAATCACAAGAGAAAATCCTTAGAAGGTTGGAAAATATGTCATCACATTCACAATGTCCAGTTCAACCATCCATTTCTAGTGTCCCTAAACCCTTTATGGAAATTAATAAGGTAATATGCTACACTACACTCCATGTACTTGAATGTATTTTTTTTTGTGGCCATAGCTTGAATCTTTTAACTATTAATTATAGGATTGGTATCCTTGTAACTTGAAAATCATAGAGGATGGGATTATTGTAGAAAATTGTACTACATTTATTGAGTCCAATTCAACCATTCATACATTGCCATTGGGGGTTGATAAAATTTGAGTCTCAATTCATAATGTCTTGGAGACATACTTAATGGAGCTAGTGCTAGTTGGTGTGGCATATAACTATGAATAAAATGATATACCCTTACTCTAGTTACTAGAAAGACAATTTGTTTGATGGTCAAGTAAACTTGTAATTATTAAGGATACGGTAATTCAATTTTTTTTTAATTTTAGATCACATTCTTGTTACTTGATTGATAATGTACAATCTAATGATTATATATTTCACTCTTTCTCACTTACTTAGGGTGGTTGTATTAAAGCAAAGATTATTAGTAAATGGGAAAGAAATAATATGGACTATGTGGAAGCCTAAAAAGACTTAGGAATGAAAATAAGAATCAAGCATAGTGACGTATCACCTTAATTTAAGTTGTTTTTGGACATGGAGACATCATTGGATGGAAATTGTATTAGGATTCCTCTTCTAGTGGATTTACACATGAAATAAGAAGATGTGAATATTTATATTGGGGTATAGGATATCCTATATTTTTTACAATGTGATTGTTATAATGTCAACGTATAATAGCATATATGACATAATTTAAATCCTTTCACATTTGAATTTACTTTTATTGTTAGTGGGTATCAATATTTTGATATTAAATATGTAATTTATTATTCCATGTTCATAGGTTCTTGAAGGATCAATTATTATCTGGTGTCTTGGATGGGTATGGTGTATACACATTTCTATGCTTAGACATAATCTCTAATGTAAATGATAATATTGAATGTGTTCCATATCTGGTTAACATGATGAAGATGGCTTTAAAGCCCCTCATGTTTGCTCTGTTTTCCTTTGAGATGCATTGGGTAATAGTGATATTACAGCAATCTTTAGGGACCACATATTAGATGGATTCACTTGATAGAAATCCTTATTTTGATCTAAATTGCTTGTTGAATAGTAAATATTTATCAATATAATGATATTAATTAGAATAAAACACATACACACACCCACACACCCACCCCACATGCACGCGCGCACACACTCACACACAAATAGATATATATAGATATGATTTTTTAGTATATCACTACCTACATTAATTAGGTCATTCAAGACATATTTTGGGTCATGAAAGAAGGGAAATGGATCATCAACTTGTATGTCATGGGAAAAAATTAAGGTTTATAATTATTATCTCATTTAAGAATCATTAGCATTTAATTTAAAGTATTTTATATGATAAATTAATAAGATAATGTAATTTATATTTTATTGTCCATGATAAAAATATAATGTAATTTGTGGATATTATGTCATGATATTTATGAAGGATGTTATTTGCAAACATTGGACGGGATAAGGAGAAATATGTATTTGCTTTTTTTGGTTCATATTAATTATGATAAGCTATATACATTAATACTAACATAGTACTTTCCATCATTTTTAAGGCCTATTAGCCTTTTTGAGCTTTGTAAATATGATAATAACAAGATGAACGAAGTTTGAAAAGAATGGTTAGATTTTATTATAAGTTTTATGATGACTATTTGTAGGATCATATATGCTTATTTAATTTTTTGTACCTAGGGTGTAAATATCAAAGAAAAAGAACTTTAAATAAGGTTTTATGTACAAGGTATAAAATGAAAGTATAAAATCACTAATTTTGGTGTGAACCTTATGAATTCTGGCTGCTTATTTTAGATGAGGTAAATACTTATGCTAGTGAAAGAATCTTGGAAACATTTGTAGGTTTTCTTTACAAGAAAAAAATTAGTATGGAAATGATCATATGTGCTTTAAAAAGAAGTAGGGAATATGGTTTGGTGTATAACCATTGTATCTATGCATATTATAAGGTGGTGATTGCATGTAAACCACCGTATAACTTATGGCACTAATAATTTTTTTAGGTAAATTAAAAAATTATATGGCAATAGATTAGGTAACAGTTATAAGCCATTGCGTGTACCACTTTTTTTAACCGTCGTCTATGTGTTTTGCTATAGTAGTGAAGTTACAACTTAATTATTAGTCTTTTGAGTTGATCTATATCAACTTATAGGATGTTATATTGATGAGTATCAAATTTCTTATATTAAAGGATTTCTCAACCACTCTTTGACACCTCATAATTGCTCACGTCTCTTTTGTATTTCTTAACCACATGACCTTTCTAGCTAATTGATCCCATTACTTGGCCTTTATCAATTATTCTTGGTTGACCAACAGACTTGCCTTTGACCTATTATGTCTTGGATAGCTCTTAGATAATATTTGGTTGACAAACTTTATATGACACTACATGGTTGATGACCCGTGGTTAATGCCACTTGCTTGACAACCCTTGGCTAATGCCACTTGGTTGACGGTTAAGGTTGTACATCAATCAAGCTGACTCATAAATTATTCAATTTGATTCGTTAAGCTCAATTTGGCATAGCTTCTTTAGTTAAATGAGTCCAGCCTAAGCCTCATTTTTAGGCTCATGTATTAAATGGTCCAAGTGTGAGCCCAAAAAAGTTTAGCTTAGCTCAATTTTAGCATGAGGTTATGAACTTAACTTGGCTTAACAATTCAAAATCTGAAATTGGTTTATTTATTTAGTTAAATGAGTTAAGCTTGAGCCTTAAATTAGGTCCATTTATATCCCTATTGATTAACCTTAGCTAACAACACTTAGCTTACATTACTTGGTTAGTGGTCCTTTTCCTCCTTTCATGAATCCCAAACAATTCTCTCCCTTCTGAGACATGAGAATAATATCTTTCATCATTATTGAGAGGAAGTATGCACCTTGCTTAACCCATCTTTAGTTCTTTATAGGTCATGCTTACTTTTTGGTAAGGGTTTTGTAAACATGTTTGACCCATTCTCATCGTGAACTTTCTCTAGATAGATTTACCTTTCCTAAAGCACATATCTTATCCATGGATACTTAACCTAGATATGCTTAGATCTTGAATGGAAGCTAGCACTCTTGCTAACATGGATGGTGCCATATGAGTCACTAAATACTACAAACTTGTCTTACCTTAAGTTGATCTTCGTAAAAAATATCTTCATTCATGTCATCTCCTTACACCCCTTAGTAAGGGTTATATACTCTACCTCGGTCATTGAAATAACAGTGCACCTCTATAATTGAGATTTCTATGACACATATTCCCCACAAAATATAAACAAAAATCCTAATCTTGATCGCCTTACATATACATCCTTTTCCATATGCGAGTAGGTGTGACCTACCAAAACTAATATAGTATTACCAAAAAAAAAAGTCTTATCTTGAACTTCCCTCTTAGATACCTTAATATCTACTTCACCGCCTCCCAAAAATCTTTGTGAATATTGGATATAAACCAAATTACTATATTGATAAAGAATGTAATGCCTGGCCTTATACACATAATTACATACAACAAACTGTCCATAGCAAATGCTTATGGAATCTGACTCCTCTTCTTCCTTTCTCTTCTTCTATTATAGATAATGCTCTACTCAACTTGTATTGACAAGCTAGGGGATAGCTAACTAGCTTTAGCTAGTGTATGTTGAATCTCATGAGTATCTTTTCTATATAATCCTTTTGAGATAACCATATCTTGCCCTAAACTTAGTTACTTATGATGTGTATCCCTAAGATTTATTTATCACTACCCAAGTCTTTTATTTTGAAAGACTTAGCCAAATATTTTTTCAACTTTGAAATCTAATACTAATGTTGTTCTACTATCAACATGTTGTCTATATATAAAAGTAGAAGGATGAAGTTTCTGGGCTTGAACATTTCCATAAACACAAAGTTGTCTACTAACATATTTTTATACCCCTTTTAAGCTATAAACAACTCAAAATTCTTATACCATTGCCTAGGCATATGATTTAGTCTACATAAGCTCTTCACTAGCTTGGAACTTCAAACTCCTCCAGCCATTCTACTTATATATCTTATTTGAGGTTTCCATGTAGGAAAGTTGTCTTCTTATCTTGTTGTTATACCCTTATTTCTAGAGTAGTAACTAGTCCTAAAATCATATATCTAGATGTCTTCTTCATCATCGAAGAGAAAATCTCATTCTAATCAACCCTTTACATTTACCAAATCCCTTAATCACCAACCTTGCCTTGTGCCATGGCTTGATTTTTCCCTCCTCTTACCTGATCTTGAAAATCCACTTGTTCTTCAAGATCTTTCTCCCCCTTAAGCTCTCTAGAAGCTTGTAAGTGTTGTTCTTTTGAAGAAGTCTTATCTATTCTTTTATTTCAACCAAACACTTATCCTTATGGGCATCATTGAGGGCTTTATCATAGCATAGAAACTCTCTTGTGTTTGAGAACAACACATATTCTATTGTAGGGTACTTACTGGTCAATTTCGATCTTCTAATGGATCTTTGCACTTCTTACAAAGTTTCAAGTGTGTCAAACACTTGGGGTTATACTGGCATAGGCACATGATCTTCACTTTTTACTTCTTTAGCCCAGCACCTTGGAATCTATTCATCTTAGTCGGAATGTGCCTCAGCCACCCATCTTGGGCTGGCCTTCATAATCAAGCCTTCTACAATGGAATCATCATTGGATTCCATAAGTTTATTGATGTAGGATTCCAAAATCCCATCTCCTACAAATTATTTGATGTTTTAGTTCTCGAAGAACATAATATTCCAACATTGAATAATCTTCTTGGCTATTGGGCCACATAACTTGTGACCAAAATTTTCTTCACTATATCCGATGGTTATAGCTCACAAATTGTAAGCAATGATCCTTCTTATCTAGATTTGTCCTCTCATCCCTCAGTATGAAGAAAAATGCCCCATAATTAAACACCCTTAGATGGTTATAGCTCACATCCATGCCAAGCCACCTTCCATTAGCCACATCACCATTGAGAGGACTTAATGGAGATAAGTTGATGAGGTGAAATATCATTTGTAAATCTCACCCATAATGATCTTGGAAGCATGGCATGTGAGATTAACCAACTTGCCCTCTTTATCAATGTGTGGTTCATCTTCCCCACTACCCCATTATGCTGAGGGTTTTTAGGAAAAATCTACTCATGTTGGATTCTATGAGCCTCACTATATTCATTAAACCGACCAAGATATTTGCCGCCATTATCTCACCAACTATACTTCAACTTTCTCTTAGTCACATGCTCTTCTTTAGCATGAAATACATTGAATTTGATAGGTCTTCATAGAATATACTCACAACTTCCTAGAGAAGTCATCGATAAATTTCAAAAAGTATGACAATCCATTTAGTGACTTCAACCTTATAAAACCACAAACATTTGTGTAGAACTGATCAAGTTTCTCCAGTAACCATTTTTCAACACTTTTCATAAAGTACAATCAATTTTGTTTGCCCATAACATAATGAGTGAGTTTACTAACTTTATCCCATTACATCTCTAGGAAAATGCCGTGGCTATTGAGAAGCTTTATCCTCTTCTTGATCATATGGATGAGTCCATGATATCATATATCTTAATAATCTCTCATAGAGTAAACCTCAACTAATCATTTCTTAAGTCCACTATAGAGAGCAACATTTGTTTCCCCTTGCCACTATCAAGGACCCCTTTGTCAAATTCCACAGACCTTTCCCACAACGATGTATGTAGCTCTCATGATCAAGCTTCCCTTTTGATATGAGGCTCATCCTTAAGTTTGGAACATGCCTTATTTCCTTGAGTTGCAAAGTACAACCTCAACTTGTATCATGTGGTATACTCCTCATACCAACTATCTTTGAGACATCATTATTTCCTATATATATATATTACCAAAGTTTTTGAATGTGTAGTAGAAGAATACTTCTTGTGTGGGGTGACATGGTAGGATGCAACAGTATCCACTACCTATTCACCGTCAGCACATGAGGTGCTTTTTTAAGAATTATTGTTCTTTCATTTCCTAAGTATCTTCTTATTTCTTCCCCTCTGCTTCCCACCGTTGGATCTAACTCAACCTACTACAAGTTCCTTGGACCTTAATGATGAGGCTGCACTGCCTCCTTTTCTTATATATTCTTTATGAAGTGAATTTATCACCAATGCCAGTATGAGCTCTCTGTCTAGGGCATAAATACTAAAATACACACAAAGATTCTACTAATTGTTTGGTATAGAACCTAAGACAAGAAGAGCTTGAACTTCATTGCCAAAAACTATCTCCATGTTCTTCAATTAGATGAACATGTTCAAAAACTCATTAAGGTGTGCTACAATGGGCTCTCCATCTTCAAACCTCAATATGCACAACTTTCTCATGAGTTGTACCTTGTTTCCAACTATATTATTTGCATAAAGTGACTCTAACTTAGACTACACCCCATAAGTACCGGTTTCTTCATCAACAAGATGAATGAAACTGTCATCTAGCTATTAATACATATAACTTTAAGCTCTTCTATCAATATTATTTCATTTCTCTTCCTTTTCTTTCATGCTCTCAAGAATGAAGGAGTCATTCTCAATTAGATCAGAAAACTTTTTCACATAGAGCAAGTTACTTTTCCTTGTCCTATACTTCATGTAGTTCAGCATTACCATGACTAGTTTACAAGATTTCATGACTACGAACCTTGCTCTGATACTAGTTGTTGAGAAAAAATCTCTCTCGGTTTGGTGCATAATTATGAGAAAATATGAGATTGAATCATAAGCATAAAGAATAAAGATTTGTGAGAGGAATAATATGAGATTTTTATTGAGCATGAAAAAATAGGAGAAAATTTGAAGCTTCCACCACATTATTTTTATATATATCTTCACACCATCTCTCTTACTTTTACAAATGGTAAGGAAGAAGCCTTTTTTACCCTTTCTCCATCCTTAGCGAAGACACTCAACTATAATTAGTTATCTAACTTATATATCTTTCTATCTAGCATTATTCATAGTGAGGGAAATTTACAAGTTACAACTTAATGATTGATCCTATAAGTTAATCCCTATCAATGAATAGACAACCATGTTGATAAGTACCAAATCCCTTATATTACGGGATTTTCTAACTACTCCCTCACACCTTATAATCCCTTATTTCCTCACCCTTGGTCTTACCTATGAGACCTTTTTAGCTAACTAATCCTATTAGTTGGTCTTTAGTCATCATTCTTAGTTGGCCAATAGACTTACCTTTTGTCTATAACACCTTAGTTACCCCTTGGCTGACAATCTAGGCTTAAACCACTTAGACAACGCCACTTGGTCAATGACCCCTATTCTCCTATTAAGGAAACCCCAACATCAACCACCAAGCACATCACACATTCCCTTTTATGCAAAAATTCTGATGAAGCATATGCAACTTTATATGGAAATTTATACATCTTATTATTCCAAGAAGTCTTAGTAAATTCTTGTTATAAATATACTGAACTAACTCCAACAATCCATCAACCTATATTACTTATTAAAGGAAAATATGTCTACAAGAATTAATAAATGAAACTATTGTCCACTTTTTTCTTTTTCGCGAGTGGACTCACTAATGTAGTTTATATAATATGAAGGAAAACAAAATTCGGTCTGCTTTGTCTCTATTTCAAAAATATGGATAAACAATTTTCCTCCACATTAGTAGGAACTTTTCCAATTGATTTGTTTGGTTTTACTTTCACCCACTATGGTTGATGCAATTCTTCATTTTGATGATTTATTTTATAAGAAAAAATAGAGTTATTTACTTTCTATCCTAAATTGTAGGTCGTACTTCATATTTAGAGATTCTAATTTAGCTCTATTTTTTCTTTTCTTACTTATATGATTTGATTAATGCTAATCTAATATGATTGGAATTCAATCTCGATATTATAATTATATATTATTAATTAAATAGTCATTCTTTCACTATATGTATTATAATACTTGATTATAATTATAATTATAATACTAATAATAATATAAAGAACATAGTAATAAGAATGATAAAGATAACAACAACAAAATATTATTATAAATAGTAGTATTGTCAATAATATTATTTTAAATAATAATCTTATTTTATAATTATAAATATTTATTTAATAATAATAATAATAATAATAATAATAATAATAATAATTACTATGATTTAATGTAACATCATCAAATTTGATAATAATGTGAGGAAAAATATAATACTCCATTTTTCAAACTTCATTTCCTTGCATTACTAACCTCATAGATCATACATAAATATTCTAAACTCACTCTCTCAATTCATTATTTTGAAATTCCCAAATTGTTAAGAAACAAAAAAAATTATTTTACAAGATTAGTTGATTTCTCTAATTTCATTCATTTTAATTTATTAGACTTCAAACATATTTTGATACCAAATATTTTTATTTATTTGGGTTCCTAAAATTTTTTTCCACTTTCATAATTTTTCTTAATTTTTAGGATTTCTTTAACCTTTATTTGACTTTCTTTACAATTTTGTTAACTACAAATAAATGTAATCAACCTCCTAGCCATCCATTGGATCCTAAATAGTCCTCTAACTAAACCATATTTAATTTCTATCTAGTAAGAATACTCAGGTGCTTTATGTTATAACAAGCCTTACTTACCATTAACCCATGTCATACACCTAATCCTAGCATTCAATTAATTGTGAAAATCAAACAAGGCACCCTACCTTCTCTTGCTTAGTTAAGTTCAACACCTTATATCCCTTAGAAGTGCCTCATCTCACTAAAATAAAAAATAAAAAAATCCCACGCGGACTTCAACTTCCATTTTTGCTCTTTTTCCCCCTTAATCCTTTCACAACAAGAAATAATACTTTGGGCAATAAAATATTTCGCCACTCAAGAAAAAATATTTCGGCCAAACTTTATGCAGCCAAAAAATTTCATCACAATTTTGTTGCCAAAAGTCCATTGCCTTTGATTAGGGAGAAGAAAAGAAAAATTTTCACCCTAAACCTCTCTTTGTGTAACAAATGTATTTTTTCACCCTAAACCCCATTTATGTGATAAATATGTTGTCACCCTAAAACTCTTTTTAGTGCAACGAATATTTTCTGTCGCCTTAACCTTTTTTGCATGATGAATATGTTTTATTGCCTAAACCTCTTTTGTGTGACGAATATATTTTGTCATAATAAACCTTTTTTTCTTCCCTAGACCCACTTTTGTGCAACAAAGCTATTTTGTTTGTGACTTTATTACTTGTTTTGCAACAAAATAAATTCCCAATCTTTCTTTCAAGCTATAAAAATATTTTGTAGCCTAAATACCATTATTATGTATTTATAATAATAGATTATGATGTAATGTAGTATCATTCATATAGATACTCTACCATATTTCATTAGAACCATACATAAATTATGATATGCTTGTCCAAAAGCAAATTTCATTCAAATGTCAAAGTATATGACACTGTAATTTAAATTAAGATCACCAAAAAATCAATTATGCTATCTTGCTTGAAAGACCAAAAAAAATGGATAATGTTATTTACATTTCTATATATTCAGCTTCATCAACTATATTGCAGTGCCATAAAAAATGCTCCAAGTTGATATGCAATTGATGAAATAAAAAATATAAATTAAGACTATAAAGAAATATGCAATGCTATCTATTTATAATTAGCCACTTCCCTTCAACTAAAGAAGTTGTAAGCCATATTAAAAAAATTCCTATTTTTTGCATCATGTGTTTTCAACACACCTCATACCTCTTCTACACTAGATTTCTAATTTAATTACAAGAGATACATAAAATCAATGTCTAGTTATACTAGTTGAAATTCAAATTAATATATAGTAAATCTAAGTAATGAAACTTGACACAGTCACCAAAAGAGGAAATTGGACATTTCTTATCATGAATATGTTAATTATGAATATTGATTGACTTGTGCAAATGAATTCATATAAGTCATACAATATCATTAGTGAATTCTACAGCAATGACTTTCTGAAGGATAAAAGCACTGATCAAGTTATAGTTAAAGCATATTCTTAGCATTCCTAGAGCTTGAATTATTCTATGGCTATTTGTAAAAGGCAGGTTAACATCCAACACACACAAAAAACTTCATAAAAAGTTTTTAAAAAGGGGACATATTATTCTATGCTGAAATATGCATATTAATAAGCAAAGTATTAGCAAGGGATGAAGAAGGATGATAGTATGAATAAAATCAAATTTTATAATATGCTGTTAGTCAAAATGAATACAAGAAATAACATACATTTATATGTCCAAAAAATCTCCTTGTCAATAAAAGTCTATGTCATGTTCTATGTCTAATTAGAACTCCCATCTATAAAAGAGAACACATAACAAGGTTAGAATACCCTAATTCAAGAAGTTATCTATCTCAATTTCAAGATAATGAATATCAGATGTCTAACATTAGCACAAACTACAAATTTTGGTTCCATAATTTTTCCACACTTATGGTGCAGAGATCTAAAGTTCAACCATTGAAAAATAGAATATTTCGAATGCATTAAATATACCTCATACTACTTTAGTGAGTTGTGAAGAATGTTGTGTTCCTAGAATGCATGCAATTGATCTCTCACAACTTGCATCACTCCATCCTTAAACTTCTAGGCACTCTCATCATCATCTGCTCTAAGTTTCCTCTCTCATTCCTCTACTTATTATCTTAACTTTTTCATCTCTTCTATTTTGAGTCTTAAATTTTACTCCATTAGGGCATTTAAATGTTTAAGCTCCTCAATTTGTTAAAGAAGGCTAGCCTCAATTTCATTATCTTTTTTGTTCCTTAAAGGTATTGGTCCAATTCCTAGCCTTTGAACATGGCTAGAATGATGCTCAAATGCATAGGTATATTCTTCTTTCACACTAATATTATCAACTCCCTACAACTCCTTCTGCTTAGTATGAAGATCAGTTAACTTTTAGTATTTTGCATATACACCATCATTCCATGTACCATATTTTTTTGTTTGATAATATAAAATAAACATTTTTAAATCCCTTACCTATTTGTATAAATTAACTTATATTTAAGTATTTTTGTATTTGACACACGTTTTGGTCTTTTCCCATAGTATAATATAATCTAGTTCTTGCTCAAGCTCTTTAATCGACTCATCAGCATTTTCACCTACAATAGAAGGTTCTTTTGATGGTTGATGTTCCTACATATAATGAATGTAAGTGAATCATTAACTCAAAGCACAAGACAAGCCTTTGCATTAGCAATAACAATTTATTACATTGTAACACTTTTCATATACGAATATATAGAATTAACTAACCTTTATATTTTTTATAGAATAATAGTAGTTGCAACAAATATATAACAACAATAGAAAAAAATTACGTACAGTTTCATAAAGATAGTATGCTGTCAACTTTCTTCTGTTCCTAAGAATTTCAGTTTGTCTTGATTTATTTCTACGATTCACTTCTCTAATATGCTACACGTGAAAAAATGATAAGTAATGATTTCATAGCTCT
The DNA here is from genome assembly GCA_039764185.1 of Tamarix austromongolica. NCBI lineage: Eukaryota > Viridiplantae > Streptophyta > Magnoliopsida > Caryophyllales > Tamaricaceae > Tamarix > Tamarix austromongolica. The sequence goes on from CM077813.1 coordinate 74,107,906, forward strand.
TTTACATCTCATTAACCAATGCATATTCATCAAATAAACAAATTTTATAAACTAGAGTGGAAATATTTGTCATAATTTTTTTTTTAAAAATTAAATAATAGAACCTTTTGCTTAGGGGAATCGTAAAATTTCACCACTAACCACCCCCATATAGTAGCATTTATGGTTTGAGGTTGGTTCGTGATAGCATGTGACGTTGAAAATCCATTAAAATATCTCTCTTTTATCCTAAAATGCCATTATCTATACAAAATTTTATATTGCATAGAAAATACTTTGTCTAATATAATGAGCCTCTAGAAGTCTCCGCCCAACCTAAACCATATATAAATATTAAACCAATCAATTGGTTAAGAACAAAATGAAACATGTAACAGATATGCAAAACCAAAACATTAGCTTTAAATTTTAACTTTTTCTTATTGAATAGTGTTTCTTTCATGGTAAGATCTATATGTTTCCAATTTCTACTCATATAATTTAATATCCCAAAAAAAATATAATTGATGTGAAAGTCTTGTCAAAAAATATACATGTGCAAATAGAATTAGAATAATACAAATTAGTTTTACCATGAATCAAGAGGATAATAATTTTTTATCTACACTCCCAAGTTTGTGATGAAATTGTTTGCATCATTGCCTACAATTATATTCATTTCTTTAGTTATTTTAGCATATGATTTTGTGGTGTGGTCATTTAATCATGAATTAAAATATTTTTTCCATGAGTGGACTCCCGATTTGGCCCTACATCTCACAAGTATACTAGTTCAACAAATAATGATAGATATGTAAAAAAATTAAAAAATATATTGTGGAAAAATAAGCATTCTTAACCAAACCAATCCTTTGTGATTGTTGCAACCGATGATGTTGCCTATATGTCCTATGATTAACTAAGTTGTCAAATCTCTCATCATGACTATCCCATTAAGTCTCTTAATTTAAATGCATCATAGCTTGTGATGATGAAATATTAGATGCCATTAACATGTCAAATCTAACATCAATAACATATAGGGATTGATTTGCTAATAAAATAAACATATCATTTGGAAATTTATGACCATCACCTTTAACTCTAAAAGGAAAACTAAAATAATTTCATGAATATCTTCATCTGATTCTAAATCTAAATAGTAATTAGCTTCGCCATTTTCATCTTCATGGCCCTCCTCCTCCTCCTTTTCTTCTTCCTCCTCCTCATTTCTCATAGCCCTTTCAATGTCATGAATATCATCTAAATCAGTTTCAATATCATCACGTACCAAAGGATTTTCATCCTAATTTAAATCTTGCATATCATAAATCATAATAGTCATCTCATTCTCCTACTTTTCATTTGAACTTCATTATCATTATCAAGTTTCTCAATAATAGGAAAATAAAAAATGGTTTCAAGCACTTGTTTTAACAACTATCCTCTAGTGAGGTTCTTTGTGGGTCTTTACATGAAAAGCTTGCCCTACTTGAGAGGCTAGCATAAGAGGCTCAATATATCTTAACCTACTGTCAACAATAACAAAGGTAATTCCATTTTATCATCTCTCTTTAACCCCATTATCTTATCCCATATATTGCACCATTCACATCTTAAAAAAATGGTAGTAAGACTACCATGATTTCTAATAGGGTCATATTCTAACAAAGGTAATTCCATTTTATCATTTATCTTTAACCCCATTCTCTTATCCCATATATTGCACCATTCACATCTAAAAAAATGGTTGTAAGAATACCATGTTTTCTAATAGGGTCATATTCTAACACAATCACCTCCTCTAGTAACCCGTAAAAATCCACACATCCACTATCATCATCTCCTTTTACCATTGCTCCACTATTTTGTGTCTTCCTTCTTCTTTGGTACTTTCTTGTATGAAATCTAGAACCATTCACAATATATCCTTTATATGTAAGTACATTCCTCATTGGACTCGAGCTAGATATAATAGGTCATCTATAATCCTTTCATCCCTAGCATCTTTCAACTCTGTTATCTATATTACATAAAAATTAAAAGAAATAACATAAGACATAGGTTATTACTATAATATCTCTATTATTTAAGTCACATAGATTATTAGTTAAATTCATTTTTTTCAAACCATTTAACAAAAGCAACAGGTTATCTTTCATTGGTATTCAAATACTCCATATCATAAAGAATAATTATTAATCTTCGTAGCTCTATTTACATAATCAATAGTCTATATAAATTTAAAATAATATCACTTACTCATAATGTAATACCCCAAAATTCACTACTTTTTTTTAACTTGTAAGAAATTACAATAAAAATATTTAAATTAAAACCTATGAATTTTGGGGATGCTACCACCACACATAGTACCAGACCGGTTCTCTCCGACCATTCTAGTACCAAGTGCTAAGACTAGAAGAAAAGTAATAATCAATTATATATCAAGACAATCCAAATTGCAAATAACCATTAAACATTTGTAAAAAAAAAAAAATCAGAGTACACATAAATAATTATTATTCATATTAAAAAGATAAATAGCTTACAATAGATAAAAGATTCATTTATAATACTCAATATAAGGTAATAAATTAAAAAGGATAAATTCGATAAAAAAGAAATAACAAAAGAAAATAGAATCACATCAAGAGAAAATATGTCCACGACACTCTCGAACCTTGATCCAAAACACAAGCTAAACACTCAACCCCGACTGATATGTTACCCACCTGCACAAAGTTAGAAGGGCATACTACTCATGGAAATGAGCAGCACACGTGAAAAGGGTGATCAGCACGCTACGTACTGAGCAAGGTAATTGAGCACTAAGGCGAACACATAAAATCACATAAACCATGCATATGAATAAAAGAATATAAAGGCCATCATGATATCATAATATTGATCAATCATTTCAGTACATACATAAAGGCTCATTTATAATCGGGATTAATTATTTAATTAATCTTTGATTAAAACTCATTTCACACCATACTTTTCATCAAATCCATACGAGTATGGGAACCCTACTATTATAGCCGATGGACTGGAAACACACAAGGCATAAAGCGCCTAACAGCTATTATAGTCGGTGGACCAGAAACGCATAGGGCATAAAGCTCCTCACCACTTTTTTTCGCCGATGGACCGTTCTGGCCCCTTCTCACACGATGTTTCACTGTAAGTAATAAGTGTCTTTCCTATGTCTTGGCACAAATATGTTTGGTTTTGTTGAGTATGGAATCCCTCCCTATTATAGCCGGTGGACTGGAAATGCACAAGTACAAAGCCTGACCACTATTATTACCGGTGGACCAATTACACATAGGACATCATGCCCCAACCACTATTATTCACTGGTGGACCAATCCAGGCCTGGCTCAACAATATTTCACTTTACATGATTAATGTCTTAAGTATCTTATTCAAAAGCTTTCACCCTAGACATGCATCAATCAATCCCTTTACACTTCACACATCACAAATCATAAATTCCACCCTTATAATTACACTTTAATCACCAAATGCACATGATACCACAAAAAACCTAAATAGCCACACCAAACCATAATTGTCCAGACAAACCCTAGATCGGTCTCCCATGTAACATCATATATTAGATTCTCCCATATAAAACCATAAACTTTATTCTCCCATATAAAGCCATAAATTAGATTCTCTCATGTGACATCATAGATTAGATTCTCCCATACAAAACCATAAATTAGATTCTCCCATACGAAATCCTAAATTCCCCATTTTATTCCTCCACCCATGGATCATTAAAATACTTAGGTGAACTCATTTCCCCTTTAGTTAACTTACTTCCCATTTTCCATTTTCAACCTTTTTCCCCGACAGTAACACTTTTATACATCCACACATGAATGTCTAAAGGGTCACAAACCAATCATCATATACCACAATATTTCATCGTATATGCATAATACACATGCCATATAAATACACAAAAACATACTTCAACTCCACTTCATACCACATACAAAATAATTATAATGAGAAACATAGAATATAAAGCATACAAAATATATAATGTATATCAATACACAATAGTCCTTAGTAACACCCTTACCTAAAACAACACCGGTCTTGGAACACGGTCCTACGCCTCCTTAGGGCTTTGACAAAATAATAACATATTAAGAAAAATAACATTAACTAATTACTATCTTTGGTAAAGATATAATAAATAATAGAAATATTATAAAAGGTGATAATATAGGGTTGAAGACTTTACCCTGATAATAATAATAATAATAATAATAATAATAATAATAATAATAATAATAATAATAATAATAATAATAATAATAATAGAAAAGATACTAAAAATAATATCACTGATAATATAAATAAGAATAATAATAGTAATAATAACAATAATAATAAAAAGGGCATTACTAAAAAATAATGCAAAATAAAGGCTTCGACCCCTTTACCAAAATGATACTAATAATAATATTAGTAAAATAAATAACCAAAATTAGTTATAATAATTATGAAATAATAATAATAATAATAAATTCTAATGATAAAAATAATGATAATATTACTAATAATGAGACTCGATTATTATAATACCACTACTACAATTTAAAATAGACACAATAGGGTTTCAGCCCTTTATAAAATAATAATACTAACACTTGAAACTAATAATAATAATAATAATAATAATAATAATAATAATAATAATAATAATAACAACAATAACAACAGAAACGCTAATAGTAAAGTAGTTGTAATATTAATGATGGACTAATAATAATATAAATTTGAAATAGTAATAATAAAAATAATAATTATAATAATAAACACATAATAATAATAGTAATAATAGAAACAATAAGAATAATAATGATAAAATCAAAATAAAAATTACAATAGGGCTTCACACCTCAATAGAAATAATAATAAAAACATTAATACTAATAATAATAATAATACATATTAATAATGGAAATAATAATAATAATAATAATAATATTTATAAAAATAAATTAAATTAAGGCTTGTAAAAATAGGGAAAAGAGTTGAGAGGGTCTAGGGTTCAACCTTAGACTGGAGGGGATGGGTGGCACCTGCGGTGGTGCATGAAAGCGGCGGCAGCGGCCGAAAAAAGGGAAGAGAAAAGGAAAAGTTTAAGGCTGGGAACAAAATAGGGAGAATGACGGTGAGTGTTGGGGTGTTTAAGACTACTTAAAAAGAGAGGAGTAGAATGGAGGTGGCGGCTCGGCCAAAAGTGGCGGCGAATGGCGGCGTCGGTGGTGGCCAAATGGAGAAGAAGGAGAGAAAGAGACGAGGAGAGGGAGGAATGGGAAAAGAAATGTAAGATAAGGTAGAGGATGGTGTGCAGAAGATAATGGGAGGTGAAAAAAGCGGCGATAGAGGCAGAAGATGTGGCGGACGGCAGCACAAAGGGTGGTAGAGATAGAAAATAGGTTGGACGAGGGGGCTACTTTGCACATTCGGGGTGGCTTATGTAGGAAGAATCGAGGAATGAGGGAGGTTTAGGTAGTTATAGGGCGATGCAAGGATGAGTTTGGTGGCGAGAGATGGCAGCAAAGTTGGCTAGAGGCGGCGGATGAGGCGTGTAGAGTTAGGCGATGGCAAGGTCGGGAAATTATGGGCAGGAATTAAAACCTTGATACAAGGAAGCTTACAAGGGTATTTATAGATTATATAAGGGAGGTTAGGGTTCTGTGGGTCTGCTACGAGGTAAGGTAGGTAGCGTTATGGTTACCGACGATGAGGTTGGTCAGTGAAACTCAATTAGGGGCAGGAGTTGCGTAGGGAAAAAGGGAAGGGATCGCGTGAGAAGGGGGAGATTTTTTTAGGTTGATGAGGCTATAAGTCTGTAGGGGAGAGGGAGAAGAATATCGGCTAGTCAAAGGAGCAAGATCAGTGACGGGATTATTAGCTGGTGGCTACATTGTAGGTTGGCAAAGTTGGGTAGGTGTGAAGGAAGAAGAAGAAGAAAGAAAAGGCTATATCAGGTAGTTCGGGGAAAGAAAGAAAGGAAGGAAAAGGAAGGAGGACCGGGCGGTCGGGTGCGAGGTGATGGAGCATGAAATGCAGCGTCCAGCGGGGAAAAGATGAAAAATGCAGCACAGTAAGGGAAAAGGAAGGAGGTCAGTCACGCTGCTAGGCTGCGCCGAAGGAAAGGAAGGAGGGAAGGGTGAAAAAAACTAGGTCGCGGAAGGGGCAGGCCTAAACGCGGAGAAAAAGAAAAAGAAAAAAAGAAGAAAGAAAAAGGAAAAAAGGGAAAAACGAAAAGAGAAAAATAATTAGGTTGGGTATTTAAATTAATTAAACTATTCAAAATATTTAAAAATAATTATTTAAATAAAATAATATTTAAATCCCTTTTTAGGCTAATTTAGGATTTTTGAAAGATTTTTCATAGATTCCATTTTAATTAGCAATTCATTATAATCTTTTTCAATTAAATTATTTATAAAATTAATATTAATTTGGAACTATTTTACCTTTCTTATTTTAAATAAAATAATTTATTTAATTAATTTTTAAAATGAAATCCTTAATTACCTTAAATACCCAAATTTCTCCTAATTAAAATACTTATAAATTTCTTCTTGATTTACCCTAATTAATTTCCTTTTATTTTAAGAAAAATATTTTATTTGAATAGTTTTCCTAATAAAATCTTATTTAACTATAATTTTTAAAATTAAATGTTTTGGGGGCATTTCACATAAAATGGTGGAACCTCTTCACAATTTATTATAATGTACAATTGTGTTTACTCCCAATCCTTAAAGATCAACTCTTTAATTGTAGCCTTCCCTAATGGCTTACCATACTTACAAAAAATTGATAAGCTATAGGAAAGTGGGTGATTCTCATAATCATTCCTCTCTTCATGATTGAATTGTTCTTTATTTTACTTAAATACCATAAGAAAAATGTAATACATTCATCTACAATTTCAATTTCTATAATCAACTCTTTTGGACATGCTTTGTTACCTACAGATTATTTATAAGTAAGTATTTCCCCACAATAAGAAAAAAGTCACAATTTTACATTTTACATTTTACATTACAAAATATATCATATTAAAATATTATAACTTTACATTACCTTTTAAAGAACCACATATAAAACAATAAGCCATAGGTCCTGCTAACTTTGCTTTATTGGCTAAGTGTACAATTAGATGCACCATCACATTAAAAACAAAGGAACAAATATTCATTCCGATTTGCAAAGGGTGATAGCTATATCTCTTGATATTTGCTCTAATGCATCAATATTTAAAATCTTTGAACATAGTTGTTTCAATTATCTACTCAACTCTACCAAAGGTAGAAGAACCTTATCATCTAACAGACCTCGAAATGCCGATAGAAGTAAATTTTGCACAAACACACGACAATCTTGACTCTTCATCCCAGAAATCCTAGCATCCTCTAAGTTTACACATTTTGAGATGTTGGATGAATAGTCATCTAGAATTTCCAAATTTGATCATAGGGCTACAATCTCCCTTCTTTCAAATAATGTTGAACTATAAGATGCCTTTGAAATATAGAACTGAGGGCGCAAATGTGGATCCGTATTCATCTTCTTAAGGTCCAATCTTGCATTTAAAGTATCTTTATTTTTTTCTAGGTATATAAAACAATTTTCCCAAGATATTGTCACAAAATTTCTTCTCCACATGCATCACATATAGATTATGTTGAATTAAAAAAATTATTTCAATACATGAGTTAAAAAAATACTATTTTTCTTCCATTGATGTACCAAGTATCACTCATATCTCTCTCACTTAGAAGATTTACGTTTTCCAAACATGACATTTATAACTCTACTCAATTACTCTAAAATATCATGCATAGGAAGTGATTCTTTTAGGGAACCTCTTTCAGTATGTCTAACACTGAAGTCTTTTCTATTCAATCGCCATTTATGGTCCTGCTCCAAGAATCTCCTATGTCCCAAATAGCGGTGCTTACAAGAGTACTTCAATTTTTAACACCAAGAATGCTTATGAAAATTATGACAAGCAAGGGTCCTTTTATGCTCCATCCAATCAAATTAATGTATGATAGAAAATTACTAATTATCTACATTAAAACAACATGCATATTAAACACCTCACTAGTATGTGCATCAAATTTCCTAACTCCATTCTCCCACAATTCCTTTAACTCTTCTATTAGTGGTTGCAAAAATACTTCTATATCATTGCTCGATGATTTTGGACCAAGAATTAATAAAGATAACATAAAATAAGCACTTTCATGCACATCCAAAGAGTTAGATTGTATAGGAAAAAAATAACAGGCCATATGCTATACTTGGAACTTAAATGTGCATTAGAGTTTAACCCATCACTCACAAGTGCCAACCTAACACTTTGTGGATTAGTAGAGAAAGTGGGAAATAATTCATCTAGAAAGTTTCAAGCTCTTGAATCCACATGATGCCTTATAATTCCATCTTTTTGCTGATACTGTTTATGCCACTGCATATGTTTTGCCAATTTGGAGCACCTATACATCCTTTGAAGACTAGGGATTAAAGGAAAATGGCGTAAAACTAGTTGAGGCACCTTATTTCTTATATGTAACGCACCACTGTCACTGCTTCTTCCACCATCCTTATTCCTTTCCTTTCATCTAGAGTATCCACAAATTGGACAACTATTATACCGAGCTTATTCTTTCAAAAATAATGTGCAATGATTAATGCAACCATTAATTTTCATGTAATTCAACCCATGTTCCTTAGTGTATTTCCCTGCTTCATACAAAGTCTTAGGAAATATTTTATCAAAGTTAAAGGCTCTATGCAAAACCTAAAGTAGCATATCAAAAGATTTACTACTCCATTTATTACTCACTTTGATGTGGAGTAAGTTAGCCAAAAAATCTATTTTTGAGAACTCATGCCAAAAAATCTATTTTTGAGAACTCATTACAATCGGTATACCACCTTGTTTCAACATCTTTAATCAACTTAAAAAAATTCTCTAAACTAAAATCATTTTCCTCAAGATATTGACACCCTACCTCTAATCCACCATTATTAGCACCCATGGGAAATTAAAAGTTTGTCACATATTGTACTAATGGACTCATATTATCAAGATCTGCCTCACCATCTGCATTAACTTCAATCTCTTCATCATAAGTATCATGAACACTAATATTATCACCCCTAATAGTGTTCCCATCTTTTTCTCCAAGAAAAATTCACGGATTATAATCATTCTTGATGCCATATGTTAGTAAATGAATCCACATAGTACATCAATTTTGGGAAAAAAATTATAATTCAAGTAAGGGAATTTTACCAAAATTCCCTCTTCCTTTCCATCAAAACAAAATCCAATAAGTTCATTAACACCTTCAATATACTCCAGCTTTCTCCTATCACTTATTCCCTTATAATTCATCCAACTTGGATTCCCGAGAATTTTTGAAACATTAACTACACATGCATAAGAAAATAGGAAAAGATATATTAGAAAATGTTCATTGGTCAAATATAATCAATGACTATCTTCCATTTTATTATTAATTAAGGTGATTTATGTGTTAATTATTAGGTATTTTATTTATAAAAAACATTTAAATAATGTCTAAAGTAATATTTCTATCTTGAAAGTTGATGCTTTATTTACGTTAATTGACTATACAAGAGAACAATTTTTAAGAGCTGATTTACAATGCCTAGGTAGTAGCATGATTGATCATTTGTAATATTTTCACCTAGATTGGAAGAACTTATACACCTAGATTCCCCCAACTTTCATTTTTGCAAATGTTCAATTTGTCAAAAAAATGGTCACACCATGCTCCGTAAGATAATATGCCTAAAACTGACTATGAGTGACATAAAATGTCTTTGTTGCCCTATAGATTTGTCCAGTGTAACAAGTACAATGATTATAAAAAATTTGTCACCCTAAGGAAAAGAATGGAAACAATATGTTTTTGTCACTGGAAACATAACCGAGGGCAACAAAACCTATTTTATAATATTTTGTTGCCCTATAATCATAGAAATCATCACCTAAATTTATTTTTCTTATTTTTTTATTGTTCTTCTTGGATTTACCAGCTCTTGTATCTTATTATTTTTTCACCATTTCCTTACTCATTTGACCGAGTAGAATTTACACTACTACTATTGTCAATTATGTTACCATCCATCACCCTTGATTTTCTCTTGCATATGTGTTATATTTAGATGCCACTTTTGGCCCTTCTTGTTGTCATTGGATGATTGCTCCTCTCATCTTTTTCCCTCTTGTTTTCTCTTGTTTATTCTCCTAATTTCATTTAACTTATCTTCTAAAAACTTTTTTTAAGTTTATGGAGCTAATATTTAGAGAAAGGTGGAATGATTCTTGGATAATCCTTGCCTCAAGGTTGCTTATTTGCATGATAAGAATTTATTTCTATTTTTTATCTTTTTTTATATCCATCTTGTAATTTATCTTTCTTAAGTTTACAATTTATCTCTTTTTAAGGTGATAAATGATCTCCTTAGGTGGTGTTTGGCTTGTTTTTTCCTATTGCTTAGGAGCTTAGGAATTTAGGTATAATAATCTAAGTATACCATTAGAAATAGTTTGAATATGCCATGTGTTTTATTATTTCAATATTAAGCATGATGTTGATAGTTAAGAAAATGATATGAGAAAATGTCTTATGTTTGAGCATGATTTTATTCTCATTATTTTATGCATACTATGCCTTACATGAATTAATTGTATCATTTGCCTTTTTCATAAAATTTATGTTTTGACCATAATTGTGAGCTTTAAATGAGTATTTGATGTACAACATAATATTATTTTGGTTTGTGTTGGTGCTAGAGAAGTTTCAGGCTAACTTGTGAATTTTTTGATAAACATAGGCCATGTTTATTCACATAATAATTTAATATGAGTTTTGGGAAAAAAGTTGAGAGGAATGAAATTAACGCGTGGGTCATGTGTTTCCTAAACATTGACTATGTCTCTTCTTACTTAAAAAAATATGTTGTTTTTCTTAGTAGAGTTTTATCCGAATATAAAAGAGATATGATAAAACCCATCTCTCAAGACTTGCAAGCCAATATTTTTGCCTTTTCCATAGAATTCTCCATTTTTAGAGAACTATAGATTTTTGTAATTGGTTCATTGATTTGTTGAATCATACTATAATTACATAAGTGTAAAAATAAATATCACTCATTTTTCCCTCAATTGTTTGTTTTATGATTGAATTATCAATTGTTCAATTATCTTGTTAATTTTGGATTTTTTTTTGGATCCATTCAATCTACATTATTCCACAACAATTTGGTATCGGAAATGTAGTGTTTGAAGAAATCTAGTAATCGTGATGGGTATAAGATTTGATATTGAGAAGGTTAATTGGTTTATCAATTTTGAATTATAAAAATAAAAGGTGTGGGCTATTATGATTCATATTATGTTGTAATAAGTGTTATTTGGTCATTCGAATAAGCTAAAATTGATGAAGAATAAGAAATTTAAAAGGTAGATCTGAAGGCCCTCTTTACCATACAAATATGCTTGTTGAACTAGGTATTGTGGGAAGTGAAAAAGTAATCAATGATGGTTTCCTTGTGGTTATAGCTTGAGTCATTGTATATGAAAAAATAACTAGTGAATAGGCTATTGTTGAGGATTTGGCTTCATGGCCTAAAATTAGGCGAGGATCAATATTTAAAAGTTTATTTGGATGAATTTGATTTTATTGTGATAGATTTGCAAAGCATAGAAGTCAGACTTGAAGATGAAGATTTAGTCATTATGCTTTTATGTTCTTTACCTACAAACTTTAAGAATTTTCATGGGACTCTATTGTATGGAAGGGAAGAATTAGTTCTTTTAGATGTGAAATCCACCATGCTATAATAATATTAAATTGATAGTTAACTTAATAGTAGCGATACTTTTAGAAACTCACAAAATGAGGGGCTTGTATCAAAGGGAAGAATTAGGAATTGGGTATTGGTGACAGTAAGAAGTCCAAATATTAGTTGAAGGATTAGAAAAAATATGTGATATGCAATGGGTGTCATAAGAAGGAGCATATTAGAAAGTTTTATCCTAATAGGAAGCCTGGTGCTAAGTTTGGTGAGTCATTCGATACAAAGGATGATGTTATTGTTGCTTAGGATGATAGTGATGGATATGTATTGAGTGCTACTGATGACAAACCAACTAGAGTTGATTTTATATTTTCAATGTAACTCAAGGTGGAGTTATCTTGATGGGAAATGATGTTACTTTAAAACTTGTTGGGATTGTAGTGATGAAGGTAAAGATGTATGATGGTGTGGTTAAGACACTGTCCAATCTGAGACATATCTTCAAGATGACCAAGAACCTTATATATTTGAGTTTCATGGATTTTAGTAGATACCAGTGTGCTATTAAGGATGGTACCCTAAGAGTTACAAAAGGGGTTTTGGTGAAGATGAAGAGGAAATAGGTCAGAACACTGTATGAGTTAGTGTGTTCTATTATTCTGGGGATAGCTGTTGTGACATCATTGAGGTTGAATGAATTGTATATTATGAGACTATGGCAAATGATATTGGGACACATGAGTGTTAGGGGACTTACTAATCTCTCTAAAAGGGGTTTACTATATAGACAAAGCACATGCACTATAGAGTTATGCAAGCATTGTGTGTTTGGTTTGTAGAAGTGGGTTAGCTTTTCAGTAGATAACCATAATATGAAAATAACTCTAGAGTATATTCATTTAGATATATGGCATTCAACACAAGTGATTTCCAAAGGTGGTTTGGAGTACTTGCTTAAATTTATTGATGACTTCTCTAGAAATATATGGGTATATTTTTTAAAGTATATGAATGATGTGTTTGGTATTTTTCAATGCCAGAAGTTCTTATAAGAGAAGCAAAATAGGAAAAAATTTAAGTATCTCAGTAGAGATAATGATCTTGAGTTTTTTTAGCAGAGTTTCACTAATTTTTTCTAAGACCATAGGATATAGAGACGTCGCACTCGTATTGGGAGACCACAACATAATGGGGTTGTTGAGTAGATGCACATAATCCTATTATAGGTGACTCATTATATATTATCACAGGGAGGGATAGGAAGAGAATTTTGGGTTGAGGTGGTTCCCATGATAATATACCTAGTTGACTGGTCACCAAATTAGTCCATTAAGTTGAAGATACCTGAGGATTTATGGTTTCATAAGCGACTTATTACTTTAATTTGCATGTCTTTTGTTACCCTACTTATGCTTATATAAATGATGGTAAAATTAATCCTAGAGCCAAGAAGTATATCTTTATTAGATTTACATTCAGAGTGAAGGGCTATAGGTTAGGGGCCCCAAATGTATCCAAGTTCTTGACTATAAAGGTTGTTATTTTCAATGAATCTATGTTCCTCAACAAGACTAAGTCTTATGACATGTATCTAAAGAGTAGAGTAAGATAGTGCTTTGTGTCAGGTAGAGGTTGAGGTTAAGTTGGATGACAGATTCCCTTCTGATAGACCAAGTGTTTCTTAAGTGGGTGAATGCAAGTAGTTGTGGGAGCAAAAGGGAATTCCTCTAGGAAGAACACAGAAAATTATTAAGCCTTTGGTAAGGTATGGTTTTGAAGAATTTGTTGACCATGCTTTATCTAGTGAATAGACTATTATTTATGTACATTAACTAGCATTATTCTCATAGGTTATTGAGAGTATTAAATCTACTAAGTGGTGTGATGTTATCGAGGAGGATATAGAGTCCTTATTGAAGAAGTAGACTTGGGAACTTGTGAAGGAACTCAGAAAGAAGAAGATAGTTGATTTCAAGTGGGTGTACAAGTTTAAATAGGGAGCCCTAAGGGTTAAGAAACCAAGGTACAAGGCTCATTTAGTTGCATATAGATTCAGTCATATTCTAGGCATAGACTATATTGAGGTATTTTCTCCTATTATTAGACATACTTCTATTTATACCTCACTTATACTTATGGCTATACATGATCTAGAGTTGTATCCTTTAGATGTTAAAATTTCATTTTTATGTGGTGAGTTTGAAGAGGATATTTTACATGTATCAACTTAATGGGTTTATTGTTGAGAGGATGCATGATCATATGTGGGTATTAAAGATGTTGTTGTACAGTCTAAAGTAGTCTTCTAGATAGTGGTATAAATAGTTTGATCAGTTAATGCTTGATCATGGTTTCTCTAAGAGTGAGTGTGATAGATGTGCATACTTGAAAGATATAGAGGGTTGCTCACTTGTGTGTCTTTTTCTATATGTAGATGACATGCTTGTGATAGCAATAGATATGTCTGAAATTGATCAAGTGAATTCAATGTTAAAGAGTGAGTTTGAGATGAATGTTTTTAGAGAGGAAAAGAGGATACTTGGCATGGAGATCATAAAAAAATGTGAGTGGCAGCTTTTGCACTCATCATAAGATTTGCCACATTGGTGAGAACTCCATTGGCTACTAACTTTAGATTGTTAGCTTTGGATTGTCTAAAATCTAAAGATGAAGAGTAGTTTATGGTTATTGTTCCATATTCAAATGTTGTTGATTGTATCATGTACACTATGGTATATACCAGACCTAATATTATGTAAATTTTTTATATTATGTTTTGATATATGAAAAATTAGGGGAAAGATCATTGGAAAGTAGTGAAGTGGATTTTAAGGTACTTGAAGGGTAATACATTGGCTTGTATAGAGTATGGGAGATCAGGTGATTCACTAGTTGGGTTTGTGGACTCTGATTATAAGGGAAACCTTGGTAAAAGAAGATCCATTAGTGGATAATTTTTTTATCTTAGTTGTTTGGCTATTAGCTGGAGGTCTTCTTTCTAGGAGGTGACGGCCTTGTCTACTACTAAGGTAAAATATTCAGCTAAAATAGAGGTTTCTCAAGAAGCTGTGTAGCTTGGTGGTTTAGCACATGGGTTAGGGTTTGATCATAATGCTCCATTTATTTGAGGTGATAGGGAAAGTGCTATTTATTTAGTGACGACATAGAATTATTTCCATTGTAAAAAATCTTATTAAAATAAGCTATCACTTTATTTGAGGTATTGTTGTTGCCTGGAAAATTATGTTAGAGAAAGTGTGTACTTTGGAAAATCTATCTTATATGGTAACGAAGGCACTAACTATGGGTAAGTTTGAGTATTTCTTAGAATTGATCATTGTTAATAGGCCATGAGATCCTTTGTTAGGCCAGGGGTCTTTGTAGAAGTACTTTCATGTCATGCATCACAAGTAATGTGTTAAGGTTGAGAATTGTGAGCTTTGACTAGGTATTTGATGCACAACATAATCTTATTTTGGTTTATGGAGGTGTTAGGGAAGTTTGGGGTTGACATGTGAATTCTATAAAAAACACTAGGGGTGTGTTTATTAACATGGGCCATGTCCATTCACAGAATGTGTTGATGTGAGTTTTAGGAAAAAAATTGAGAGGAAGGAAGTTAAAACAGGGCTCCTGTGTTTCCTAATCATAGACTGTGTCTTTCTTACTTTGCATAATTTGTTTTTTTTTCTCAGTATGATTTTATCTTATACAAAAGAGATCTAATAAAACACCACCCATCAAGTCGTGTGAGCCAATTTCTTCTTCTTCTCCATAGAATTCTCCATCGTTAAATAATTGTAGGTTTGCTTTATTGGTTGATTGATTTCTTGAAGCATCTTGTCATTACACAAATGCAAGAATAAAGATATCTATTTTTTCCCAAAATTTTTCTATTTTGTGATTGAAGTACCAATTATTTAACTATCTTGTTAAATCTAAATTTGGCTTAGGATCTATTTGATCCACGTTGTTCCACAACAATAATTTTATGTTATATCATATTTTTGTTCAGCATGAAGTCATATGTTGTAATACCCCCAACATATATTTTATTATTTTGTTGTTCATTATTTTCATATAAGTTTATTGGATCTAATGTCTCATATTTATATCATTAGAGGTTTTATGAAATATTATTTTGATAAGGTTTTATTTAGCATTACAAGAATATGATTTATATGATATTATGTTTTTGCATAATGTTATTCTTTTGTTGGCATGAAAAACAAAGTAATAGAGTGTCCCGATGGTATTATTTACTTAAGATATTATTTAGTTATTAAGGTAAATATAATTATAGCTCTTGCATACAATACTGTTCTCATTAGATTTGAAATATTATTTCACTTATAGAGAATATGTATGAATTATTATTTTCATGTCGTGTTAATATATTGTTTTCACAAATTCATTCCTTGCTAAAAATAATAAAAGAAAAAAGGGAAAATAATAATAATAATAATAATAATAATAATAATAATAATAATAATGCTACTACTACTACTAACAATAATAGTTAGTTATATCTACTATATTCTCCTTTGGCAAGCTATAGTTTTATTATATAGAACTAATAACCATATTTGAAATAGTGGATCAGATAACATTAGGTGCCTCTTTGATAAAAACCTATTGGATTCAATCCCTTGAAATATATAATTGGTGTATAATGAGTAAAAAACATACCATACCCTCATTGATCAAGGTTTTTGATTGAAACAATCACTCATTGTCTCTTTATATCATCCTAAGTCAATAAGATTCTTATGAAGATGGAAGATTACGTATACTACTAAAAGGTAACTAGAAACTCTTCTTTAACAATTTTTTTCTCTAGTACAATCATTTCCACATTGGAAGAATACTTTCTCTTGATTCTAATATATATTTTAGGATTACAATTTTATTTTTCCATTTTATTAATTGGTGGAGACTTGTATCAATTAGAGGACAACAATTTCTTTTTGCATAATCGAGTATGATAGTGGATCATGCTGAAGTAATTAGCTTTTCCATATAACTAGCTTCAATGTGTGTGTATGTGTGGATGGGTGTGTGTGCATTGGTGTGCATGTAGAATAAGAATTGATATTGTGATGCTGAACGACCGCACTATAGAGAAGGTCACGTCCATGTTTAAGTAATATATTTTATTAATTAATTTATAGCTTTACATTTACATTAAAGAAAATATTTTTAAGTTAATCAATAATACATTACATATGGGTGGATATTTGATGAAAATGGGAGTGAATGACAATGATGAGATTACAAAGGTAAATAAAAAGCTTTAATTCCTATTTATATATTGGGTTACACTAAGTATATTTAATTGGTTTCCTATTTTAATACAATGGAATAAGATTTGGGGTAAGTAAGAAAATTAATTAAAATGTTCATGTGATGAATATAGGAAGCATATGCAACCAAAAATAAGTAATATATACAATGCACACGAGAATTGAATCAAATGAGGAGAACAATTAAATGAATTAGAAGGTTAGTGTTTTGGTTAGGTTATTAGGGTTTAGCGATTTTTATGAGTGTTTGTGTAATACCCCCAAATTAGTGACAGACTATAGAGGCTTAAAAGGATTGATAAAATTGCTTATATTAAGAAGGTATACTTTGATTTTAGAAAATCTATCATGAAAAGAACTCTATAGTTAAGTGTACTTGATCTGAAGTAATTTAAGGATGGAGTTTTTTAGGATGTGTGTAAATTGATAAAAATACATCATATCGATATGTGAGATTAGTTATTGATCCCTAAAACATCCAAAGCAACAACCTATGACCCTAGTGAGGTTAGGGTGTTGCATTATGGGATTTTGATTGGTTAGGGGTTTTAATGGTGTATTAATGGCTAATGATTAGGGTAACTATGACATGTTATTTCTTGGGTTAATGACAACAATTAAAGTGATAAAAATGATGGTTATGGATAGTGGTTAAGGTTTCACGAGTTTGAAGTTGATTTTTTTTGAATGAATGAATTGGTGATCCACTGTATGGGAAATTGAATAGAGAAAATTAAATTATGAGTCACATAGAAATCACAAATTGAAAACAAACTCATGTAGAGAATTAATTAAAGAATTTAAATTAGATCTTAAAATTGCATGCCATCATTATTTTTTTTCTTAGACAAATTTTGACTTGATCCTTGTCAAATCTAATTATCTATGTAATGATAAGCAAAAATTAAAGGATAAAATCTCATAATAATTTTGACTAAAATTAGCACACTTAAAAACATAAAAGATAGATCTTTACTTAACAATATCTAACTAAATCTTCTAACTAATAACTACTATGTATCTTTGACTAATAATGTTGGTTCCATGTCTCATGGATGTCCTTCCCCATGCGTCATGCATGTAGTTTATTAAAAAATAGCTTAATGGCCATTAACTCCCTCATTGGTCCATAATTAAGCAAGTAAGCACCTCATTAGGCCCAAGTGTGCTAGGCTGGCCCAAATCTTCCACCAAGAGTAAACTAATGTGGTTTAATATGAATTAAATTAACCCATGGCTTGGAAAATTAGTTGGAACTTCTCTGCATCACTGACACTCATTGGTAATTTATCTATTCATTAACTTAGTGCTAAAATTTTTTATGTATTTTGGGATTAAGCAAATATTTAACCTATAAAATTAGAGAAATGAGTTGAAATAGATAGATATTTTGTGATCAGACTAGTTGGTATAAAATATCCTCATTTATTTAATCTGTATAATTGTTTGTGTTGATAGTTATTTGATATTTAATTATAAAATCAATGCATATTGAATATTTTTTGATCAAATTATTTTATAGATAACACTACTTATGTATGAGAGTGTGTGTGTGTGTGGATGCACGTGCGTGTATGTACCTACGCTAAATACATGTTGGTTCAATGGAAATGGCTCTATTTGATTAGATGATCATATTTGGATATTTATGATTTTAACATATTTATGCTCTACGGTTGATATCAATTTCCAAAAAAAAAAAATCATTTGTGAGTTTCTAACTAATTCGATGAAAAAATTATATTTTTCTTATAATAGTGCTATTAAAATATATAATTTTCAATATGATTAGATTGTGATGATTTTATTTGATTTTATAAGAGTGTTGTCCTTTTAATAAATATGCTACAAGGATATCATCTTATATGATTTGATTTAAGTGTTATAACATATTTTTAACCTAATGTAGTTTGACTCCTTTTTATTTAATGTGTTGGTTAGGTAATTTTTTCTATTATAGCTTATGGATATAGAGTGGTAAATCTATATGGGTATGTTTCTATTTAATTTACAAAAGTTATCATATGTAGAAGTGAAATGCCCTAAAAATTTCTAATTTTAAAAAAATATATTTAAATGAGGTTTTATTCAAAAAATTATTTAAATAACTTAATTTTAATAAAATGAAAGGATATTTCATTAGGGAAAATTAAGAAAAAATTTATAAGCATTTTAATTAGGAGAAATTTGGGTATTTTAGCTAATTAAGGATTTTATTTCGAAAATTAATTAAATAAATTATTTTATTTAAAATAAGAGGGAGAAAATAGTTTCAAATTAATAGGAATTTTATAAATATTTTAATTTAATAAATTTAGGGTGTTTAGCTAATTAAAATAAAATTTATGGAAAATCTTTTAAAAATCCTAATTTTGCATAAAAAAGAGATTTAAATCTTATTTTATTTAAATATTATAATTTTTAACTATCCCAAATATTTTAATTAATTTATTTAACGCAACCCTCCTATTTTTCTTTTTCCCTTTTTCCTCTTTCCTTTTATTTCTTCCCTTTTCCTAATTTTTCTTTCTTCTTCTTCTTTTTTCTTTTTCTCCTCCCCGAACTAGGCCAGCCTAGTGGCCCAGTTCCCCTCACTCCTTCCTTCGGCGCGGCCCAGCCCGCACAGCCGATTCTCCTTCCTTCTTCCCCCCAGCTCCACGTTTTGTGTTGCTTCTTCCTAGGTGCTGTGTTTCACCCTACTATTTTAATGAGCTCCCGGTTTGCCCATCTCCTCTTCTTTTCTTTCTTTTTCTTTCCCAGCAACTAAGTCCAACCGCTTTACTTCTTCTTCTTCCCCTAGCCTTCTATTATGCCTTCGCCGTCGACTGCAACCTCCACATTCCCCTACCTATCTTTTCCTCTTCCTCCCTCTCTTCCTCTCTTTCTCTCCTTTTTCCCTATTCGGCCACCACCACCGCACCGCCACTGTGCACCGCCACCTAGGTTGCCAACCTTATTCTCTCCCTCTCCTTCTAGGCAGTCTTAAACACCCAACTCCCACATTAATTCTCCCTATCTTTTTCCCAGCATTCAACTTTTACCCTTTTCTTCTCTTTTTCCGGCGACCACCGCTGGTTCCGCCCATCCCTTCCAGCCTAAGGTTGAACCCTAGACCCTCTCAACCTTTTCCCCTATTTTTACTAGCCTTAAATTTATTTTATTTTATTTATTTGAATATAAATACTATTATTATTATTAGTAATATTTCCATTATCAATATGTATTATTATTAGTAGTAGTATTAAAGTTTTTATTATTATTTATGTTGAGGGCCGAAGCCCTATTATATTTTTGATTCAATTTTATTAATATTATTCTTATTATTTCTATTATTACTATTGTTATTATTAATATGTGTTTTTTATTATAATTATTATTTTTATTATTACTATTTAAAATTACTATAATTAAAATTTCATTATTAATATTACAATTGCTTTACTATAAGTTTTTCTATTCTTATTACTATTACTACTACTACTACTACTACTACTAAATTTGGTTATTTATTTTACTAATATTATTATTAGTATTATTTTAGTAAAGGGGCTAAAGCCCTTATTTCACTATGTTTTTGAGTAATTCCCTTTTTATTATTATTGTTATTTTTTTTATTCTTGTTAATATTAATATTGATATTATTTTTTTTATTTTTACTACTATTATTTTAGTATTTTATCAAAAAGCTAGTCTTAGAATAAATTAGTAATTAATAGTAGTTTTAGAAGGAGGGAATCTAATTCTAGTTTTTCCTTCATAATAGGTGAGACAAGTCAAAATCCTAAGGATGCGTAGGAGCATACTCCAAGACCGGTGTCGTTTTAGGTAAGGATGTTACTAAGGCCTTTTATGTGTTTATATGCATTATGTGCTTCTCATGCTATGTATCATATGTTTATCATTATTAATTTATGTTGTATGTGTTATGATGTGGAGTTGAAGTATATTCTTGTGTTGTTATATGGCATATGTATTATGTATATGTAATGATATTTGTTGTGACCCTATAAGACATGCATGTGAGGGAGTTGATGTGATTTGTGTGGGGGAAAGGATGAAAAAGGAGGATGGGGAAAAGAAGTTGACCAAGGAATGTGAGTTAACCTAAGTATTTTTAATAATCCATGAGGGGAAGAGTAAAATGGGAATTTATGGTTTATATCGGAGAATCTAATTTATGATATTATATGGGAGAATCTAATATATGATGTTGTATAGGAAAATGTAATTTATGATGTTTTATGGGAGAATCTAATTTATGGTATTATATGGGAGAATCTAATTTATAGTTTTATGTGGAAGAATATAACTTATGGTTTCTTATGGGAGAATTTAATTTATGGACTTGTAAGGGATATTTAATTTATGGTTTTGTAAGATTTTGTGTGAGAGAATTTAATCTATGGTTTTATATGGTAGAATTTAATTTATGGTTTTGTATTGGATAATCTAATTTATGATTTTTTATGGGCGGATCTAATGTAGGGTTTTGTATGGATGAATCTTTGGTTTTATATGGTTTGAATCTAGGGTTTGGTAAGGATGAATATTTTGTTTTATATGGTTTGAATTTAGGCTTTGTTATGGATGAGCCTTTGGTTTTATATGGTTTGCATCTAGGGTGTGGTATGGATGAATCTTTGGTTTTGTGTGGATTGAATTTAGGGTTTTATATGACAGAATCTTAGTTTTTGCATGAAAGAAATTAGGGTTTTGTATGGATGGGCTTAAGGTTTGCATCAAAAGTTTGAAAGGTTGTATAGGAAGGTAAAAGAAGAGTTATTTTTCTGTTTGGAAGTTTTGGGTGCAAATAAGTATATAGGACATTATAAGGGTATGGAGGAGACTGAATTAGGGTTTGGAGTAATTAACTATGGGTTGTTGTGATTAACTAGGGTTGGAGTGGCTAATTGTGGTTTATTGTAGTTAACTAAGGTTTGGAATGGCTAAGTATGGTTGTTATGGTTAAATAGGTTTTGGAGTGGTTAACTATAGTTTGTTGTGGTTAATTAGGGTTTAGTGTGGCTGCTTAGGATTTTTGTTGTATCACATGTAATTGGTGATTAAAGTGTAATTATGATGGTAGAATTTATGATTTGTGATGTGTGATGATTCATGCATGTCCAAGGCGAAAGCTTTTGAACAAGATACTTAAAATATAAATTATGTAAAGTGGAAGATGTTGAGTCAGGCCCAGACCGATCCATCGGCATAAAATAGTGGCAGGGTATGTTACCTTCGCGACCAATCCACAGGCTAAAATAGTGGCAGGACACATATCCTCTCAACCAATCCACCAGCTAAAATAGTGGGGTTCTCGTACTCGTGTGGACTTGATAAAGAACATGGCATTAATTGATTTCTAATAAAAGAGTAATTAAATAATTTATTTGGAATAATCATGTTATTTAAGTATAGGCTTGATCATTTATAAGTTGTATAATTTTATTCATGACCGTATGTACTATATGTGTGGGTTTGTAAATGTAAGTTGAGTATTATCTTACATGAAACTATATGCTTATGTGTTGGCCTTAGTGCTCGGTTACCTTACTCAGTACGTAGCATACTGATTACCCTTGTCATGGGTGTTGCTTATTCCCACGAGTAGTATGCCCTTCTGACTTTATGCAAGTGCACAAGACATCAGTTGAGGCTGAGTGTTCAGCATGTTTTGGCTCGAAGTTTGAGAGTGTCATGGACGTATTTCATTGTTTATGTGATTCCATTTCCTTTTATTATATCTTTTTTATCGGATTTATCCTCTTTGATTTATTACCTTGTGTTGAGTATTTATCTTCTTTGATTTTGCACTCTGATTTCTATCTTATTATTGTTTATTGACTTTTTGCGTACTCTAATTTTGATGTATGATTCTTTCTAGTTCTTTTATGAACTATTGGTTTGATTTTAAATGTTAATCTTTTCTTAGCCTTAGCAATTAGTACTGAAAGGTCAGAAAGAACTAGTTTGGTACTAAGTGTGGCGGTAACATCCCCAAAATTCATGGATTTTCATTTAAATTCTTCCGCTTTAAAAAAAAATTAGTAAATTTTGGGGTGTTACAAGAAGATCACCTAATATTGAAGACTACTCATTATGGAATGTGAATATAGTAGAGGTAATATGATGGATTTTTTACCTTTATGCGATAATGCTTTATTAAGATATTATAAATTAAAGTGGAACATAAAGTGGGTTATGGGTCCTTAAGGTTTGGCTACTTGAACCTAGGAATCGATGATAACCTTTCCTTTTCTTTTTTGGATGTCTATATATTTTCTTGTTGTGGTTAGTTAAGGCTCTTTATCTACTCTATAGGCTTCTATAAAATGTATTAAAGGGTGTGGACACTTAAGGATAAGATGACTATGTCATGATCAGGTAAAATAAATGTTAATAACCGGATGGTTTTCTTTTTTTAGATTAGCTACATGATTTGGATGAATATGTGTAGATACATATTCTTATATGTATATTATACTATTCCTTTTTTAATTTTGTATTACTTAGTTTTTCTCCTATTTAACTTGTTACATGTTTTAAATAAGGTTGTGATAATCAATTATGGATATGATGAGGTGATGACCTAGTGAGAATTGAGTACTAACCCATTCAAGGTATGAATGGCTTGCATGATGGGAAAAGGTGAGAGTTGTGACCATTTTCAAAGATTCAGTTGTCATTGTTAGGGGTGTCCAAATAGATTGTCATGGTTTAATCCATTCCATAATATCTTAACCCATGTAATCAATGGCTTAACCTATAGTGGGTTGGAGTAAATGATTAATAATTTTTAACCTAACCCATCCACTACCCCAAAAAGTAGTTTTAATAACGGTTATTTTACAGTTTTAATAACGGTTTTCAACCGTTATTAAAACGCCCGTTATTAAATCTTTAATAACGGTTCATAACCATTATCAAAAATATAAAAAAACCCGCCAATATGAGCATAAAATGCATTTTTAATAACGGTTTTTGAGAAAAACCGTTGTTAAAAAACTGAAGTTTTAATAACGGTTCTGAAGAAAACCGTTATTAAAAGGTAGGTTTTAATAACGGTTCTTATGTAAACCGTTATTAAAATACCAGAGTTTTAATAACGGTTCTTATGAAAACCGTTATTAAAATGCCAGAGTTTTAATAACGGTTCTTATGAAAACCGTTATTAAAATACCAGAGTTTTAATAACGGTTTTAGAAGAACCGTTATTAAAACATCTTTTAATAACGGTTTTTATCAGAACCGTTATTAAAACCTGCCTTTTAATAACGGTTTTCTTCAGAACCGTTATTAAAACTTCAGTTTTTTTTTTTTTCAGTTATTGCAGTTTTGTTCCTGCCCACATACACAGTTGTATGTTCAATAATTACCAAATCTGCATTGTAAAACAACATCAATTGATAACATATCTGCAATCACACCATAATTTCATTCAATCCCTTGTTAATACACCGGACATATATACTCAAGAACAAAATTAGTAGGCATACCACAACTTGGTAGCTCTACACACCAAAGCAAAATGTTTATAAATCTAGCTTAATTACAAGACTTAAAGACATAGACAAAATACAAGCCTGCAGAACATATATGCATGTAGATTATATAGATCTCTACCTAATACCGAATGAATGAATGCACATGCTTGGCCCATTGCTCTCTCACTTCATCAATTTCTTCAACACTGTATTGCTGGCCTTGTGCATAATCATCGGTGAAAAACTACAAATCCCAAGTTTTGATTAATATACAGTTAGCACTTACGTTAAGTATCAAACATATATGTCATGATTCATTAATTAATAGAAAAATATCGAAAAGAAAACATACATGGTTTGGATCTATGTTGACCGATCTATTTTGGACTATCAGATCCATTGATCTACATACATAGTATCCACAATCTTTGTCGTTTTGCTGTTGTGGACACTGTCATATAAATTCAGTTAGCTCTCTAACTATTAGATATTAATTTTAATTAAAATAAAATACGAAATAGTTGCCTTCCTACTTACTATGACAGGCTCGTATTGAACATTCTTTGGGTCTGGGACACCATTCCCACCTCTCCTTTGATACGCTGTCCGTAGTGCCCTAATAAATAGAGTTGGATACACAATATTGTAAGTACGCATATATACCTCAAATAATGAAAGCTAGCTAGACAAATATATGTATAAATAAGCTAATGAAGTAAGAAGTGAAAAGTATACTAACATGTCGATAAATTCCTTCCCACCACGACGAGCTACTTCAAAAGGCACGTCATAGGTTCGAAGGGAATCAAACACATAGACTTTATTAAGATCAGGTCAGACGGCGTACAAAACCCAATGTTCACTTGCGAGGTGAGGAATGAGATAGAGCTTGTTGTGTCCTTCAATCAAAATGTGATCCGCTAAATAGTTTATGTGCCTACCCTCTTTTATTGTACTACCGTCAGCTATGTAGTATGGG
Source organism: Tamarix austromongolica (assembly GCA_039764185.1). Lineage (NCBI taxonomy): Eukaryota > Viridiplantae > Streptophyta > Magnoliopsida > Caryophyllales > Tamaricaceae > Tamarix > Tamarix austromongolica. The sequence continues at coordinate 74,133,540 of CM077813.1, forward strand.
CACACAAACACAATAGAGGACAGCATTCCCTCCATCGCAGCTCGAGTAGCTACCAACCTATGGACAACAAAAACAATGCATATTTGTTAATAAATAATAACTCATATAAGTGGTCATAAAAATTCCAATTGTATAAGTTAAGAGTACTAAAATCTCAAAATGAAATTATACTTACATGACATAGACGGCGACACTTATGGTTGACATCCATTCTTGATTATAAATGTCGCTTATGTCAGCCGTCGATACCATGTAAGTAGCATCGTCCCTCCCAACATACTCAGGACGACAATCAATGAAAATATAATTGTCCCTGAGGTAGTTTTGGGCATAAAAATATAATAACGCTAATGCTGGTGGAGGTTGGCTTTGCTGATCTGAAGAAGGAATCTTTTGTGGGGCAACTGATTTTTCAGATTTAGCTCTCTTTCCTTTAGCAGCGCCCTTTTTTGTGTTGCTCGTTCTGCTAGTACCTCTCTTGGTTTTACTAGCAGAAGCAGTCTTCTTTTTTGATTCCTTAATTGATAATATTAAACAAAATATATATTGAGCATATAAATATATATATATATGAAAAAGGTATATATAGTGTAACTACTAAACAAGGTCTAATGAACATGTCAAATGTCAATACCTCTTCAGTAGTGAGACGTATTTGATCCGCAGGCCAAGCCACAAAGCTTCCATGAGCTTCTAGTACTGTGGTTGCCTCATCGCCCTCATTATAACAAGGCAAGTGTGCACTGCCAATGATTGGAGTGTCAATACTCACCGGCCTTGTATTTAGGGCTAAATTATACCCGTGGATTGTCTGCGTTTCAATACTGTGACTAATGCGGATCCTTCCTTTCGCCAAAATTGTTGAAAAGTCATTCGCTAATAAGTCACATTTATGCAAACCCTAAACAAAAATATTACACATTATTAATAATTTATTACACCGAATACATTTAATAACAATTCATAGTTTGTAATGCTTACCTCGGGAAGAGTAGAAAGAAATGCATCAGCTTCACAACTATCTCTGACGCTATTTACATTAGGTATGTGAAGCTGATCATAGTCTACTGAATCGGATGGCTTATACCCTTGAGATTTAATAAATGACAACTCTTGCTCCATTGTTGCCATCCGTTCAAATGCCACGTTCAATTTTTGGGTGAGGATGGCGACTTGCTCATTAGTGCTACGAGAACCACGAGATCGACCACATATGCTCGTTCTCGTAACACCCAATCCAATGCCCCTGTGTCTTCCAGGGTGTTCTACAATTCCTGTAGCCTGGGCCACAATGCTATATTGGTCCACCTCCTCACCTTCTGACGTTTCAAGTTCGTCCTGTAAATTTAACTTATAGGAATAAGCATAATATAATATTTTTCTATAAGAAAACTAAGTAGGGTTCTAGATATCTACAAACTTACAATTTTTTTGGCTGCAACATCAACATATTCATTAATATATCCATCTCTTGTTGCTCTAGCCTTCTTCCATAATGTACCAATATTGATGGACGAGGTACATGGGTCCAAGTCTTGGGCTAGGAGCTACAAATCAAAAAATATTCTTAATTAAGAATATTATTATAAAATTCAACATTTACATGTAAATAGATAATGACAAAATGCATACCAACTCCTCTTCAAGGCCCGCATAGCCTTTGCGAGCCATATTATGCCGATATTTATTTTGCTTGGCAATCTCTTTATTTTGGGTACTTTTTTCCTATGTGACAAGCCAAAACATAATGACATGGTTATTTCAATATTAAGCATAATACTGGGATTGATACAAAAAGTTTAATTGTTATCTAACCAGTACCTTAAAATCCACCGTAAGACGATAAGCAATGAATTGGTTCCAACTTTCTTGATCGATGAAACCGTATCGTTTGGGTGGGTTCTGTCGTACAGAACCATCCTTCTTTCTATACATTTTTCTACGAGCTAAATATGACCTAAATGTTCTTAGACGCTCCCCACAATGTCTAAGAAGCCATTTCTTCCTACTCTCTGGGACATTGAACACTTTCTGCAAAATAAGACATGTAGATGTATACCGATGATAATGTAATAAAATTAATAACATTTGACATACAAAAATGATTACATAAAATAGCATTTTTACCGTGATTTCCTGCCAAATATGCTCCTTATGACCCTGTGGAACCTGCTTCCAATTATTATAGGAGATAGGAACACGGTTACGGGTCACAAGGGAAATGTAGGTCAAGAACATATCTGCGTAAGGGCCGATGGGAAGATTGTAAGTATTCCATCCCAAATCGACTACTTCTCCTCTATTCCTCATGTCTACGATAATTCTCATAATCGTAGGTCCCCTCTTCCCTTCTTCATCACTGCTATCCCTATCAATGTTTTTGTTGGCCATATCTCTACAAAAAATAAATAAATAAATTATGTTAGAATGTTATGTATTGAGCATAATAATGTACCATTATATTATCAATACGAATCATTCTTAGAAAGAATTAATCTCAAATGTATCATGCTATTCTATATATATATATACAAATCATGTTAACACGTTTCCAAAAAGATATTAATACTAACCCTAACCCTAACCCTAATTAACCCTAATTAACCATAATAAACGATAAACCCTAACCCTAACCCTAGCTAATTAACCATAATTTATTATAATAAAACCTAACCCTAAACCACAAAAAAAACCTAATCCCTAAACCTAGCTAAATGTAATTAAAGCATAATATATAAATCATATTAATTATTATTATTATTATTATTATTATTATTATTATCATACACAATTATTTCTCTCTATTTAATTAATCTCAAATGTATCATGCTATTCTATATATATATATATATATATACGAATCATGTTAACACGTTTCCAAAAATATATTAATACTAACCCTAACCCTAATTAACCATAATAAACGATAAACCCTAACCCTAACCCTAGCTAATTAATTAACCATAATTTATTATAATAAAACCTAACCCTAAACCACAAAAAAGACCTAATCCCTAAACCTAGCTAAATGTAATTAAAGCATAATATATAAATCATATTATTAATTATTATTATTATTATTATTATTCTTATCGATCATATACAATTATTTCTCTCTATTTAATTATTCACTTTTATATATTCCTTATTCTCTATATCTATTTAATCCTCATCAAATAGCAATCATTAACATATGCATATATAAAATATATTTGCATTTCATTATATGACATTTCCTATATCTTATTGCTAGTGATCTCCTATACTTATTAATGAAAATATGTGTGTGTGTGTGTGTGTATATATATAGTTTTTATGAGTGAAAATGTATATAATTCTACACTCACATTCATATTATATTTATATATATATATATATATATATATATATATATATATATATATGTAAAGGTCTCGGCCAACACATGCATTTGTTAATATATAACAATAACGCAACAAATTCAACCAAAAACAGCAAAATTTTCAGCCAATACATTAAACAACCCATTTTCGAACGACAAACCACAATCTTTCAATAACAAACAAACGAAACCCTGTACCAACATGCATGCATTTATATATATATACATATATAAGTAGATAAAATGTTACGAGAAGAAGAACAAACACATACATAAAGTGAGCTAGCTACAAACACGACGGTGAGAATGTTGAGAGAGGCAAGGGGCTTCAAACACGACAGAGGATGGTGCAAGTGCTAGCTAGCTTCGGAACAATGACAGCACGCACATGCAGAGCCGGCAATGGCGGAGGCGTGGTGGAGAGTTGGCGGTGTGAGGGTTTCCTTTACTTGAGAGGAGTCGGCCGGTGTGGTCGTGCGAGGGTTTGCAAGGAGAAGGAGAGCAAGAGAACGAAGGTGCAGAGAGTCTGAAAATTTTGGCACGAAACAGAACTAAACGAAATATAAGTTTGATTTTGGGGTTTTAATAACGGTTCCTGAGAGAACCGTTATTAAAAAGATGATTTAATAACGGTTCTCTCAGGAACCGTTATCAAAACATGTTTTAATAACGGTTTCTGGAAGAACCGTTATTAAAAGATTCTGACTTTTGACAACGGTTCTAATATAAACCGTTATTAAAAGATGTTTTGATAACGGTTTACCTGAAACCGTTATTAAAACATCCGTCCAAATTTTACGTTGCCCTTTTAATAACGGTTTTTAAATAGAACCGTTATCAACACTTCCCCCCGATTAATTTCCACGCGTTTGACAACGGTTTTCGAACTACCGTTATTAATGTCCCGTTATTATAACCCGTTTTCGTAGTAGTGATCATAACACATGGCTTAGAAGGGTTAACTATGGGTTATTGTAGGTAAATAAACAAACAGACTTATCATTATCTCTACCTAAATGTGACAATTAGGTTAGGTGGTTCATGTTCAGGTTAGGTTGTAGTAGGTCGAGTGGTTCTCAGGTCAGGTTTTTTACTAATCATTTTCCTTTACATTTCGATTATGGGTCAGGTCTAGTTATTATAGTTTAGGTCATTTCAAGTTATTTCATTAGTCGAGTTAGTTCTGATTTAACTTATTTTATTGGTCAAGTTTGTTTTGGTTTTGGGTTTGGGTCATTGTAGATTCCGATCGTAACTGGTTTATTTATTAGGTCTGCTTGGGTTCACATCATTTTGAATTACCTTGATGGGTCATGTTAGATTTGGGCCTAGCCAGCTTGCGTTAAGGTAATTTCAAGATCACACAAGGTGATATTAGGTCATGGCAGGCATAGGTAATGTTAGGTCTTAGTAGGGAGGGCCTAAATGGAGTTGAGTTAAGGTAGGCTAGTGTTAGGTCGGATTAGGTTGGGGTCAAACAAAACTAGAGTGGGGTTGAGAGAAGTTGCTTTAGGGTAAGATAGGGTTGGGTGGGTCAGGAATAGTCAGTTAAGTCTAGGGAGGCTTGCACAAAAATGGCATGTTATAGGTCCTATTAAAATGGGATTATGGTGGTGGTGATTTTGGTATAGTAAATGTAACATTTACTAACCCATAGCAACACAAGGTAGCTCATGGACTAGCTTATAGTAAGAAATCTTAATTTGTAATCCACTATAGGTTAATACATGTGAACTTTTACATAATAGTAACCCAACCCATCTAACCCATAAACCTATTTTTATTAGTTGGGTTCTAAAATCCTTGGCTACCCCAACCCATTGAACACCCCTACTTGTTGATTTTGGTAGACTTTTTTTTAATGGTTTTTCTTGAAATGGGCATTCTCATTTATGCAGTTTCATTCAACTTGATGTATTTTGATATTTTAAATAGCATTAATAACTAGTGTAAGCTGACAAGTGATGTCTAAATGTATTAATCGTGGTCGTAATACCTTCATTCACAATTAGCTTCCGAGTTGTTTTCTAAGTATTTTATGTTTCAAAAATGGGATTATTACAAAGTCAAGGATTTTTTTAACTCTTTTTCAAAATATTTTCAAGGATATTTTTATTGAATTAGTTGTGCTATTAGAGCTATGGTTTCATAAACTCATTTTCAAAATGTTTTCAAGGATTTTTTTTTTAAACTCTAAAGTTAAGTTTGAGTTCATGTACTTTGCTGAGAAACATTGATGATGAAACTTAGAATGCCAATGAGTGAGGAGAGGCTGGGGCATGTAAAATGCATGTGTAATTGTTATTATTTGTATTATGTGTGTGATATTCTAAGTGAATGTATATACATGAAATATATTACCATGTGCTTTATATTATACGCATGCTAGGTTAGTTTTGGTTCTTTTTTTGTGTTTGGGTGTCCAAGTGAGTAATTGAAATGCCCCCAAAATTTATAATTTAAAAATCATATTTAAATGAGGTTTTATTATGAAAATTAATTGAATAAATTATTTTCATTATCATAAAAGGGAATTAATTATGGCTATAATAAAATAATAAATAATTTTTATTAAAAAAGTTTTGGGTATTTTAGCTAATTAAGGATTTCATTTTAGAAATTAATTAAGTAAATTATTTTATTTAAAATAAGAAGGAGAAAATAGTTTCAAATTAATATTAGTTTTATAAATAATTTAATTGGAGAAATTAAGGGTGTTTTGTTAATGAAAATAGAATTTATGGAGAATCTTTAAAAATCCTAATTTAGCCTAAAAAGAGATTTACATATTATTTTATTTAAATATTATTATTTTTAAATATCCAAAATATTCAGATTAATTTAATTGCCCTAACCCATTAATTTTCCTTTTCTTTCTTCCTTTTTCCTTTCTTTTTCTTTTTTTCTTCCTTTTCTTCTTTTTCTTTTTTCTCTCCTCTTTCCCTATTTAGGTCTGCCCCTCCCGCGGCCCAGTTTTTCCCTCATTCCTTCCTTCGGTGCAGCTCAGCCCATGTGACCGTAGCCCTTCGCCCGTCCCTCTCTGCGCTACGTTTGTTCTCTTTTTTTTGTTCCCAAAACACAGCATTCCATTTAAACGCCCCTTACCTCATGCCGATCGCTCAGTCTCCCTCTTTGTTTCTTTCCTTTTTTTCATTCCCCAAAATGCCGATCCAAAAATTTCAGCGGCGACTATGCACGTTCGCTACCCATTTTCTCCCCCTCTCTTCCACATTAACTCACCAACCACACCTATCTGCCCACTTTCCCCCTCCTCTCATGTTTTTCCTCTCTCTCTCCTACTCACAAATCCCCTGCCCCGAAGTTGATTTTCGTCGGCTTTGTTGCCGCTGGTAACCCTAACCCCACTTGCCCTACTCTCTAACCGATCCACAAACCCTAACCTTTCATTTAAACCCTATAAATACCCCTTACCAACCCTATAGTTTAGTTTTGTTTTTTGAACCTAGGGAATTCTTCCTTTTTGTCACCACACCTTTTGACACCTCATCTGCCGTCTCTAGCCAACTCCGCCACCCAATATGCCTACCGAACTCTTCCTTCCACCTCCCTCTAGCTAACCAAGCGTCCCATATTCCTCGATTCTTCCTGCACAAGCCACCCCAGCTGTGTGAAGTCCCCTTCCCAATCAAACCACTTTCTGTCTCTGCCACCCTTCGAGCTGCCGTCCACCACCTCTTTAGCCACTTCCGTGGCTTCTTTCTCCTCCCATTCTCTTCTGTAGACCCTCCTCTACCTTCCCCTACCTTTCTTTTCCTCTTTCTCCCTCTCGTCCTCTCTATCTCTCCTTCTTCCCCATTCGGCCACCACTACCGCCGCCATGCGCTGCCACCTCCATTCTGCTCCTCTCCCTCTAGGCATTCTTAAACAATCCTACTTCTACCTCCATTCTCCCTATCTTTTTCCTAGCATTCAACTTTTCCTTTTTCTTCTCTTTTTCCAACCGTCGCTATCATCGTGCACCACTACCGGTGCCGCCTATGCTTGCAAGCTTAAGGTTGAACCCTATACCCTCTCAACCCTTTTCTCTATTTCTACAGGCCTTAGATTATTTTATTTCAATTATTATAATATAAATCCTATTATTATTATTATTATTATTATTATTATTATGGTTATTATTATTATTATTATTATTATTATTATTATTATTATTATTATTATTATTATTATTATTATTATTATTATTATTATTATTATTTCATCACTATTATTATTACTATATTTGGTTATTTATTTTACTAATATTATTATGATTAGAATTATTTTAGTAAAGGGACTGAAATCCTTATTTCATGTTGCTTTGAATATTATCCTTGTTATTATTATTGTTACTATTATTGTTATTCTTATTTATATTATCATTGATATTATTTTTAGTATCTTTGATATTATTATTTTAGTATCATTATTACTATTATTAGGTTAAAGTTTTCAACCTTATATTATCAACTTTTATAATATTTCTACTATTTCTATATCTTTAGCAAAGCTAGTAATTAGTTAATGTTATTTTATTAATATATCACTATTATTTATTTAAAAACCTAGTCTTATAATAAGTTAGTGATCAATAGTATTTTTTGATAGGAGGGAGCCTAATTTTAGCTTTTCCCTCATAATAGGTGAAACCATTCAAAGCCCTAAAAAGCATAGGAGCATACTCCAAGACCGGTATCATTTTAGGTAAGGGGTGCTAAGGCCTTTTGTGTGCTTATATGCATTATGTGCTTCGCATGCTATGTATCCTATGTTTATCATTATTAATTATTTCGTATGTGATATAAGGTGGAGTTGAAGTATGTTGTTGTATGGCATGTGTACTATATGTGATGAAATATTGTGGTATGTGATGATATGTGTTGTGACCCTATAAGGCATGCATGTGAGGATGTTAATGTGGTTTGTGTGGGAGAAAGGATGAAAAAGGAGAAAGGGGAAAATAAGTTTTCCATGGGATGTGAATTGACCTAAGTATTTTAATGATTCATGAGTGGAAGAATCTAATTTATGGTTTCATGTGGAAGAACATAATTTATGGTTTTATATGGGAGAATCTAATTTATGGTTTTATATAGGAGAATATAATCTATGGTTTTGTGTGGGAGAATATAATTTATGGTCTTGTATGGGAGAATCTAATTTATGGTTGCATTATGGTTGCATGGTGGTATTAGGGTTTGCATGGTGGTATTAATGGTTGTAAGGTGGTATTAGGGTTTGAATGGTGGTAATAGTAGTTGCATGGTGGTATTATTTATTGTATGTTGGTATTAATGGTTGTATAGTAGTACTAAGGTTTGGATGGTGGTATTAGGATTTGCATGGTGGTATTAATGGTTGTAAGGTGGTATTAGGGTTTGCATGGTAGTGATAATAGTTGCATAGTGGTATTGTAGGTTATATGGTGGTATTAATGGTTGTATAGTGGTATTAGGGTTCGCATGGTGGTATTAGGTTTGCATGGTGGTATTAGGTTTGCATGGTGGTATTAATGGTTGCATAGTAGTATTAGGGTTTGTATGGTGGTATTAGGGTTTGCATGGTGGAGTTAAGGTTTTTGTTTGGGAGTTAATGATTGCATGGGATTTAGAGTTTATATGAAAAGTTTGAAAGGTTGCATGGGATGTGTAAAGTTTTCATGGAAGTGAAATATATGTATGGAAGGTTGATTTGGAATGTAAAGAAGGTCATGTAAGTGTTATTTAGGTGTTTGAACATTTTAGATGAAAAATAATACGTGGACATTGTATAAGGGTCCGTAGGAGACCGAACAAAGGTTTGTATGGACAATTAGTTTTTGTTGTGGTTGCTTAGAATTTTTGTGTTGTCATGTGTATTTGGTGATTAAAGTGTAATTATGATGGTAGAATTTTATGAGTCGTGATGTGTGAAGTATAAAGAGAATGATTCGTGCATGTCCATGGTGAAAGATTTTTAATAAGGTACTTAAGATATTAATCATGTAAAGTGAAATATTGTTGAGCTGAACCCAGACTAATCCATTGATGAGTAATAGTGGTTAGGACATGATGTCCTATGTATAACTGGTCCACCGGTAATAATAATGGTCAAGCTTTGTACCTGTGGATTTTCGGTCCACCGGCTATAATAGTGAGGGATTCTGTGCTCAACAAAACTGAACATATTTATGCCAAGACATAGGAAAGAAAACAAGTAGTTACAGTGGAACACCATGCGAAAAGGGGCCAGACCGGTCTACTGGCGAATAATAATGGCTAGGTACTACGGTATCTTAGAGACTGATCCACCAACTATAATAGTGGTCAGGAGCTATATGCCTTGTATGTTTTTCGATCCATCCGCTATAATTGTGGGGTTCACGTACTCGCATGGCTTTGATAAAAAGTATGGTATGAATCAACTTCTGATTAGTGATTAATTAAGTAACAAATCCGAATTATATATGGGCCTTTGTACTTTTACTTGGTTAACCATATACAATTATGATTGTGTTCTCCTATTCTTCTACATGATTTATGTGCTTATGTGTGGGCCTTAGTGATCGGTTACCTTACTCAATATGTAGTGTACTGATCACCCTTTTCATGGGTACTGCTCATTCCCATGAGCAGAAGGCCCTTTCTGACTTTGTGCAAGTGGGCGGGACATCCGGCGGAGCTGAGCATTGAGTATATATGTGGCCGGATTCACTCTTCTCGTTATTTTATATTCCTTCTATTATTTCCTTTGTATCGGACTCTTCCATATTGATTTATTACCTTGCATTGAGTTTTTTAAATGAATCTTTTATCCGCTGTAAGCTATTTCTCTTTTGGATATGAATAGTAATTCATTATGCATACTCTGATTTCTATGTTATTATTTCTTTAATTCATTTTATGAAATCTTGGTTTAAGTTTTGTGTTAATCTTTTTAGTCTTAGCACTTGGTACTGAAACGGTCGGAGAGAACTGGTTTGGAACTAAGTGTGGCAATAACATCCCTAGAATTTACAGATTTTAATTTAAATATTTCTAATGTAATTTCTTCTACTTTAAAAAAAATAGTGAAATTTGGGGTGTTACAAGTTGGTATCAGAGTGGTTAGTCCTTTTAATCATGCTCGTTTTCAAAAATAAATTTAGCTTTCAAAATTTGTATTTGACTTTGAAGTGTGTTTTGACCGCCCCTCCATTTTTTTTAGGCTAATACTATAAGTGGTATCATTCTCAAATGAATTTGATCTACAAAGTTTTATAAGATCTCATAGTGTTTTCCATTTTAAGGAATCCTTCTCTTGATTAAAATTTTGAAGCCCGACTATAGTGAGGAAAGTATGGGTAGATTAGGGTTTCTCAAAAAGGAAAAATAGATAATGTGTATGCTTCGAACTGGTAGGTTCGTTTCTAATGTCTTTTTTTTTGTTATAGCTTTCGATGACAACGAACGAACGCCTTGGACGTTTGGAGGAGGTCGTCACAGCCTTTTTAGAGTTCACCCAGCGATCTTAAGGCATTGGAGAAGACTGGCTTAGGAGGGTCAACATGCATCACCCTCTGACGTACTCTAGCAAGGAGGACCTAGTAGTCGTCGAGGGGTGGATCCGAGACATGGATCGCACCTTTGAAGTGGTAGATTGCCTGTCAGCCCAACAACCCAACATTGCAGCTTTCTTCTTGAGAGGTGTAGCAAATGCCTGGTGGGTGGAGCATCGAGCCCGAGATGGACCTCCAACTACGTGGGATGCATTTAAGACCATTCTTCATTCCATATTCTATCCCGAGATCCTGAAGAGAGGCAAGCTTCGGGAGTTCATGCATCTTACGCAAGGAGCAATGGCAATTCGGCAGTATTATGCTCGTTTCACTGAGTTGCTCAAATTTGCCCCAGATATCGCTGCCAACGAGTCTATGGTGGTGTTCTAGTTTGAGCAGGGGTTGAACTTTAGTATTCGCCGACTACTAGGTGGCGTGCCCTTTACTAACTTAGCGACATTGTACAAGCATGCCTGCATCACCGCCACCTTGATCGAGGAGTAGGATACCATTTGATGTGATTCCATCTATCTCTTTTTGTTTAGAAGGTAGTAATCCCCATTGTTTGTCTTTGGGTTACATTAAATTCCTTAGTTTGGCCTCATGTTTCTATGAGTTTAAGACATTTTTTTTTGTCAACTTTGATGGTAATTTGATGATGTAGAGGTTTGCTTGGATTGTTTTAAGGAGTTTTTAGTGTATCAAAAATTAAATGGTTGTTATGGAATTTCATTCAAATTTACCACTACATATTATATAATGTGTTTTGACTTCATTATATTTGTTACATGATTAAGGTTTTATTAAAATTAATGATGTAAGTGTTTCTTCCCTAAGCATTTTTAAGAATATAATTTTTTAACATTTTAACAACCACAATTTAAAGTGAGATTTAGTATAAAGATTCCTTTGGTTGTGTCTTGAGAGCTTTGTATAAAACCCCATTTTCACAACTAAAAAAATTATTTAAAAATATTTGCAAATATGAAAATACAAGGATAATACTATAAAAAATGGGATGTTAACACTATATCTAACATGGTAAACATCTCATCACCTACCTTATATTAGATACAAGGTTAAGTTCACGACACAAAGAAAATTAAACTACGCAAGAAAACACTTAAAGGTAGAAGAGTCATTTTTTACAAACCAAGCCTATGTAAGAATAAAGTTAGTACAAAAATACACCAGAATAATACATTCATCAAAGGAAATCAACTACAAGGGAAGATGCCTTGATCACTCAAGGACCACAAAAGGGAATGTCTCCAAAAATTCCTACGCTTAGATAACCCGATATACTAAAGAAGAGTTAGACCACTCACTTATCATCCTCAAAAACCTTCATAAGTCTCCTACTCATAGGATTGAGTAAGGAATCACAACAACAACCCCATCAATACACACATATAATGAGCAAACCAATCTACCACTAATGTAGATCTTGGTACAGATAAGTCCCACACAATATGCTCATTATATGACATACCAAAATGTACATTCAATACTCTTACAATCTTAATTCCATACTAGCACACACGTTCATATTAGATATACTTGGATCCACCAAAACATTCTTGATCATAATCATATAGGCACACATGGATATATAAGCTATATCATACATATCATATTCTTAAGGGAATATAGATCACTTAGACCATCCGTAATGTGTGGGGTGTATCTCATAGATTATTTCTCATGTAGATATACACATAAAATTATTTTTCCATGGAGTCTCATAATAGCGGGTCATGATTAGACATAAAACATATTAGGAGATAACTCATGGATACATGCTTAGAAAACAAAATCATTTCATAATGGATCATTCAAGGGAAATATATCGTAGCACATGTTGTATACGTATATATTTATACAACGATAGATATGTCAAATCATGCATTAAAAGGAACACTTGAATGATAATACATTTAAGGAACATATTTACATAATATGCTAAGAACTAATCGGTTACTATCTTTGGTTAAAGTGATAATAACATTATTTTATACTAGTTTATTGGGTAATGAACAAGGCTATACAATATTTCATAACATAATGCATGAGTTTTTATGCACTTATGAGGTGAAACCAAGTATCATTTAAGTGAAATAACCATATGAAATCAATCATAAAATAATATAAAGCCAATTTATTACACCTTTTGGATTCACTATGACTATTATCTTTTGTTAGGTAAGTATAGATTTCCCTTATACCAATTTATTGAGCAATAGGTGGGATTATTCTTTGTTGCGTCGCAATACCCATGTAAGTCATATAATAAATATGGACATAAATTTTTACTATAGCTAAAAATATCTTGGTGAACATAAGTCCATATGAAGAAAAAATAACCTGAGGGACATAAGTCTAACAGAAGCTAAAAACTCTAATATAGTGACTAGAACCTTTAATATCAATAACTCCTACTATATCATCAGTGTCTAAAGTAGTATGAAAGACACTGGGATCAACAAGGATCCACCTCAAAGATACCAGAAGGCAAATACGCCTGAAAGCATACTTACCCCCAATAGCTAATCAAGGATTGAATAACCCACACCTATAATAATGCTCATTCCACTTTAAATAATAAATATCTTATTAGATCAAGATTTCAAAATGCACAAGGATCCACATGCCATATTAATCCAAGCACAACCATATAAGGTTCTCACGTTATCTATTATTCCCATTAAGGGTATCTTAAATTATTAACTCCATTACTAAGTTATTTATGCCAACATGGAAAAATAATCAATATTAATATCAATCACCAATGTTTAGGGTAAATTTTTATTTCCATTTATTTCCTTGATTCATAATTCAATTCTAAGTCAAGGCCTAATATTAAGGTCAAAGCCTTAATTTCATTACTTAACTATGGTCTTACCATCCATTAAATAATATTCCAAGTTGATTTCTAAGGCCAAAGATAAAGACCCAATTAGATGTCAACTAGATTCTAACTCTAACTCATGTTATTCATCTACATATTTAAATAGCCCAACAAAGGTCACTTTTTACAAATAAGACCAAAGTGAGGTCAATATAAGATCAACATAAGGCCATCATATTTCTCCATGTTATTTCTATATGCTAAGTCATTCAAACATATAAGGTTCTTCATTTAAAAGACATAATATAATTAATAAGAAGTTTATCAGCCAACATCATGATTCATTACAAAAGTACAAGTCATAGGCAAAAACCCATTTTTGCCCATATAATCATCTACTCATTTCAAGGTCAAGAGGAAGATTAAGCTATTAGGTTGTGGGAAAAATAGGATCCATTTTTACTTCTTCAATCCACCATTTAAACTCAATTAATCTGAGTAACTTATAGGTAGTAGCATCTTAGGTCATTATACAAGCATGAGAAAAAAAAATCAAGAAGTCACAATTGGGGAGAAACAAACAAGAAAAATAATTCTCGTAAAGACCAGTTTATAGGTTCCAAGGACTAGTTGATTGGCCTCATGGACTAGTCTATCGCTCTGGATATGCCCAAACCCTTATAGTGGTGGAAATCTAGCTAACTGGTAAACCCCACTAATTGAAAATTCTAAAAACCAATTAAAATATTTAATCAAACTAATCGATGGGTCTTAGTAGAGCCTAAGATTACTTAGGTCACAAATTAACACATCGATTGCTTAACTTACCTGATCGATTATTATATAAAATAGTTTATTGGTTTAGTTAAACTAGTTGATGGGTTAAATCAATAATAAAACCACTAAGGTCACAAGCTAACTGCACAACTGGTTTACTAAATCAATATATGGGTCCAAGGACTAGTAGATCTATCAAGGTGGCCTGTCGATCAGTCGAGGTGAAAATAGCCCCCACCAAGCATATTACACACAATCAAATTCTACAATATTTGCTCAATCAATATAAACATCAACCAAATCTCACTTAGAGTCCTTAATAAGCAATATTGATAGATTAACATGCAAAATACCAAAATTATGTTGAGAATCTTAATGACATAATAAAATCATTCTTAAACCTTTTTAATTTAATAAAAGGCTATAAAATCATATATCATATTATTCATGCTAGACCATCATGAAAGAAATCCATGCATCATATTACACATGATAATGATACAAAAATACTTAGAATACCAAGGACAAATACAGAACTGTAAATCATACCCATAAGGCTTATGCACATAAAATCTCAAGTTAGATTATTTTTAACCAATCTTTTGTTTATCCAAAATTTTCATCTTTAATACCTATTTTTTTACAAAGATATACATCATATAGTTTACTTATACCATATACCATTTCCATAAAAGTAGGGAAGATAATAGCTTATCTCAAAATAACTCATCAAACACACAAAAGAAAGCAAAAGTCATTAAAAACCCACACCCTTCCAACACTTAAACACCTTACAAGAAATGGGATTAAAACTTAGTAAATCCCTTAAAATATCATGAAAAAAAATAACATAAGAGGTTAAGGAGAAAGGACAAAGAAAATTTAACCTTTCAAGAAAGCAGAGAGCCTAAGGAAGTAAGAGCTAATCCCTCACTCTTTTCCCAAATCTAAATTCATCTTACTTAAGATTAAACTAAGAAGGAGTTATAGGAAGTAATATAAGAGGAAAGAAAGGTTGAAACTAAAGGCCAGAGCAATTATGGAGGTAAAATAGGGAAATTAAAGTTACGGAGGAAAGGAAAATATTCAAGACTTTAGTATGAAATCATTGAGGGTTCCTAGTAGAAAAACAAGGGTAAGTGTGTAAAATTTGAGACCCCAAACCCTATTCCAATTTTGAGCTTCTAAGTGTGGATTTCAAAGGTTCAAAATTATCATTTTTTCCTTTAATATGAAAATGTAAGAACTAAAATGTAATAAGTAATATGCCCTAGAAATTTTGAACATGTGAAGGGAATAACGACAAAAAGGAGAGAAAATCGAAGTCATAAATCTTCAATGGTTGTTGGGATGAATTGTCCATTTAGGAATCATATGGAAGAAATAGAAAAGGAAGGAAAAGAATATAAGAGAGATAAAGTTAAAAAAGAAGTGACTTTTGAAAATTTAACTTCCACAAATCTAATGTAAATAGATAAAATAGGTTAGGTGTGCTCAAATGCTTTGTAAATATTTTAAAAAAAAAATGCTCATAACATAATCATAAATTTACAACATTTTCGGAAGAAGATTCTTAATGAAAAATGTTCTTAAAGAATAACCATCTCTGTCGAACTAGTTGATTGGTTTGCTTGGTTTCAAAACTCCATTTTGAAGAGCAAAGCGGTCGATCGATTCCTCCTAACCAATCAACTGGTTGCCCAAAAATCACTTTCCTTCAAAATCTAAACCAAACTCAAACAAAAAAAGTACCTACCTTAAACACACCTGTAGATCATCATTAAATGCACCTATTTAACAATCAAATGCATGCATTAAAACATATCAAATACCCTAAAAAGTGGGGTAGTAAACTTTGACCAAATGGTCCTTATCCATGTTTAGAGGATATTTATTTTCACAACTACTATTTAAAAATATTATTATGTTCTGAAACATTAGTGTTTCCATGAATATAGATTTTAAACGATGATATTTGGCAAACATGTATTTGATGATATATCCTTAGTGATATATTCCTTGACACACTCTTCCTTTTGTAATCCTTTCTGTTATTATTTCTTTGTGGATACCATTTTTAAAATTATTTCTCCTTTTTATTGCCCCCTTACTATTTTTATCTCTTTATGAACTATCTTCTTTGGTTGTTAGAATCCTCTTTATTATTTTCCTTGATTATCCCTCAATGTTGTAACCTTTAATTATCATACATACTAATCATGACCACTTTGTGTTTTCCATAATATATTTTCTTTTAGCTCTATAATTCCATACTAAAATTGAATGTAATCATCTTTTTTTTTCTTGTTAGCCTCATTTTTTAATACTTATTATCTTACTCCTCATAAGATCACATTATTTTCTTCTCCTTATTTCAAATGATGAGTGTGTTATTTCATTTTTTTTTTGATGAATTATGTCCTTGTATATTGATAATTTTTCATTTTGAATGCCAATCACCTATTGATAATTTGGGACAAACTCCCTAAGCACTAGTATTCCTATTTATTATTATTATTATTATTATTATTATTATTATTATTATTATTATTATTATTATTATTATTATTATTATTATTATTATTATTATTATTATTAGGGTGTCCTTTTTTATTTTCTCCTACACTTGTTGGCTTCAATTATTATTAAGGCATTTATATGCCACATTATGAATGTGCATTATAACTCAAAAATGTCAACACCTTATCGAGTATCTAGTGTATTGATGTCTCTTATCGACAACTAACATTTGTTCTCATGAATCTACTTATTTTGATCTTATAATATTGTTAACTCGATTCCTATCTTGTGATTGTATAATACATGAATTCTTCCTCCTTCTCTTAGTTGATATTGGTTTCTGATAATCATATGATGTATCATGAACAACTTATCAATCTCAATGGAAATCCTTCCACTTATTTTATTATGTTAAATAGTCTTCTTCTATTTTGCACTATAAACTAATTGGCTCGATCATGGATGGTTTTTTATTTGGTACATCCTTACACCCTCTTGGATTTTTATTACCTATTTGGTGCAATAAAGTTATTATTTGAATTCTAATGGTCATCATGTTAAACTTCTCTATTTGTAATATCTCATCAATCTGCATCTTTCTTTAGCTGTCTTGTGACCCTTCCTTGTGGTTCCTACTTCTTTATTTCTATTATTTCCACATTATTATTTCAATTTTGTCATTAACCTTTCCTTATTTTTAAAGGCTAGGATGAAATTACTATTCTTACACTATTTATACTTCTACCAACTTCATGATATCATGTGATTATTTTCCTTTTGAACGAGGTCTTGATAAGATATTTTGAAGGGGATATATAATCTAATGTCTTATATTCTTAAGAAATATTATTTTAATAGTTATGGTTTTCTTAAAATATCATTAGAGAGAAATATCATTTTTCTTTTTCAAGGTTTCATACCTTACATTTGTTAGTATATTTCCTAATTGTTTAACATATTTCACAAGAATTTCTTATTTGATGAACTTTAAGGTCAAAGTTCTCATTAAAAGGTTAGTTATATAATACCCTATAATTTGAACCTATTTTTACTCTTTTGTTCGTCCATATTTTCATATTAGTTTACTAGATGTAATGCCACATACTTTTATTATTATAGGTTTTATGAAATATTTTTTAAATAAGGTATTATTTAGCATTACAATAATATTTTAGTTTATATAATATTATAGTTTCAGATAAATATTTTTTGGTGTTATGAAAAACTAAGTAGTAGAGTCTCCCCATGATATTATTTACTTATGATGTTACTTAGTTCTTAATGTAAATATCATTATTACTTTTTCATACAATATAGTTCTCATAAGATTTAACATATTATTTGTCTTACAAAGTATATTTATGAATTTCTATTTTCATGTTGTGTTAATATATTATTTTCGCAAATTAATTCCTTACTAAAATTATTAAAAGAAAAAAGTGATAATAATACTAATATTTGATTCGCTACCTACTATTTTATATATACTAACTTATCATATATTAATATATAGTTTTATTGGATAGAAATATTATCCATATTTTAAATAGTGGATCTGATAATGTTAGGTTCCCTATTGTTAAAATCCTATTAGCTTTGATCCCTAGACTGTATAATCATGGCTAAAACTATCATTCTCTACACCCATCTTTAGCAAAAAAAAAAAAAACCACATCGACCACCCTTTATTCGACCATCCTCACTAAAGCTCACCTTCCAACATATTTCCCCTAGTTGTGCACTAAACCAATGAAGCCACCACCTTTTTCTTCATCCAAAGTTGTCGATCCCCTCCCCTATACTACACCCAAAGGCATTGATCCCCTATCCGTAGCTTTATCCAAAAGCATTAAAGTTACACCCCTAGCAAAAAATATATATTGCCATTCCTCACCTCCTCCCATTGGTATTTTCCACTACTGCTCACCTCCCTTCTTTGGCTCTTTCCATTAATTGACTTCCTCCTTTATTTTATGAGTTTGTGGTGTTATTCTTTGTGGCCCTATTATCTTCCTTTTCTTGATTTTTGAATAGGTTTAGTGGAGACTAGCTAGGTGGATTTACTTTATTTATTTTACTTAGATAAAGGGTACTTATACCATTCTACTAAGATATGAAATCATGTGGCAACATATAAAGTCGTTTTATGCTTAGGGTATGATTTATGCATGGATTTTGAAAGGATATATGTATGATTTATATGCCAAAAGTTTTACAATAGGTATACAGGTGGTAAAAATAGGTGTAAACATGAATTTATAATATTGAATGATTAGTATGTTTTTGATGTGTTATTTAATAGAAGATATACGTATGTGTATTTTGTTGAATGATTAACATATGCATGTTTAGGTACTTGACCTTGTTAGGACTGTAATTTACAGGATGTGATAAGTTTACCATGATTATCATTGTAGGATAGATAAGGTTGAGATGAATAACATCAAAGTATTCAAGCATGATTAGGGTTTTGAGGGTATTTTGGTCATTTTTGACCTAATGCATCTTTTTCTAATTATTGGACATAGGTTGGCCTTAAACTTGTGATAGATTGACCTTAGTATTGACTTTAACCTTGACCTAAACTATTGGCATAAGGGTCGACTTGGATAATTAGAAATAAAAGAAAAATGGATAAGTATAGAAATGGAGTAATCGTATAATGTGTGATATATGTGGTAACTTTATAAAATAATAATACAAAAAATAGAAGACCTTGAGTTTGAAAATGGTTTCTCTCTAGGATTAGCTACCCTAGGGATGAGGTAGGATCCCTTAGTTTGTTTGGTTTACTAGTACACCAGTGTGCCTTAATAAGGTCGTGGTTCACTCTATAGGTGACGTATAGGTCGTATAGGAGGTATCAATACATAAGGATTAAGTGTCCTAGGTGTGGAGGGTATTGTGTTACCTTATACACTAGTATTATTAGAGTGTTGTTATATCTCTACGTTAGATATTTAGTAGGGTACCATGATGTTTTGTGTGTTAGTATGACTGGTGTACTTTTATATCTCTTGGTTATTATTGTATCCCCCTCAAGAAATTAAAAATGAAAGAAATTATTGTGTAAGAATACAAATGGATTTATTTTAGGTTGTTTTCTCTATAGCTACCTTAGTATGCTACCTTTTTTTGGTATGGTAGTTACCTTAGCACCCTACCTTGGTATTTGGAATTGTTGGTTTAGTAGTTGCCTCAGTGCCCTACCCTTGGTATTTGGATTTGATTTAATTATTTAGGTGTTGGTCATTATAGTATCGCATAATTTCCTTAAAGTATTCCTATCATGTTATTACCTATGTGTTTCATGTGGCTTTACATGTTACTGTTGTGTAATGGTTCACTAACAACTATAGTATTGATGTGTTCCATTCTCAGTTCCCTGCCTATTGAGGGTTGAGAGTTAGGACTATCTATTGTTTGTCCCGGAATATTTTGATCTAGCTATTCCTTAGACTCTTTTGTCTCTTTCTATTTCTCCTTTTGTTCTATTGTAATTGATTTATCTAATCCTTTTATATTTATTAAAACAAAGTTAATCTATAATGAAATATGTATTTTATCCTACATTGTAAATGTTATTGAAGTAAATTAACGTTTTAGCCTTAGCATCAATATAAGAATGGTAGAGGATAACTGACTTATGCTAAGTATGGTAGTAACACCAATTATTTGTATAATTAATGCTTCTACAAAAAAAATTAAGTAGTAAATTTAGGAGTGTTATAAGTTAGTATCAAAGATTTTAGATTTAAAATCCTCTCTTTAAAAAAAAACTTCAACTCTTAAATTTTTTGAATCCCTAATATCTCTTATAAAGAATTGTGATATAGGTTTGGTTCAAAGCGTTAAAATTAGCTTTGGTTACTTATCCACCTTGATGTGGGTAGATGTTTAATACCTCTCTAGATGGTCTTATTTTGTTGTATTTGTTATATGGTTTTCTTGAAGTGTGTGTTGAACCCTTCCTTACCCCACCCTAAAGCATCATAACTCAGAATGTGAAACTTTCCCATATGGAGGAGCTTCTTATCACCATGGATGAGAGGGATTTACATCAATTTCTACCTCTAGCACCACTTTAAATACCTATCCACATTCATGTACTAGCTCTATAGGAAGACTGGTTGTAAAGGATATGGTTATGAGCACCTCTGACATTCATGGGTATCAAAGACCCATTAGCTTTGGAGCATTGCATTTGTGACTTTGGGAAAATGTTTTAAGCTTCATACTTCCCATCCAATAAGAGGGGGGAGATAATTGCATACATTTGAAGGGTCATGCCTATGAGTGGTGACCCAGCCAGCAAGTACATAGTGCACCCATTGAGGCTTGAGAGCACAAATTATAGAGGATGAGAGCTCATTTTTGTTCAACCAATTCAATAATGGGAATGTATGATAGATTCATGGCACTTTGGTAGGGTTCCTCCATAGTTGAGAAGTACTACCTGAAGTTCAGTGATTTGATTTGTTTCACACCCAATGTAGGGGCACATGAGGAGATGAAGATGCAAAAATTTGAGATGGGCTTGAATACTTGAATCCAAGCGTTGTTCTTGAGTTCTTCATTTCTCGGCCTTTTTGATATGTTTGAAAAGGCAACTAAGTTAGCTAAGGCTTTCTAAACCAGGGTTTATGAGACCTCAGGAAACAAAAGGTAGTCGAAGGTTCTAGATAATGACAACAGGATTCAGTCTCATATAGGAGGTTAAATTGTTAGAACTAGGGTAGTTAGATTAGATTCTCTCATGGTGGAGGCCAAGATCAAATCACAAAATGCTACTACAATTGATGTGGATGAGAACACCTAAACAAAAATTGTGAGGGTTAGCCAGTTCAATGCTATAACTGTGGCAAGCATGAATATGATCATAGTAATTTTGAGTGCTTCCAGGCACCTCGAGATGGAGTTTAATGGATGCATGTGTAGCCATCAGGGCTGATCACCTAAGAGCAGTAGCCAAGGTATAGAATCCTACAGTTATTATAGAGGACCCCCCAGCCAACAAGCATCTCACAAAGTAGAGATCTAATGTTTGGGGGCATCTAGTCTATCAAAGAAAGATGCTCAGGCCTTCTATCATTTTTATCCATTCTCCTATTGATCTTTTCTTGAATGGATCATTTATTCTCCATATGTTTTGACAGACAAGCATGAGGTACCCAGGTCATATGGAGAGGGGCCTAACAAGCCTAACTCTTTCCCTTGTCTTTCAGTCACTATGTTCTAAAACTCCATAAACTAATTTTCATATGAGTATCCATCTTTTTGAATGGTGTATCTTAGCATATATTTACGACTGTGTGGAGGATCCATCCCTAGATGTGTACTAAAAGAAGGTTATGAACTCTGTTGGGCCTGAGCTGGAACACTACCAACACCACACACAAGATTAGTATTCTCTATAGTAGAATATTGATTATCTAGAAGGAACTTAGAACATGTTCTACTCATTCCATTCACCTTATTAGTGTTTTATATTGAGTTATTTTCTCTTTACATATGCCTTTTATCTCTAACCACAATCCACTCCTAGTGTGGAAGGGAAACTTTGACCTTTGATTTTGCGCACAATTTAGGACAAGTTTTACTATTATGTGAGGATATACCATAAACATGAAAATAAGAAGACTTCCACTCGAACACCATAGTCTAAGAAAAAACGGTACCATTAGGGTCCCTAATATGCACCAATTCACATAGGGGTTTTTTTAGTCCACCTCTATAAGCACCTTAGGGTAAGTAATTTGCTCCTTCTAGATAGTGATAGAATCAATAAAAATTGGTGTACCCACCAAGCTACCAATCATGCTTAGAGATTTAGGGGATTGGTACTCCAAAGGTAGATGAGGAAATTTCACACAAAGGGGCACAAACTATAGCTCCTCCTTAGTTTCATCTTATGTTACCAATGTTTTAGAATTAAAGGATGATTATAATAAGTAAAATATTGGCTAAGAATATATCATAGCCCTTGTTTGAAGCAAATTTGAAAACAAAATATCCATCATCATGAAAAATGATCATCAATTGTTCCACCTAAGTCTATTGGCCTTTACCAAAACCAAGCATTTAAATGAAGGGGAATCTCCATATACATAGCTTACTAAGGCATGCTTCCACTCAATTAATTCCCATTCAAGTTCATCCTTTTCAATTCTAATAACTACCTTTCCTTCTTCAATGTATGGGGGAACATGGGATAAGGCCATACAAAGATTAGGATTCTAGTTAGAGGAGATGCAGCCTCTCTGAGAGAAAATTAATTTAGGTTCTCATACTTAATTAAATATGTAGGATCAAATTTTTGAACTAAACCTTGTAAATCCTTAAAAAAATATTATTTAATTCATTGACCAAAAGTTGTTCTGCATCAATTTCTTTTGCCACGCCTTGTACCTTTGTAGTGGTCTCCTCCAACTCAATAGGAATAAATGGTTGCATAGATGAATCATTCACACTAGATGCCACCAAAGCTTTAACCAAGAAATCTCTGATCCAGAGTAGTATTCCTTAGGGCCATATGTATTTTTTCAACTACAAGCCATAGAATTCAACACGAAAAACCTAAAGGATTTCTAGGCCACTCTTATTTTTCTCTATTTTTTATGTTTTTATTTTATGAAATTGATTATACCATGTTCTTTTTCCTTTTGATTTTTACATGAATTTTTAACCAGTTTGCTCCTTCCCAAACTCCCATCTTCTATATAAAGCACAATCTATTATAGCAAAATTGAGAACAACTTGGGAAATTGACTATGAGGGGTACAATCTCCTATCTATTGATCAAGCTAAAACTTAGTGATTCTACTATCTCTGGTAGTTATCTTAAAACCCAACTTTAAAGTGTAAGTTGTGAGCTTATGATCACAAAGTGTTTTAGTAGTGTTCCCACCACAAAATATATGGGTTATGGCAACAGTAATTTAGTCACAATTTTTTTTTGTTAGCAAAAGTTATTAAAACCAATAGATATATTTTTATGGAGAACGAAAAAAATTTCCTATAGAATTTTTTTATCTATTAGTAATAGTATGTTATGCCAATAGATTTTTTACCTACTTTTATATCTATAGGTATTAGTAGTATTATGCCAACAAAATTAATACCCACTTATATATCTGTCCGTATTAGAATATAAAGAAGATAAATGTTTCAACTATTGTTATATCCCTTGGCACAACACATTCATTCCTCTTATACATGAAATACTTCTCTTATTATCATAATTATTAATTTTATATGAAATATTAATAATATAATATATAACCAAATTTATAATTAACATTAAAGTCATTATTAATATTATTATAATATAACTATGATAATTAAACTAATAAAATTATTCTTAAAATAATAAAAAGTATGATAAAATTAATAATCAATCAAGTTGTGCTTCTAATGGCCTATATGATAGCGTCTCAATACTTGATCGATGTAATGGGGTTCTAGGGGGCATTATAACCTTGGTTGTTAGATCCTTTTGGGCCTAATAGTATTGTTGTTATTTATATAATAATCTCATATTTTTTTTAATTCAATTTCCTTAAACTTAATAAATAGCTATTATTATTATAAGAATTATTTTAATAAATATCATAATAACAAATAATAATTAGTTAACCGATCGGTGAGTTCGGGGTTCGGGGGGCAGCGTACGTAGTGTAACACCCTGCTTCTTAAAAACTTAAATTTTATAAATATTAGTGTGGATTTATGAGTTTTAACATTTAATTTTATTTTAACTGTGTTATTTAATTTAAATCATATTTCTATTTTAATTAGTGTTTTGATTTGTTTTAAATGGAAGCTTTTGTTTGATTCTGAAAAGCTGCTTATAAAATTTTTCAATTAAATTTGATCTAGTTGAAATCATATCTTTGATAATAAAAAAAACTCCTTTTAGATATTTTAATATTAAAAAAAATGTCTGTCGGTACCAACTATCCCACCCCTTCCTTATTTTCTTTCCTTACTCTATTTGTTCTTCCTTTCCATATTTTCCCTTAAAGGTTTTTTTTTCTATGGCCTAGCTCTTAAGCCTAATTCCCTTAGTCCCTTCTTCCTCTACTTCATCAGCCACAACACCACCAACACACCACCTTACCACTGCTAGACCATGCCACAACAACCTACAGCTCGTTCGGTCATCATCATCTATGGCAGCATGGCAGCATCAGTGGAGTAGCAATAGTGCACCACCGTTTGGCCTCCTTTAGTGTTTCTCTACCACTGACAAGTGGTCCTCTCCCACTAACGAAGCTCCACCACCCTTTACTCACACTCTTTTGGCTGAATTCATTTTGTATATTTTCCTCAAACCCTAACCTTTTATTTAGATTAATTTTGAAATATTTGGCTTTAATTAAGCTATATTAGTTGTTTAATTAAATATATGTGTATTGCATGATTGAATTGGATGGGATAATTGTGTGGTATATGTTGATTTCTGAAATTTTTTATTATTGATCCAGTTATGTCTGGATATCTCAAATTCATTTGATTAAGCAATTTTGGATAATTTTATTATGCATTCTACTTTGAAAGGTACTTAGTTTCATATTGGAATTGTCAATTTTAGACAATTGTGGGAAATTAATTAGAATTTGAGTTTTAGGTCAAATTTTTGTGGATTCAAATTGAATTATGTAATTGAGTTATTTTATTAAATTAATTATACAATTGATAATAGAATATGTTGAATTTCATTTCCAAACTGTTAATATAAATATTTTGACAAGATTTGACCGGATTTGCAGTACGAGCTAAAAAATACTAATTATGTTAAAGTGGGTATTTTATTTATTGTTTTTAATGAATTGAGTATACAACATGTTATAAAATAGGTATAATTTCATTTCTAAACATTCAATTTAAATAAATTAATAAAATTTGATAGAATTGCATTTTTAGGCCTAAAACCCTAACTTTCAAATAAAATTATGGAAATTGTCACTTGTATAGTTATTTATTCTAAAATTAATTTTATAGAATTATTTGAAATGACCTTAATTGTATTTTAAAAACTTAAATTTCGATTAATTGGTTTAAATTGTCCAAATTTGTATTTTGGGCTTTAAAACCCTAATTTTTTGGAATACTTTATTAAATCAATTAAACTAAGTTCAAACAAGCTAGCTTTGATTTAAAATCAATTAAATTGAGTTTTTAACTTATTATTTCCATTAATTCTATGAAATTGATTGAAATGAAATTTTAGTGTTGTAAATCCTAATTGTGTAAGTGATTTTTGATAAAATTTACTTACTTTCTATTATTTTATCTTTCAAATAGTTTTTCTAATCTAGTCTTTATGTTTTCTATCGGTGATCTAGGTAGATGATTTAGTGGATCTTGAAAGCCCAATGTATATACCGATTTATAGTTTTTTGGATTCTCTTTGGTCATTTTACTTAAGGTGTTGATTTTGTGATAGGTTTCTTATATGATTTGTAGGTTTGATTATCTACATGATGGTTCATGTGATGATATTCTTAAGATGGTAGGAGATATTTTTGAATTTCATACGGTAACTAGTAGGTGTATAGGTTTAAATTGATTGAATATGCAGGGTAACCCTTATATCCTGATTATGAAGATTTTAGTAAACTTTAATTCATTATTGAAATTTAACATCTAAAATGTTTATATAGACTAACTAACATTGCCTTTGATGCCTTAGTGAAATTGTTTAAAAGAGCTCTTCCTAAAGAATCAACATTCCTAAACTCTCATAGGCAAGTGTAGGGGATTATAAAAAAAACCTTGGACTTAGTTATGAGAGAACTGATATGTGTCTAAATGATTGTGTATATTTTAGGAGGGAAAAGGTTTTTTTATATAATTGTCTTATTTGTAATGCTTTAAGATGGAAAGTTGACGATGATGGAATAGTGGTGAAATTACCTAGTGGCAAAAAGGTTCCTTTAAATGTATTAGACACTTTCCTTTGAACCTGAGGCTTAAAAGGTTGTTTATGTCATCGAAAACAACCTCTTTAATGATATGGCATAAAAATGAGAGAAAAAAGATGGTAAGCTAAGATATCTAGCAGACTCTTGTCTTTAGAAAGAGTTTGATGCTAAGTACCCAAAGTTTGCTAGTGATTCAAGAAATTTTAGGCTTGGCTTGACATGTGATGGGTTCAATCCATTTGGTATGATGGGTACTCAATATAGCATCTAACAAGTTGTATTAATGATTTATAAATTATATGAAACAATCATACTTTGTTCTTTCGTTATTTATACATACCCCAAAGGCACTTGGAAATTACATTGATGTTTTTTTTTAACCATTAATTGATGAGTTAAAGGAGTTGTGGGAGGTATTATTAGAGACTTATGATGCCTCAAAAAAATAAAACATTCTCTCTTCATGGTGCCTTGATTAATACCATCAGTGACTTTCCAGTATATGGTAATTTATCAAGATGGAAAACTAAAGGAAAAGTTGCATGCCCACATTATAATATAGATACTTGCTCTAAATATTTGAGGGGAAGAAAAAAAATAGTTACATAGGCCATTGCCACGTCTTGGATTCCAGTAACAAATTTTGTCAAAGCAGAAGAGCCTTTAATGGAAAAATAAAACCCAAACCTCCTCCTATATCGTACTCTGGAATAGAATTGTTATACCAAATGGATGGAATTGATGTCATATTTGGAAAAGCCCCAAAATAAAAGGAGAAGGGAGGAAAAAAGAAAGCCTTGGAAGAAGAGAAGAATAATCTTCTAGCTTCCATATTGGGAGCATCTTCTACTACGCCACAACTAAGATATGATAAATGTGGAGAAGAATGTTTCTAAGAATTTACTTAGTATGCTTTTAGCCATTGAAGGGATAACTAAGGATACCTTAAAGTCAAGAATTGACTTGCAAGTAAAGGATATAAGGCTTGAGCTACATCCAGTTGAAATAGATGATAAAATATATCTACTTCTAGAATGATTCAAATTGACCTAAAAATAAAAGGAGGAAATACCAAGCATATTAGATTCTATGAAAGTACCGGATGTGTATGTTGCAAACATCAAAAAGTGAATTGTTGATTGAAAAATATGTGGCTTAAAAAGTCACGATCATCATATCTTAATGTAACAACTATTACTATTGGCTTTAAGAAAAATGCGGAACAAGAATGTGAACAAGGTGTTGATTGAGCTAAGTAATTGTTTTAAGAATATTTGCTCGGAAGAGACAATAACTCAAGACTTGAAGATATTGGAAGATCACATTGCTCTCACACTTTGTCATATGGAACACATTTTTTTACCCTCTTTATTTGACATCAGAGTGTACCTAGTTGTTTATTTGGCAAAGGAGGCAATCAGTGCAGGTCCAATATTTTACTATTGGATGTATTCTACAGAATGTTATGTACATTCTAGTATTTTATCTATTAGTTTTTAATGGATGATCAAGCTTATGGTTATATCATGTTAGTAATAGGATACTAATGTTACAGGAATTCGAGGAGTTTGAAAATATATTTTTGTAATAAAATTCATCCTAAAGGATCATTTGCAAAAGGATATACTGTAGATGAATGTCTAACATTTTGTTCTAGATATTTTCCTTATGTTCAACCAAGAGAAAATAGATCCACACAAAATGATGATGGTGGTGGTAATGAATTTCATAATGGGTTTCCTATATTTTCCTTAAAGCCTTATATAATATCTAAGAAGAAAGATGTGCAACTGGTATATATGTTGATTAAGGAAACACATAGTTATGTACAATTACAAATTGTGATGAAGTTGAAGTATTTGAACAGTAAATCCTAATTCTTTTTGAATAATTTTTTTAATTATTTCATATATATTTCTAACTTTATCATTTGTTCCCAAAGTGCATTATAATATCATAAGAACTGAATACCAACCCATGTCAAATATGATTGATGACATCCATAGAATAAAGTTTCCTAAATGGTTTGCAATGAATGTAAGTCGATACTTTTACTCATTATGTTTATATCACTAGTTATACATCTTTTCATTCAATAAGTGTTACTAATTATCAGGTCTCCAAGCATCTACCAAATAAAGCATGTTTTGTAGAAGTTCTGAGAATTATAGTCTTGCTCCAAACATGTGGATAAAGACAATGACTAAAAAAAAAAAACTTGCAATAGATACGAGTGGCACGTGAAAGGCATTAATAAGAGGAATGGAACTCAAAATTCTAGCATTCTAGTCAATACAAACAGAAATATTGGGAACATGTCATACTATGGTGTTTTGATTGAAATTATTGAGTTAACTTATCCTCATAGAAGAAGTGTTATTTTTTTTATGCTATTAGGTTGATCCTAGTAGAGGAGTTAAAGAGGATGAACTTGGATTTAATCTTGTTAATTTAAAGGCCATTATAAAAAAAATGAATCGTTTATCCTAGCATCTCAAGCTTTGCAAGCATTATATACCCTAGATTCTAAAGAAATGAATTGACATGTTATCAATGTCATTAAGCTAATAGACTTGTTTAAAATGGAAGATAATATCATACCTGAAATGGATCGTGGAAAAACTAGCATGCCTATAGATTTAGGTCTAGATGATTTTACTATTACTAAAGAAGAAGAATTGTTATAATGGAAGGAAACAATGATGATGAAGAAATTGAAGAATATAGTACCCAAGGTGATAAAGAAGATGAAACTTTATATGATTATGATACTGAGTAGTGATAGAAATATGGATCTTTGTCTAATTTTAGTTATAATGTTAGAAATGTAATTTTATGTTTGTATGTTTTGGTTATGAAGATTGTGTACTTTAAGTTTTTAATAGTATTTATTTTTCTTATGCTTAAATATATTTTGTTTGTGCATCTTTAAATATTTCTAATTATCATTTGCAATATGGTATATTGAATGAAAATATCTACTAATTCTTATTTATATGTTACTAGGTTGTCATGTCATATTTGGAAAAAGCATCAAGAAAGAAGAAAATAACTATAATAAGTCGGAAACAATTAGAGGTAAATCTTTCATTCTGTTTTTTTTTTATTTTTTGTACTTTCAATTTCTTAGCAATGTAAAAGGTAATTGTCGATCACTTTTTTTTAATATGTTAGTTTTTTATTTCTAAGTTGGATATGGAAACATAATTAATTAGATACAAATTCTAATTTTTATGTTACTAGGTTTATATGTCATCTTTGCAAAAGGCATCAAATAAGAAAAAAGTAACTAGAACAAGTTAAGGACAATTGGAGATAAATGTTTCACTATTATTGCTTTCTTGTCTTCTTTTATTTGTTTTTGTTTTATTAGTACTAAAAATGATTATCCATGCATATATCTTCATAATTTTTTTTCATTTTTTTTATAAGTAAGTGAATTCATTATTTTTGAGTTAAGCAATTGTATCCAAGCTCTTAGCCACTAGTTACAAAAGATGAAAATACTTTATATGAATGGACATTATATATATAAATGCTTCTAATTTTCTATATATTGTTCAAAGAACACATAGAGGCCGTCAATGAGCATTCCCTACACATTAATAACATTATCATCTATTATTTGTTTTTAATTTTTTAATAGCATGATTAGTTTTTGGCACGTTGTTTGTAACTAATTTTTTTATGTAGCTTTAAGTTTTAACACTATTAATTCATCATTATTGTTGTATTGTTTATGCAAGAAGTTAATTGCTACAACATTTAGAATTCTAAAACATCCAAGTGGAGGACAATCAATTGAAGCAATATGACATACTCCTAGGCTAAAGAAAATGATCACAATCGATCCATCCACATATCAAAGCTCTAATCATTATGAATCTACATCATTATAAATATGAATGTCTCTATATTGTTATAGACTCACAGTTAAATAAGCTTAATTGCAAGTTTAATGTGGCGAGCACTGAATTATTGATTTGCGTTGCATGTTCATCCTTCATAATCATTTGAATCTTTTAATAAGCAATCCTTAATTAGATTAATCGCTTTTTATCCTGATGCATGGTTTCTCTAATGTTGATGTTGTGGTATTAGGCAATAAACTTGAGAATTATATTAGAAATACTTGATCAAATAGCATATTTCATGGCTTGAAAGGGCTTGTTGATCTTATAAGAAAACTAGTACAAATCAAGAAGTATTAGACATATTCTTTCATTTATAGGTTTGTGAAATTAGCTTTAATTTTATTGGTAGCAACTGCAAGCGTCAAACGGATATTTTCTACAATGAATTTTATCAAGACTGCATCATACAATAGATTATGTGATCAATAGTTTTAAAATTGTTTGGTCACATTTATATATAGATACGTATTTAATTCTATTAGCAATGATATCATTATAGATCGTGTTCAAAGTGTGAAAACTCAATGAATATTATTATTAAACTATGCAAAATTTGATATTTAAGCACAATATAGTGATATTATTTAAGAGTATTATTTTACATGAAGATACTATAAAATTTAAATCCTATCTCCGCCACTACCTAAGTGGTAATAAAGAGGTTGTCATATACCTAGACAAGTCTTGCAACCGTAGAATTCTTTGCCGCTATGGCATCATCGATAATAGCAGCCACTTTTATTTTTGGAGAAAGCACATAAACATTATTTTAGGGAATGTTGTTTGAATTTGGTGTCCATGCTTTTGATGCTGGTGATATCTATGTCATCGATGAAACTCATGTAATTAGTGATCATTAAGTAATACGTAGTATAGTATTAATTGTTTCGGGCATGACCCGATTTGAGCTAGCTTTCTTAATTGCAATCAATTTATACCTGGATAAATAGCTACATATAAATAAATATTCCTTTTTTTTTTGGCTCAAAGTTTTTATTTTAAAATATTTTTTTTAAATGTTAATGATTACCTTTTATTTTTATCTCTACTTCTTCTCTTTCTTCTTCTATATATTAAATGTTATATTATTTTTTCAATAAAATGTATAATTATTATATTAAGGGTGTATATATTATCTCCTAAAATAGTATGTAAATTGTTAAAAAAAATATTTTAAAAATGAAGAGACTACTTGATTTTATAGTTTTGCCCTTGATTAATTGACATTCATATTGCAGACATTGGAGGTGAAAAGCATAGGCATCTGGAAGACGGTCTTCTTAAAGGAAGGCTGTAATGATGCAGAAGTGATATATACAAATTCTTCCTTAGCTAGGGCCACAATTGTCAAGCACAAATCTCTCTCTGTCTCTCTCCAAAAAAAAAAAAAAAAAAGAGGAAAGCACAAGAAGGATTTGGAACGAAGCAATTACTTAGAATTCTACATAAATAATGCTACCACCAAGAATGATAAAGCCGTCTAGACCATAAGGGTGGTTACTAGGGTCATTTATATTATTCAATATTCAAAGTAATTTGATGTGAAAAGATAAATAATTGATCTAATTTTTTAAAAAAGTAAATATTTGATTCAGTTAATGAAAAATTAAAAAAATAAAATATTTGATTTGACAAATAAAAATGATATTTGATTCAAAGAAATATATTTATTTATTTATTTATAAATTTTTATTCTATATATAATTACACATAAATAAATTTAGATGTGTGTGTATAATTTGTATTTAATTTATTATTTGAGGTAAAATTTAATTTAGTTGAAATTATATTTTTAATATAATTCTTTTTTAAATATTTATAAAAAATACTATATGTGCGGATATATCCCACTCATCTTTTTCTTATTTTAATTTTAATATTGGATATTTTTTAAATAAGTCATAAATTTACTGAACAAATTTTGATTAATAAATTGAATAATATTAAATATATTTATAATTTAATATTTTTTATATTTAAAATTTTATTTATGTAATACCGGCTAAATTTGATATAATATTCAAATATTTAAAAGATTGAATATTTAAAATTTTAAATTAAATATCAAATATTATTTTTAAATATTTAAAATTTCAGATCTTCAATAATCGAATATCTAATGTATTAAATATGTAACGCTGTAAGGGGCCCTAATAGTTACGATGAAGACAGGGATAATAGCTTCACGGACAAATTGAATGGAACGTTGTCGGAAGGATTATCCGTCACTAACAGCGGGTTTTCCGATGAGAATGGTCGGCGAAATCAAACTCACTCGAACGCTCAAGCACACAAAGGAGGGGGAGAGAGAGAGAGAGAGAGAGAGAGAGGAACAGTTCTACTTGTTTTATTTCATCACAAAAATTATGGATACATTTGGGTCAGGCTAATCACAACTTATGAATATGATGGGCCTGGATCCCTTGATCGAGCAATGTAGCATTTAGGGAGAAAAAATGGGTCTAGACTCGAGAATGTGTCCAAGTTAAAATAACTCAACCACTATAGTAAATAGCCATAGGCTAACGAGATATGATACTCCCTTTCTAATTATATGTAATAATATGAAAGTATATTATTTTATATGTAATTAATTGTAGGAAATTTTATAACTTTAAGAATTTTTGGATAATTCATCAATAATTGTCATTTTACTGCTACAAATAATTTATTTACATATTATTATTTATGTATATTAACTTTTAAGTTTCACCTTAAAAAAATATTTCCTTCAAATTTTATTTGGATCCTAAATAAGTTTAATGGTAAACTATATATTTTAGTTTTATTTTATTTATTTTTGTTTTTCCTTTTGAATTTTATATGCAAAATATGTAATTTGGATATGTTAACTAATAATCATATCAAATGTGTATTAAAAATTATAAAAAAAATATATTTAGGTTTTAAATGGGTACATATGCTGATATTGAAAGTTTCATAATTTTAGGTATAATTTTTTTTTGTAATTGCCTTGTAAACTTGCTAATTCATTAATAGGTCAATATTTTATATATCAAACCTTGATGTAAATTCTTAAAACATTACATATGAGTTTAAAATATTATTTTAAGTATTTTCATAATTTTTTTGTAATTTTTTGAGATTAAATGATATTTTCTTAATTTAAGATTCCTTTTTTATGTTTCCACAACTAAAAATAATCTATAAATCATAAAATTACTGTTCTCCCACAAAATTCCATACCTAAACATCCATGATTAGATTTTTCAATCAAGTTAGTTATTTTTCCATTGATTTATTCAAAATTTGAGCTAAAGTCACTTCCTTATACTTTCTATTTATGCTACTTGTATTCTTTTGGCATTTCTTGCACCAACCTTCTTCATTTTCCTTCCCATGCATGAACTTGACCTCCCCTACCCTTGGATAGACCTTCACTCCATCACTCCTTTGGCTTAATTGTTGGGTTGACATAACTCTTACACACCCAACCACCTACCCTTTATTTAAGTGTTGAATAAGTAAGTTGCCCCTTCTTCTTTAGATTAGATTTCAATAGCCTCCCTCCTCTATTTATACCTCTTTTATCTTGCATTATTTTCTTTTAGCCTTTATCTCATTTATTTCTCTTCGTTTCTCTCACATCTCTCTTTATTTTGTTTTTTTTACTAAGTGTTCTTGAGCTTGTTGAACCTAACCAAAACCCACACCTTCTTGTCTTTATTCCCCTTTTTGCTTTTTCTTCTCTTGATCCCTTATATCTCCTTATTATATATTCTTAAATATAAGAATGTTACATTTGGAAGACAAATTGACGAGTTGTCTTATCTCTTTTCTTCTTGCATCTGGTGCACCATTCCTTGTAAGCTCTAACTGTCCTCCTTTTGATTTTAATTATTGTGTTGTCTTGATATCTTTTTAAATGAGTTGGATTCTAATTATTTTTATTGGGCTTTGTATTTTTAAGGAGAATGAATAATAGTTGGGAGTTAAGGCTTGTGATGCTTCTTTGTTCTCATTTATTGCTATTTTGCTTGAGAATAAGGTAACCCATATGCTTCATATGTAAAAATCATGTGATAGCATGTTTGGGGTTTCCTATGTTATGCTTAAGTGTAATTTATGCTTCCTTGTAATACCATGAAAAATATGCATGCACCATATATTATTATAATTTTTTCTAAGTATATGACTATATATTTTTATGCAAAGCATGTTACATTAATGGATTTTAATATATGTATGATAACATGCTATAATATGGATGTTTGTAGTAAATTAATTATACATGATTAAAGTTTTATATGCTAAATGGGTTTAATTGTGTTTTGGGGGGAAAATGGTAATTTTTCCACTATTAAAATTTTGTAAAAATTTAATTTTATATTAGAGTTCCTATAATGTTATTTATTCATACAATGAACTTTGTTCAATTCAAATAAGAATTAGTATCAAAGTGGAAAAATATTGAATAAATAACATATAAGAGCACTTTAGCAATTTATGACTAATCATGCCTAAAAGTGTAAATAATTGGACTAGGATGGCCTTAATGGATTCCTAGGTTGACATTGGTGTTAAATTTGACTTTATCTTAGATCGTTGATCTTAGGTTTGAATTAAATAATTAAAAATTAAGGAAAATAAGTAAGTATAGAATTAAAATTGTTGTGCATTCTGTCATATTTTATGCTCAACTTATTACGATATTAATATATAAATAGAAAAACCTCAAGATTTTAGAATTGTTGCTCTTTATGATTATCTATCCTAAAGATAAGGTAGGAACCCTCAATTTGGTTTGGTATTTCAGTCGGATGCCTTGCATTCCAATTAAGGCCCTAACCTACTCTACAAGTGACTTACAAGCCCTATAAGGGTATTGGTACTCAAATATTAGGTGTCCTAGGACGGGAGGATATTGTATTTCCTTGTTACACTAGTTTGACTGAAGTACTTGTATGTCTCTAGGTAGCAAGTTGAGAGGATACTATTTTGCCTTAGTATGCTGATAGGACTGGTGTACTTTATATGTCTCTGAGTTATTATTAAATCCCCTCAAGTAATTAAAAATGAAAGAAAATCTTGTATGAGGATTTTGATTGGATTGTTTTAGCTTATTAGTTTGGTAGTTGCCTCCAAACACTATTTGATATCGGTTTACTGGTTTGGTAGTTGCCTCTATACACTACTTAGTTTTGGTATATTGGTTTCATAATTACCTCCTTGTAATATTTGGATTTGGTATATTGGTTGGTAATTGTATCATTACTTCCTTCTTATGTTTATGAGTGGTATATATGTGTTTATTAGAAAAGAAATTAACTATGATTTGGTGCCTTCTCTTTAGTGAAACACCATTGGTATAA
Organism: Tamarix austromongolica; assembly: GCA_039764185.1. Classification (NCBI taxonomy): domain Eukaryota; kingdom Viridiplantae; phylum Streptophyta; class Magnoliopsida; order Caryophyllales; family Tamaricaceae; genus Tamarix; species Tamarix austromongolica. The sequence goes on from CM077813.1 coordinate 74,169,735, forward strand.
TTGGATTAATGAAATAGTCGTAATATGGTTAAGTGTGATAAGATGAGCATATGGTCTATGGCGTGAGATGAATTATGGCATCAATATGGTAATTATCTATGGTATATACTATTTGAGATGTTATGCCATGATTCTTTATGTTATATTTTGTGTGTTTTGGGTGATATTTGCATGCCCAATGTTCTATAGTGGTTTACTTAGTACTATTACACTATAGGGTTCTATTTTATGGTCCCTTACCTATTCAATGAGTAGTATTAATCTTATAGGTTCTATTGATAGTGGTAGCATCTTGGGTTAGGTCATAGCATTGTTTAAGGTTATTTGATGTCTCTTTCTATTTGTACTTATGTTTTTTTGTTGGGATATCAAGTGTTATAAAAACTCTTTCCTAATATATTTAAATACATTCATTCTTTCACTTTTTATTTTTTTATTAGTTTGTCTTAACCTAGGATTAAGTGCTGGCCACACTTAATCTTTTGTTTCAACAGTTTTAGCCTTACATGTAGCATTGGTTTGGTATTGGTCATACATCTCTTCATGTTGGATAATGGTAACGCCTAATTACTTTTATAAATAATTTCTCTAAAATAAAATTTTTTAGCACTAAATTTTGGGGTGCTACAAGGGTGGATGTAATGGGTTGGATGTTGACCCTAACTGAAGCCAATTTTTTAATTAGACCCTAAGTACACCTTATGCATTTTTCTGCTCAACATCATATATTATACCAAACCAATATTCTTAATTGAATCCAATCCAACCTATAAATGCTAACGAAATATAATTAGTATTTATGCATCGGGTTTATGCAATTATTCAAACTCAATATATTTTAATGTTTTGTGACAACCTTTAGCACTTGAAATTTTTTGCTTAAAAGAGTAATTTGCATAAGCTAAAATATTTAAAACGTAGTATATTATCATTACACTTAATAATTTCACTATTCTCTATGATGTTTGTACAAAGTGTTAAGGATTAAATATTTCTCTAATTATATTAATAAAAATAATTAATTAGAAGTAAATAAGATATTACATTACTAGTTACTGTATTTCTAACATTATACAAAATTATCGGACAAACAATACAACAACCAAAAGGAAAGTAATATTAGAACACCTGTTATGATATACAAAAATTTAAATAGAGAGAGACTACAAATACAGAGAAGAAGATGGAAGGATACTTCTGATTCTCATTGTTACATCTCAGTTACGTTCATCCTCCATGAATATATATATATATATATATATATATATTATGGCTTGGACTCCATAATAATAATGGAGGTTATAATATAAGTTCACTAAATAAGCATAAGTAAGGAGTTAAAAATCAATAATAATTAGGAATAATGAGGTAGATTAGTGGGAATACTAATAAGGAGAACATAAAACATCCATTTTTTTAATGAGGTATTTACAACACTCCCCTTTAGATGTTCATATTTAAATATTTATACCACTCCCTTTATCTACTAAGTATACATAAATATTTAGAAAACCCTCAAAAATATATCCCTATATGCAAAGGTGTCTCATTCATAATGATATGATACTTCCCCTTAAGAGTATATATTTGAGATACAACCTCGTTAAAAACTTTATCAGGAAAACCTAGTGGGAGAAAATCATGTCTAAGAAAAATAGTACTATTTTCTCCCCCCTCAACTTAATAAGTCTCTTTCATACATAATATTATGCATGAACCTAATATATGTATTAGCATACTTCAATAGTGTTAAAATTTGAAGCTTAGCTAGTAAACACTCTATTAAGGATAAAAAAAAAACTAACTTTTCTACAAAGACACGTGTCACCAAATTAGCATTTAGATATTTTTTTATGAATAACCAATATTAGCCAATTAGTTTGATACATTTAAATGTTAAACTTCTTGTCCATATATATCACACTCAGTAATCATATGTATTTGATTTTCATATGTATATTCCAACTCATTCAATTGTTTGTGTGACGTTATTCCATAGTGAATCGAAAATATTTATCACTTTTATCTATTCTCAATTGCAACTATTTAGGTAAAGATATCGCCAATGTCTACCTCATCCCACCTTACATTGATGTAAGTATAATTCATAGATATTTTATTTTCTAGCAGAATATATTCTCACATTCTAACCATTTGGGCATGTCAACTCATTATGACCAGGATTATAACTCTCATTTTGAGTGTTCGTCTCATTGGATGTATATCATATGCTTCTAGCATATTTGCACCATACTTATCATTGACTTTTTAGAAGTCACTACAAAGATTTTTATGAGTTTGAACTTTATTCAAGACATATGACTTTCATAATTTCATGACCATAATAAATGCTAATTGTAGTTAATCTACATCTAGAAAGCATAAGCATCATCAAGTGAACTTTGATTTTTTAGTAGGTCCATATATCATGGAAGATATATTCTAAATGATTGTTTTCTTTATAATATCTATCTCCATTTCTCTTCCCCTAAGGCTAAGAAAAATAATATTCCTAGCCTTCTTTGGAGCTTAGTTTCATAATCATAGAAGAATGCAAACACATGTAAGAACATACCCTTTTTTTTATATAAAAAAAAAGATAAACATCATTTTCGATTAAATTGACCTGACTTAAGGGATAATATGACATGTAATCCGTGCACGCAAAAATATTTGCGTGCATATTAACATATCACTTCTAGACTTCACTAAAAAGGTCTACGAATCAAATGCATAATCAACGACTCTCTAGGATGTTCTACTCTTAACTTATAGCAATGACATTGCACTATCCTAATTGCATGATTATTCACTTTTTTGCCAAACTATAAAATATAACTTATGACCTTATATCGATGCATCATTATATGTCATGGTATATTTATTTGGTTCATATGTGTCTCCTTAAGATCTATTAAGGGAAAAGGAGATATGGCATTTGCGTGCATCATAACGGCTTAATTATAATTTTGTTAAGATAATTAGTCGTTCATATGAGATCATCAATTGAAATAATCTCTAGAATTCTTAGTGAGGGATTGTTCAAATTTCAATGACCTCATCAATCATTCTTGTACTACTATGATCTTATTTATCATGCCATAAAGATAATATTTTATGGTCTACTAACTTTTGGTTAGTAACACCTTTTAAATATTCACATATATCAAATGCACACATTGTGCATTTATCTCAGGCTTATTATATCCGATATTGATGGTAGTAATACCATCAAATATTCATAAACCATAGTACGTTCTCTAAGAACTTAGCTACAATATCATGCACAATTTTGATATCTAATTATTTCTTTAAGGGACCCTTTAGGATTATCATACCACACACTCATGTACATTCTTACCAATGATTAACTTATAAAATAATTGATCCTTAAAATTGAACATTTAATGTTATTTTAATAAGATAGATTGATCTTCTGGATTATACTTGGGTTTATGAATAGGAATTTGTTAGCTTATATAGTTAAATAACTCATATCAAATAAGAAACTTCATGTTTCAACCATTAAACTAATAATTGAATGGGAACCTTTAGGCTTAAACAGTCAAAATTATTTTTGGATAGGAAACTTTAGACTTTATTCATCAAATGTCTCTACCCACCAAAAATATAAGTTAACAAAGTGGCTACAGTAAATAGACCAGCCACTATGGATAATGGAGGAAATTTGACTATGGTAGGTTTTTCCCACTACTAATAAAATAGTAGGTGCATAATCTTATAAATAAAAGGGTGCCTAAGGAGAAAAATGGTGGACATTGCAACTTCATACTTGTGAGGCAAAGCAGAATCTTGGTGTCATGGGCTATGTGTGAGAGAGCACGTGAGCTTTAGCTCTAAGGCCCGATGATAAGAATGAAGCGAGTAGGGGAAGATAGTGTGCATCCCCATAATGGCAAGAGGGTTCGGACCTATGGTAACCAGTAGGATATGCATTTTGATATGACTTGAGCCATCTCAGGAGGCACTACTTCTTCAAGCGATGTATGAAGGATCACCAAGGAAGAGATTGTTAGGGAGATCAGGTTTGGTGTTATGGTTGTGGTATATGGAAGCATAGGTAATTAAAGTGTTACTGCACTAAGAATGGTGTCTAAAAAATTTATCCTAAGGAAAACCTATAGGATCTTCATGATTTTGAACCTTCCATTTTCACTGGATGTCTTCTCCCACTTGCTTGTTCCTATTCATGATCCTTGTGTGTCTTACTGACACTATCAAATGTACCATTACTCATGATTTGGAATGAATTTCTTTTAAGGGCCTAGTAACCCCATCCTTTGTGCTTCCTTAATGGTCTCTCCTTTATGTGCATGGATTCACAATTAAACATTTTTTTTATTGTTTTTGGTGTGGAGCATCCTCTATGGATTAACTTTGTCATCAGTATCCCTTTTATGAATAAATCAGTACCTGTTTTTGATTAACAATCATATTTCAAACTTATTCGAATGTTCTTTTATATTATTCATCATTTTTATCCATTTATAAGACACGCCTCTTGTTTGAAACCATTGCATTGTACTATAATCTTTATCATTACTTGCTTTGAAATGGTCACTTAGTCCCTTAACAACCATCTTGTCATCTTGATAATTCTTTAGAACCTTGGCCATTATTTCCCCTAAGTAAGGTTTTCCAAAGATATCATACCTTCTTTAATAAAAAGGATGTGTACAAGCCATCATAAAAATGTGGGTTATAAACGTTCATCATTCATGCAATACAACTAAATTAAGTTTATTTTTTAATCAATTCTCTATGAGATTCTACTTTTTATTTGTGATTTATGTTTGATTCACATTTCAATTTTTATCTAATAAATTTCTATATGGTTTGAGTGATTACCCTTATCATTAGTATCCCTTTTATGACTAAATCAGTACCCATTTCCAATTAATAGTCATACTTTAACCTCATTTGAATCTTCCTTCATATTATTCTTCATGTTTATCTATTTCCTAGCAATACCTCTTGTTTGACACTTTTGCATCATGCTATAACCCTTGTCATTACTTTCTTTGAAATGGTCACTTGGTCCCTTAGTAACCATCATATCATCTTGACAATTCGTTAAAACAATGTCCATTATTTCCCCTAAAAAATGTAAGCTAAAGATATCATATCTTCTTGGCCTATGAGAAAAAGGAAGTTCATATTCCATCATAAAAATATGGGATTATAGATGTTCATCATTCACACAATACAACTAAATTAAATTTGATTCTCTAATCAATTCTCTATGTGAGTCTATTATTGATTTGTGATTTCTTTGTGATTCACATTTAAAATTTTCTCTAATCAATTTCTTTATGGTTTAAGTGATTCATTATGTGCTCAAATAAAGACAATTATACCCTATACAAATTGATTCTCAATTTGTCCATATAAATACACAAATTCATCTTCAACCTCTCAAACCTTAACATTAACCCTCCTCCACAGCCACAATTCTTGTCAATTTAATTACCACAATCATTCCAAGATATCCCTTAGATAATAAAACACCATAATCACCATTAAAGAACTTCAAATTTTTTCCATAATCATCCATCATAATCAACACATTCAAACTCCAAAAATTCATTCTTTCAATCAAAACCCTAACCTTAATGCCCCCTTCTTTACTTATGTCTTTCCTCGCCATTAATATGCACATGAAACACAAATTAATCTTCCATTAATTAAAAATAATAAATATCCATTAACCAAATTTATAAAACTCATAAAATCATGCATGAAACCTTCTTAAAAAATGTGAAACCTTAACACCCCAATTGAAAACCTGCCCTTTTAATTCATCCAATTATTCTACTTGTTTTGATTCAATTATTATATAGTTTGTGTAAATTACATATTTTTAGTTGTGTATGATTCTAATATAGAAGCCTTAGTTATTCATCCATATCTCACACTAGAAGTTATATATACAAAGATTGAGTTTTTTTCTTCACATATTCGGCATATTCTATGGAAATTCACCAAAGATTTCAT